>OY728130.1:44830941-46080941 GCA_963277665.1 Viscum album | reverse complement strand
ATGCACTTCTTTCATGACAGCCATTGTCTCTTCACCATCAATGCATCTGAAGAGAACTCCATCAAAACCGCGTTTGTAGAGAATTTTCTCTAAGTGGTTTGGGCTATCATAAAGAGTAAAATTGACCACACGTCGCCGGATTTGTTCTTTCTCGGCTTTATCAGGTGGAAGTGTTCCATTTTGAAGGTATTCCCTAATAGGTGACATCTATCCTATAGTATGACCATACGGTTAAGGAATGTGACTAAATTCATTAATTTCCTCTGTTCTGGCTTGAACATAAGGTGAAATTGCATGACGGTGGGCAATACTGATGGTTGTCTCGTCCCTATTTGGATCTGCTAGAGCTGTGGCTATATTAGCCAGCGCATCAGCTTGAGCATTTTTTGATCTTGGGACATAAGAAAATGTCGGTTCTGAAGGGAATTCTGCCATTAACTCTCTGACGTAATCATACAAAGGGATTAATTCTTCTTTTATGATGGAATAATCCCCATTGACTTGTTTGATTACCAGGTCTGAATCACCTTTCACCATTAAGTGATTCAATTGTGTTTGAAGCGCTAACTCCAAGCCTGTGATAAGATCTTGGTATTCAGCTTCATTATTGGTACCACCTTCCCACAATAAAAAGGAATAAGGTAACAATTCCTTATCTGGAGAAATGAGCACAATTCCTAAACCAACTTTGTTGAATTTAGGATTTTTCATTTTCTTCCCTATTGGACTTCCGGAAGCACCATCAAAATACATTTCCCATATTTGAGGACTCTCTTGAATAGAGAAAAATTCTTCATCAGGGAGTTCAATATCTGAAGACGTGTCTTCCACTGAAGGATGTTCAGCCAGGAAATCAGCCAGAGCTTGGCCCTTTATTGCCTTTTGAGACACATACTGAATGTCGAACTGCTGCAAAATAACTACCCACCTTGCTAAACGTCCTGTAAGCATTGGAAAACTAAGGATGAATTTGAGCGAATTATTGCGAGATACCAATTGGACCTCGTGATTTTGCAGGTAGTGTCTCAGTTTCTAAACTGCAAAGATTAATGCCAGACAGCACTTCTCAATACTTGAATACCGGGTTTCTGCTTCAAGCATAGTTCTACTGAGATAGTAGAGACTATTTACATTCCCATCATCATTCTTTTGAGTAAGAAAGGCACCCAATGATCGCTCTAGAGCTGTCACATAGAGGATAAGTGGTCTTCCTTCAACAGGTGGCATGAGTACCGATGAACTCAAGAGGTATTTCTTGATAACATCAAATGCTTCTTGACATTCTTCAGTCCACTGGTAAGTGACTCCTTTTTTCAATAATTTGGTAAAGGGTAAACTTTTGCCTGCCAAATTGGCGATGAAACGCCGAATATAGGCTAAGTGTCCTTGAAGTCCTCTTAATTATTTCAAATTTTGAGGAGGTGACATACCAAGGATTGACTTAGTCTTCTCAGGATCGACTTCAATACCACGATGGCATACAACAAAGCCGGGAAATTTTCCTGAGGTTACCCCAAAAGCACATTTTAAGGGGTTCATCTTCAAATTATGTTGTCGAAGCTTGTGGAATATGACTTCCAAATCAGCCAAGTGATTAGAACATTGTTTGGATTTAACCACCAAATCGTCTACATAGAATTCAAAAAACTTCCCTAAGAAAGGTTTGAAGATACGATGCATGGCGCATTGATATGTTGCACCAGCATTCTTTAAACCAAAGGGCATCACTTGGTAACAAAACACACATTGAGGGGCTCTGAAGGCTGTAGATTCCTCATCTTCTAGGGCCATTCGGATCTGATTATATCCGGAATATCCATCCATGAAGGAAAGTAATTCATAACCAGCCGTAGCATCAATTAAGAGTTCTGTAATCGGAACTGGGAAATCATCTTTAGGACAATACCGATTAAGATCTCTGAAATCGATGCAAACCCTAATTTGTCAGTTCTTTTTTTTTACAGGTACAATATTAGCCAACCACTTGGGATACTGAACTTCTCTGACGGAGTTATCTTTGATCTGTTTATCCACTTCAGCTTCAATTTTGGAAGCATAAGTTGGGTGTGTTCTTCTCACGGCTTGCTTAAATCCTCTATGTTCTTTTGGTAAACCCAAATGATGAGTAGCAACATTAGGATCAAGCCCAGGAATTTCTGTATAGTTCCAAGAAAAAATATATTTATTTTTCTTTAGAAAAGAAATATACATTTCTTGCTCTTTATGGGACATGACCGCACTAATTAAAATGGGGCGTGGATCTTTCTCTGTACCCAGATTTATTTCTCTGAGTTCATCCACAGTGGTAGAGATACCCTCTTCAAATGCTGGAGGATCATATTTAAGATCTTCCTCTTCCTCTTAATCATGTGCTATTTCTTCCGTTTCTACTTGAATAGTAGATGACAAAACGAAATTTTCATGATCAGAAGAGATGTCAAAATTTTCACATTTTGAAGAAGAAGCTTCCATTTCCGACCCTATTGATGATAAAGGGTCTTCTTTGGGAAATAAAGAGGAGATGATGGATTGAGAATTGACATCATTATTCACCTCTGATGTTACTATAACTTCTTCTGGCCTGATTGGTGAAGTATAGACCTATTGGATTTCAGCAGATGAAATGAAAACATCACTACTTGTGCTTTCATCATTGTTTGGTATGTTACCAATTTCTCCCATGTTGTCTGGCTCAATTGACGTAATTGAAATTATGGATCTTTCCATAAGAGTATTTTGATTTGGGCCTATTTTGTCAATTTGACTGATAGGTATCACATAATCTATACTCACATGTGTAAATGGATTTATTGGAATCTTCTCCAAACCATATGGAGCATTAACTTTGGTAATTTCCTTTATTGTAGATTTCTCTCTTCCCTTCATGTGAAAAAATTCCGCCCTAATGTATTGAGACTCACATGTCTTGAACGGGGCCTTATCACCATACAATGTTCCAACTTGACCATTGAAACAATATTTGAGACATTGATGGTATGATGAAGGGATAGCTGCATGCTGATGTAGCCAGGGTCTTCCAAGAAAGACGTTGAAAGCTGAGTCTTGATCAACAATAATGAAATCTGAATTGGATACAAGATCTCCAGACTGAGTTCTGAGTGTAACTTCGCCCAGTGGTTCTTGTTCATTTTTATCATATCCTTGTAACATCATGGTAGAAGGAGATAAATCAGATTCTGTGAGGCCCAATCGATGAAGTGTACGAATGGGCATGAGGTTGACTCATGAACCATTATCAATGAAAGCTCTTAGGATATCTACACCATTGACTTTTCCAGATAAGTACAAAGGTTTTATGTTCCCATTCACAACATCATCTTTATCTTTATCAGTAAAATATATCACTACATGGAATTCTGTAGGATTATTCTCTATGTGATAGACTTCAGCTGCAGCAATTTCAGCTTCAAACTCTTGAGGACCTGACAAAGCTTTGATGAGTGCTTCCCGAATATCTTTTGACAGATTCAAAGCATCCAAAATTGATAACTTGTATGGAACTTGGGCCAAGTGTTTCAATATATCATACTTTTGATCTAGAGGTCTGCGTTTCCCAATAGGAACATGCAGTTTAGCAGGTACCTTGGAAGCAGATGCTTTGGAAGCTTATGCATATTGTATTGGGATAGAAGTCGGCAACATCCTTGGTTTTGGAAGATTAGACCAATTATATCCATTTACCTGCTGAGTTAAAGAAGATGAAACCTTCAATCGGTCTTCCAAAATAACTGTGCCATGACTGAGTTGGCTATTGGAAAAAGAAATTGCTTGTTCTTTTTTAGCTCACTGAAGGGCTCTACCACGAGTTTCTGTTGCATACATAGTGCTAGAAGGGGTAGAATTGGAGTAGTGGCTTTGGAAAGATCCACGTCTACCCCGGTATCCTAAACCTCTGGAACTTCCTCGGATTCCCTTATTTGATACAGGGAATTCAGGCTCATCAAAATTGAAAATATGACTAGAATATGGATTTGTTAATTGAATCATATTAACAGAACCGAAGATTAACTCTTTGTCTGATAAAGACTCTGCCTGATTAGCCTGTTTAGGCTGTGCCGTTTGATGGGGCAGTGCCCGTGGCATTGAAGTAGATGGCATAAAGTCTGCCAAAGTCAAAGACAATTTAGGCTTTGACACATACTCATCTTCTTTATGATTCTTTTTCCTTCTTTGAATCAAGCCGTTTCTTTGAGGACTTTCCCTCTGATGAAGAGGGTTTTACTGCAATATTCATGGCAGAAGACACAATTGGTTTCTTTAATTGTGTTCGCAAAATGGCATGAGTCCGATTGATTGTCTTTCTGACCATCCAATCATCATACTTCTGTGCATTTCTGCTTTTGACTTCTTGCCATTCACCTTCCTCCTCTGGAACTGTAGCAGTAACACATGCTACCTGAGTCGAAGAACCTTTCAACATGACTTGTCCCAAGTCGACCATCTTTTGCAGTAGGTCTTTGAAGACAAAACACTCTTGGATGGGATGCCTCAACATTTGATGAAAGGGATAATAATTGGGACAGTCTTCATCTCCTTCCTTGTTTGGCCTCTTGGGCACTGGTAATTGAACCAAATTATTTTCTAAAGCTGAAATGAAGTAACCAGGAACTTGCTCATTTTGGAAAGAGTATATTTTACTCTTCAAATCCTCAAATTGTTTTCGTTGTTGATCTCTTTGATCAATTGGACGAAACGGCCTTTGTTTTTGGCATTCATGAGGTGGATCCCTTCAAGAAGATGAAGGTTTTGAAGTAGAAATAGGTACAAGCGCTTGTTTAAGCATAATTGTAGCAGTTTCCACTTTACCCATTCTCCTTCCTAGAGCTAATGGAATTTCATGAGATTTAGCCTTAGACTGTATAAGGGAATCTTCAATCTGCTGAGCGATTGAAGTAAGGTCTCGAAACCCTCCTGTGTATTTCACAGGGATCAATGGCGTGCGTAATTCGTCACGCAAATTTTCCACATAGATTGGCAACTCCTCCTCCTGAGGGAGTGCTAAACTCAGGGAATATGTTAATCCTTTTGAGCGAGCAATGAAATCAGGGACTCTTTCATTCTCCCTTTGCTTGCAGTTTGTAAGATCCAAAACTGTCATTTTTGGCAAAGTTGATCTGAACTGAAGAATGAATTTTTGGCGAAGATCCTCCCATCCGATGATTGACCGGGATTGCAAGCTTGTATACCAGACAAAAGCTGGTCCCTGTAAGGTTCGCACGAAGCATCTGAGTTTCACTGCTTCTTGCTACTCTGGAGTTCTCATCATAGGATCACAACAAGACACGTAATGTGTCAAATGTTGTTCAAGGTCACCTGATCCATTGCAAGTAGGGAAAATAGGGTTTCCAAAACTGGATGGAGGAGAAATTGAATCTACCCATTCAAGGTAAACTTTCTTTTCTGGTTGAACTTGCGCCTGTTTCCCTTCCATAGTTTCTAACCGAGCGGTTAATGACTCAATAGTAGTTATTAACTTTTGAGAAACATCCGGTTGAATTTGGTCTTGGGTAGGTGCAATGAATGGAGCTTGGACAGATGTGGTGGTTGGTGCTGCAACTGATGGTAGCACTTCCAACCGTTGTTGCGCTTCACCCGTAGGATTAGACCTCTGAGGGTGTATTGATAAAGGAGGATATTCCTGATTCATCTCAGTAGCTGCAACAAATTCCTTCGGCTGTCGGACTCCAGCATTCTTAAGAAGAAGACTAATCTGAAGTAGTTCTGCATTCGACCTTCTTAATTCTTTCATTTCTTGTTCCTGTTGTGCAAACCTTTGCTCTAATGAGAGCGATTGACCTTCTCCAGATGAAGGATATGTAACCTGATTCTTTCCCCTCCCTTTGTTGGATACTTTTTGGAGAGACAGAAGTGGATTACCTAGGTTTTGAGTAATCCTTTGACTTCATGTACGCACACCTTCTTCATTTGTATCGGCGCGTACATTTTCTTGAGCAGGACACTCTTCATCTGAGTCCCCTGAGTGAGCCTCCTCTGATGGATTAGCAACAACGGCATTGATGACATTGATTGATGCATAATGCATCGCATCCCTTCTATAAACATTTCTGTGATATTGTCTTCTTTCATGTCTTTGATGAGACATTGCCTTTTGTTGATTCAATCCTTTAGGAACTTCTTGACAAGCTATAACTTTGAGGGAATCTCCTGATAATTTGGCTCTTCGTTCCTCTTGGGGATTCTTCCCCAATCGAGAAAAGACCGGCATTCTCTGAGGAGGGTATTGATGATTTGAAAGAGTCCCCAGTCTCGTGAACTGGGGATGTTCCTGCTGTTTCTGCTCAACTCCTCGAATACCATTTGTTGATTCTGAGGGTTGGGTTAAAGGATTCCACAGTCTGAAAAGCTGGGGTGGCTCTTGACATGTTATGTCTGAGATCTTCTTAAAATCTCTCTTGATCTTGCGAATCTTAGTTTGGAAATTAGCTGGATGCATTAACCTGTATCCACTTTTATCACCTGGTTCAACAGACCGTTGGATGATTTCCGAAACTTCTGTCATTTGATGACGTGTTTCCTCCATACGAGAGGATTGTGCAATATTCTTGCCTGCTTGATGTAGGAGCAATTCAACAACTTTTTCTCTATATGCTTGATTTTGAGAGGAACTAGTTGAAGCCTGTTTTTGAGAAATCTTTTGATTACAAACAAAGCCCATTGACTGTGGCTGGCCATGGGCAATAACATTGCATGAGACCATTTTCGGTGAACTTTGCTGACTGGAAAGCACTGTGAAATGTAGTGCTCCATGAACACCCCATCCTCTGATATGAACACCAGATGAGGCATTGGCAATTAACTGACACAATTTTCTTCGTGCGCCAAGGCATGAACATTGAAGGGTTCTCTGCTTCTTTTCAGCCTTCGGATACCGAGAGAATGATAGAGATGCCAAATCAATCTGACGTTGTAGCCCTTATATTATCTTAAGATGATTTTCATATTCATCATAAGATAATACCTTCTTCTTCAATTGACAAAGAGTTTTCCATATGTTGAGACGAATATCATAGACTTCATCTTCCGTCAACATTTTTGGAATATCATACTGGGAGTCAGCCAAAGGCCAAAACATGACTGGTACCTCACTTTTCTCCAGTTTTTTCCTCATGTTCAGCATTTCCTCTTCATCATTAAATGAAGATTATTCTACCTGTTTTAACCAGAGTTGGTGTTTCCTTGTTGCTTAATCGGATTCAACAAGATTGGTAGAGAGATCATTGATCAAACTAGAAGATTCATGACTTAGGGGTGGTTCGGAGAATGACCTACACCCTAGGCTATCTTCTGATTGAGAAAGTATTTCACTTGCTAGCGATAAAGCATCATACATGACTGGTTTCGCATTTGCAAATGCCTCAAGATAAGAGGTCTTTCTCGGCACTACATTGTCCACTGAAGTATTTTCCAGGCAATGTGAATCACTACTGCGGAGAGGACTTTCACAGCAAAATTCATCATCATGGGGAGGACCACCATAATGGGTTATAGCAAAAGATGAGATCTCTTGTTCCTTGGTCTTCTGACCACACAGAGGGTTCCTGTGGCTCTCATCTGAAGACGAAACTTCAAGATTGACCAAATTATCATGAAGCAAGCCTTCATGAGGAAGTTTCTGTTGAAGACCTTCAGAATTAATGTTCCCATTATTGGGAACTGAGGGAGTAGAATCTTGAATTCCAACAGATAAATGTCTGAGGGCTTCAATAACTCCAGCATCGAGCAAGGATTTGTTACAGATTGGCCTTTGATCTCCTGACTGTGCTGGGCAGATCTTTTTCTTAGATGCCTTCTTACTCGCTTTGGAAACCACTTGTTGATGAAAGTGGTTACTCTGAGCAGGTGTATGTGCCTGATCCGGAAAGATGTTCAGGTTAGGCTGACGATCTTCACTCAAATCAGGTGTATGTGCCAGACTTGGTTGTCCGTATGATATGGGGGAGTATGCCCCATAACCCTCTTGGACTGGAACAGATGTGTGTGTCTGTTCCGGAGTGAATTGTTGATGTGTCACTCCACTTCTAGGGATAGATTTATGTGTCTTTCCCTGAGATGATGTTGAAGATGTTATGATATCCTGGCAAGCATCCAGAATATGAGCAAGAATTTTCTTCCGCTCTTTCACCATTGACAAAATATGCTTGGTGACTTCAGCTGCCAGAACGGGGATATACGTCCATTCCGGGCTTGGAGTAGGTGTATGTACCTGCTCCTGTCCTCCTTTTCCTATCAGTGAATCCTGACAGTTCTCAAGTGTGGGGGCAGAGAGTTGAGTCTGCCTCTTGATTGTCGTCGGAGCTTTCCGACTGACTTCTCCGTGCGCTACCAAGCGAGACTGTTGGTAGGCTTGATTAGTATTAGCAGGTGTATGTGACTACTGATTACACTTCGCCAAACGTGGTTGACGAGATCCATCATATGTAGTCAGTCGAGCCTGCTAACTAACTAATGATGTATAAGTAGCTGTATGTTCCTGCCTATAGTACTCCGCCGGAATTGCCTAGCGGGATTGGCGTGATGCTGCCAGACGAGTCTGCTGGACTGCGGAATTAAAACGGGTAGGTGTGTGTGGCTACTCATTTTTTGCCACCAAGTTAGGTTGGTGGACTTCTCCGGAGATGGCAGGGATGAGAACCTGCCCATTGTTAACCGGATTCCGCCTCCGGCGGTTCGTCTTGCCTTCTCGGGTTCGAGGAACCTGAGCCGAACGCCTAGAGTCGGTACCCTCATCATGTTGAGGGCACACTGCCGCATGAGTCTGGTGGCGATTATTGATGGGGGCCCTCGGGAAGGACTCCTGTCTTTTTGAATTAAGGTACTGAGGGACCTGCTCATTCACTTCCTCAGAGTAAGGGAGTGAATGGAAATTGCATTCCGGGGATAATGACCCGAAACGGTTGGAGACGGTAGTCAGCACCGCCTGCCTCTTGATTACTGGTCGTCGTTGTCTGGATGACCTGTGTGAGTTGTTCACTTGGAGGGCCTGTCGGGCAGCCTCCAGAGTTGGTATGGTACCGTGTTGACGGTACTCCTTAACCAATGCATTTGATACCCAGCGTTGAAGACGCTGAGTAGGTGATGTCATCCTCAGAGCGGATGACGATCCAGTAGTAATAGAAGCAGTGGTATTTGCAGCAGTAGTATTCACAAGTGTGAATTTGAGAGCAGCCATTATGGAAATACAGAAGATCTTGGAAAAGAGTGCCTGTTTGATATAACAGACGTAATCAAGATAAATTCAGCCACTTCATTCTTTGGATGAGCACACATGTCAATGATTGTTTTTGTTAGCCCTCTTATTGAGTTTTAAATAGGGGCTTAACAAATAGGTAAAACATCATTTTAACTTGGTTAAAGATTCATGTCGGGTTCACCATTTTTTGTTTCCCTCGGAATTCGGGGATGACCTCCTGTATGGGAGATTCAAACGTTCTGATCGGTTTCTAACGGGTTTGTTCGTAGAACCGAAAACGTCCAATGATTCCACATCCATTTGGACCTACATTCCAAAGGTAGGCGCTCATTAGCTTGTGGACTAATGAGGCTTAGGAATTTGCATTGGTCGAGAGGATAGGAGGTCAGACTCATCACACCTTTTTTAGGGGAATTATTGTCTACTCCGGGACTCTCTTTATAGATTTAAGTTATGTTCATGAATCCTTATTACATTACCAAGTATAAAATGATATTTCCTTCAGTTTTGACAATATGTAAGAAATTTAGAGAATATTTTATATATATTCGAGGTTCTTCATCAATAGAGAATCATCTGTATCTATTTAGAGATTCTTGGTCAATGGTATCCTTCAAAACATTTATATAAAAGTCTCTTGGTCATTATGATGACCAGGCTGGTTTTAAAGCCACTCAGTGGGGCACTTTAAGTTTATTGTCATTCAAAAGGACATGGGTTATTTCATAGTTGGGATCGAACCCGCAGATGGGCTACCTATGTATCCTTTGTTTTGGAAAAGTAATCAGAACCCACGTAGTTCGGGTAAGGGAGTATGATGTTTATGATTGATGGCTCAAAGAAGGATGTCATAATTACTTTTACTCTCTAAGCTCACATGAGTCATGATCGGTGTGAGAAAAAAGAGGTATTGGTAATAAAATAGACAATTGGGCCATGAAAGATGTAATCGTAAGAAATGGTTTGGGGCTTATGTATGTATGAATGCCCAGATAAATGAAGATTAGGATTTACTTTAGGGGGAAAATCTAAGAACAGGGTCCATAAAGGTATATGTGCTTCATGGAGATTTGAATACTCTAACTTGGGACATATTCCTGAAAAGGAAGCACAGATTAGGAGAGGATTGATGATTGGGTTTTACTCCTGAGAAGGAATCACAAATCAAAGGTAAATTGGGACTGGTTAAAGAGAAATTAAGGGACTTGGGACTTACTCCTGGAAAGGAAGCCCAAATTTATGACTGGGGCTTATTCTTAACAAGGAAGCCCAGGTTTAGGGGACATGGACTTATTCCTAAAAAGGAAGCCGAAAAATTATGACTGGGACTTACTCCTAAAAAATAGGCCCAGGTTAAAGGATTATTATTGGGACTTACTCCTGAAAAGGAGGCCCAGGTTAAGGGATTAAGGTTTGGGTATTACTTCTGAGGAGGATGCCCAAAATTTTAACTGGGGATTATTCCTGAAAGGAGACCCAGGTTAAGGATTCTCTCATCTTAAAGGATGAGGTTGAATGAATGAACTCTCAATCTTTAGTGACATAAAGATATGTAAATCACTAAGTTTTGAGAGAGATTCCACAGAATTCCTTTCAGATAAGGATGTCAAATCAAGAAATCATGCCAAAAATGGATTTGAAGAGTGTCTTGAAGACTGAATCTTGAATAGGAAAGGTGTAATGGCTTAAGAGGGGTAAAATGGGAAAGATGGGCACCAAAAAAGAAAGGGTCGCGCAAGTCTTGGAAGGCGTGCAGGTACTGCGTGGGTGCGCAAGTATTAGTCGCGTAGGTATACCTGCGCAACATTTGTGGGGTACTTGCGCGATGTTCAACCAGCATTGAAATACTTGAGTGACTCTTTATTAAAGCCTTTAGAATCCTCTTGAGGTTCTTCCAGAAAAGTGACGCGCAAATTCTATCGAAGGAGTAAGACGGAGCGCAAGTGTGGCCACTTCCCTTAAGGTCTGGCCACTCAGGTGCGCAAGTGTTGATGAGTTTCAACACTTAGGCTTTCCTCCCTCTCTTTAGATCTTCCGTTCTAGGTAAGAAATTACCTTAGAAGTGTTCCGGAAGCTTTGAGAAGAGACTTGGCTGTCAGGAGCTTCAATCCAAGTTTCTGGAAAAACATCCTCCCTTAATGGGGGGCCCACAGGGTCTATTTATAGGCAGGAGAAGACCCCGGGCGGTTACCGGGCGGTTATCACTTAGGTCGCGCAAGTCACATGCGCGACCATAAGGCGTCACACAAGTGAACTTGCGCGACCGTGATATAACTTGTGCGACATAGGTGATTTTGATCCCTTGTTCATGCCTTTGTTGATTTTTGATATTTTCTTCAAAGGTTGAATCATTTTGAACTCAGATATTCCCCTTTTTCGATCTTTAGATTCTATGACGAAAAGAGCGTCAACATAAGGTTAATAAACTTACTATATACTTCCAAGTGAACTCCAAGTGGTTTATTGATGATAAAAATATAATTATATAAGTCCTTTGGTCGTACCTTAGATTTTTAGGAATAGAATATCCATTAATAATATTATATTTGTTTTAAAAACTCTTTTATGTTAATTTTGACACAATTTGATATTTTGTTTTTTCTAAATTCATAACAACATTATTACTTCGAAAAAGATTAAAATAACAAACCCTAATATTTAATATTAACTTATAAAATTAGTGTAATTCATAAAAAGTCTCAAATTAAATTTATTTGGATATTTATAATATCAATTATATTAATATTTCATTAATTAGGTAATTATTGCATCACCATTGTGTCATAAATAAATTAAATTATTTAATGTATAAAAATTATAAATAAAATATCATTATGTATGAGCTATTTTTATATTTCTAATGAATATTTATAATGGAATTTATCTTTTGTGTAACCCTATATTAAAAATGTTTTATTTATTAAACTTTGATTTTAACTCTTTTAACTCTTTTTTGAATTAAATAATAACAAATGTCCTAATCTAATCCAAGTGGACCAAAGAGGTTCATATTTTATTCATAAGTTTGTTTTTGGTATAATTATACTTAGCCAATAGAATTAGGACATGTTTTGGGGTAATAATAATATCATTTTTACCCTTAATAAACCTATTTACTTTTAACCGTGGTAAATAAAAGTAAAAAGTTACTATTCACCAAAAATTATTTTTATCTTAATTAACCACATTTTACTCTTTGATATTAAGTGTGTCTATTGGATTTTTGAAATTCAACTCAAATAAGCGGTAAAATTATGTTTTATGTGAATTTAAAAATTCTCCTAGGAGGTACGTAAAAGACGGTGAAAAGTTCAATAAAATTTTATATATCTAATATTATTACAAAATGACTCCAATGAATTACATTGAAATTATATGGGTATTATGTATCTATTTTGACCTAAAATAAATTTAAATAAAATTAATGATTATTTAACTAGAATGTCAGTTTTAAATAACAACTCTGTGTTTTTCACTATTCATAAAAAATTTGAAAGTTTTTAGAAAAATACCAAAAATTCACCCTAAGATAATTTTGATATTTCAAATTCAAAAATGAAGTATATTTTACCAAATTCTAAACATACAAGTGACATTAATTTATTTAAAATTACTTCCCGTTGTTAAAACAAATAGCGTGTTTTTAAGAAACAATAACTATCAAAAGATTGATTCTTGTTTATGTCTTGTTTCAAAGTGAAATTAATTGCAATAAAAAACATTGGATTAAATGGTAAAAATATAATCTTTCTATACTTCCAAACCATTAAAATGTATAATTTAACACTATAAATTATTTTGATTAAAAAAGTTGTTTTCAGTTAAAATATATTATTTTTCACTATTAACCCAAATATGAAAGTTATTAGAAAAACTCCAAAAATTTATTGAAACTACATTATTATGTCCTGATCTGAAAGAAGATGTTTATTTTGTCAAATTTAATATATAAAAGATTCAAATATTGGATTTAAAAATGGTTTTCCATTAAAAGGCGGAAAAATTGCATTTCTTGAAAAATACTTCTTTTATCTGAAAAAATGAATTTGTCCATACATTTTGTTAAGAAACTCATAATATGGATTCTAAAATTATAAGGGTTATATAATGTTCAAAATTCTATTAATACTATTCATAACCGCTTTTGAACGGCTAGTTTGGTAAGTCGTGGTGCGCTTGAACCCGATGTTGCGTGTTGTGTAAGTTATTAAATTACTTTGAAGAACTAACGTACTATGAAATCTTGGGGTGTTACACAAATTTTTGGTCATACATCCTAGATTAATCCCCTAGATGTTATTTTATGACATCTAAAACATCATTCATTACTCCTTCTCCATTCCCATGTGTTGTATCCAGTTGGTTTATTAGATCTAACTATCCTGAATACAACGATGGGAGGGAAGAAGAACATTTAAAACCCTTCCTTCTTCTCTGGTCAACTCATCCTCTTCCACCAATGGAATAAGGATGGTGTGGTTTTATAGATCTTATTCTTCCTCTTATTTCTCACATTCAAGAATGATTCATTTGGTCTTAGAGGTTATATATGATCATGACGCACAAACATTCATATGCATGTTTCGGTAGAGAATCTTATTATAGATCTTCCTCTCACCTACCCATAGAGGTAATCCATAGGTGTGGGTCCTCAAATCCATGAATCAAAATACATGGAATCCATTTTAGAGTAATCCTCTAGTATTTCTTGTGGGTGGTGGTACTCTTTATCCTCTTCACCTACCTGTTTCATAGCCAGATAGATAATCATAATTGACTATCCCAATTACCGAAATAAAAGAGGATACAAACACATTCAAGGACCTTTCTCTTTCTATTTGGGCTCCAGCATCTATCCACCAATGGTCAAATAAAATGTTGTGGTTTCTCATATCATATAATTCCTCTTGTTCCACACACTAACCATAACTCATATGGGCATAGAGGATGGTAGTGGTCATGACATCTACACGATATCATGCCTTTGTGAATCATTTCATGAATAATCCCCAACCAAACACCAGGGAATCCACCTTACATGTATGCCCAGACTCAATCTTCTCAACATGCCATATTCCCCTATGATAAAATCCTTTAGAGAGCCTCCATATGTGTGGTCCCTCACAACCGGACAACATGGGCTTTGATTGCCATCTAAATGGGATACGTTGGAAGAATCCTTGAGGTCAAAGCCCAATAACCCAAATCAAACCTAATTCTATTTAGGTCATATTTTTAGTAGGGTTTAACCCAACCTAGATTTCTATATCAATTTTGGATCCCATATTCTTCCTCAGCATAAGTCTCACACAAAACATTGACTAGGAACCATCTTCCTAGATATCCTTGTCTTAGGATGGTAAAACCGAATAGTTTTTTCCTTATCACATGACCTTAAAAGGTATGATGTGTGCCAAAAGGTGGAATTAAACTTCTTGGGTTCTGATTCATTTCATGATGTTACATAGGAATCCTGGTCATGGGTCTAATCCCAACATCAAAATATCTTCCATCTCACTAGATGATGATACACTTTAGAGTGCACCACTATGTGGCTCCAAACCAGTGTTATAATAATAAATGAAAAAAGAATATTTCATCCATTATTAAGAGGGTGACATCAATGGAGAAACTACAATACATACAAATATATCCATTGATAAAGAACCTCAGATACATATAGATGATTCTAAATTCCATTCATTCTAATAATTTATTTTTAATTAAAGAGTGCCCCGCGTCATAGTTGGGAATTAGTGAAGGATTTAAGAACATAAATTAATTCTATAAGAGAGTCCCAGAGTAGAAACAAATTCCACCAAAAAGGGTTTTATAAACCCAGCCTCACATCCTCCCAAACAATGTGAGTCCCAAGTGTTGTTGGACCATTTCCCAACAACTACCTACCTTTGGAAAGCTGGTCTAAATAGAGGAACTATTCGGTGTTTCCATCTCCACAAATGAAACTTGTTGGAAGTCAGTGAAAAATTATTAACATGAAGTGAATGATTGTGAAAAATTAAAACCCCCCACCCACAATAAAACATTGGTTGTATTTATTTTATTGTTAAATAAAAAATGGTGAACCCGATGTGAATCCTTAACCATGAAAGTGGAGTCTCCCACCTATCATGACCCATTTTTCTCCCAAGATAGAAGAGGACCAGGCAAGAAAATTGATCGTGAATGTTTTCTTTTATTGTGAGACTACATTGATAGGGATTTATGTTTTTTGTTATTCACCTATATTTTAGGAAATTCCAAAAAATATCTCCCTTCAATACAAATGGAATCACATCAGATCTCATAGATATATGACCTAATTATTGATCATACTCGGTCCTCATCTATGTCGAGGTCATTATCAACAATTGAGTGTCCTAAATGTTGGGTCTCTAATGAATTTTTCTATGAGTACCACTATAATGGTATCATCCTAACACTATAGGATACTTGATAGTCCCTACATCTTACAAAACCTCACTAGTCACCCACCCAGTGATGACTGACAGTTTAAAAGCAGATGACTCCAATCATCCTATCTAACCATTTTAGGAGCTTATCCCCAAAATGCAACAACCAGTTTCTCCATTA
Source organism: Viscum album (assembly GCA_963277665.1). Classification (NCBI taxonomy): domain Eukaryota; kingdom Viridiplantae; phylum Streptophyta; class Magnoliopsida; order Santalales; family Viscaceae; genus Viscum; species Viscum album. The sequence continues at coordinate 46,065,115 of OY728130.1, read as the reverse complement.
TATTAGGGAGGAAGATCAATAGTCCACAAACTATTTTAAATAGAATAGATTGAGGTCCTTTAAAAGGGATCCTTCAAGAAATTGTCATCACTAACATCACATGGTAGTAAACCCTTAGCATAATGATGGTTTTGTCCTCAGCAGTTCAGCTCGGGTTATCCAAACCTGGGCTTGCAATATGGACTTTCGGGGGAAGTAACCAATCAATAAGGAGAAAGGCCACAAATCTTACCCTTTGTCTAATCTCACCAATAAAATTTGGTGGAAAAATTTTAGTGGGAACACACACCTACCCACACTAACCAAGCATGCCAGTAGACTTGTATGATAGCATCTAGAGAAGCCCGCCAATCACATGTGGTAGATAATTGTGAGTCAAAATATATACCTTCCAACACTAAGAAAGTTGTCTAGAAAACATTTCTAGAAGAACCTAAAGAATCTTGTTAACAAAACAAAACGGAAAAAATAGACTAGGAAAAAACACATTCCCACAACAACCAAACCTACAAGTAGCCTCATATACCAGTGTCCAAAGAATCCCATCATCAAATTCAGTGGAAAACCATGAGCGTCTTCCAGAATTCATAAATCCTACTAGCAGTATCTTCTAGAATTTTAGAGAATCCATTCAGAAATTCCTAGTGACAAATAGGGGGTAGACCCAATCCTCTGCCACTGAACTTTAGTATAGTTAGTATTCACTGATAAGAAATAGAATACAAGTGAAAGAACATACCCCTTCTCAAAAAATGTAACTGGTTTATATCCCTATTCCAATTTCAGAATCCAATATTAATAACCTAACAATGGTGAAGGGATAGAAACAAAATCTTTTCCCACATCCTACAAACCATCTAAGATATAATATTAGTGACAATGATAGTTGAAGAGGGGAAGACACACAACTCTATCCCCAAAATTGGGGTGGCTCATCAGCATGTCACCCAAGAGTACGCACACACCTCTACTCCTATCCATGAGGGTTATGGGGAAAACTCCAACATGATATATGGAAAACTAGATTGGGAACATACACCTACTCCAACAAGAGGTAATTGGACTATTCCAATGGCCACTCCAAGGTAGGCACAAACCCCTTCCAAAATTCTAGATGCATGAAAGGGAATTCTAGAAGAAATGTGGGAGCTTGTCAAACAAGCTTCTATACCTAAAAACCACCTTCCCCAGAAATTGTCCATAGTTTCTCATTAGAAGGAATTCAAAAATAGGCCTCACTAGAGATGATTGGAAAAAGAAGTGTTGATCTAGAATCTCACCCTACAAAATTTAGAGTTCTTTATGTCCTTAGACATTTATCTATGGAAGCTAAGGATCCTACTATCCCATTACCAAATTATTGGGATATTAGTAGTAATTATAAAGGTCCTCCGTATACAGTTAACTATGAATTCTTTGTTTATGTTCATAATATGATTGATCTCGAGAGCCCATATCCTAATGAGAGTCACGACATCCCTCCATATGGCCAGAAGATCAAAGAGTAATATAGTATTCTTCTCTCTATAATCCACCATGTTATTCCTCCACATTATGGAATTTACTATGAAATTTCTCTCTATAGTAGCATTTCACTTCGTCAAAATGGTCCTACCCTAGGTGATTTAATGATCAAAAATCTCTCCTACCATAAGGAACTTGAGAAAACAAGGCCAATCATGTCAGATTCCTTGTCATGGTAAGTAAAATTATTTATCAACCAGAAGACATCCTGAGGTCATGATCATTCACTAAACCACCCTTGGATTGTCTTCCTTCCAATATTACATTGGATGTACCTACCAAACTCTTCATTTATAATAAATTAATAGAGAGGCGTCTGATTTGGTAAAACTGGGTAGAATAACCTCATACAAAAGATGAAGAATACATGCTAAACATGAGGAAATAGTTGGATAAAGATGACATACTAGTAATGTTATTTCCATTGGCCAATCCTTGATACAACATTCCCGAGGTGTTGTCAGAAGATTGTCTTCATGATATCTGCCTCGATATATGGAACACTCTTTATCACTTAAGAGATAAATTATTACCCTATGATGAATATCAAAAACATGTCAAGTTAATATAAGGTATGTAATACTAAATTGATGTGGAAGATATCCTAATTACATGAAATATAAAAATGGGGAAACATCAAGGATTCCTTTAGCATGTATTCCTCAGTGTGTTAAAATAATTGTGTTGTCTGATCGTAGATACCCAATCTGGTGTTCATATCAGAGGATGGGGTGAACATGGAGTATATCATTTTACTTCACTACCTAACTAAAAAATCCCACCAAATATGGCATAGTTTAATTTCATAGCTTTCGGTTGGCTTTAAAAAAAATGGAATATGTTCACAACTGATGATATGCTCATCAGAAATATGTCATGAATAAATATCACTGATGTTGGGTCAGAAGAGTGAAGGATATAGAAATAATTTTACATCGGGCATCTAAAAATATTGATTGGGCCTCCCTCTTAAGTAAATTCAGTCATAAGATAGTGAAAATGTCAGAGATAACATAATGTTCATCAAAATAAAGTGGTTCAGGTAAAACCCAAAGGATGCACCTAGCCCACCTTCAGAAAAATATCCATAAAATTAAGAAGGAAGTTGTGGCAGTACCGGCTGTAGTTATTTAGGAAAAACCACAACCTATAGGTCTATGGGATTTTTCAGCACAACCTTTGAGGTTAGAAAATCAATCCCAAAGAGTTATATAAGTGGATAGGGAATAGTCCTAGTCTATAGTTATAGGGAATTTTCACCTAAAAATCCACCTCATGAGTGACACTTAGTCTTCTCTATATTATGGGGAACACCGCAGAGTGAATCCGTCTAGTTTTTTCCATCCTGTGATTGGGTATCCCCCTTTGGCACATGCACGACTAAAATTTTTAGATATTTACTTTATATTAACATATTTCAAATGGATATGAGAGAACTAGTGAGAGAAGAAAATTCCTCAAGATTATGAAGACATAGGTGGTCTCTCCAAGATACGGAAGAAGATCCAATAATACATTATGTATTAGTGGATTTCATTAACATCACTCCAGCAGATCCTATAGAAAATAGCTAACATGAAAGAGGTATATGAGGAAGTTTTGGTTCATAATATGGAACACATAAAAACAATTGAAGGAGGTGTGTGTACCTAGAACCATAGGCTTGCCCTAAATTTGGTCATTCCTCTAGCTGCTCCATTAATACCTCCTCAAAGAGAATCTAAAAAGGAAAATGGCAAAGGTAGTGTTGTGACTCATCTACCTTCTAAATAGGTTAAACCACATAAACATGAGAAAAAAATTTGTTTATAAAGAGGAATAGATGAAAAAATTGGGGAGAATCAATATAGAACTACTTCGAGGTGGTCTTCCATTAGGATTTGTTCTAAAAGAAAATCCTCAACTCACACTCCCAACTAGTACACCTAAAAAAGAGGGTTCACTACAAAAACCAAAAGGGGTGTGGAATATCCACTCAATTTGGGGTACCAACAACCAATATACTTAGATCCCATAGCCATAGTTCAGGAGTTCCCTCCATTGGTTTCACAACCAGCACAGGGCCAAGAATATCCTTATAGGTCTTCCCCTATATGTTATCCACTGAATATACTGGTAGGTCAACCATAGTTTGTCCTACCTTCAGCCACTCACGTCCAAGATCCTACTCAACCAGACATTCATCAAGGTCTCATCAATAGTATTGAGTCTCTAACAACTTTATTGGAATCTATAGTGGATTGGAATTCACTAATACAGCTAGAGATGAAACCTTACCCCAAATGGATTTATCCGAATCTTCCCCCTCCAAACATTGGGAACCCTAACATTCTAATTTTCAATGGATCAGGAGACTCGGAGAAATATTTGACACATTCTGTGTCATGTAATGATCACATGAAGGGGACCCCTGAATAGCATGAGGTAGTGAAACTCATGTGCTAGTTGAAATCACTATAAGGTCCAACCTTTGTATAGTACACTAACTTGCTGTCTTGGTCAATTAAAATGTGGGAAGATCTAGGTCCAAAGTTTTTCTTATCAGTTATCTCAATTATATAGAATTTGATAGTCCTCAACCTCTCAAATATAAAATAGTGGTAGAATGATTGGGTCTCATATTTCATCACTTGGTGAGAAAAGGTTGACATACACCCTAAACCTACAACTTCACATGAGGATTTGTTGTCCATCATTTTAGGGAATCTTTATAATGAGTTCTCACAAATCTCATCCCATCGAATTACATAGGAGTGATTTGATACCTTTCCATGATTTCCCAAAGAGTGGAATATTCTATCGCAAAAACCGAGGATAAGTCCCAGGTAATTCCTTCATCCTAAGGAAAGATAATAGGGTAGGAAGAGGCTTCCACTATTACACTTAAGCAGGCCTCCCTACAAACTCCAAATCTTGCACAATACCATGCAGTCCCCCTCAAAACCATCTCCCACAACACCTGCCTCATCGGATGATCAATGGTAAAAGATATGAAAGTAGTTTAAGGATATTAAGAATAATGTTTATTCATTTTGAATTGACTAAGTCCTTGGATACTTCATCTCTGTATTGGAGACCAACTTGATCAAGTAACCAAATCCCAAAAAACAAAGTATGGATGGTGAAGAAGATATTCTAAACTATTTCCACTTCCATCAAGCATTCTAGAACAATATCCAAGAATGTTTAGTTTTTAAATACTTCCTGTATAAGATGGTGGGTTCTAGACAAGTGAAGCTGGGAAAGGAACTTGTGCAAGTAGCATGTACTTCTGCCCCTAATCCAGAGGAGGAGAATAAATGGAACGAAGATAAAAAATGGTACACAAAATTTTAGTGATTGGATGGCCAGAAAAATGTTCAAATAGACTCATGGTATCCTCTGATCACATTTTGAATCATAGACTGTGCCCCATTCCACTTCGTCTATGACAGAGTTTTCTCCATTGGCAGACCAGTCCATCAAAATCCAGTCTTCCAAAAAAGGAAATGGATAAAATAGGAATAAGAAAAAATAGAAATATGAGATAATGGTAAGTCCAAAGCTGGATTTGACTTTAGTGTACTTCATTCCTACAGTCTCAGGTGCATGGAAACCACCCTGTCAAATGGTACAACCAGAGTCGACCCGCTAGATGGATTGCACGTCAAACAAGGATTTGATCTTCTCTTACATTAATGTCATTAACCTAATGGATCACTTGTCATATAATTAAATTTAATATGAACTTAAGTTACCTATATATTATTGGGGAATTAGGGGAAGACGCTGTGAGATTCAAGGATATAGAGGAAGACACAGTTGTGCCAGGAGTCAATTCTTCAACCATGTCCCCATTTGGACTGTCTATGTAGCCAAAAACATGGGATATCCCTCTAGAGAACTCAGTAGGAGAAATAATGTTCCCCCACACAAGCCATAGATTTCCATGAATCGGTATTTTTTGAAGACTGACTAGAGGATACAACCTCACCCAATCAACCTCGGCATATAGGCATTCATAGTCAACCTAATCTACCAAGGACAAAAGTTCACTAGACTTTTGTTCCAAGGGCCTACTTGACAACATCAAGTACCTCAGTTTCAAAAGTGCATAGAAAATAGCATCCTCAAGCAAGGAAGCCCAAGCCTCTGGACTAAAAGTATGAAATTTTAATTTATTAATCCCAGGTGTTGGCCAAGTTGTCAATCATGGATTCTTTGAGTCTATAAAAAGGCCTTCAAGAAGCACTCATGGAGGCTTTTTCAAACCCTCAAGAATTTGAGGTCAAAGTTGTTGATGCCAAAGTATATCACACAAAGAATGATCTTATAAAATGTCATGTGATCATCTCTTCCATGGAGGAGGATTAAGAATCACAATATAGGGATATGCAAGACATTTGTATGTATATGAAAAGATAAATGATGTTGATATATAATGATCCTTCATTTAAAACTACAAGAGATTCAACCTTTTTCTAGTCCAAACACTTAGTTAGATGGGTTTTAATGAGTATCATTGATCCCCATTCACTCTAATTCAATAAGGTTATGAAAAGATTTAGAAAATTATTCTACGTGAGATCAAACATAGAAATTGATTCCAGGATCTGATGTATGATTCAAAATCCATGGTTGTTTAGAAGGGTACTGCCATTAATGTTCTATTGGGAAGGCCTCAGTGTCATAAACATGTGGCTATTCCCTCATCATACCACTAATGACTCAAATATTGTATCAATGGTCAGATTGAGACCATGAATTGTGATAAATCCCCATTTAAATTGTATGAATCACAATACATTGATGCAGGATTATATCATAGGGAAGGTAAATAGCCTATCATTAACAATGTTTCTTGAATCAATGACCTGAATGGTCTAATGATGATACTTGATAATCATTTTAAGAATCTTAGTCTAGAGTATGCATTTCCCATATATCAAATTGAATAGGTGGGTCCGAATTTAGGCACATGTTCAGAAAATTCTATTCCATTAGTCATGATAATTAAACCTAACCACACAAGAGAAGTGATTTACTCTCTAGAAAGTGATGAAATTATGAGTGAGAAATTCCTAATACCATTCCATGGGATTGAACAAGTCACCATCTCATTATCTAGTCAGATTTAGTTATTTTTTCTCCAAAGGCCAAAATATTAACTCTGCCATAAACTCCAAGAAATTTTATTTTTTACCTACTCCACAAAGTGAAAAACATAAGTAGAGGAGAAAAATTAGGATGAAGAATAAGATGATGAAGACCTTAGGGTTTCCCCCTCCATCATTTGAGGAAGGTGTCTCTACCGCCATTGATGAACTCAGAGAAATAAATATGGGTACAAAATAAGATCCACAACCCACTTATATTAGTAAAACCATGAATCAATAATAACAATAGGTATACACCTCCTTCATAAGGAAAACGCATTAGGTGTTCAATTTAAATTACATAGAGATTCCAGGACTTGATCTTGAGGTGGCCACCCATCACTTGGGATTTCCAAAATACCATAAGGGATACAAATAGGTGTCCATAAAGACACACCTGACACACAGCTCCAAAATTGAAGATGAAGTGGACAAAATTATCAAGGATGAATTCATCCATGAATTTTAGTATCCTAAAAGGTTGGATAACATCATTCTGATGAATAAGAATAAGAATGCTAAAATTAGGGTTTGCATCAACATCAGTGATCTCAACTAGGACTATCCTAAAGATGAATTTCTAGTTCCAATCACAGAGCTACTGATTGATACCACTCATGGTTATAAATCCCTCTCCTTCATGGATGTCTATTTAGGGTAAAAATAGTTTGTATTTTCCATGATGATGAATAATAAACCACCTTCAGGGGCCCCAAGGGAGTTCTTTTTCAATCGGGTAATTCCATTTGGTTTTAAGAATGATCGAACATCATGCCAATGTGCCATACATCACATCTTCAGAACAATTTGGGGAAATTTTTTCAAATTCTACATTTATGATCTTTTGGTTATGTATCGACAGTGTTCTAACCACATGGCTAGCTTGCAGACCATCTTCAACAAATGGTGGCAGAACAACCAAAATATGAACCCCTTAAAATGTGATTTAAGGGTACCATTTGGAAATATATTTGACATTATTATACACTATCATAACATTGAATTAAACTATGATAAGAAAAGGAATATCCTTAGAATTTCTCCTCCAAAAAACCTCATATTTGAGAGGATATCAAGGACACTTATCCTACATCTGACACATCATAGCAAACCTCACAAGAAAGTGTTCTAACTTCACCAAGTTAATGAAGAAGGGGGTCACATATCAATAGACCAGTGACTATTTGGAATAATTTAACAACTTCAAGAAATATATCTTGATCCTATCCATTTTAATTCCACTAATTGAGGAAAATATGATCATTCTATATGTGACGTACCTAGAGCGATCACTAAGTGCATTCCTTTTATAAAAGAATGAATTTAGGAATAAAAAAATTATTCTCTCAGTCAAACCATGATCAACATTGAGACTTTTTATTTAGATATTTGTAATATATTTTGGGGTTAATCATTGTAGTTTAGAAGTTGAGGTATTACTTATAGCACCATAAGGTTTATTTGATATCTCGCAATAACCCACTCAAATTTAACTTCATCCATCCTATGTTGATAGGATTTTTCGCATGGTGTGTGGTTATTCTACTACTGGGTCGATGATTCCCATCATGGAATACCTTCATAATAGATTACTCCCATAAAATAATATAGGAAATTGAAAATTTGATGATGATCAACCTACTTCATTCTTTTTGATGGCCCAAATCACCATAAATTCCTCTATAAACAAGGCTTTAATGCAATCCTTCATATACATATCAATAAAGAATAGAGTACTCATATCATGAAATAAGTACACGTAGGATCTTATGGTTCCCACCAGTCAATATATATTCTTTCCAATTAAATATGAAGGCTTGGATACTTTTGGCCTTTTATGATGCATGATTGCATTGAATTCACCAAGAAGTTTCATTTCTAACAAGTGAATGTCAACTTAATCCATCAACCCCTGGAGTTTTTATACACATACAAGTACTCATGGGAATTTTCTATATGGGTAATGGATGTTTTAGGGGCATACCCTTCAACTCTAGTCAAGAAGGTTCAAATAAATATTAACTACTACTGATTTATTCTCCAAATATGATTAGTGAATAGCCCACAAAGAAATTTGGGCCAAAAGAATTGTCAGATTTATAAAGGATAACATCATTATAATATTTAGTGTACCTCATACAATACAGATGGACAACATCACCAATTTCTATTCTGTTGAGGTGTGGAAATTATATCAAGAATATAACATCAAATCCAACCACCTGTTTTACTATCTGGAAGCATCCAAGGGATTTATAGAGGACTTTAACAAGATCTTTTCAAAACATACTCCACAAGATGATTGATAAATATAAAAATTAATTAACTAAAAAGATATTTCATGCCTTATGGGATTACTAGACTATGACACATACTTCCACATGGGTGACCCTGTATTAACTAATATATGGGACAGAAGTAGTCCTTCACATTGAGGTCCATTTTCCACCACTCTATATTTCTATTTTTGTCTGGATATCCATGGATATGAAATCCCAAAAATTACTATATTAACTTGAGTGACTCAATGTGAAAATATTTCTTAGTTTTCATCACTTTTAGGTCTATCAAAATCAAACAGCATGAGTATTTTACAAGAAGGATTGCCCTTATTCATTCTTCCTAGGAGAATTGGTATTGGTCCATTGGAATCCAATGATACTGAGGAAGAATCCTCCAAAATTTACTTAAAAATGGGAGGGACCTTATTCCATACATAATTTTTACTCTAACAGAGATTATTCCTTGATCTCAATGGATGGAGAGCTCATTACGACTCCAGCCAATATCAGGTTCCTGAAGAAATATTTCTTGTAATCCCATGACAATCATCCTAGTAGAAAGAAATTAAACTGAATAGTATTATATAGTCCAGGATTTAAGACTTTAAACTGGGTATCATGTCATCATAACTGTATGACATTAAACATTAGGGTATACTTCTTTGTTGCATGATATTAAACTATGCAGTTGGTCTCATCACATAACCTTAAAAATCATGTCATATCAACCATTTGAAAAGTTTATAAGCTATATGGTAACAATGTCCAAGTAAAAAGACATTAAACTATATGAAAAATTCCTTTCAACATGACAAAAAACTATATGGTTCACGTCCTTGCTATAAGATGTAAAATTTCATAGCATTTCAATCTATATGTGAGAAGGTCATAATACTTGGTGTTGGTCACCTTCCACGGCTAACAAAAATACACATGGCTTGATTCTCATTATAAATGATATACTTAGTGATTCATATACCTCATATCTTGGGTCTATCCATCATTCTAAAAAAACATCAAAGTCCCCTTTCTCGGCATCAAAACTTGATTGATGTGGGGAACTGTATCTTTTTTAAAAAACTACATGTGGTCTGATTATTTCTATCACAAGATATGTAGTGACACCCATACCTATAATCTAGGGCTTAGATTTAATACTTAATCCCTTCCATATCTGGTGACCCACATCCTTAACGCAAGACATTAAATTACACAGATAAGATCCTCGTCTGAGTCTCATGACATTAAAATACAAAATGCTTCAACCCTCATAAGAGAGGTGCCTCCCCCCCACTGACGTTGTTATTTTTAAAAAAATATCTTCTTCACACAAGAAAAAATGCTCTCTTCATTCATAGACACCTAACCTTAGAGAAAAACACATCATGGTGATGAGAAATTCGGATCTTCATAAACTTCCCAACCATTGGTAGTATAATGCAAGAATTCTTGGGAATACCTTTGTTTGACTATGGAGTGATTCTCCCTCATTGGCCTTACATAAGTTTCCCATAACATTTTAGGTCTTCTTTGCCAGAGGATGCCACTATTTGACTATTTTGTAATATTCCCCAGTTTTATATGCATAATGTTACCCACAAAATGGATTTTTCAACTAGTGACATACTCTTCATCAGGATATACCTCCTATATTCCCATAGTTCTTGGAAATGTTGTGTTGGAAATTTCTTTTAAAACTTGTTAGGAATTTATTCCCTGCATACATGTCTCACATCATGTTTTAGATCTAGATATCACAAATTCATGACTCAAAATTTAGATTTGGGTATCTGAAGAATGTTTATACATAATTGGATAACAAATATTATTTGGGTCATCATTCCAAAACTTATGGTCAAATCTATTCAGCCTAAAACACTAATTGCATTCGTCTAGCTCACTTAAATTTAAATTTCCCATTAAAAGATGCACAGTACTCACCAGGTTGAAAACCTGGAAAGGGAACTCTATAAAAAAGTTTATTTTCAACTCGCAAGACCTATTATCTATATGGTTTAGTCATGAATTGAGAAATTAAAAGATAAAAGGTACAAAAAAATTATGTTGAAAATCTATAGAGGTCATTCTAATAAAAATCCAAGTCTCCATCTCTATTCTTATTTATATTGGACTTAAGAAAAAATTAGTGTGATGACATAAAAGACACAATGTTTCTGGGATTTTCAATATAACCCTAGTGACAGTCAAACTATGCTCATTATTCCCCATCTATTAGGTAAAAGTTAGAGTGTCTTCCCAAACCTACTATTGTGGTTATGAATTTTTGACAGAAATTTGTTTTGTTATGCAAACAAGCTTCAATGTAACATTATAATCAGAAAAGGAAAATAGGGATGAAGATGTAGATAATTAGAAATGAAATTATTATCATTTATGAGAAAAAAATCAGGGGATAATCCACAATATGGAGTCCCATTTTTCATGCTTAATAAAATATTCTCAACATGACTCTTAATTTGTTTAACAACCTCCAGAGCCCCATCAATAGCCTGTTGAAGCTCTTCCAACAGGATAGACTCGGTCTCCTTTGCTCAACAGAGTCCCTATGTCTTGGTTTCAATGGTAGTTTACCCCTCAATTTGAGACCCTTCTATGTATGGTAAAGTTATATGAGCTCCCCTGAGTGGAATATAGTTCTTATTTAAGGAATAATATTTTAAAAGTCTTCTCATTAATATATTGCCTACATCCTGCCAATTTCTTGGTGTGTTCGGCCTCCTCATGGGATATTGCAGCCTGTAGATCAACAGTATTAACAATAATCCTTGCCTTTATGAGGTGTTTTTGTAGCTCGTGTTCTCACTCTTGTTTGCGAATGATCTCCCTGATGGTGGAATGAATCATGAGATAATTAAATCCTTTATATCCCAACAATCCACATAGTAATAGAGGTCAATCGAGTCACAAGGGAAGGTCTTCAAAAGTCATATCAGATATTATCTTCCATATGTTCTACCAGGAAGCACAATCTGTGATGTGAAAGGCATTTTGTGTTTCCAAATATAGCTCAATTCCATTTTATGAGAGATAAATGTATTATGGGATTATTTCACTCAGTGAAGAACCCTACCCTTATCCCTCCGAGATAATAATGGCTTTAATCTATAATATTGGAAAAATTGGCATGGAAGCCCATCCCTTAGGCCTAGTCGTAGAAGATGATGGCATTGGACAATGAATAAGAATCGTTTTTAGCTAAAAAAGTATAGAAAATTGAAGGTGGGGATTATTATTGTAGTTTTTGACACTCACCCAATGATGGGTTAGTGGATTGGGTGGATTCCACTATAAAATTACTAACCTTAGTGATTTGAGCAAAAATATATTGACGATGGGAATTTTTTTAAGTCTTCATTGAGCCCTCTAGGAGAGGCGCATGATGATTCCCCACTTCGGGATCCCCTTGGGTCGATGATACCTATAAAATTGGAGTAGGATGGACTTCAACACCTTTTTCATGCAGCATCACTGCAATATTCTCTATCTCTAAATCTACACAATTCAAGAAGCAATGGTTAATACATCAGGCATAAAAATTGGTTGCATGAAAATAAATACTCGCTTCCATCCAATTCCTTATTAAATTCCTCAAACTATTAAAAATAATTGGGAAGATTAATATGGTCTCACAAAATTTAAAATTTTATTTCATGATTTATGATGACATGAGACCTGAAACAGCTTCCTTAGAAATAGTTATAGGGTCAGGATCAGTTGTTGTTTGGTCCTCTAGTGCATGGGATGAACCTGAAATATCATAAGGAATAAAAGTCAACATTCAGAATATGACACCTTATGAACAACAATTGACATTACCAGAATCCTCTTCCCCCTCTACAGTGGCAGGTTCAGACATGGTGTCCCTAACTCTTAACCCCTCTCCTGCCAAACAAGTGAACTCATATATAGGAATCTTCGCATTTTCCATAGGATCATCCTTAGTTCTCTGACGATCGCCTCCAAGCCCCTTTATAGAGGAGGGAGATGGATATACTGAAACTACAGATATGATTAACCATTTTTTGGATAAATAAGATATAAGTAATGGTGTAGAGACTTACCATCACTGATAAGTTGCTGAGGAAAAGTCTTCATTCTCCATCACCCATGCTTTTTTACAAAGGGAGGTAAGCACCAGCCTCCTTAAAAATAATTGTTGTAGGTAGTAGTAGATATTATCCCAGCATCTCATACTCTATTATTTTCCATCTTGGAGATAGATCTAATGTTTTTTATATGATTCAATGGTTTCAAGTGGTGTTCCAATCAATCCATATTTCATTGAAGGAATCTCGACTAATTTATCATTTTATTTTAGTAAAACATGATGAAATTTCCCTAAGTAACAACACTTTATTTTAAATAAAAGAAAAGAATAAAAAAAGGGGAAACAGTAAAGGGAGAAATTATATCCTTAGGATAGACATAGTCATCCCATTATTCAGAGGATGGGTGGTCAACCCATTCAGCATCCACCCATTTCTACATTTATTCCACCCACATTGTGGAAGGAATCTAGTTATCGGTTGCATATACAAGAATCTCCAATTCCCATATGTATATTTCAACCTTAGTAGGATCTTCCACAAATAGAAGATTCATTGGGGCTTGAACATCACAAATTTATGGAATCTACAGCCTAGAATTAAGGAGAGACCATACACCCTCAATATCAATATGCATGATCTTCCAAAATTGGACTACCTCTAGTTGCACATATTCTGAGACTATCAAGGCCTTCTGTGAAGATGATTTGACAAATTTTGGTTTCACAAGATTTTCAACCCTCTATGTCACATTTAAAGGATGAGAAAATGGATTATGGGTATCTACTCAATGATTGTGACTTGATCATCTAGGATCAACCAAAGTTTCCAAATCCCTTTTGATCCTGACTGATAGAATATACCATGCACAGGGTCATTTGGGAGAGCTCAGGACCTCTTCATATGTATCTTCTAGAGGAGGAGAATAACTTTATATAGGGGGAAGACAAATACTACCTCACTTTCCATGCCTTTAGGTTGTTACATCCCTAAATCTAGGTACAACTCCTATCAACACTCCTTATGGATATGATGAAATATAGGCCTCAGTATACTAAGAGGTAGACCCAATAGATTCACCCACTAGAGTTAGATTTATTACCATTCAATTATCACCACAACTGTGAGCATACACAACTATTAGGACACTATTGGGTTCCTCTCTGATCAAACATTCACTAGATTAGATACATTAATTTGTTGCAGGAACACGAAATGGCATGAAAATAAATTTTGGGAATATGCCTCACATATAACCTCACGATCAATTTGGGTTTCTATCATTCCATCTCTAATGGCAGTCATGTAGGATCTCCATTCATTTAAATCCTTTAAATCATTATTAAATATCTCATTAGGTTGATTTACATAGGGTAAGTAATTGAACTCCTTGAATAGGTTTATCCTCTTCAAGGCCTTGTAAGGCTTGAGGGTTATGGGATAAATACTAGAAATGGAATCTAAAAATGGTCAAAACTAGCCCTGAGAAACCTCAACACTACTTAACATGGAATAAGATCTGAATTAAAATGAAACACATACCTTCAGTACTAGGAATATCCCTAAAATTCTAAAATGGGCCTTCCCTACATGAATATTCAATAGGGATGTGTGTTTTTTCAAGATAGGGGTTCCCAACATTATGGGCTTCGTCTCTTCCAACTTAAATGTGATAATGAATTTCCCCACCCTCATACCACTATTGGAGTCATAGATAGGAAACATGTATACACTTATCCACATGGAAAATAAGCATGGAATACATGTATTTATAGGTATGTTGGACTTGGGTATGTACCCCCATCATTTTCACTCACCCTTTTCTAAAGTAGGCCATAATTTTCTAGGAACGTCTCACTTACCCCTCTTAGGACACCCCATAGGAAATATTTACACAGTTCCATTCCCCTATGGATCTAAATAAGCACTCATTCGTGTTTTAGGATGGATATACCCCCTCAGTTGGGGGCCTTCATTCTTAATATCATGATCTATCTTCAACAACTTGTGATCTAAAATTGGAATCCTTTCAGCATTATCCCATGTTTCTTTCTAGGTGAAAAATTATTCATACATCTCTCCAAGTACTGGAGCTCTGAATATCTTGTATACAACTTATAGGATAATTTCAACTTCTTCGTACATCATATGGAAAAAAACATTTGGGGGCTCCATTAGATTAGAAGATTGAGAATGAATTGTAGTTCCTGTATAAGTATGTCTGGGCCACCGAGATGGCTTCATAGATCCCCACCACTTTCATATCAATTGAAAATTCAAAATAGGTCTGGTGAACCCCATAATCCCATATCCACTTTGGTCTGACACCCCCTCCTAGGAAGAGGTCTTAGTCTTCACTCCAATCCTTCAACTAGTGTATCATGGAATCATAGAATATTGATGGGTAATAATGATTCATTAATTCAGGCATGTGCAGATTCTAATTTAGACAACAATAGTCATGATAAATGGCATAGGGTGTGGATGATGTCCATGTAATAATGTATGTTCCCATACTAAATATGTTGAAAGTAGTGAAGTTATTGTAGTCTGTAAACCAGGAAATTGGAGTATTATTCTTTACCTCCAACATGAATAAATCTTTTAGATGACAATGGACATATATAGGTAGATATTTACTCTCAGGATATTCATGATAATAATTCATTATATGCCTTTACAAGTGTGGTAAAGTAGTATCGTGTATGTCAAAGTAGTTAGGACTGACGATTTTTACAATATCCTCAATGAGGATTCCATCTTGTTCGTTAGAAACATTATTTTTATGTGTGGACATTGAACATATAAGGAAACACCAAGATTTTCATTAAAAACATGGCTTGGTTTTTGGAGAAATTTTTTGAAATAAAGAAATTTATTAAAATAATGATTTTGTGTTGGGTACTCATGCAAGTGACCTCGCAAAGGTCCCTCGCTAAAGTAACATCATGCATGACCTTCACCCAGACGAATATGTCACGCAGGTAGGTGGTCCCCTAGTCTACATGATAGTAGATTTAGAAACTAAAAATGAAGAAAAATGTTTTCACAAAAGACTTGTGTGATGAGACTAGTGGTATAGAAGCAGGAAGATCATCCGTTGAAACAAGTGTGTATACTTATATACATGAGTTCCCCTTTGTGTATTCTGTATGCATGCCCCGTTTATTTCAATGGATTATGAGGATGACCTATACGGATGACCTGCATGACCCCAAGGCCATTTCATCCATTTATCTCAGGATCATACCCTATCAATTCGATCGGATCTAATCCTATGTGGGGAATTTTGTTGACACTTTGTTTTTTCAAATGGATGAAAACATATTAAAGGAAAATATTTTAAGGATAAGAAAATAAGAGAATAGAATAATTCTAAGGGTCACAACCTTCACCTAATCCACTTCTTATAGGTCCCTCAAAGCATCATTGGCACACTGGGTACCTACACAATCAGTGGCGCTACGCAGGTTCAGACAGTTTGGTCACCCAGTATCACCTTACAGGGTACCTATGCATTAGCCATCACAAAGGACTTGTGTGATCCAACCTCTTTTTCTTTGGGTCCCATATTTTCCTATAAATAAGACCCTTATGTTCCTCATTTGTATGGCTAAAAATCCAAATAAAATCTTGAAGATCATCTCACCCTTGTCTTTCACCTTGGCCCTCTAGAACCTTATAGGTATCTCTCTAAAACACAAGAAGATAGAATAAAATGGGATAGTGTAATTAAAATCCTTATAGGGTATGAAATCCAAGACACCTACATGAGGTACCCTTTCCCCTAGTTGTAATGTGTTAATCATGAAGGTCCCTTCCCTAACTAGGGACCTGAGTGAGATACTTTTGGGAACACCTATGGAAACCCCTGAAGCCTTGAGAAAAGCCTCCCAGAAGTGTTGTTTCCCAAGTTGTATGTATCCAAAAACAAATTTATCTCAAACATGCCTACCTATGTGAATCCCTTCTAATTGTTGAAGGCATACCATATTTAAGACCCCCTTGCTTCTTCCAGCCTCTATCCTGTATGATCCACCTCTCAAGCCCTATTTCAAGTCACCAATGGTAGGTCCCTTATTCCTTTAGATCCCTCTTCTGAGATGGACCAATTTAAAACCTCCACCAAAGCCTCCCGACTTAACAAACCATGGAAAGAGGAACACCATCATGTACCCCATTTGGATATGAATTCCTTCATTCAGAGGTGTCCCACACTTGTCCAATAGATTGGTAGGGTCCTTGGGGTGTAGATATATATGCATTCCCAAGGTCATGAGGACCACAACCCTAGAGGAGGTGCAAAGGATTTCCCAATCTTGAGTACATGGGTCAAGGAAATGCCTTTAAATTTTTGTATCCTAAACCATGGACCTATAATTTCAATGGTTATGGAGAGGATCACTCTCACCATTCCCTTTAAGTATCAGTGAATTATCCTCCTCTCTTCCTAAGGAACCAATTTTAGGGAAACATCCCTGATTAATCCCCTAGCCTCTTTTGTAGGACCTATACTACTTAATTCATTTCTCCTAATCCATACCCATGGTTTGTATCCAGTTGGGTATTCAAATATCATTATCCCAGATACAATTATGAGAGAGAATGGGCACATTAAAAGCCCTTCCTTTTTATCCTGTCACCCCAACCTCTGCCTCCAGGAGAAGAAGGATAGTGTGGTTGGATTAATATTCTACTTCCTATTGATTCTCACATTCAATCATGACTCACATGGTCTTATAGGATAGCTATTATACCAACATCCAACAATTCATATGCATGTTTTGGCAGAGAATATTCTTCTAGATCTTCTTCTTGCCTTCCTTTGGAGGGCCCCCATAGGATTGGGTCCTCAAATCCATGTATCCAACCATAGGGAATACCTCCTGGAGAAAGTCGATAGTCTTTCTTATGAGATGTGGAACTCTTTCTGCTCATCACCTTCCTGGGTCATAGATGGATAGATCATTATATGTGACTATTCTGGTTACCAAAATAAAATAGGATATGGGCACCTTAAATTCATTTTATCATTCCCTTTGGGCACCATCATCCTTCCACTAGTGGAAAAATAATAATGTGTGGTTTTCCAAATTTGTCACTTCCTATTTTTTCTCACACATAGCATGACACATGTGGGCTTAAAGGTTGGCAGTGGTCATGAAATCCACATGATCTCGTACCATTGGGCATCATTTCAAGTAAAATCATGAACCAAACACTAGTGAATCCTTCTTACTTTTAATCCCCAATTAGATCCTCTCAAAGGGACATATTCCACTAAAATAAAAAATTTCATAGGGCCTCTATATATGTGGGGCCTCATAACTGAACTGCGTAGGTATTTATTCGCATTAAAATGGGATACGTAGGAATCCTCCTTGAAATATAAACCCAATACCCCAAAATAACCCCAATTCTCTCTAGTTTATCTTCCCAATAGGGTCTTACCTAACCTGGAAGTCCATACCACTTCCAGGTCCCTTAGGCCACCTCAGTATAAGCCTGATACCAAATATTAACTTGTATCCTTCCACCATGATTTCATTGTCACATGATGTTAAAAGTGCATGGGTTGGTCCTTATCACATTACCTTAAAAGGAATGATGTTTCCCATTAAGTGGAACTGAACTATGTGGGGTTTGATTACTTTAATGAAGATATATAGGAATCCCATTCATGTGTCTGATCCAGACCCCAAAACAACTCTTGTCTCCCTAGATAATAATACACTCCAGAGTGCCCCACTATGTGGCTCAAAAGCAACATCATAATAATAAATGTCAAAATAATATTTGATCTATTCATAAGAAGGTACAATTGATGTAGAACCAAAGATACATAAAGATATCTCCATCGATGAAGAACCTTAAGAACAAACAGATGATTCTAAATTCCATACATGCTAATAATTTCTTGTTAATTTAAGGGTGGCATGTCTCATACTTGATAATTAAAAAAGGATTTATGAACATATCGTGAATCAACAAGAGAGTCCTAACGTAGGTAATAATTCCTCCCAAAATGGAGTGATGAGCTCAACCTCCCATCCTATTGACCAATGTGAGTCCCCAAGTGTTATTGGACCATTTCCCAATAACTAATTTCCTTTAAAAAGTGAGTATGAATAATGGAACTATTGTTTATTTCCTTATCCAAAAATGAAGCTCATTGGAAGTTGTTTTGAAATGATTAACCAGATTTGAATGATTGTGAAAAACTAAAACACCCCACAATAAAACATTTTGTGTAATGATATTTTTAGGAACAACAGTAAAACCCATAAATGGGTAATTATCCATTTTCTATAATTCTATTACTCATCCCAATTTCAACTAACTAAATTCTGAAATTAAATATTCCATATAAGTATTCTTATTATGGTGATTAAGGACACTAAATCAAAATCAAATACAACTTTTTAAAATCCATAGTTCCAAAAATATATATATGTGGCATGTTGGGGGTTCTTAATTGAGTTTTATGGTCATATCCTATATGGTAACCCAATTTCATGTACAAGCCTTATGTTTGGGATTTGGATGATAGGTTTTATAGGTGATCTAATTAGAGTATATGGATTTAATTTTTTGATATTTGTATGAGGAGGGATAGAAATATTACAGTTAGGTCTCCTATGTATTTAATATTTTATTTACATATACCAAATCGGTGTGGTGGGAAATACTTCATGTATGTGTGTGTGTGTAGCGTGGTTCATTTGATATAGCTTGTAGATATTTAGTTGTTATTGTATCTTGGACTTTATCTATAATTACTTGAACCTAATTTGATGTTATATAATGATTTTTTAATTTATATATTATTGTTTGTGATGTTACTAAGAGTATAGTCTCCCCATATTGGTTATTGACTCTCATCACTAGTCAATAACCTCCTGTATATGGGGAGGCATGACTAAGGTATTATGTTACTCTAGAAATGGTTTTATATGATTGATTTTAGTCAAGTAGTTAAAAATGGTATCAAACTATTATTTTCTTGGTTATCTTACTATTTAGAACTTACATTTGGAGGTAGGATAGCTTATCTATTCTTTGGATGGTCCCTATACTTGGGGGTAGCTACCCCATATATATGGAATGTTGGAGTTATAATTATTATGAGTTTTCTATTCAATTACTTTTGTTATTAAGATTGAGGTTTTTATTAAATTTTAATATTATATGTGTGTTTTTATTTAATTATTTTAATCGTAGACTAGGGTGGAAGGATAGTATGCATTCATGCATCATCTTTTGAATATATGCATGTCAGACATATGTATGACTACTTGTGGATGTGAAATTGTTTTCAAAAAATAAAACTGTTTTGTAAAATATTAAAAAGGAAATTTTCTGAATATAATGTTTTGATCTTAGTGTTTATAATTAATTAATGCATCAACAATAACTTATTCATAATTTTTTCAAAAAGAATAATTTTGGATCCTTTATTGATTAAGACTACTGTGATATTTTATAAATGTTTTATTTTGATGTAACGATCCTTATAGTATGCACGTGGAAGATTAAAATTCTAGAGTGGGATGTTCTAGGATATTAGATGTATTATTTTGGGCTCATGGATGTATATTAGGTATGGTATAAGCCATTATAAGAGGTTGTGGATGATTAGAGACCCTATATTGGGTCGAGTTATAATTTGATGATGTATTTGGATGTTTTTGTAGAACTCTATAGAGTAAGTAAAGGGGTGTTTGGGTAAGGATGGTGTTTATGTCTCTCAGGGTAGTCGGTTACAGTTAGAAAGTGTGGGATGGTGAAACGTCATTCATCTGATGGATTAATGGTAGGAATTTTTGTGAGAAAGGTGCATGTGAGGTTACAGAATAGGTTAAGAGAAGTATGAGAAGATTTTTTGGATATTCTATTGAAACATTATATTGGTGGAATAAATTATTGTAGTTTACATGATTATTTAGTAAATGAGGGAACCATGGGTTCCTTGTTAGGGGATTTTTTGCATCATTGAATTGGTTAGGTTTTTGTGTACAATGGTTTTAGATTGGAAACTAGAGTTGTATTTGGAAATAGGTTAGAGAATTTTGTTAGATAATAGAGGATTTAAACCCATGTGAGGCATGGTGGGTTGGTTAGTTAGGAAATGTAACATGATTGGAGAATAATATTAGGAATTATAATGGGTTAGTGGTACAAGGATCTAATGAACATTGGGATTTAGGGAGGTTTGACGTCGGAATGGACGGTTCATTGGATAATTAATAGTAGTTGACTGACATAATGTCAATAGTCAATGATTGGTAGGTAGTTTCTACTAGGATATCATGTTTGGAAAGTAAATGTCTCTGATGGGTTGTTCTAGTGAAACTAACCATGGAGTTTGTGTGTACTAAATCTTCAAAACCCTTAACTATGGGTTTTTTAATTGGGAGATAATAGTGTATTGATTTGGGTTTTATGAATATATTTCTCAGTTCATTGGGGATTGTGGGATGTTTGAAGTGGTTATATGTAATATCTGCAGTGAGTTTGATTTGTATAGTATAGAGGTGGTGTTCATCATTATGGTCTAGAAATAGGGAAGTGATAATTCTATATAGATGAGTACCACTAGTTAGTGGTGAATTGAGGAGAATGTCACAGTGGTGTTGGGAGGGGATGTTATAAGATATTGTTAGGATCTCTCGGGGGATATGTTCTATTATATAGAATGTGCTTGGGAAATATATAATAACAGTTAAAGGTCACTATAATGAATTAATTTTATCTCCATTTATAGAGGGTGTGTTCCCTTAGGGGTTGGTTCATGTCACTGGCTAGCGGTATCAACTGAGGATCCATTATGACATGAGAGGGAAGATTGGTTGAAATATAATGTTTTGGGACTTGAGAGTGTAGTTTCTGGGTTGAGGTTTACATGTTTCTATCAAAAAGGATCTTATGAGTAAAGATCATGGCGGGATATTGGTTTCTTGGTATGATGGTATTAGTGAGATAATGGTATGTGAAATCCCATTGTGGGGAGTATTATATTTATTGGTTGATATGTGACTCACATGTCAGGCATGTGGGGGTCGATGCTAGTCTATGGAAGGAGGGGTGTAGGCTCTAGATTAGTGAATTAATCAATCCTTAGGATAGTGGTATGATGAAACATATCTAAAAAAATAATAGTGTCAGATCTGGTAGTTTTTTAATATTAGTGGTTTTTACATTTCATTTCGGGATCGATGGGGGAATGTGCTTCAATCAATGATTAGACCGGACCATGATGTATCACAATATTTTCTATGGAAGGTATCGTGTTATGGGAAGAGTATCTATATCAGGGTCAAATAATACCAATATTGAGAGAGTTTAGTGTGTGGAAGAATTAATAGGTTCTAATACATGAAATTAAGCATATAAAGGTGGTTTATCTATCACTAATGTCATTTTAATGATAGATTATTTCCATAAATTGTTGCTATGTGTATTTTCAGAGGAAAATATTGTTTCTCTAAATCGAGAATCGGTGAATTTGAACTATGAATATCCTAAATAGAATGTGGGTTGTGAAATTTTATTCTGATGGGTTCATTAAGTATCATGGAATCATCACAAATTCTTCTCAAAGACAAAAATATCATTTTTTGGGAGTTTTATATGACCTTCTTCATTATGGGTTAGTGATTTTTTATTGAATTTTAAAATTTGAGCTTTGGAGAAGTAATTTTTTGGTATCATGGATTTTTATTAGAATTAAAGTTATTGGGACACCATATATAGGTGTTTATATGCACAATTTGGAGATTTTAGGTTTTTAGTGGTAGGTCAACATAATGGTATCATAGTTTCATCCTATTAAAAATACAACATTGGGTTATATGGTACATAGTGAAGGAACACCAAGCACCCTATGGATTGGGTAGTTGCCATGTCAGGCCCAAAGCCTGACTAGATAGTCGGTGAGGATGTACTGGGTGGTCGGTGGACCATTGGGTACTTGATACCTATATATTAAGTACTTGATAGAGATGAATTTGTTTTTTCTTAAATGAGGTATCCATCATTCTAACCCATTCCTATTATACCACACTTTGAGGTCCTTCTATTTCAGTTTTTTAAATCAAAGGTGTGGTTTCCCTTATTATTCATTAACTTTTCCCTTTTTTCTTTATGGATCTAATATCTTTTGGGTTTTTATCTTCATGAGAAATAAATTTAATACCCCATCCCTTCATTCTTCTTCTCTATTTTTTTATTGTAGTTTCTCAGGTGGTCCAGGAGAGGGTTTAGGTTTCATTTCACCAATTAATGGTGAAATAAGATTGATATGATGGGAATTCATAGTTTAGTGGCTTGATAATGTTGAAAGAATATAAATTTCTCATGTTTCTGTTATTTTTATATAGGTGAATCACCTAGTAAATTTTCCTTGGATTTTCCCCAAATTATCTATCAAGTTGATATTTTATGATAGATATTTTGTTCATAGGAGTTCCAGGAGAATTACGCGTGTTGTTAGAATTTAATTTCGTAAGCTTCTAATAATGGGAGACTGCTCAGAAAGAATATAGAGATGATGAATCCTTGAACTAAACTGTGTAATTAATTTTCACAGTGTATAAAAAATTGATTACTCTATGTGGTATGATAGAGGGGATTAGTATTTTTGTGATTCTTAGTGTAAGATATTATTGAGTTTTCATGAGTTTGGACTTGGATGATAACTCTATTTTAGAGGTAGTTGTTAACTTTAAAATATAAACATATCCATGTCTATGTGTGCATTGCATGTACGTACCTTGGGTTTGGGCTCAGAAATTTGGGATGTGGGTTCGGTGTGATAGGGTTCTCTTATGGGATTAAATCAAGAATTTTAGTAGTTGATTTGGTATGTCATTCATGGATTTGGGTGTTGAGAGAGACCAATCAGTTATGTGTCTATGGGGAATGGTAACCAAAATTTCTTAATTGACTATAAATTATTCTTTACATTTGGATTAAAAATGGCTTTAGTTTAGTGTAATTAAGTTGGTTCATGAACTCTTAGATGATAGAGACCATGGGTAGAGGCCCTGGTTGGTGTTGAGCATGAGTAATTGTATGGGTAAGGCCATGGTAATAGCCTTATAGGTACAAAAGATGATAAGAATGATTCTAGTTTGTAGGATACATGTGTTTTGGGTTATAGAAGAGGGTAACCACTCTATCTTGAGGGTTCCAAATATCACTTAGTGATTGTAAAGTGGGTTTTGAGATTATTTGAGTATTGAATCCCATGGGAGTGTGATAATAGCATGAGATGGGTATGGATAGCAAGAGGGAAGTCGTTTGAGTCTTGGATATTGAAAAATCACTTTTACAATGAGTTAATTAAGTGATATTTTGTTAGGATGTGTGTTGTTTTATTGATAGAGAAGCATTAAGGTAGAAATTGAGTATTGAGTTTACACCTTAGAACATAGTTGGATATAAATAGTTTAATAGGGTAGGTAATTGGTATTGGTTTGGTTTTCTTGAGATGACCTAGGTGTAATTAATGGATTGAGTGGTATTTATAGTGTTTTAGTGTATCCATGTGGGACTTAAGGGTTAAACTTGTGATTTAGGCTTGGCCTAGGGGCCTCAAATCATTGGTAGTGTCATGTGGTTAGGTTTTTTGACAATCCTGATGAGAATAGTCATGGGGTGTAAAGTTGAGTTGTATATGTTAAAATCAAGTATATACCTAGGGATGGATTTGTTTGGAACTAGTTGATAGGTAAAGTATGGTTTTTTCTATCATTTCTATGTTTTAGTCTAATTATATGAATGAAAATTATGATCATGAATGCTTAAGAGCTCACCATAAGTGAGAGGGTGAAGGAATGAGATTAGTAGTGGGGACCATCTTGAGTGATAGGGTGTTGGCATGTGATGTGGTATGATTCCTCACCCTACATGATATTGTGATGGTATGAGATATGTAATGTGATGTGGTAAGAGACCTCAGATTGAATGAGAGGATTTTGGATTTATTTGTGGCTTGTGACATGGAATGAGACCTCATCCAAAGTGGGAGGATGGTGGTATGAGATATGGTATGTGATTGTTGGGAAAGTGGGTTCCCTAGACCAAACTTGATCAGTACTTTATGACTACCTTATCAAGTATATAGAAAGTTATGCATGATTTGATATTACCATAATTGCATCAATACTTATATTCCTACTATTTATATGTTAATTTGATTTGATTATGTGTTGTATCAATATGTTATAATTATTCCCACATACAATTAGAACCTCAAGATACGATGATATTAATCTTTCAACGTATGTCCTATGGTCTAGATAAATATTCTTAATGAGACATGGATGATATATAACTTTCAGGTTGTTGGGGTTCTTAAGCATTGAGACTTATTCTTATGAATTTTGTGTTTGGTGATCACAAGTAAAGAAGATCATAAGGGCTAACCCACCAATAAGAACCCAACATGTTCCAGGTTTCCTTGGTTGTTCCTATATGTGAGAACATGTATTGGTCTCTTGACATGATATCAATATCATTATGTATCATTTAATCCCGTACATTATTCAAGATGAAAACCTTTAAATTTTTATTTATGGTGAGGTAACTTACATTGGGTGCATCATTTGTAGTATGACATTTATTGAATGATCAAGAGATGATTTTTCACATCTATAAAGGAAAAAATATATCAGGGAGTATTGAATAGGATGGTAGTACCTTTGATATATCCATGGAAAAGGTAGATGAAGTTAAGTCCATCTATTAAGGTCATGAAATAATAAATTAGGAAAGGATAATGACCCAATGTTTGTGCCTTGATTTTTTGATATTATGAGAAAAAGAGATTATATTACATGGAGTGTGTTTATAGGAAGTTTTTATTGTTATGAATAAACCTTATCTCTTTATGGGTTTATGGTGTGTTACTAGATACTCCTCTTGGTCTATTAGTATTACTCACTACTATTGACATAAGAACTTTCAGGTTCAGACGAAAAGTGTATTATGATGCTTGGACAATTCAAATGAATTGGGGTTTAAGAAATTACAGGGCCCAAGGTGGGGGTCAGGATATCTTCATGTTTGAAAAATTATAAGAAATGAATAAATTCCTTTTTATTAAAGTTTAGAATAACCAGAAGTGACTTTATTTCCACATTATATTCACAAGTGTTGAGTAAATATGTGAAATAAAATTTGATAAATAAATATTTTACTTATGGTTCGTTAAATAATTTCAGGGGTGAGGTTGATTTAATAGGTTGTAATTTTTCATGGAACACTATTTAGATGTTAAAATTAAGAGATAAAATATTCATGATGTTTATGACATGTTAACTACACCATACATAATTAATAGGGTTTAAATTAAATGGTTTTATTTACAGAATGGTTGAAGTAAAATTTTCATAAATTAAACCCACCTATTAATGGAAATAAAAGCCACTATTTTTTGTGACTATTACTTTAATGATTTTTTAGAGAACCGCTCTCCTCTATCGTAATTCTTAAGAAATTGAAGAACTTTGATCCATGTTTTCCTCCCAAATTGAAAGTATGGTTCTCTCACAATCATCATATCATCGAAGTCGTCTTCAGTTCTCCAAAATAGTACTCAGAAATAAATAATCGAATCATTTACAATTATATGGAGTGTATATGGATGATCTATAGGGATTTGAATCCAATTCCTTTGAGAAATGATTTCCAATGATTAGTGGAATTCTATAATGACTAGAAGTTGAATGAAGAAATGATTTTATTTTATTTTTATTCTTAATTACATCCACTCAAGATTAAAAATTGGTTATCATGTGGTGATTACATTAGTGATAATTTTATGACGACGATCTCAAAGAAAAAAAAAATTAAATTCCAACTATTTTGAGATTATGATTGATGTCAGATACCAAAAAGTGTTATCAGAGTAATTGTGTATTATTTTAACCCAAATTAAAATTAATTACACAAGAATTCGATTATAGGGAATCATAAGGGTTCCAATGGCATGAATAATACTTCGATCTGAGGATGGATGATAATGTTTTGGTCATCCAGATACTTAAAATCAAATAAAAATTTGATTTATGGGTTTTTAATAATTAAAATTTATTTATTTTCATATGTATATATATCATGCAGGTGGGGAGGCACTACAGGTGTACGCATGATTTTTAATTTTTTTATATAGGTTTTTCTGAATTTTTTAATTTAAATAAGGATTTGTCAAAAACATTTTGAAAAATATGTCCAAAGGGTGGTTGGGCCTCTACTGCCTTTGGGGTCTTTTCATTAGGGCTAAAGGAGGCAGGGGTTTTGTAGCCTTTCTCAAAAAAAAAATTAGACAAAAGCAGCAAGGCCTTTGCTGCCTTTTCTAGAATTAAAAAAATTAAATATACATGTTTGTATATTTAAATTTTTTATGTTTGTTTTTTGTTATATATATATATATGACAAAAAAATTCAACAGAATTTATATACTATTTAATATCCAATATTATTGCCATTAAAGCAATTAGAAATTCTGATAGAAACCCTCACCCAGGGCTCCCTTTTATAATATGGTCTACCTTCTAAATCATTCTGCATTTCCGATATGGGATTCAAGTTCTCCCTTCTTATACAGAACATTCTGTATTAACTATGTGGGATTCAGGTTCTCCATTTTCTGCGTAGAAATAATAAAATATAATTATTAATAATTTTTTATCAATTAATAATAAATATTAGTTAATAATAAATAATAATTAACTATTAATTTTACTACTAAATATTAATAATTTATTAATTTATATATATATTATTTTACACAATATTGATTAATACTATTAATTAGTATTTAATAATATTATTAAACAAATAATTAATTTCTAAATGGTTAATAATAAATAGTAGGTTTAATTAATTAGTTAATTAAGTAACATATAATAAATAAAAAATGACATTAATACTAAATATATAATAAATATATAATATGTAATGTATAATAATAATTATTATTAATTAATAACTGATGAATAATTTTAAATATTTATTACTTATTAATTTTATTTAATATTAAATCATATTATTTAATTAATATTTATTTTAAATTATTATTTATTAGAAAATAATATTTTAATATATTAAATAATATTATTTAATTAATATTTTTTATAAATTAATATTTCTTAGTCCTTAGCATTAGTTAGTAATTAAAATTTATTATAAATTAACGTTATTAAATATTAAATCAAATTATTTAATTAATATTCTTAGAAATTAATATTTATTAGTAATTAGTATTTATGAGAAATAATTAGTTATTTAATTAATATTGATATAATAACAATTAATACACAATAAGTAATTTAATAATTTAATCATTATTACTTTTATTTAGTTTCTAAATAATAACATTAAATATTTATTAGTAATTGGATAATAATGATTATTAATATTTATTAATAAATTAATAATTAAATAATAATTAATGAGTTAATTAGTAAAAACGTTTTTTATAAGTAATTAAATATTTCATCATTACTTATTAATTAAAAACTAATAATTATATTATTATTTATTAGTAATTGTGTGATAAATAATTATTAATATTTATTAATTAATTAATAGTTAATTAGTTAACTAGTAATTACTTATATTAACAAGTATTTAAATATTTCTTAATTACTAATAAATTAATAACTATTAACTATTAATAATTTATTAATACTTATTAATAATTAATTACATTAATTAATATTGTTTAAAATATTTTTAATATAAATTATTAAATTAATAATATTTTTTAGTAAACAATAATAGTTACTTATTATTTATTAGTAACTAATATTTATTATTAATTGATTAAAAATTATTAAAAATTATATATTATTAGTTCTACATAGAAAAAAGAAAACCTGAATCTCACATAGGAAATGAAAAATGTTCTTTGTGGGAAGGGAGGACCTGAATCCCACATCATAAATGCAGAATGATTTCTAGAGTAGAACCTCTTGTAAAAGGGATCATTGGGTGAGGGTTTCTGTTAGAATTCTAAACTTCTTTAATGTAAGTAATGTTGGATATTAAATAGAAGATAAATTTTGTTGAAAAGTTTATATATATATATATATATATATATAAATATAACAAAAAATAAAAATAAAAAATTTAAATATACAAAAATGTATATTTATTTATTTATTTTATTCAAGAGAAGGTGGCAACGACATTTCTGCCTTTGCTAAAACAAATTTGATAAAGGAGAAAAGGTCATTTCTACCTTTCACCTGAATGAAAAAAACCAAAAGGTGGTATGGGCTCTGTTGCCTTTGGGACATATTTTTTAAAATATTTTTGACTTAGACCTATTTGCATTTTTTTCAGAAAACCTATTTAAAAAAACTCCATGTTTTTCAGAGGTTGGTGGGTTTTAATTGGCCTAGAATTGTGAATGTAGGGAGAAGATTCTTCTACATGGTTTTTGGAATACCAAAAGAAAAAAGAGGGTTTGGAGTTTGTCTGTGTATATAGATGAGAAACAAAAAACAATCAGGGAATACATCTATCGTATAGGTAGGGAAGAAATAAAAATCAAAAAAATCACATCTAGCTTCTAAATGGCTGATAATGCTTCTCCAAAAGCTTTTCATGCATTAATAAGGGCAGTTGTTTTTAAAAAACAATATATAGTTAATTTATACTATAGCACGTGCAATGTATGCTACCTACCAAAACACCTTCGCATTATGTGCGGGAAAACCTTTTTTATCATATCTAGGGTGGTTTAGGTCTGGATCTATATAAACCTTTTACCCCATCTAGATCACCCCATGATCTAGAAACTCATCCTAGCGTAATTTTGAATCCCACTAACCCTAAAAAAATAAGAAAAAAAATCCAAAAATGAAGTAAAAATATTTTCAGAGTAATAAAATAATTCCAAGACCATATGGTATATAATTTATGAATTACATTTTTAAAATAAATTTTAATTAATAATTAATTCCCTTGATTAGAATTATTTGAAAATTTAATTTTATACACCAAGTATATTGCATTAAAACAATTCACGAGTGGTGAAAAGCCAATGTATGTAAGGATTTTATTTATTTAATTAATTATTTCAATACATTCAATATTTGTAATAATTAATTTAAAAATTGATGTTCTACGAATCATCTTTCCCTTTCATTATATGTACAAGGTCATACATGTCTATGAGTGTTATTATTTATTTTTATTGCACATTCTTGATCATATATGTATAATTATGATGATGAAAGAATATTTATACCACCTTGAGACTTGGTGAATTTCCAAATGAGATGTGCATTCATAAGATGGTTCAGTCATGGATCTGGTAGTTTCCCATAGGGTATCATTTTATCCATTTTTTCTAGATGGATAAAATTGTAATTGGTGCTCATAATCTGTCATTTCATTTATTTATTTATGCATGGTTTATAATTTTGTAAACATGTTATATTTTCATGATCATATAAAATAATAAATAAGAATGTATATATAAAATGAACATGAACTATGAATTTGTTTATATATCTAGCATGGTTAAGTTCTGAGTGATATTTCATAAAACATGCATGTTAAATAAAAAAGTATTTCAATCCCCGAGAATATTAAAAATTCCTTAACATTAAATTTTATGTTGTTAATTACTTCTATCTCTAAAAGTTGAAATATATATATATATATATTTTCGGTTCTCATCAACCCAAGATGAGGGTCCCTATTAATGTTGAGGCACTACTATGAAATTGGTGGCTCGAATTATCTAAATTTCACAGTAATGAAATATTCATAGAAATATTGTTGTAGCTTTAGAGGCAATTTGTTTTGTAATGAATGGTTACACTTAGTTGGAGATGAAAAATACACTCAATAAATCAATGAGTCATTAGATAATGTGGTTGTCCTGTTAAAATCCTTTCTTGATACTCTTCCAGTGGGGTGTAGTCATAGCATAGACTATGAGGAGATTTCATAAGGATCTTGACCTCTAGAGTACTCAAGACATTGAGTATTTTGAATCAAGTAGTTGAGGGATACTAGGATTTGATAAAATAGTGGGAGAAATTTATGATTAATAATTCAATAATTTATAATAATTGTTAATCTGGATAAAATTTATAATCTTATAATTTTTTTTGTAAAAAAATATAAATTAATAACACAATTTTACTCTGATCAATACTATATAATTAAAACATCTTTAACTACATTAATTTCTATAATTAGTATATATTATTGCGCAAAAAACTATCATATGAAAGGAAAGTTCATGTAATGTAGTCTCCACTATACATTGAGCCACCTCTAGAAACATGTTTCAGTGCCAAGGGGGTTTACAAAAGATTCATATATGGCACATATTATTTTTACATCATAATTATATCATCAATGTTCAATAATTTATGAAAGTAACGTGAGTACATGGATGTTTATATCATTATCTCTCATCCCCAAGAAATATATGAGGATAAAGTGAAGCACAAGATTAATTAAAGTATGGTCACATTGATCAAGGATAGATTTAAAGATAGAATTTGGTATGGTCTTCATATACTCAAGATGATAGAGTACAATGAATTATTATATGATTTAAGATTCATGTTGAATTATTATATGATTCAAGATTCATGTTGAATCATGAACTTTAAATACATCTCATTATCTCATACTTATCACCTATTTACTCCTGTTTTGTTGAGAATTATAAAATGAAAAGTATGGAAAACCCATTTCATTATCTTTTTATTAGGATTTTCAATGAATATGTGATCTTAAAATAGATAAACCATTATCTATTATGGTAAAAAATGAGAAATAAAACATTAAAATCTCAATGGAAACTGTGATTCTAAAGGAACCTTCATAATATCCTTCTAAGGAACCTGAAGATAAAGAGGGGGGTCATTGAATACGAGGCTATTTTCTTCACATGTGGAAATATAGTTCACATGAACAGAAAGTTTATTATAATAATAGAGAAGAAAGAAAAACATTCCACTTTAGGTATATTCATAATTGAATGTTATATTTATTTTCTAATTTTTTTGCATTAGATACAATATGTGACTTATATAACTATATCCAAATAAAAGAACCAAGGATGTATGGAGAGATCAAAATAGTGATGTGGATCTTCATGTTGCAAAAGAGGCCTCACTTTGAAATCAGATAGAGGAATTCATTAATTCATAATGCATATTTGATACATTCTTTTATTTTTGAACTATTATTATGAGTTGTTCATTAGAAAAAACATTATATCATTTTTACTTTACTAACAATGAGATTTTATTTCAAGTGTGAAAAAATATTGTGGTATAGCATAATTAATTAATGTTTCAACTTCAATGAAACCAAATAATTCTTATATTGGAAAATTATGGTAAATATTAAAAATATAAGACTCAATAAGGCCTAGTGGTGTAAAAATAATATTTTATTAAGTAAACATAAAATTAGTTGTCAAGTACATACCTAGTACAATGTTTAGGCTCTTGGGAGATAAAATCCTTAAGTTTTTCTACACACTTACTTATCATGTTTTCAATAAAGAAATATTTTTGAAATAAATGTGATATATAAATATTCTAGATATATTTCGACATGACCATATTCACTATTCTATGTATAGGTTGAATGTGTGTTTAAATACTTTATAATATTCCATTTAGATTTAAGGAGTGTTTATGTAGTGTAATGAACATGCATGGTTAGTAGATGTGAGTTTCGTTGGACCGATGATAAAAAGAATATATTAAACAAGAATTCATTGTTCATAAAAATTTTGAGTGGGTTTACTTATTGAAATACATTTACTTAAACACTTCATAGTGATGATGAAAGTAAAAGAACGATCAATGGTGAATCATACATTCATTCACTAATTATTAAAATGTAGAGTGTGTTTATTCATAAACATGCATTTACAAAAACACATCAGGTCCATGATGTTAGTAAAATAAGGATCAATGATTAGACTGATAAGTTATGAAGAGTATTCCATTATATTTTTTATCTTCACAAATAGCATTTTTCTGATAACCATATACCAACAATAATTACAATGTTATATCATATAAGTTATATTATGAAATAAATCTATAATCTCAAAAAACATGTGTTTAGATGAAAACATTTTGTGAAGGATAACCCAATAAAGAAACTGGAAATGAGAAAAACACAAAGGTAACCTTTATAAATATCCTAATGTTTATATAGAATATTATTTAAATCCTCGAGATAAAAATTTTTAGTCAATGTATAGATTATATTTCTAAAATGGGAAATGCATATCTATAAGATATAGTTGGATAAATATTGTCTTAGATAAATTCATGGATCATGATACATTAATAGTTGAAATTGGAATAAGTTGCACTATATTTTATGGAAATCTACTGTTCCTGTGACACATAATATGTAGGAAAGATAAATCCAATGTTTGATTATTTTTATGATCACTAAGTCTGGGTGATATATTATTCAATAAGAATAATGAATCATTATCCTATAAAAAAGATGTAAGTGGAAATAATATATTATCAAAAAGTTTATATTAATTCAATAAAATAGATTCCATGTACTAAAGTCATGTTTGTATTTGGGTAGTTTCTCTAATTGATAAAAAGTATTTTGTTTGTATTCTAGAGAAACTATGCAGTAGGGGTACTATTAAAGCTTGATTGGTTATAACAAGTCATACTACTTAAATCTATTAGAATTCAACTTGTAATAGAAACCTTTAATGATACTTATACTGGGTAATGAATTTCAAAACAACCTATATTGGAAGGTATATATACGATGCAACCAAAAAATTAGTGACACCATAGAATACCAATAAGAAATTCAACTTTTAGAGTTCCATTTATAGATTAATAAAAGAATCATGATTATGAAATATTCATTTGGAACCGAAGTCTTATGGGTATCTAAATGATGTTAGTAAGCAAACCATAATTTTCTAAGTAAAATATTTTAACAACATTTCAAAAATAATTATATGTCTTATAGTAGGTTAAGGAATGATTAAATGTTACTCTAAAAATATTAACTTAAAGTAGTAGCCCAAGATACAATGAAAAATATATAATAAGGTATAACTATGAGATTCTTAGACCAATTCAATGTACATATATCAAAAAGTAATTGAAAATACTATTTGGAACAATTATGAAGTGTATTATTTCCAATGTCACATGGTATAAATCCCTCTAAGAGGACATGTTTGAGACATAATAGGATATTGAAATAGTGATTAGAATTCAATAATATTTAGGGTTGGATTAATCACATATGACATTCTATAAAATAGATATGATATTCTAAATTCATATATTCTATTAGGCTAATATCAGGGAAATCCAAGAGAATGTTATTTTAAGAAGTTTGAGTTATCCAGTTGTACTCAAAAAATTATTAGGGATGTGTAATGGATACATGGAGAGGAAACAACAATAGTAAAAAAGGGGACCCTAACTATTATTCCTATAGATTATTTGGATATAATATCTTATTTTATAATTGTAATATGAAAGGGTATCTCATTAGATATTTTGGAAGATTTATCTATAAATACCATGTACATTTTCACTTCTAATGCCTCAAAATAAGTGGTATAAAATAAATAATGATTTTTTCAGTTATTTCAATCCTACCAATGGTACTATCAAAGTTTTAAAGTTAATGAAATATATAAAATAGATATACTTGGTTATATAATATCTTGAGGATTCTTACCCAAGGAGGTTAATTCAAAAATAACATAGTAGTCATGTAAGAAATCATGGTAGGTAGGAGCATCCTATATGGGATCCTCTAGGTCAACATATAAGACTACCTCTTATCCTAAAAGGAAAATTATTGTAATAATATTCTAGAGAGATGTCTCATAGACTAAATTGTATTAAGGTTCCCACTCTTAGGAGATAGTTAGATTCGATTACCAGAGGAAGAACCACTCCATTTAGTAAAAATCCAGAAACACCTTCTTGGAGTCCTCAAATCACCTCAAGGTTTTCACCATCAAGATATATGTAGAAATATAATCAAAATGAACTCTTCATTCATCCAATTATAACTTTGGGAGTAAAGATATGAAAACCCCTCAAAAGGGAAGAAAGGGAGGATTTCACGGTGTATATACCTTCATACACAACATGTATCCTCAAATCTCCACCTGGTCATGTACTTTAGATGGATAAGGTAGGTAAATCTCATGTCCACAATTTGTAAGATAGGTACATGGATTGTACCCAACATCTAATACCTCCCGTGTACCTCAAATGGTTTGGAAATTTTTTTTCCTCATTCTGTAATTATACACGATGTGTGACCTTCACGGGGTCTAGTTGTGTACTCTATATAGCCATGTTCCTTCACACAGGATTTCTGGCCATGTACTAGGCTACATGGATGAGTAAAAACACATGATTTTTATATCCTATACATGGTGTGTACTTATAAAAAGTTCAAATTTCCAAAATGGTAATGATACATGGAATCTTTTCCTGAACTACACACTATGTGATCAGGATTTCTGAACTGGAAACCCATCAAATCAGCATGAACCCCCGTTTTTCACCCAAAAAGTTATAGATAAACCCTTAAGGGGTATTAAGTGGTGATAATAGGGATATAAAACTATAAATGGTTAGTCTATAGGTATTTATGGAAAATATTAAAAATGCCTACCTTTGGGTGAAATCTGATGAACTTTCTCATGATTCCGTGATCTGCAGTTTTCGCATGACGATTTGGGTCCACTCAAGCTTCGTGAAGGAACTTCCCTTCATATATTCCTTTATCTATATACCTCTAATTATAATATATTATTCATATTTATTGAATCCCATATGAGGTTTACATAATAATTTGGTTGAGAAAAGGAGAAAGGAAAATATAAGAAAAAGGAAGAAAAAGAAAAAAAGGTTTGGGCTCGGCCCTGATACCCAACATGAGTTTACTCCTGGCCTTGGAAAAAAATCATGAAATGAATTCAGTGGTGGAGAAAAAAATATCAATTCAATTTTAAAATCAAATTATATATCTAAACAAACATGTATGAATAAATTAATAATTACTTAATTAATTATTAATTATTAATCATTCCATGAAAATATGAACAACTCAATATTATAAAAAATTCTTATCCAAGGTTAAACAACCTATTCTGGGACCAGAATATTTTCCAGAATAATTATTTGAGACTATATTCTAGGGTGAAATGACTATTTTACCCCTTAAACCCATCTAAGAGATAAAATTCAAATTCCTACTCAAATTCATAGTCAAAAAAACATGGGTCCTTATATAAAATGTCCAATATAAATATTTTATATCCAAATAAAAAATCCATAAAATAAATTTTAAATATATATATATATATATATTGATGAAAATGAGAGAGTTTTAAGGGATACTTTAAAATTTGATCTTTAAAAGAAAGTCTCTTAGCTTGAGTCTCACTCATTAAATATGTTCTTTATCATCCAGAATAATAAACTTACATTTATTATTTAATTTATTGGGAACCTTTTTAATGTTTATTATTTCTTTTATTTAAATTTTTACCATTTTATAATAATTAAATAATTATTTAATTTTACCTCAGAAGTTTTGACGATATTTGATTAATAAGTCCAAAGTAACTTAGGTTGGTTTACTATATTCAAGGAGGTCATTATTGCATCATATATAGATTAATAATCATGAAATAACTATCATTTTTATACATAAATTATAATTTTAAATCCAACCATGAAATATGGTTATGAAAAATGAATTGTGTTATAGTCATGAAGAAGGTGGGTCCTACGTACGGATGAGTAACATTTCAATTTTTCAACAATCATTATGAAAACTATATAAGTATTATTTTATATTTACATAATGATAATAACATAATAAATATAATATTACTTATTTAAATTTACTTATATATATCATCAATTCTATGTTGTGATGAAAAACAAATCACATTGCTTCATAGAGGTGGTTATCCACACGTTCACATGAACGACGTTATCATTTTTCTGTAAAAGTAAAGGTAAGAAGGTAAATGATATATTATTTTTTAGAATGATAAATTTTTAATTAATATAATCTATAAACATTAAATACATCATTATAATCCATCCATGAGAGACAATGATGGAAAATGAATTACATTGTTTCATGAGGCAGTAGTCTGGCGTACTCACGAATGATGGTTTTGTTCCCCATTAGATGGAATATGAGATTGATATAGGTTGTACCAATACTATAAAAACACATAAGTATATGTAAGACAAATTTTTAATTATATAATAATGGTTAATGAAAATTAGGATGTTGAATAAGACATAAAACTAAACATGTGGTAAAAAGTTATACATGTTCTTTGGAAACTATCCTTTGATTAACACCTTAAGCCCTATAAGGATGGTATTCTACCTAAAAAGATCTCTAAAATGAGAGGAGATATTATATTAAGGTAATTTTGTAAGTAATTTCCAATACAAATTGGTTTTTAACTGTAAATAAATGAGAAGAAAAAGGTTCCATTTTATAAGAGAGGGGATGAGCATTCTTGGAATTTCTCAAAATATTAAATAAATATAAATTAGTTTTCAATTAAAAATGGATCAAAACTAATTTAGTTTTAATATAGTACGTTTAGGGATCTAAATAATCTCATAAAATATAAATTAGATAAGTTTATATCATATTTTTACCCTTATCCTTTTGTTTTAACCCATCGTTAATCCCTTTCACACTTACCATGACAACAAGGATGTTTACTCTTTGAAGGTCAATATATTTGCTATAAATGAAAAAATAGACCATAAAAATATAATAATAAAGTGTCTGAATTTAATATTTTTTTAAATCTTCTATCATTTTATAAAATATCATTTATTATAATAAATCATTAATGTTATTTTTTGGAACAATTCATTACTTTGATTTTAATTACATCAAGACGAAAATAAAAATAATAAAAAATATTAATACCTAACTAAAATGTCGTGTTAATATATAAAATTATTATATCACATTAATTATCTCAAATTATATCACTTTTAATAATTTTAATATAATCTACTCGATTTTTCCATTAATTGAATAATGACTGCATTTGTGTTGTTTGAATTATTAAGGTAATTATTTCATCACTAAAAATTAAAAATAAATTAACATGATGAATATAAATAATTTCTATTTCATAATAAAATTTATTAAGTGGAATATTCTCTGGTTAACACAGATAAAAAATATTATATTCATTAAAAACATGAGTGTGACATTTTTGACTTTTTTAAATAAAATATTATAAAGGTTATAATCTCATCGAAATGGGAAAAATGGCTATATAACCAAATATTAGATGATTATGAACTAAAATAACGTATAATGGAAAATTATTTCAGGTTTTAGATTCATTAAATAACTATCCATTTTATTTTTATCCTAAACTACCAGATTTACCCTTTACCGTGGTAACAAACATTACTAAGGCCACTATTCAAAATGACAAAAAATAATGGATTTATATTTACCAAATTGGACCCACTGATTCCAAATATGGAATCTATTTTTAAACAATCAAAACACACAAGTTTCATAATTTATTTTAAAATTAATCAGGAAAAACGCAATGAAAATAGTTTCTCAGAAAAATGTGCTTTTAAAATATAAAATGTTTTTATACCAAATTAAAGTATAAAATTCATTTCAAAAACCATTATTGGATAATTTTAAATAAAAATAAAAAAATTAAATTTCAAAACTAATCCAAAATATAATTTTACTTTATGAATACAATAAGATAAAATATGTGTTTTAATAAAAATTAGTATTTTTCATTATTCCTTAAAAATCATCCTTTTCAAAATTTTCTCAAAACTTCGTCCTTATTTAATTTTGATGTTATGAATCCAAAAATGAATTTAATTTTTTCAAACTAAAATTCCATTATTTATAATGAAAAATGTTAAATAAAACCATATAATTCATGAAAACTCATTTTAGTTAGAAGTAATGGTTTTTCTTTTTTGAGTGAAAAATTACTTAATATTATTATAATGAATATAACTCTATAAAATATAAATAATGAATAAATATATATTTCATCAATAAAAAAACAATAATGTATTCAAATATTCATGGAAGACCTTATTCACAAGATCCCTAAATACAGGTGGTACATTAGACAATACAAAGGGAATAACGTTAATCTCATAGTTCCCATAACTAGTGTGAAATGCAATCTTTGAAATAACTACCTCATTCACCTTCAACTGATGGTACCACGTCCTTAGATAAATATGTAAAACAAATAGTACACTCTCTAGATATGATCCAAAAAATCATCTATATGATTCGAATGAAAATTTTTCTTAATAGAGATGTTATTCAAAGATTTATAATCAATGCAAGGCCTCATTGAACAATCATTATTTTTAATAAAAAAAGATATGATCATGAATATGTGAAGTAAATGGAAAAGTGAAACTTTTATCTAGTAACTCCTGTAATTGATTTTTGAGTTCCCAAAATTCTATATGATCCATTTGATAAGGGGGTTTTGAAATTGGCTTATTATTATATACTAAGTTAACAATAAACTCATCATCTCAATCAAGAATAGAACCCATTAAATCATCTAAAAAACATCCATAAATTAATTCACTACTATGAAATCACTAATCTATATAGTTTATTTATTTTCAACATGATATTTTAAGTAACCTTTACTGACACTTCAAATCAATTTCTCAACTTCTTAGTACCTTATCAAATTATAAAATCACTGAACAATACTTTATTAGATTTGCTATCTATCATAACATTATAAAATGAAATTCAATCTATACCCCAGATAATATCAAACTTTATCATGGGTAGTCTAAAAACATTTTCAGGAAATATCATTCCCCTTATAATAATAGAAATATTCCTATAAATATTTTTTTATTTAATATTTTCACTAAATTTTCCATCAAAAGTTATATCATACTTTCATGATATTATATTCATAGTATTCTTGAAAATTTATTAAAAATAAATGAATTAAAAGATATATATATAAATAGGGTATTGAAATAATTCAAATAATTAATTACTATACCTATCACCACTCATTATATGGTCATGTACCAACCATAGTAGTAGAAAAGGATTTTTCCACACCTTTGTGATTTGGTTCTGGATGATTTTCATCCTAAGTAACTCACATTGGAGACATGTTGGAATAATGGCCCAAATCATTGAAACTAAAACATATCAGTAATGGATGGTTGTCGGTTACCCAATTCCTCGTTTGTTCAAGAATCATTTCATTGCATTTATGGGACTTGTGAAAAAACTTGCAACACCATTAACACTTTCTATAATTTATCAAACATTCCATAGGTTTCTTTTTAACACACTTATCATAAAATGAGAACATAATTTTCTTTCATATAGATTTCTTTGATGAATGCATTTCCATTTCCTCTCATTTTGTCATTTATTTCTACTTGTTTTCATAGAATACATGACCATTGATGAACTCCATTTCAACCCTCTCAACACACCCAAAACGTTTCTAATAACATTTAAATTCATTGAATGATAATTCCCTTTAATATCATAGATTATATCCTAAGTAAAACAAATTAATCTATCTATTGAGATCCTAGATAAAATATGGTATATACCTATCCAATATTGAAAAAATTTCTTCATACGCAGCTACATAATCTTCATCATTTTGCCTAAATTAAAAGAATTTTTTCTCCATCCTAAGTCGTACAACCTTAATAGAATGTTTCTCAAGGAATATATTCTTAATTATGTTTCATTCCATGGAATCAATCTCACCTATCTCAATAAAACTTTGGTATTCTTAACCAAATACCACCATCAATCAAATTCAACTTCAAAAATTATATATGGAAAGGTTTTTCTTTTGATGTTCTGAACACCCTATGACATAAAATATTTTATCTACGGAATTAATCAATCATTATCTACCACATGGTTAGAAGATCCAATGAATGTTATAGTATATTGTCTCATAAAATGATCCACTATCATCATGTTCCTCTATGGTAGATCTGGATGATCTTTATCATGTATCCCACTACCATTTATTGATTGTGTCAACTGATTAATCAAAGAAAAAAATAGTTCAGTTCTAATTATGGCCATTCTGAATTTTCTATTTTGAATTATATCATTCCCTTGGTGCCTTCTTACTACAGCCTCAATGTTTTCTCTATGGAAAATCATTCTAAACAAACATAGTTTAGTCAAAGAAATATGGTAATCATAAAATTCCATATCATATAAACATAAAAATTAATTATAGTATTTTAATGTTATTCAATTATCATTATCATAACCATTGAGGTTATTTAATCGTTTTTATAATACCAATTTTAAGCACTCAGCCTTAAACAGTGCATATTATAGTAATATTAAACTGAAATTCACTTTTTTTACATTCCCAATGATATTTTAAGTGTAGATTTTTATATATTTATGTCATAATTATTACATAAAAAACCCATATATATAAAAATTAGACACATCTAATAAGTATCCATTTTTACGATAATATTAAACTTATAAAATAAAATATTATTTATTTTCATGAAAAATATTCATGACTATCAACTTAACTTCTTGTTTTCCTTTACCCACTCTTAAACCTTGTGAAAAACATTTTAAAACATGGGGTGAGCAAAAAAATCTCAGTAAGGGGCTTAAATAGAATAATATGTTAGTCTAGTGAAAAACATGAAAACCTATGAAACCCCTTTCCTAAAAAACATACATTTTTTTATCCAAAAATAGAATTATTTTTCCTTTGAAAATATTAATATATTAAATTTTAAAATAAATTTATTTACATGAAAAATAATTATAAATAATATAAAATCCATTCAAGTTCCTTAGGACATCATCATCTTAAAACCATTAAAAAACCTTTACAATTGGAATAACCATATATCCAAATTATAATATAATTCTTCATAATATATAATCATTACTCAATTCATTGATGCACTATCTAGGCTCAACAATAATGTAATATATAATGGGATCACCTATTTCTATATGATATCACCCATAATATAAGCTATAATAGGCTCATTAGGTTCTATAATGGGGCTCAAACCTTCATAAAAAAGGTCCAACGACCATATCATGAATAAAACCATAGAAATTTCTATAAAAAACCTGTAAAAAACACTTCAAATATAAAAATAAGATTTCTTCTTAAAAACTCATTTTCAATACCAAAATACCCAGAAAAAAGGGAAAGAGGTTCTTTGTTTGAAGAAAACATGAAATCCTGTAGAGGAAGAAAAACTAAAAATAAAGGTTATTGTGGTAGGAAAATTCAATATCAACAAATACATCAAAATAAAACATTTCTTGTTGTCTTTTTTTAAAGAAATTAAAACATTACACAAAAATATTCCTTTTGAAAACATTTTAAAGAAAGTAAAAAAGAGACATAAAATTTATTTTATAAATATTTTATGTCCATATAAAATCACCCATAAAATAAATTTTAAAAATATATATATTGAAGTAAAAGAGAGTTTTAATGAAAACATTTAAATAATATTTTTAAAATAAAGTCCTTTATAATGAGTTTTACTCTTCATATGTCTTCTTTATCTTCATGAAATATATAATTATTATAATTATTTACTTTCTTGAGAACCTTTTTCAAGTTTATTATTCCTTTTATTTTACTAATTACAATGTTATAAAAATTTCTTAATTATTTAAGTTCACATGAGATGTTTTGATGATATTCGGTTCATAAGTCCAAAATGATTTTGGTTGCTTGAATGTGGTTAAAGAGGACATTATTATAACATATCTAGAATAATAATCATAAAATATTTATCATTTTTAAATATCAATTACTCCTTTAAATACATTCATTAAATATGATTATTATAATTGAACTATGTTACAGTCATGTAGATGGTAGGTTGTACATATGTATGAGTAACATTTTCATTTTTCATTTATTATTATTGAAATAAAGAATGTATTATTTTACCTTCAAATAATGATTATAAAATCCTAATTATCGTATTAGTTTTTTAAATATATTTATGTCTATCATCCATGTGATGTGGTGATGAAAAATTAATCACATCGCTTTGTGGAGGTGGTAGTCCTCACATACACACGAATGACATTATCATATTTTAGTGAATAGAAAGGAAAAAAGGTAAATGATATATTATATTTTAATAATGA
This sequence comes from Viscum album, assembly GCA_963277665.1. Taxonomy (NCBI): domain Eukaryota; kingdom Viridiplantae; phylum Streptophyta; class Magnoliopsida; order Santalales; family Viscaceae; genus Viscum; species Viscum album. Next base: position 46,021,855 of record OY728130.1, on the reverse strand, counting down.
TAAATATGTCAATAATATATATATATATATATGTGTGTAATCCTTAATTCAATCATTGCAATACATCCATGAGAGACGGTGATGGAAAATGAATTATATTGGTTCATGATGTGGCAGTCTGTTGAACACATGAACAATGGTTTGATTTCCCATTTGATTATATTAAAATAAAAACATCACAATATGTATAATATAATATTTTTATTATATAATTATGGTTATTAATATTTTAATGATCTGGGAGAAGAAATAAAACTAAAACATGTAGTTAAAAACTATAGCTCTTCTTTGGGAAGTCTACTTTGATTAACACTTTAATCCCTCTATGGTTGGTGTTATTCATAAACCAACACCTATAAAATTAGGTTAGGGATTATATTAATTTGTGTTTTCAAGTATTGGCCAAACAAAATGGGTTTTTAATTGTGATTAAATGATAATAATAGACTCCCTTTTATAAGAGAGGGGAGGTTCACTCTTGGAATTTCTTAAAATATTCAATTAATATAAATTATTTTTATATTAAAATTAGATTAAAATGATTTATATATAATATTATATGATTAATTATCAGAATAATTTCATTAAATAAAAATTATACAAGTTTTTATCACATTTTTACCCTTATATTATTGGTTTAACCTCTCGTTAATCCCTTTCACACTTACCGTGACAATAAGGATTTTCTACTCTTTGAAGGACAATATAGTTACTATAAATGGAATAATGGCCCATAAATAGACCATATTTTATATTATTTAAAATATCATAATAATTAATCTAAATATAATTTTTTTAGTCATTTTATATCATTTAATTAATTTATATTTATTATAATATAACATTAATTTCAATATTTTGAACTATTCCTTACTTTGATTTTAATAACATCAAGACTTAAAGTAAAATTCAGCAAAAAATAATATGTACAAAACATGTAATTTTCATCTATAAAATTATTTTATCACAATAATAATCTCAAATTAAAATACTTTTAGTATTTTTAATATCATTTATTTAGTTTTTCCATTAAATATATAATTACTGCATCATCGTTGTGTAAATTTTTAATGTAATTATTTCATAACTAAAAATTTAAAAAAAAATCTATGATAAAAATTATTTATATTTCAAAATAATATTTATAAATGAACATATCCTCTCAATAACCCTTGGTTAAAAAATAATATAATTATTAAAAATAAGATTGTGACATTTTTCACATTTCTTTAAATAAAATATTATAATGGTTATAATAACAAAAAAATGGTAACAAAAGGAAATATAACTAAATTATGGATGTGTGTGAATGAAATTTACTCATCTAATAAAATTAATTCTAGGGTTAGTGTAATTTTTTTAATCCTTAACGTTTTTATTTTTGACTTTAATTTCTCAATTTACCATTTACTATGATAACAAAAATTACTAAGGTTACTATTTATATTGACAAAAAATAAAAGGGGACATTTAATTAAATTAGGACCCACTGATTTTAAATATGGAATACATATTTTTAAATTCAAAACACATAAGTGAAATAATTAAACTTAAAATTGAACTAAAGAAACATTTAAAATGGTTTTTTATGAAAATGTTCTTTTTAAATATAAAATATTTTTATAATAAATTAAATTAAAAAATTCATTAAAAAAAATAATTGGATGAATTTAAATAAAATTTAAATTTTAAAATTTAAAATTAATCCAAAATATAATTTGGCTTTAAAAATACTTTAAAAGAAATTTCATTTTTCAAAAAAATCAGTATTTTTTACTATACATTAAAAAATAAATATTTTTATAAAATTACCCAAAATACATCATAAGATAATTTTGAAATAATGAATTCAAAAATAAATTTCCTTTTTTCAAATGACAAATATATAATTTGGAAATTTATATTTTAAATAAAATCATATAAATCATCAAAAGCCATTTTGGTAAGAAATAATGTTTTTTATTTTTTAAATGAAAAATTCCTTAATATTATTATAATGAATATAAATCTATAATATATAACTAATGAGTATTTATAAGAAATGAATATGATTTATTTTTACATTACCTAGGTTTTTTCACTTCTACTCTTTTTATTTCCTGTCATTTCACTGAGTAACTAAATAGTTTTTAGGAATATGTTTATCCTGTCTAAAATTTACACATGATGTCTAAGGAGTTCCTTTCTCAGTGCAAATCTTTTATTCTTTTATGAACTGGTTTTATTTCTTCTTTCTTCTTTTTAACTTCTTTAATATTATACACCATGATCTTTTTGATGTGATACATGTTCATTCCACCATTTTGATAAGAGAAACATCTCTTTTTTTTGGGAATGAAACCCTTCTTGGTCTTCTTTACTGAATTATGGGTAATGTTATCTTTATTATTTTTCTTATAAATATTTTTTAATGTATTATTTCCTTATTTATTTAGCATCTATGGAATTATCTTATCACTTATTCCAGTTTCATCCTTGAATGATTTATATTTTCACATTTCCTTATTATGACCACTCCCATTGAAAATACAACATAGGAATTTCAAACATTAAAATATATTTGCAATAGTTGGATTCTTATTTTCCTCCTATTTATTTATATTCATCATCACATATTTTATACCCCATGATTTATACTTCATTTAACATTATATTTTTATATATTATTCCAAATATTATATGCCTTGGATGATCAACAATGTGGTTTGTTCGATCTAATTAGGATTAATAGTGAACTGGAAAAGTGTGTCTTTATAGGATCATCTTTAAGAAACTTCTCAGTGAAAGATTATTGAAGAATATCAACATATACTAAACATGATTACATGTGGGGTGAGGTGTTATGGTTAAATAAACTGCCCACGAAACACAATTTCTTCATATGGAGAATTAGAAATAGAGTGTCACATACAGATGACATCATTAAATGTACATATATAAACCTAGCATCTATATGTTCATGTTGTGAGGTTAGATGGTAGGAATGATTGGTGAATTTTTTTTAAAGGTGGTTGGGCACATGATGTGTGGACAAAATTTGGAGATTTCACTTCTTTTTCCTCTCTGGAGGGGCTGGATCTCAACTTCCTTGATCGTTGGTTCAATGGTGTAGGGGAAGGGGATGAAGAGAAAAGAAAGTGTAGTGGTCCTTTTAGCTGGTAACAGGTGCCTATGGAAGGTGAGAATCATATATTGTTTGGATGACTCTATTTGTATTGGGATGACCCTCATTTGTAGAACATGCAATATTTTAATTGAAATGGTTCGTCTCCTTAAAAATGGGAAGACACTCCTACACTCAAACCCCTCTTTGCTGCCAGGAATGGATCCCTGCTCAACAGGAGGATCAATAAAGTGTGATGGATTATTTAGTATCCCCATATCTCAAGATCAGAGAAAAACACGGATGGGTCTTTCAATATGGGTGTCATGATGGGAGGTAGAGTGGTGAGGGACTCTCAGGGTTAGGTCATTCTTGTTTTTACTATATAACTCGGAAGTGGTAACTCTTTACAGTATGAGGAAAGGGCTATGGAAATAGATTTATTCCTATTTAGGTTATATAACATCAGTATAGAAGTGTTCAAAACAAATTCCAAAACACTATATAATTCCCTTCAAGGTTCAGGTATTGTCCCTTTGTCAATTTCCTATATCATTAGATAGTGTACGAGTTCCATTAACAACCAGAGGAATATCCTCCACACTCAGTGAGAAGGGCAAAAATTTGTGGACTTCCTTGCATCAATGGAGAACCAAATAGAAATTATAATTTTCATAACAAGCACGAACTCACTATTGTATATAATTTTCATTACAAGCACAAACTCACTACTTCTTAAGGATATTTACCTTATGAGAGGGGATGCACTTAGTCTCCATTATTTCAGGCCTCCATAATTCTTCATTGGATTCATTTTTCAGTTTCTCCTTTCCATTGTAATTGTTTTTTACTTCTATTGATAAATAAATATGATGATGATGTCACAGTACCAACATTAGCTAAAAAATCATGATTTCTTCTTTTTCATAGTAGTTATGTTAGATTTTAGTGATTTTTATTTTTGTTCCATTTAAAACATTATATGGGATTATTTTGGGGAACAAAAACATATAATTGTACTTATAGACACTCTAGATGTAGTGGTGGTATTCTCAATATTTTTAATTATCGACTTTTTTTACCAATATTGATTTTGAATCTACTTGATACATAGAAATAGAATTATCAAATACTTTATACCATGATATGCATGGAACTTTTCTTTTTGTAGCTACTATGAATTGGTAATAAGATGGACTCAATTTATTATTGTCACTAGATGGTGGTCCTTTAGGATAAGATTTATATTTATATGTTTATGTGGAATGATATTTTCTATCAAATGGTTATGAATAATTTTGTTGGCCTATTTATAGATTCCTAAATTTAATTTCAAGTTTCAACCATTTTATACTGAGAATGTATTTATCATTCTCCATATATTTTAATATACCTTTATAATCCTTCATAATTTATTTATCTTGAAATTAATTCATTTTATTCTCTTCTTGAATTGATTTGTTAACATCCATTATCTTATTTTCCTTTAGTTCTAGCTGATCATATTTTACATCAATGATTGAATTTTGATTCTCTTCTACTACATAGAACTTTTTATCAAGAACTTCAATAGCCTAATCATTCTTTTGTATTTACTCAATCCAATTCTTCCCCACTATGGATAATGTTTCTTTAATCTCCCCACTTCTTGTACTCTTGGAATTTCATTTCTTGGTGAGATCTATACTCATCATCACCATTTATTTTAGTGATTCCTTTTTTTCAAGATTATTCATCATTATCAAAAATATACTTCTGTGGGTGTCTAAATTGTCCTAAAAAAAATAGAAAAAACTATGTTATAGTTATGTTGGATATATTTTAATAAAAAAACTAATTCATCTTGTGAATCATCTAATAATTTTACATCCTCAATTATGCTTGGTTATATAAAAATGAAATGTTGGTAAGATATTTTTATTACTTATTCATTATGTAGAGATTATTAACTACATGAAGTAGAGTTATTGTCCAATTAATTATTGTTGGATTCATTCACTATAACATTTTATTCTGTGCATTATCTATCTTTACATGACTTACAATATAGGTAAATAGATTCACCTTATTATTTGAATAGGTGGGATTTATTCTAATCACTTGATTCTTCATGAGACAGATTATTAACAGTAATAACAGAATGACCTTTACTTTTACAACCTTCAATTAGTAGAAAATAAATATCATCTTCTTTCATGGATGATGAATATATCAACTTATTTTCATCTCTTTAATTTTTATTCTTCAAGGTTTTAGAATATATATAATCTATGTTTTCTATAGCATAAAACTCACAATCTTCTTCAAATCTACACTTCATTCAGCCTTTTAAAAATAAAACTTAAATATTAAAAATATTTCAACACTTGATAATCCAATAAGAGGTATAACCCATTGGTATGATACAAATTTAAGAGGAACATAAAGGTATGTGACTATAATAAGAGGGGTGAATTAGTGTGGGATATCTTTTGACAGATTAAAAACATTATCCCTTTATTTCTTACTCACATGTTCAATGATTAGATTTATCTATCTATATCATATATTTTTTCTGTATGAATGTATATGTGGAATTGAAATATAGAATAATATAAAACATGGATTATTGATTAGTTTCTCTTCCCTAAGGATGACTACATACCCAAGGTATAGGGTTTTTTATCCCACACACACAACTTATTTCTTATCATCAAAGAAATCACAAGAAAGGGTATAGTCTTAATCTCATTATCCTAGAACCGACCAAGTACAAATAAATAGTGGGTTTGTTATCCATTTTCACAATAAATTTGGATTGTACCACACTAAATAAAGATCAAAATTATTGACTCAAGTACATCCTAGAATATATGAATTGATATTCTTCTCCTCCTATAGAAATCATATGGTTTGCCTCAATGTTCTTATGACTTATACAATATAAGAATATATTATTTTATGTATACTTAGTATATTTGTAATGTTAATAGAAAATTATAGTGTTACACTGAAAATATTTTCCAGTAATTATTTTATATCTCCTTCTTAAATGCATAGAATGACTCTTCTATATGAAACTTGGTTCTTAATTTTCCATTTATTTGATTCGTAAAATTTTGTGATTAATTTTGTATTGAATCTATTTCTTGGAATATGAACCTATATTTTTAGAATAACATTTTTATACCTGAAAAACATATTAATGATAAATTTGAATATATATTCACTAAATAATATATGTAAATATTATCCTTAGAATATTTTCTCATATTTAAAATGTAAGGTTATCCTTCATTTTATTTTGGTTATCTTTTAAGTTAGACTCTCATAAATTCCTCTATTTAAGAATCAATTGATTTCCTATGTATACTTATAAAAATTTAGTCTTCAATTATCATTTATGTATAAAATAGCACAATTAATATTCTCATGTTTTGGCCTTTAATGTGATGGATATTTTCATTAATTATAACTATAATACTCTTCTGATCATTATTATATGTGATATTAAAGTATCACAACCTCATATCCATAGACATCCTTTTCATTAATTCCTTTCAATACCTCCCCATACATGGCACCATTAAAAATCAAAACAATATGTGGAAATATCTACATATTCATGTATGAATATAACATTAACTTTATTAACTCATTTAAACATTCATGTCCTTTATTTTTGATCACCCTCCATCCAACATCTTTATGTATTATAAAACCTATACGAAGTCAATTCATTGAACACCACAGGTCTCTTTAATTTTTATTTACTTGGTTTGTAAATAACCTCATATATGTATCATCCTTATAGACAATATTTATCAATTCTTTTCAAAAATGAATCTAATTATACATAATTTTATATAATTCTTCAAATAACATCGAATCCTTATAATGCTGCATATTACTTGTACATAAGTGATCATAGCTTGATTTCCTAGAACTATGTATAGAACTTTTGGATAGTGATCTCACATTCTAACGTAAACACTTGTGAATTTTTATGTATTTAATCACGCATGGAAGTATGTATATAGTATTCACCACATGTTTTATTCATCTGTTGCAAACTCACCTTGATCTCAACACCAAACAAAATATTTCTTTTATGAATTTTTCAATAAAATTATTTGTTTTTCTAATGAAAACTCCTTGTTATTTTATGTTTCTCTTCTCATTGATGGCATAAAATTGTTCATATTGCATGAATGGAATTTTTTGGAATATATCTATATATAACTTATCATATGTTTGTATTATTTGTTCTTCAAATGGGATTCCCTTTTTCTTAACCTGAATGAGAACATGAAAACTCTATATATTCTTCATAGAATATAATTATGTGGCTCCTATATATTTCTTAATAATTTAGTTTACATGAATTTAGTGTGAAGTTGCATGCATATACCATTTGGCTCCCACTAATGCATAAATTTTATCATCATCATTGGATAAAACAACACCTTCAAGCTTATATAAATTGGTATTGGTAGTTTATATGCATGAAACTTAGGTGATGTTATACCGGATTGTCTTATACACATAGAAGATCCATGGAGGTCATATTAAGGATCCATGGTGATTTATCATGAATGTTCATACTTCACAGAAGATCCTTACTCCCAAGGAAGGTTTCTGAATTATTTAGGAGGAATATTCATTTTCACATATAAGCATGCACTTGGATGACTTATGCTTTGATATGTTCTCATAGAAGGAGTAGATCAACCCACACAAAAGATCCATACAAATATAATCTCATGGAAATATAATCTGAACATTATATAAGAACCATACTCATAATGTAGAATATCCTTAAACTTATGGAATCCTTATACACTCATAGAAGATCAAAACTTAAGGTTTATGCAAGAATAGTCAATTGGAATCTTATATGGTTGATCTAATTGTACTCACTATTGATTTTATTTTTTACTTATAGGATAACCTTAATGTAATTCAAGATAAATAGCCATAGTAGATTAGAACATGATGAAGCTTCGGAATTTATCTATTGGCATGCATAAGAAGACGATGTCATAGGATGGTCTGATGGTTCTCATCAAAAAAATTAAATAGACCTAATTATATGAATAAATTTTTAAACATGGTAACAATATCATGTTTTTATAATGCAACATATCTTTATAGTCCTACATTCTTATAATTTATATATAAATGCATCCCATATGTTTTCAAGTTTCAAGTAACCAAGTACCCTCTTGGATTCATTTCACACCACACACAAGGTTCTCAAGGGCCACACCACCCTGTGTGTCCCACTACCAACCTTACATGTTTCTATGCATACTCCCTAGTCTCCATGTATGTGAGTGACTCACCAATTAACCTCCTCATTTATCCTAACAGGGGATTGGATATTTTTTAGAAAACTCTTCTAAATGAGTATTCCAAATCTCTCTCAAATCCCTCATATATCATTATCAGTACTTATTTTTTATTAAACTCTTCTTCAGCTTAAATTAAAACCACATTATATATTCATAACTCTTTCATGTAATAATAATATATTTTATAGACTTCTATAATTCTTCTCATTAATTTTTGAGAAAATTTTATCTTTTCAAATACCATTAGCATATGTCTTTGAAATTAAATAGAAAATCACCAATAATCATAATTAAATATTCGTTCTTTAACAATAAAGACATCCAATGACAAAATTTTTAATTTTCATCTAGTAATATTTCTATATAATATTTGATATTAATAAGGATAGAACACATCAACTCCTCAAAATACTTCTTTTCCATGTATAAATCAACTTCTAAGAATATCCCTTGATAACGGATAACATCTTTCATTTTTTCACAAGAAATAGGAAAAGTAACTTAAATATACATGATTCAAGGAATTGTGTCAATTCTTATGCAGAATTTTCAATCCATGATATATTTTTATATATCCTGGGTTTGGGAACTTCTTCTTTATAATTTTTGGGTTCTACAAAAATAAATTAAAATAAATTATTCTCTATTATAATTATTCTTCAATATATTGACATCAAATACTCTATATACATTGACAACAAATACAATACACACAAAGTTTCCTCAACATCTACTCACTACAGAAACATCCCTATTAACTTGGGGTTCTACAATAAATAGGTTTATTGAGCTTATTTGTGAGTTACTTTTCATGTCCTAATGGTCCTTTCTATTATCTAGGAAAATTTAGAAAACTAATAACCCAATATCACTCGAATACTAATTTTTAATAAGCCTGACCTAAATACCCTGAATGGTTCCAGGATTAGAGTTACTATACCCCATAAGTGTTGCCCAAACCCCATGGGTTAGTGATTAGTACCATGGGTCTAAATTTAATGTTGGATAATGATTAAATTGCTTCAATGTGATAAATTATTCTTGTTGAATTATATGACAAGGATTGTGTTATCTAACCATATATTTGGAATTTAAATGAAAAATAGACATAATATCCCACTATAAGTATAGAATGATAAAAAAGTAATAAAGAAACCTCTATATGAATACATATGAAAATATACAAACTATCCAAAAAAGCTCATAAAATTTATTTCAGATATAACTAAGTAGACATAACTATAAAAATTAGGTGATGTTTCAACACTACTCCTCCCAAATATAGACTCCTTATCTAATAACTCATACAGTCTGAATAAGTGAAATTATACCATATTACTACTAGCTAGAACTACATCCAATGGCTCTCAATGTACATTATCATACATGAAATTCATAAAATGAATATTAATAGCTATTAAGGTTTCCATGAAGGGTGTAGGAAATACATAATCAGTTGGAAAACAACAAATATATTTTACACACCAATGAAAATACAAGTGTATGAATGAAAATTCCTACTAAATTACATAAATTTTCTAAATTTTATTTATAAATAGTTAACAAAACAAAACAACATTTTACAAATAGCATTATATAGAGGTATCTTAACCACAATAATTAAACCATATACTATGAGGGACCATGTCAGCACAAACATTTTTCAAACATACTACTTTATATCTGAGATGAATTAGCCAGGAAAGTCACAATGCCCATCCTAATAAATATAGCATATAAATAATAGGTTTCAAGACCTTCCCCATGGGAATAGGATGGTGTATGTTATATTTAGTGAGCTGTTTACTCATATTATGGAAAATAAAAAGAGGGTATACTTAGAAAGGCCATTACAATAAGCCTCACATAATGTACTTACTTAATAAATATATCACAATGCTATATTCCACATAATATGTTTAGCCATATCAATTAACATTATCACTATAGAAAAGTAATGATATAATTGAAAAACTAAATAAGTATACATGGTTAAGAAAATATTATTAGCTATTTCAATAACATGATTGATATAATAAATAAAAACATGATTTGAAATTAGAGTAGTAGTCGTACTCAAGTAACATTTCAAACATATCAATCATTTTGCAAAACATTTGTTAAAATTTAAAGTAGTCCGGATGTACCAATAAACTAAATGGAGAGATTATGATTCTCTAACACAAAAACATACCAATATAAATTAAAATATAAAATATTCCATATAATATTATTTTATATTCCTATATGAAGTGGAATTGTAAGGATAGTACCCAATAATGGCATTTCATTAGTTTTAATATATAATATTCAAAGAACTTGATAACAAAAACCCCTGAATTATCTAGATAGGATCTTTATAATTTAATTTATAATTAATTTAAAACTATAATTACCTCAAACTATTAATTAATTTGGATAAATTTTGGATACCTCCCTTTTCAAGTTTCCTTTCAAATTCAGAATCCAAGTGTGGATACATTTATTTGTATCCATAACTACCCCATTAATATCTAGAAAAAGTTCATGAATCTATGGTTGCTTGTATGGAAGAAATAGGTTCTTAAATTCATTAACTATTGATTGTAAAAATTGTTTATCTTATTATCTCTATGTTATTAAAAGAGAGGGAGTAAAATTTTCTATCTAGGGCCTAGGATAATTCTTTAGAGGCTTCATTATGTACAATAAATCTCTCCCCTCTAAAATGATATAAATGAAAATATATACTTAAGGTTGGTATTTGATAATTTTTCAATGGAACTATAATAAATATTATTTCTAGGTTATTCCCAATGCTTGATAACAATAATAATAATATTATTATTATTATTATTTCTCTTAACAAGTGTATATTTAAATACATTTTAGTAAATAAATAAAATAATATTCATTTAAATGAAACGAAATAGAATATATAACTTCAATCAGTCCCTTAACTCTTCCAGTCCATCCTCCTTACAATTTATTAAATCTTTAAAAATAGATTTTTTATTTAAATAAATAAATATTATTCAATCAACAAAAAATAAATATTCACGAAACTGATGAATTAATATGTATTTAATAAATTTTATATTCACTAATACTCATATAAAAATATTTATTTATATATTATTGAAACTAAATAAATATTTATTTAATATATTCCCTAAACTAGTGAATAAATATTTATTTATTTGTTTCCTTATAAATATTAAACGAGTGATAAACTTCAACATACATATTCTAAAATTTAATATTTGGTGATTTTTTTATAATCAACTTAACTATAATTATTATTATTTTACAATTCAAGAATAATATTTATTTCAAATAATAAATTCAAATAGAATTTAATTATAATCATGATATAGGTAGTGTCTGACCCTCTTTGTCTATTTCTCCATTGTATTAGGTGAGCCTACCTAAAGTCAAATAACCATGTCTAGAAACACACCAAGGTACACATAGAGAATAAAATTAATGTTTCAATAAAAAAACCTTCATATAAATATTTCTTATATAATAAAATCCCTCTTTCTAGATATCTTGACAATAAGGATTCAAACTTATTCCATCACCCTAAATACTTTTTTATATTCATTTAAATTTATAAATGATATCGTAGAATAATTACCATGACCATGGAAATAATTAGACAGTTACCTTTCAATAAAATGGAAAAGATATCCTCTTCTATTAACATAGAAGGTACGAATCCTTTATTGACTTATTCAATCAATTTCATATCAATTATGATTCTCCCAATATATGATACCTTCCCATGAGAATAAATTTTCATGATTTTCATCAGTACATCACATTATGGGATTCATGATATGCATTAATAATAATCTAAAGTATAAGGATCAATAAAATATATATATATATATATATATAGGAATATCCAATGAAACATTTAATATATTGAATTCCTATTAGAGATTGTGTCCACATAACCTTCTCTATAGAAGAATTCCAAATGAAAAGTTCATGGCTAGATGTCTCAAAGTCTTTTGAGCCTCCAACACCTGATATTAAAACATCATTTATGTCCTATTATATTGATGTTATCTGGACCATAATACATGTTTCTAATAATATTTTTATAGCAAATGTAGGTTCTCATTTTATGAGGGAAATTATATATCCTTCCGTTGTGAAAAAAACTTAAAGAAAATTATAAATTTACTATAATATAGAAGAAAAATCATCATGTGGTAATATATTTATTGATATTATGGTAATAAATAGTACATGGTCAGTGGGTTTGAGGGAACAAACTCCAATAGAATCCCACTTATAGTAGATCCAAATTCTAAATAAAGAATTATTAGATCTCATATGATAAGCATGATTCAGTTAAGGTATGACTAAAGCTATTGGTCCTACCATGTTATCATATTGCTATTCTTATTCCTATGACTTCATTCCTTATAGAAACTCTCTTAAGAAGTGATATCATTGAGTATTTAAATATATTTCTCTTTTAGAAACTTTATATCATGGATAATATAATATTAATTACATATTAATGATATTAATTATTATGGTACTTTAATATCTTCATAAAATTACAAAATTTGGAAAAAATCACTTCAAAAACACTTCTTAAGCTACATCAGAAATCGCAACATACTCTATCTATATATATGTGGAAACCATAAGAAGTAATAAGTATCTATTTATTATTAACTTAACCCTACTATATTATTATATTAATTTTTTTTAAGGTTACACCAGTATTTTATAACCTTGATAACTAGAATTACCACTTCTCCATGTACCAAGAACTCATCCAGTTTACTTTCTCATGCACTGTAGGATAGTTCTAACTATAATCCATTGAAATTTTTTTAGTTCTATTGTTTATTTTTCCGCTATTCATTACACATAAAAATATTAAATCCTTGTAAATATCATGACATATATAATACATTCATAGAACATATTCATATAGATTTATATTCACATTATAACATATCTAATATATTCAAACATTTTTTCTTATATAATACTACTAATAAAAATAATATCATTCCATTCCTTAACACATTATCATGGATTAATTTTGTTCTAGGTTACATAGGAAAAACTTATCTCATGAATTTTCCCATCTTATATTTCTCAATAGATTGTTAATTTATATACTATAACTAATTATAATCAACCTCATCGATCTATTTTGGTTGATTTTTCTCTCAAGAACTTGGGCTTCTACTTAAATTCATTATTAGATAAATTATTTTATCTTAGTATTAACTCACAATAATATTAAACATCTATTTTCAAAATTTTATCAATATATTTGACTTAGAAAACTATATTATACCCACTAAACTCTTATAGAGACATGGATCATTTTAATTCTTAATAAAACTGAACCTTATTATGGATTTACCAAAACAAATATTCTATGATCTTGATGATTATTTCCATTCACAATTGGATCTTAGAAACCTGTATACCTTATTTGCATTCTTTGGTGTCTCCAACCATTTATTGATGTCTCATATTGACATTTTTTTCAAAAGGCTTCCATTAAGAAATATGGTCTTGCCATCCATTTTACAAATTAAATGAACATTAAATGTTTTTATAAAATATAGATTTCAAGTAGATTTATATATGAATACTACATATAATACATCTAAACATCCCTTAAAACATTTTATAACCAATCATTCTTTATTAGTGAAAAAGATTCCATAAATGTCCAGTTTATTTTTGAATACCCACCAATGGATTAACATTAACTGGATAGAGCACCAAAATATAGAACTAAATTGTGGTACATAGAATCCACTTCAAAATTTCTATGAACATTCCTATTTGAGAATATTGTCATCAATAACTTTATTATTAGATTAATTTTTCTCAATGAATAATTTATCACCTATATTAGTGAATATAAAACCACATATATGGTTTCACAATACTTATGTAATATGTGTCCCCAAAATAACTCTTCCCATTGAATCTCATGAAGCTTAGTATTCCTAATTTCAACTCATGTTCATCTGGATCCTTAAATTCATTGATATCTGTATTTCTTCCATTATCTATAAAAATAAGTGATTACCTCTTAAAAAAATATAGTAAATATCAGTGATTAATTATATTCTATATCTTTTATGATAACTATCCTAGATTCAAAACGTGTTTTCATGATGTAAGAATATTTTTAAAATTAGATTTAATAAATAGTTCTCATGAAAACACATGAAGTTGAGACATAATGAGTTTCAATTATATTATAATATATATGATATCCATTAGTCAATATATTTTAAATCTATACAAATATTACACTTCTATTTTCAAAAAATATCTTGAATTGAATAAAGTTATTAATGAAATACTTAAAAGAATTATTATTGATTTTCCTTTTACTACCCACAATACTTTGATGTGTGTAAGGAAATGTGGGTTTAGGAATATATCCACTATATGATTTAATGATAAATGAATACATGGTTGATATATTCTTTGAATATCCTACCTTGAGGATATTATATATTTTACCAATTTAAATCATTACTTCCACTTTATATTCATAAATTATCTTATCAGAATCTCATGGATTTTATGAATTTACCACTTGATTCTCCTTATAGTATTTTACTCGTATCTTTAATAAATAGTTTTAAAATATGTTTGGATTTATAAAGTTTAATACTAATGTTTTCTCCATCATAAAACATTTTAATTATGTTAAAATATCATAGTCTTAACTCATATTTGTATAAAAAACCTTCTGGTTATATACTTGAAATTAATTTTAGTTTTACTTAACCTAGAATTTTATTTCCACATCATAGTACTATTTGAGTATTATATTTTATATTCAATATTAATTACCAATATTGAACAACTATGATTCAAGTATTATAAAACTATAAATAGATTATAATATAATATAACAATATTCATTTCAATTATGAAATAATATCTCCTTGTGTCATAAAATGGACACTGAAATAAATGATTTAGGTAACAATCAATATAAAAAATGTTTTTCAAAAATCAATCCACTTGGTAAGGTGAATTTCTGACTTTCCCTTGGATGACATAGGAATCACCATCCTTGATAAACATTGAAATTCCACCTTACTTCATATAATCTTAATGATATTCCTTAGTTTATATATTTGAATACAAATATATAAGTTATATATTGTATTTATTACCCAAGTATACATGAAATAATTAATATACCTAATTTATAATCTTTTTCTTGCTTCCTCTAAAATTCATTATAGTTTCTCTTCTACTATCCTTTCTTGAAACAAGTAAAGCATATAAACTCATATTCATTTATCGCCTTCTAAATTTTTCTTCCTCAAAAGTATAATGTGAAGGATTTATTGAATTTTATCTTGATATAGGGTATTCAAGCATATATTTCTCTTCAGTCACCATAATGGGTGAGGAAACATGCTTCCATGAATCTTTATCTACTTGGTGAAGAATAGTCAAAATATTCCGGAGCATATTCTCTATTTATACTATTCATGTTCTAGATGGTGATATATCATGTTCTATGCATCCCAATATTTATATTTCATCATTAACTCTACAAATATAGCTAAAAACATGATAAAATTGATATTTTAAGCACCATCCTTGTATATCCTATATGCATCCATTTAACATTCTCTCACTTGCTGAGGTGGTTGACCAGGAATAGAGTATTTTAGCATAAAATAAAAATTCTCCTATAGTAGTGTAATTTGTAAATGACTACACTACTCTTAGAATTTAGTACTCATGATAACATTATCTTTTTCAAAAATTATCTATGTTTTCCCAGGTTTGTGCATTAATTTTTCAATAAAAAAATAAAAGAATATTTTTGTACATTTTATTGATTATAAATTAGGAGATCATTAATTAATTTTATTAGTCTCCTTCTATTTTATCAAATCCCAATTTCCCTTACCATTTGATTCATAACATTCTATATTTTCATTATTTTAATGGAACGATTCAACATTACCCTTATAATAACCTATACTATGCCCACGAAAATTACTCAAATGTTTTTAGGTATGTGTTAATTTCCAACAGCATTGACTTGTTATTCCTTGATATGTTGGGTGGACTCATCAATCCTGATATTTTATACTAATATTTTATTAACCGTTTCTTCCAAATTGAATTTAGTAGAATGCAGAAATTAAAATTGATACCAAATTGGTTAAGACAACCCATTTTTTAAGACTCCTAGATAATTGAAAAGTAACAATATCTTTGGCATAGGAAACACTTTAACTATAATTTCATCATAACTAAAAATATGGAAGGCATTTTATGAATCAATATTTTTGTTGAGGGGTTTTATTTAACTTATTTATAATTATTATTTATTTGATTTTCCACATGATTATTATTATTATATGTATTTTACATAATTAATTTAAATAGTATAATAAAAAAATTATGTATAATAATTTTATTTTACTTCATCTTAGAAATCATGTTAATTTATTTACTATAGGTGATCACATTTAATCATAAAATAAACTAATTTTTAAATAAATTAATAACCATCCAGTGGAAAATAAAATAAATATGTAATCTGATCATGATATTTTATCTATTTATTCTTTTATCATGTTGATATGAACCAACCTTGATCCTAGGTGAAATAACTCTTTCAACAGATATCTAGATCAAATTTAAAAAATCCTCCAGTAACCTATCATTTTCTAAAACATTATGTGTGTGAGTGCATTCACGTAGGATAGAGTGCTTTGGTTGGTCATCATCCAGTGGCCCCACATTCCCTATTTCTAAAGGTGGGTGACTATCCACCATTGGGGTGACAATGTTCGTGCCTTAATCAGAATAAGATGATGGGATGTAATCTCTTCATTTCATGGATACTTCCTTAGAGTGTATCCCCTAATCCAGATATCTCATACAGATATAAAACATATTCATGAATATCATCTCCAACTCAATCTTTTGGTGGTAACTTGTTAATTATTCATCTTGATACTATTATAGGTTATATACCTTTAGGTTGGAACTTATGATTGTTTTGGGAATGTTGGGTATCTATAAATATACCCTCCTTATGAGATGTGGGAATATTATGCCCATGGAATAATGTATACTAGGAACAAAACCAAATTAATATCTTTTTTTCATGAGTAAAATTATACATAATGCAAAAAAATCATAGGCTCTTCTCTTAAGGTATCCTTTTCTCATCACAAAAGTAATCTCACATTCGTCACATAATAAATATAACATTAATCATTCTAGGAAACTTATTCATTTCACATAGAGATTCTTAGGATAGTCACCTTGGGAATCTCATGCCCATCTCATGTGGTATGAACTTAGGTTATTATCCTGAGGAAAGATTGGAGATATCATATTCTCATCACATAAAATTATTATACATATCACATAAGTCATCTCACACTCATCACATGAGGAAACATATTAGTTGCACCACCTAAGTAGAGGTAGAATAGATCATATTCTCTTTAAATATTCTTCTTAGGGTTGTCACCTATGGCTCCCTAGGATTATTGCCTAGGGATGGGTTTCTGATAAATTATGTGTGGTTCATATATTTTGATCCTATTATGTATAGTCTCACATATCCTCATAACATATGGGTCAATCATGGATTTAAAGTTTAATGGGGGATGATTATAGATTTAAAGTCCAGCTGTGGGATGATTCCCATATGCAGTCATCATGTACAAGGATATTCCCATGTTATCATCCTATGGGAAAACTTGTATATTTAATTTACCATGGGGGTGGCCCAATATACTCTCATCACATATGGGTCAATAATATATTTTGATTAAGCGATGATAGTCCTATATTCACTCTACATGTATGGTGTGACACCCTCCAGGTTTTGGTGGACTATATTTTAAGGTTTTAGAGATATTACTTTGAGTTCTAGAAATTTTGGAGATAATTTTGGAGTTTCCATAAAATTATTAAGGGGAATATATTGTGTAGGGGTTTTATATAGCATGGAGTGTGACCATTGTAGCGTGAATGAGCTTGCTATAGAATATGGTCTTAGGGATAGATATTTAGATCTTCCTCCATATTTTTAATTTTTTGTATCATAGTCACCATGCTATGGAATAGGATTTCTATGTGTAGTAATAGGTTGTAGAGTAGTGGCCAAGTGGAGGTATTTTTTCCATTCAATCAAATCTAGCACCCCTGTGATGTGAAACTTGGTTGTGTCCTTGCCCAATTTTTGGGTGGATTGGTTCTTTGGTGTGTTGTATTTAATTGCATCATAGACTTTAACCCGTGTTAATAGGGTCTAGAAAATTTTATGGTTCGGATTTCAGAGGACAGTTGGTTGGGGGTGATTTTGTCATTGATAGGGGGCTATGTATCTTGGTTTGGAGACTCTGCAGCTTGGTTTGGAGGTTCTGTAGCATGGCCCTTAAGGTTTCATTGTGGTTTTATATTTTCGAAACTAAATATAAATATTCAAATCCCCTCAAATTAATATCATATTTAAATTTTATCTTTTAATTTCTAGGCACTCAAGAGATCCTTTTAAAGGCATATAAGCACCTATTTTACCAGGTTCAAACCTAGGATTTGGGAGATCTGTTCTAGGGGATTCATCTCCTTTCTTCAAGTTGATTTCTCTATAAAATGGATCCAATTATTGAATAAATTGATTTTGTTAATCAATTAATTGTTTTGTGTTTAGGAATGGTTTCATTTGATATCAGGGGGAAAATTCAAAATGATTTATTTATTTTTAAATGGTTTTTCATTAAAAACACTTTGGACGCACTATGTGTGGATGAAATGCCTTAAAGGTGATTTTTGGTTCTAAAGTGCATTTTCAAGTACATAAGTAGAGAGTATTCACTATGAAAATATTTTTTATCAAATGTGTGAATGGTTTTATAATGGTTTTAAAAACATATCACATTGGGATCCTTGGGTGCATTAGGAAATTGACATGTCACTTTAGTGCTTGTAATGCCACTATAGGTTTTTTTATATTGACAGTCTATTATGGGAATCAATTTTGGTTAGATCAATGTTATGCCTAGTTTAGGATACTTTTATCTCTACTACATATTTCTATATACTAGATCCCAAATTGTGTTCTTTTTCATTTATGCTTGGTTTTACACATGATGGTATATTTCATGGTTCTTACTCACATATTTATCTTATAATGTATCCAAACATGGATTTTCTTATACTCACATGCTTTCTAATATAAATTTTTTATATTCCTTATTGTGTGGATATGGAAGGATTTTATATAAAATGAAAGGATGTTTTATCGAATAGTATTATCTTTTGAAATACTTTATAAAATGTATTTTTTAAAAGAAATACCTAACGTTTTCATGATATTAGACTTTGTATAGATTCATTTGTGAAATTCTACTACAATTTTTTCGCACGTCCAAATTTTTCCTTTGGTAATTTGTAGATGTGGTTTTTTCAAGACTCTAGTAAAAGGAATGGAATTTTTTATCTCACTAGATTCTATTGGTTCTTGATGCCTTCAATGTGGGTTATTTTAGTGGTGATGGTGGTTATATGGGGCTTTGTAATTTGTATTTTCTATTTTTTTCACATTTATCGCCTTGGGGTTGACCTTGTATTACTCATGGATATATAATATTCATTCCATGTTATACTATGATGTTTTTTATTCTTTTCCTTTACATAAGATACGGTAGGTTCCTTATTTTATGGTGAGCCAATTTGGGTGACTTTTCAGGTTGACCCATGTCAGTTTACTAAAAAATAGTATCATATCCAATACCCATCATGAAGTGTTTTAAGACTACCTGGGTTTGGTTTAGAATCCTTCTTATACAAAAGTTATGACTATTGAATTTTAGATAGTAAGTGTGGTAGGGTTCCTGAACAGCTCACTTTTGTGTCTAAACCTGGGTTACCATGGGTGTATAGGGGTTTTTTTCAAGAATGGGACTTGGTGATTGAGGTTATTTGAATAAACTAGATTTTGGGATTTATTTAAATGGATCGGTTCCTTTGAAAGGAGTTTTTCCATTTTTAGATTTCCTAATTTCATTCAACATTTAAAGTCATTGATATTAATTCTCCAAGTTGGTACTCTGATTTTAGAAATGATAAAGAACTAATTAGTTATTCTATTTTGGTTATTAGACAATTACTTCTAGAATAGATCTTAATAATCTAAGTGAAGAAGATTTGAGACAAGTTCTGTAGGTGAATCCTCTAATAGAAACTTCTTTTGTAGAATTAGTTATCTTCATTTTTTAGACTCTAGGTTAGGTGGGTGTTAAAAAGAAGTGTAGATCAGTGGATCATGGCTCATAATTTACTAATAAGAATCAACCAACATTCCATGGTGATAATGAACCCTAGGAATATGAGGAATAGCTCGAGAAGACTGAAAGGATATTCTATTTTTTGAAAACATATGAGGACACTAAGGTGGGATTTTTATAGAAGGACCATAAAGGAGATGGTGGGAATATATTGTATAAGATAAGCTACATTAGTATTTTACCTAGGATTCATTCGAGAAAATATTCAACCAGCTATTGTATCTTAAGAAATTATGTGTGGAAAAGACCCATGAATTTCTGAACCTAGAGCATGGAGATCATATGGTATTAAAGTATTCCACCTATTTCATTGAGTTGGTTCACCTATCACCATATCACATTACTAATGAATACCCTAAAGACCATATGATTGAGATGGGTTTTAGGGATAATAATTAGTCACTGTTGAGTCTATTATTCTTTTTGAATTTTTTTGATGTGGTGAAAAAATGGTTATAGTTGTGGTATATATAGCTGGGAGAATGGGTCTAGGGAGATCATTGGTTTCTAAAAATATTGGAGTGGGTGCTTCCACATGATATAAAAGCTAAATTATTGGTGATTATTTTTTTTATTAACCAGTTTTATGGGCATTATAGGTATAACTGTTAATTGATTTTATCACTGTGGAAGGGTTGATCATACCAAGACTAACTGTGTAAAAGAACCCAAAAATTTTCATCTTTATGGAAAATTTGGCCATATCAGTCATTTGTTTGCAGGATATACCAAGGTTAATATGAATGAGACTAAGAGGACTCAAGGAGGAGTTATAACCATATATCTTAATGCAATGGAGTATGATCCAAAGGAATCTGAGATAGGGTCACCTAATTGTTGAGGTATAGTGTTTATTTTTATCTCTATAGTGTTAGCTTTATTTGATACAAGTGCTACTCATTTTTTATATCATATTTAATTTGGATATTATTCCATTCATGTTGGATATTTCCTTGACTTTTTGGAAAGATTTCAATATAAGGATTCATGTGTCCCATGTTTCGGGCAACGATAACTGACTTTTAAGTATTGTGGTATTTCTGAGATCTTAACATTTACATCTTTGACCTAATTATTGGAATGAATTGGATGATCAATGTTAAGTCCCAAATTGACTTTTATCATCATAGATATTAGTCTCTATCTCCCAATGGACGGTCCTTCAGTGTGATTCAAACACTAGAACTAGGATAGAGGGGCTAATTGTTCCTAATTGTAGATTAATATCATGCCAGTTTTCAAAAATGTCCCTTGATGTCATTGAATCTCATTTGAGTGGTCCACTCCCCATTATGTTGAGTGTGTACCCAAAGGTATTTACTGATGATTTTTTAGGTTTCCTCTACATAGAGAGGTCTTGTTTTCCATTGATCTACTCCCTGGTACTATGGCTATTTCTATACCATCTAATCAAATAGAACATACCTGGTTGTTGGAACTTAAATTCCATGTTTAAAAACATGAGGCTAAGGTATTTATTCATCATATCATATCACTTTGGGATTCTCTAGACCTCTTTTCTAAGAAGGAAAATAGGAGGCTCATACTTTTAATGGATTACCAAAAGCTAAATCAGGTGACTATTAAGAATAAGTATCCATTATTGAGAATTCATGGTCTTTTTTATAAACTCATAGGGGATTTTTAGTTTTATAATATTGAATTGTAGCTTTGGTACCATTAGTTGAGATTCCTAGAGGATGATATACCTTAGACCACATTTAGAATCCGATGTGGGTATTTTGAGTTTTTGGTTATTCCATTCAGTCTCACTAATGATTATTCTATATTTATGGAATTGATAAATTGAATCATTCAATGGGTTTTTAACTCATTTTTAGTCATTTTTGTGGATGATATTTCGGTGTACTACATTCTATAAGAGTATCATTGATATCATTTATGTATTATTACTATAAATTTGAAATAATGTCACATGTATGGTAAGATTTACAAGTATGAATCTTGGATCCAAGAAGTGATATTTTTAGGGAATGTTATATATGAGAGGGGAATATCAATTGGATCATATGAAGTTGCAGGTAGTAATTTCATAATAGAATCTTGGAAATGTGTTTAAGATCTAGTGTTTCATGGGCTTGGATAGTTATTATAGGTGTTTTGTTCCAAAATTTTCCAAGAATTCAAATTTGATGACAACATTGAGTTGAAAGGGTTATATGTTTTAGTGGAATGAATAATATCAAAGATGTTTTAAGGAACTGAAGGTAAGGGTGACTTTAACTCTACTTCTAATTCAATAAGAACTAGGTTTAGTTTATAATTTTTTTCTGATATGATTCTTTTTTGGGTGTGGGGTGTGTCTTGATATAGGGTAAGTAGGTAGTGGAAAAAATCTTTCACTAATTAAACCCTTATGAAAAAAACTACCCTACCCAAAATATTGAGTTGGAAGTTGTTCTGAATGTACTCAAAACATAGAATAACTATCACTTTGGGGAGAATATTATGGTTTATTCTGATCATAAGATCATGAAGTAGATTTTTACTCATAGGGATATAATCTTGCAACACAAATGTTGGGTAAAGTATCTCTAGTATATAAATTTTTATATTTATTATACTCCCGGGAAAGGGAATGTTTCCACAAATGCGTTGAGTAAGAAACTACCAACTTAATCCTTAAAGGAATTATTGTAGGAGTGGTATCTGATGATATTGTTCACTGATATGAGATTGGGAGTGGAAGAGGCTAGTAGGAAGGTTTAATTATATGTTATTAATGCAGACTCATCATTTGATGATTGGGCTTTTCTTGATCAAATTTTAAGAACCAATTTCCAATGATTTAGTAAAATCGTATATGGTGGTGAGACCTTAGTTGAGTGTTTTGAGTCTCCCATGGACCGTTTTTTATTCTATGGTGGGTGGATCATTCTAATTTCTCTAAGGCAAGATTTTATGGGTAGAAGAAACTAGTATTTTTGGTACATACACCCTTATAATACTAACGTGTATCTCTATTTGAAACATTGGCACTAGTGTCTAGAGAATATGTGTTTGATTGCATATTTTGTGTCATGATACCTTACTTGTATGAAGATTAAGAAAGAACACTAGAGACCTTCTATTTTATTGCAACCTTTACCCATTCCAGTATATAAGTTTGATGATATTAACATTTACATCATTACTGGTTTAACATGGACTCCTAGTGGAAAGGATGCGATTTAGGTTATCACTATTTGACTTACCAAATTAGCTCATTACCTCCCTATCATAGAGGTGGAGAAGGTGGATATTCTTAGAAATTTGAATGTCTGATATGTTTTGATAATTCTTGCGGCTCCCTCTATGATTTTTTTGACATGAACCCATGGTTCTCATCAAGGTTTTGGAAACTTTTTCAAGAGGTGATGTGATACATATTGAAATTAATAATGTAATATCCTTTATAGAAGGATATGAAGATAGAGGGACCTATTTATATTCTTGAGGATATTATCTAAGAATGTGTTTTTGATTTTGGTGGTTCTTGGGAAAGGTATCTTCCTCTAGTCAAATTTTCTTATAAAAATAGTTATCATCATTCCATTAATATGGATCCATTTGAAGTATTATATTGGTGGCCATGTAGATATATCTTATACTAGGCTGTTTTGGGAGAGCAGTCCTTGGTTAGACTGATCCCTATTGGAGATTTGATGGAAATGGTACAATTAACCTATAAGATATTGGTCAAGTTGTAGAGTCATCATAAATCATATCAATGTAGTCATCGTTGGTGGATAGAATTTGATATTAGTGATCGAGTCTTTCTTTGAATATCACTGGAATTGGGACATCATCAATTGGGTAAGAGAGGTAAGTTTTAACTAAAGTTTATTGGCCCCTTTAAGATAATTGGGTGACATGGGAAATTTGTGTATCAGTTAGAGTTTCCATCTCATTTAACATTGAATCATGGTATGTTTCACATTTCCCAGCTGAGGAGGTATTGACCAGACCCTTCACATGTGATTGAATGGGAGGATGTGGATCTCATGTTCGAATTCACTATGGTTGAGAAAACAGCTAAAATTATGGATCACCAAGAAGGGGTACTACATGATAAAATAATTTATTTGGTCAATATACTATGGAGGTATAGATAGGATATCCAAGACCCATGAGAGTAGGGATTCTTAAAGTGGTAGCGATGGGATTATTTTTTTTCTTGAGTTTGTGATCAGGAGACCTCTATAAAGACATAAATAATTTATGGTGGGGAGAATTATAAAACCCTCCAGGTTTGGAGACACTCAATTTTATGTTTTAAGAGTTAGTACTTCAAGTTCCATGCATTTTGTGGATAAATATAGAGTTTTTCTTGAATCTTGTTGAGGATTATGCCATGGAGGGGTCTGTTGTGATGTGTAGTGTGATTGCTATAGTGTATATGAGTTTGTTGCAAATTTTCTCCTCAGGGATGGATTTTTAGATCTATTTCCATATTCTTAATTGATGTTCCATAGTCAACTGGGTATGGAGTGGGACTTCTATTTGTTGTAACATTCTGACATGGAGTGGGAGGATATATTGTAGGGGATAAGGGGGAATTTGTTTGGTTCTTCCAAATATATAACCCCTGAAGCATAGATCTAGGTGGTGTTGTATCACACTTCTTGAGTGTCTTGGTAATGCGGTGTGGTGTGTTTATAAATTTAAATGGTAAGTATTCACTCTAGAATATTTTTATAAAATGTGAGTATAGTTTCCAAATGGTTTGAAAATCATAGAACATTGGGAAGCTTGGGTGTGAGAATAAAGGGACATTTCACTGTAGTGTGTGTAATTTCACTAGAACGTTTTTGATATTGAAAGACTTTTATGGGACTCAATATTGGTTGGATCCACATTATCCCTCATTTAGGTTTCTTTTTTTATAGTATGTATTCACATAGGCTATATCTTGAATAATGTTAGTTTTCATTTATACCTATTTTTACACTTGATCTTATATTTTATTATTGTTTTCTCTGAAATTTATTTTATAGTGTATCCATGGATGGTTTTTCTTATTCTCACATGAATTATTATGCACACTTTTGATATTCCATGGTGTGTGAATATGAAATGATTCTATATAAAACCAAATTATGTTTTATAAAATGGTTTTATGTTTTTAAAAAGATTTATAAAGTATATTTGTTTTAAATCTAGAGATAATTGTTTCATCGTATTATACTATAAATAGTTTTTTGTTTAAATCCTACTAGGTTTTGTTCTCACACCCTAATTTTTCCTTGGGGAGTTTATAGATGTGGTTTTTCAAGACTGAAGTAAAATTAAGTTAAATGTGAATCTCATCATATTATAATGGTTTTTTATGCTTTTAACATGGGTTAGTTTGGTTGTGACATATGGTCACGTGGAGATTTGGCCTTTTTCTTCTTTGGTTTTTTTATGTTTATCCCATTAGGCTTGACATTTTACCTCTCATGGATATATACTCAATATTCTACATTGTACTGTGATGTTTTTTCTTATTTATGTTTACATGATACATGGTTAGATCCTTATCTTGTGGCGATCAGGTTTGAGTGACTCATTGTCTTGACATGAGTTGGATCATTACAAATGGGAATGTTAATTATTTAGTGTATAGTGGGGATATTCCCACATACATTTTTCATGTATAGGTTGATCATAGGTTAAAGTCCTATAATTAATTTCAATACTAGTGGGGACATTAGGATGTAGTAGTGAGAGGATTGGTACATTCTAGAAGGATGAAGAAGTATTTTAAATGCCTCCTCCCAAGGGGAAGGTATAAGTGTAGTTGTGTTGGGATTGAACTAAAAAGTGTCATCATACATGCCATATTGGATGTAATGGATCAAAACCAATATATTTCTAGGTGCATAGTTTGATTTCATGTAACAGGACCACACCATGTAGTTTAATGGCATGAAGTAATGATGTTTGTGTCATGAAAGGTGTGAAGAAAAGGGATGGTGTTGGGATTACAATTTGGACTATCTAAAAGAATGGGGTATCATCTCATGTTCATCAGATGGAGAATCATATGATCATCACATGGAGAAATTAGGGCTCATCACAAAGGGAATCTGATGATCATCACATAGGTTAAGGATATATTTTAATATCTTGTCCTGAGTATGTTGTAATTAGGTTTAACATCATGCAAATTGAATGTTATGCTATGCATTCTATCATCACGAAACTCTAATGTGTATGTCATGGAAGGAGAGACATTAAAAGTTTTTGTGGTGATTACACGTTAGGATTATTGAGAATGGGGGAGTCATTCCATGATTTCCACATGGAGAAACCCATTTTCGTTATATGGGGAGTTTTGGGTTTGTCACCTAATGCATCATATTCTCATCAGAGAGGGTAGTTCGTAGTTTAATATCATTAACCAAATACTTTGGTTATAGTTTAATGTATTCCACTAAATAAAATAGTGTTGTAGAAGGACAGTGGTAAAATATTTTTTAAAGATTACACATTAATCTACCCATTTCTAATTAATAAGGTAGGAGTGAAGGATATAAGTCCCTTAAATGCTTACCGAATAGAACAATAGGTGGTCACCCCTAAAAACACTATATTCTAGGATTATTCATTGACTATACAAGTGTGTTTAAGAGGAAAAGGGTGAAGACATATCCTATTTCAGTGAGCATGTTGGTGACCTAGATGTGAGGGTCTATGATATCGGTCATGCATATAGATTTTTAATGAGTAATCTAGGGTTGAATTGACATGGGGACCATGAGTATTCATCTTTCATAAAACTATTTTTTGTTAAATTATATATCAAATAAAGGTCTCATATGAATATTTCATTAATGATTTGATTTTTTAGAAGTTTTATGTTATGTGAGACTAAGGTATCAAGAATAAGAATTGTCTCAGAATTTCTATTTCATAGCTTCTATGAAAGATTTAGGTCTCATGAAGCTCCAAGATTCGTAAATAATATACCTCAATGGAGAAGGGTTTTCTTCTTAGATAAGAGTCTCATGAAATTCATCTCAATCATAATCCAACACATTGAGGGAGTTATTTCATGTCATGGAAAAAGTATCCTTACTTATAGGAGTCTATTGGGATTCTAGTTCACAAATATAGGAGTTTTGTGAGTGGGTAGTTTCATATGGAATTCCAAAGGTCACATATATCTAAACTGGTGGGATTATTGGGGTATATATAGGTATTAGCAACATCAAAGAATAAGTTTCATGGATTATTACCATATTCATGAAGCTATGAGTTTTGAAACAATTTTAATTTCATTCATGAAACTCTATAATTTTGCAACCTCTTCCCCTTAAGTTATAATTATCTCAGTTTGACCAAAATTTGCACTAATTGGTTACTTTTACCTTTTATTCCTTACTAAATTTAAATTTATTGTCATAAAATGGCCCCCTAAAAATTATAGCTGATAAGGAAGTGGAGGATCATATTCTAAGGTTAAAATAGAAAACATTGTTTATGCTGACTCACTGGTTCACAAACCTTGGGTTATCCCTTCAGCTATAAATAGGGGAGGTCCCCCATAGTAGACCATGATCTTTTTTCTAATATTTTCTTTTTCATCTCTATTTTTAAAAAAAACTTTTCTTAGATTTATATGAATTAATACTTGGTCCACACAATACTCCAATTTACATAAAGGATCTTCCATAAACCAACTTCTAGGAAATATGTTTTTGTGAATGTGATTCTATAAGGATGATATTTTATAGAACTAGGGTTTCAGGAACCAAAAACATCTTGAAAAAAACTTAGATATTTTCTAGAAAACTATGAATGTGGATGTTGTGGTAGTTGGAGTTTTTTCTATGTAATGAAGGAGAAGGTAGTGAACATTTACATGAAATCAAGTTTTCAAATTGTGTCTAAAAATGACACCCTTACCAAGTTTCTTACATAATAAAAATAATAATTACCCACTATAAAATAGGTTTTTATTGTATTAATTCATATTGAAAGATGATTTCATGACCACAGACACTAAACATGATGCCTTCAGTTATTGGTTTTGATTTTCCTAGTGGTATTTTAAGGGGAATAGGGATGAAATTGGCTACTCCATAAGGGTTCATAACCCAGTAATAGTTCATAACGTTTAGAACCCAACCAATTTCATCAAAGGAGGGGAGTTAGTCAAATAAACATCTTCCCCCCAGTATTCCAACATCTTCAAAGCAGTCTTAGCAGACTTTTGTTAGGTCTAGAATAAAGAGTGGTATATATGCTATGGATACGACTTAACTAATTGATGGGTATGGTTATACTAGGTCCCCCAATCATTTGAAAAGTTTTAGGAGAATATCTAAAGTGTTGGGATTTATAAAGTGTTGTATACATCTTAGTTCTAAATTTACCATCACCCAGAGTTGATACTAGAACTATTAAGCAACAAGTCTCCAGAAACCAACTCATTCTATCTTCACTAAGGGGAAGTCAACATTAGTTTTGGGGAAATACAATGTATTTGTTATATCCCCATATTTGGAATTTTTTCTGAATATTTCTATTTATTATAGAAAATTTTGGAGGGTAGAGAGTAGGTTTCGGTTCTTGATAAATCATTTCTAATTTTATTAAGAGAAATTATGTGTCGAAATATCTTCCCTTTAGACATGTAGTTAAAGAGGTGGTTCATTATTTTCTTGAACATGACTGAAACGCACGAACGATTGTCACCTATCGACCGGTCAAGGTTCTAGTGCTCTGCTAATGTGTATAGAAGCACTCGGGTTGAATCCTCAGCGATGATACTTTTTAATAGTCATTTGTTTTTAGTTGACTGTATTCCAATTGGGGGGTTTGTTTTCAGAGCTTAAATGAAGTGATTAATGATTGGGGTTTGATTTAACAATTTTATAAATATTGGGGTGAGTTCATTTTTAGGGAGTTAAGCTTGTGATATCCTGGAGCTTTGCTTTATATTGCAGTTAATTTAACACCCACTTTGCAAGACAATGTTGATTGGAATTAATAAGTGTTAAGGCTTTAATAAAATCCTTAACATAACATAGTTTTCTAATATCAATTAGAGATTGTTGATTTTAGTGTATTTATTGTTCCAATAATCCATGGAAACCACACGTTAAACAAAACAAGTAATTAATCCATGACATGTTAAGTCCAACATACATAATGTTAAATTAAAGAATATTCATTGAGAAAATACTCTCAATCACTTAACATCCCTAAATTTTGACTCACCCCAATAATATATTTACTCAGACATTGATATTAATATTAATCAGGTTTATATATTTATTATTATTAATTAACAGGAGAAGAAAAAGAAAGGGATTAGAAAAGAGGGCTATGTCGAACACACACACACGAACAATGATGATAATTAAAAAAATATTTTCAATTGAATGAGGAATCAAAAGAAGGGAAGGGGATTCAACTGAATTTAAAAAAAATGAAGAACATTAATATTAAACTACATATTTTGGATGAGAATAAGAGATATTGAATAAGAAACTTTCATTAAAACAGAATTACAAAAGAAAGGACTTACAAAATTACAACAATGAAGAACATAAAAGTAAATGAAAACAAAGAGAGTAGGAAAGGTCTCTCAAGTAAAAACTTGAGTATGGAAGGTCCCCCCAACCCTTTGTCAAGGATTAGGTCGTGCCAATATGATCTCCTCTCTTCTGAAATTCCAACCCCTTTGAACGAGAGGAGGGGGATGCATTTATAGCCCAAGGAAGTGGATTGTTTTCATTCCCAATCTGTCCCTCCACTTGCATCGCCAAGTTGGCTATTCAGACAACCGAATCATGAGATATCTCCTTCCTAAAAGTTTTATATAATAATTTTTTATGACCTATATAAAAATTTGGAGTCATTTGGAACTATGGATCCAAAGTTATGGTCGGTTGATTAAACAATTTTAATCTGTCCATTTCAATCTAGTCTTTTTTGAAGTCAAATTTTTGAAAGGGTTTTTTAATAGGAAGATGCATTCAAAGACAAATTGTCTCTACAACAGAGTCTGCCGTTAATATAGCCTCTTTCACACTACAAAATATCATCTTAATTGGATGCTGAAATCATGAGATATGTCATGAATACTATACTGATTTTATTTCTCGTCCAGAATGGTGGGCTTGACTTAAAATCCTAGGCTGGGCCCCTTTTTTTGGATTTGGGCCTTGAAAGTTTTATACAAGACTCCATACATTGTCCCCCTAACCTTTTAGGAGAATGAAGGAATTTTAATTTCTAGATTGAGCCCAGTAATTCAATCTTCATGGCTGGTCCAGTTTCTTCACTAATTCTGTAGGCCCTCTTGTGTGGTCCATATGAGCCTTCAAATGAAAGAATTAGCCCGTGATCCCTTCTTATGAAATGTTTTATATTGAATTAGGAATCCTAAAATATAATAACAACACAATTATGATCATTAGAGAGAGAGTTATAAATAAAATAGTAAACTGACTCAATTGGACTACTTCTAAAAATGCTCAAAAATTATACTTAGTATTAAAATATTAATATTTCACACACATTATGCACATTTCATATAAAACCAGTAAAGGGAGTATATAATAAGTCAATAAAATATTAATAACATCAACTCCCCCATACTTAGTATTGTGCATGTCCTCATGTGCAACAGATATAAAAACATGACAAAATCATTTTCACTCACCAATAAATATTAAAATTTTGTTTTTTTCAATCAGGAGAGGTTTAGACTATTTCACTCGTCCATTTTGAATTACACCACATGATGTTAAAGAAACAATGTTCCAAAACTAATTCATTTTTTCATGCTCAAATTTAGAAATGTAAAATGTGGAAACTCAAAACTCACACCTCTCAAGATGATAAAATTCATTTGTGGAGGTTCACTCTTTCACCAAACAAATGTGAAAATCTTAGAGTTTGAAAGATATATCAGCTTCCAATACCTATTCAAAGTGAAAAATAATCAAGAGGTATTTTTAAGGGGTTTTTATGTGGCTATGGGATGGTAGGAATATATTGTCCAAGAGAGAGAAGAATAGGGTTAAAACACCAACATAGAAAAAGCAATTCACATTTTGTTGAAATAAAACATGGAAGGAAATGAAAACACATATTTAAAAGGGAATGATTATGTGAAGAAAGACACAATATAGGATGAAAATATAAAGGTAATGAGAAGATGGAATATTTACAAAACACATAACTTCTCCCAATAAGAATATAATGCAAGTGTTCTTTTTTCTCTTTTCATTTGTTTTCTTTGTTTTTTCGAAAGTTGACCTTGAAACAGATCTCACAATCATATCCCAACCCATGATTGATCTCCTCATGACACTAATTGTAATAGTTATAACAAGATCAATGGTTGAGGAAGAGTGATTTTTGACCTACCTAAGACACAACTCATTTTTTCAAAAAAAAATCTAATTGATTTTTTTTTCATAATTTTTGATTTTTTTTAACACTTGTCTATAAAATTTAAAAAATTGCATAAATGGAATTACATTACATTCCCCAAAACACACTGAATGACAAACTCTCCCCCACACTAAAATGGATTCTTTCCCTCAAGAAGATGATAACTCGTTGAAAATCAATAATAGGGTACCCAAACAAAGAAATCCATTCCCCCCACACTTAAATTTCAAAAAATTATCCAATGAAAATCCATGTTGATATTGTGTGGGAAAATGTATTGGGATTGTAATGTGGCGATCAAAGAAAGGGTTTTCATATGCTCAAATGTGCTTTCAAAATGAGGATTAATGTAAGGGAAATGGGAGGCTATTTCGCTATTGTGATTCTCATGTGGTTCAAAAAATGCCTCTATCATATTAATGCACACCAAGGTAGGAAATTCAGCTCAAAGGTCCAAAAACTCAAGATTCACAAATAGAGGTGAAAAACACTCATTTTGAAAATATAGCCATAGGTAGCCTTGGCATGAAACCTAATGTTAGTTCCCACGGTTTGGTAAAATCATTATCCAAATAAAAAATGATCATTCAAAATGTGTTGGTTTTGACACAAAATTCATTATCCAAAGTCATAATGAAAATAAAAAATTATTGAGATGAAAACATTCATGTTGACTCCCCAAAAAGGATGGAAAAAATTTCAAAACTCGATGGTGAGTAAGCATGACTCTTTTGGTTTTTTTACATTTTTAATTTTTTTTTTGTTTTTTGTGTTCTTTAAAATACACACCCACACAAAAGAGAAAGAGAAAAAGAAAAGGTTTGAGGAAGAATGTGGTAAAAAATTAAATAGAGAGGAAGAAGAAGAAAGATGTAGAGAGAGGAAGAGATAGAGAGATAGTTAAAGGGAAAGAGGTGCCCCTGGTTTAGATTTTGTTGGTCACCATATCCATCTAGTGGTAGGTCGACTGGAGATGTTGGGGATCCAATGGAAGTTGATGTTGATCCAGGATTGTGTATACACTCATGGTGATTCTTTAACCGATGTCCATTAACCGTGAATGTCCTTTTGGAAGAGGGGTCTTGGACTTGCACTGCACCAAATGGGTAAACATTAGTAATAATAAAAGGATCTTCCCAAAGAGAAATAAGCTTACCTGGGTGAAGCTGAAATCAAGAATTAAAGAGAATTAACTTTTCACCTTCACGGAATACCTTTATCAGTATGTGTTTATCATGGAGTGCCTTGTATTTTTCTTTGTAGAGATTATAATTCTCAAAAGAAACCAGTCAAAGCTCCTCTAGTTCAGCCAATTTCAACAATCGTTCTTCACCAGATTTTTCAAGATCAAAATTACAAGTTTTCACTGCCCAAAATGACTTATGTTGGATTTCAACTGGAAAATGACATGATTTTCCAAAAACTAACCTAAATGGAGACATCCCAATGGATGTTTTATAGGCAGTTCGATAAGCCCAAAGTGCTTCACCAAGTCTTTCAGGCCAGTCTTTTCTGGTGGGTTTTACAATTCTCTCAAGCACTCTTTTCACTTCTCTATTAGAAAGTTCAGCCATGCCATTTTTTTGGGGGTGATATGCAGTTGAAGTTTTACGTAAAACCCCATTCATTTTCAAAATATATTCCATGGTTTTATTACAAAAATGTATTCCTAAATCACTTATCAAGGCACGAGTTGTGCCAAATCGGTGGAAGATGTTTTTCTTTAGTAACTCACTAACAGTATGTGAATCATCCTTTCTAGTGGGTTTGGCCTCGACCACCTTGAAACATAATCAACCGCAAGAAGAATGTATGAGAATACATTGGAAGGGGGAAATGTTCCCATGAAATCAATACCCCAAACATCAAAGATCTCACAGAAAATTAAAGGTTTTTCGAGCATTTCATTTCTTTTTGAAGTTGTGACAAACTTTTGGCAAGTGGGACATGATTGACAGAACTCATGTGAGTCCTTGAAGAGTTAAGGACAGAAGAATCCAGATTCTAGGACCTTTCGGGAGGTCCTTTGTGGTCCAAAGTGGTCACCACCATCCATTGAGTGATAGAATTCTAAGATAGAGTAATGTTCATCTTTATCAACACATCTTCTAATTACCATGTCTGCCCTAGTTTTCCAATGTTTATTTTCTTCCCAAAAATAGTGTTTTGAATCACTTTTCAACTTCATTTTATGTTCTTTTCAAAAAAATTCAGGAAAAAACACAAAAAAACAAGTAATTTACAATTGGGGAATACCATGGTATTTTTGGAGTGAGAGATGAAAGGTTCTTAATGGGGAATTCAAGATCGATGATTTTATAATGAGAAGAATTATAAATTCTACTCAAGTGATCAGCCATAGTGTTTTCTTACCCTGTTCTATCTTTTATTTCAAGGCCAAAATCTTGGGGCATTTGGATCCATTTTATTAGCCTCAGTTTGGAATCACTTTTATTGAGTAATAACTTTATAGAAAAATGGTCTATGAAGATGATAATTTTGGCACCTAAGAGATAGGGCCAGAATTTATCTAAGGTAAAAACCACTGCTAAAAGTTCCTTTTCAGTGACAGTGTAGTGATATTGAGTTTAATCCAATGTTTTTGAGGCATAATAGATGACATGAGTAATCTTTTCTCTTTTTTGACCAAGAACAGACCCAATGGCTCTATCAGAAGCATCACACATCAACTCAAAGGGGAAGGACCAATATGGGGGTTGGATTATCGGGGCAGATGTAAGAGCAGTTTTGAGTTCAACAAAGGCTCTCTTTCAAACCTCATCAAAATGGAAAGTGACATCATTTTGGAGAAACTGAGTGAGTGGGAGGGAAATTTTACTGAATTTATGGATGAATCTCCAATAGAAACTGGCATGACTGAGAAATGAACGGATGTCTCGAACAGAAGTGGGTTGAGGAAGTGATTGGATCACTTCAATTTTGGCAGGATCCACTTCAATACCATATTTTGAAACTATGTACCCTAGAACAATCCCATTTGTGACCATGAATTGAATTTTTTCTAAATTTAACACAAGGTTAAACTTGACACACTTTTGGAGGACTAGAGAGAGTGAATTCAAACAAGATTCAAATGACTCGCCATAAATGGTGAAGTCATCCATGCATATTTCCTTGTAGTTTTCAATTAATTTAGAATAGATACTCATCATACACCTCTAGAATGTTGAAGGAGCATTAAAAAGGCCAAAAGTCATTCTTATATATGCATATGTTCCAAAGGGGCATGTGAAAGTAGCCTTTTCATGGTCCTGAGGTGCGATTAGGATTTGGAAGTAGCCATTGTATCCATCAAGAAATCAATAGTGTGACTTTTCGTCTAATTGTTCTAGCATTTGATCAAGGAATGGGAGAGGGTAGTGATCTTTTCTTGTTTCGACATTCAATTTCTTATAGTCGATGCACACATGCCATTTTTTTCACTCGAGTTGTGACTACCTCTCTATGTTCATTTGTGACAACAGTTATCCCACCCTTCTTAGGTACAACTTGAATTGGACTAACCCATTCACTATCAGAAATTGTGTAGATAATACCAGCTTGAAGAAGCTTGGTGATCTCTTCCTTAACTACCTCAAGTATGAGTGGATTGAGTCTTCTTTGTGGTTGTCTAATTGGTTTGGATGACTCCCCAAGATGGATTTGATGCATGAAAAGAGCAAGGTTGATTCCTAGTATGTCATCTAGGGCCCAACCTATGACCTTTTTGTTTTCCTCTAACACCTGAACAAGTTTGGACTCTTCGGTTTTAGTAATTGAAGCAGATATAATGACAGGATATGAGTGATCATGGAAACGGAATGCATATCAGGTGTTTAGGAAGAGGTTTCAGATCAGTCTCATCTTTTATTTGGGGTTTAGAAAACTCATGAATGGAGGAAGGAACTTTAGTTGCTTCAGATCCATTATCCTTAATACTTTCCAAGGTGGAGTAGTAGAGATCAGAGTTGATGTGGGATTCAAGAGAGTTTTCAAGATCCTCTAGATTGATAGAGTCTATAAATGATAGGTCTGCATCAACTTCACCATTTATGACTTTTTTAATCATGGTGGAGATTTCATAAGATCCTTTGTCATTAGAACATGAAGAAAATGGTGGATTGGGGTTTGATTGACTCTTATAAGTGTCCTCATAAGCATGGATTGAGAATGTAGAGTGATCCTCATATGGATATCACATGGCTTGGAAAATGTTGAACTTGACCAGTTGGTCACCGAATTCCATGGATAAGATGCCTGAATGGACATCAATCTTGGTTCTCGCAGTCATGAGGAATGGTCTTCCTAGAATTAGGGGAGATCGAGAATATTTCTTCTCACCTTCCATATCAAGGACATAGAAATCAGCAGGGAAGATAAGATCATTGACTCGAATAAGGATATCCTCAATTATACCCTCAGTACTAGCAGTGCTTTGATTAGCTAACTAAATGACAACACCTGTTGGGTGTAAGGGACCTAGACCAAGGTTAGATAAGATGGATTTAGGAATGAAATTAATTGAGTCTCCTAGGTCTATGAGTGAATCATCAAAGTTTGAACTTCCAATTTGGCATGGAATCGTAAAGGTCCCTGGATCTCTGCACTTTATGGGAATAGACTGCTGGGTGGAAACATTTTTGAAGGTCCTAAGTTGCCTCTTGTGGGTGAAAAATTCCTTAAGAAACTTAGCATACATATGAATTTGTTTTATGGCATCTAAGAGGGGAATGTTGACTTCAACACGTCTAAACATGTCAAGCATTTTGGATCAGGTTCAAAGGACTTCTTTGGTTTATAAACATCTTGAGGAAAAGGAATTGGATTTCTAAGTGGAATTGAAGAAGGTGAGGGAATGGTTTTAGGTTCCTTTTCAAGTTTCTTTTTCTTTTTATTTTCTATGTCAACATTTAAAGGTGGGTTGGAGGACTTATCATGAGGCATAGAAATTTTCTTTCCCGATCTAAGTGCAATTGCCCTTACATTACCCTTGGGGTTGGGTAATGGTTGAGCTGGGAGTTGGGAAGAATTGGATGGTTTCTGCTGACTAAGGTGGGATGCAAGTTGACCAATTTGGGTTTCAATGTTCTTGAGGCTTGAACAGGTGAGGGAGGCAAGATATTCCACTGCACTTTCCCATGCTTTCTTGGAAAAATAGGCTTGTCCCGAATTGGTATTACCTTGATTTTGGTTCATGGGAAAGTGATTGTATTGGTTTTGTAATTGGGAAGGCCCACTAGGATAATGGAATCTAGGAGGAGGATTGTTCCTTTGAGGTTGAGGAATAAAAGGATAAGGTTGTTGAAAGTTACCAACACCTTGAACATATTGAAACTAGTTTGGGTTTTGAGGAGGGAATTAAGGGGGATGAGATATGGGATTACCATACCTAAGGCCTTGGTTATAGGAAGAAAATAAGGGCTTAGAGTGAGGTTGGTTGAAGTGTCTAACAAAAAGACCTGATAGTTGAGGGTTGGTGTTCCGCTGAGCATATGCTGCATTGAGCTCCATTGGTACAGATGAATCAGATTTATCCTCTTAAAGTTGTGGACATGTGTCTATTAGATGCGATGAAGAGTTTCAGATTCCACAGTTTTTGACAGGTCTAGGAAACATTGATTGAGAAGAAGATGAGGTTGGGGATTTGGTAGCCACAGCTAGTTGTCACACAAGACCTGTAAGTTCACTCATCCACTCGGTCATCTTGTTTGTCTCAATTGATTGATTATCTTGGGCTTGTTTGACTTGAGCATGTGCTCGAGTATGTAATTGTTGTGTGTTTGCAATCATGTTACTTATGAGATCTCTTACAGCTGTGGGAGTTTTATCAACAAGAGCACCACCACTTGCGGCATCAATGAGAGTTCTCTCCATAGCCAATAACCCCTCATAGAAGTATTGGATCAAGATTTGTTCAAGAATTTGGTGGTGTGGGCAAGTTTCAACATGATTTTTGAACATCTCCCAGTATTCATGGAGTGATTCACTTGGGAATTGTTGGATACCACTTATTTCCTTTCAGATAGAAGTAGTACGAGAAATAGGAAAGAATTTCTCTAAGAAGAGTCGCTTCATGTCATTCCATGTGGTTATGGAACTAGGAGGGAGGTAGTAAATCCATGACAAAGAAGTGTCAGGTAGGGAGAAATGGAATGCTCAAATTTTGATTTGTTCCTCATAAACCCCTTGAGGCTTCATGGTAGAGCACATTACTTGAAACTCTTTAAGGTGGAGATGTGTATCCTCACCGGCTAGCCTATGGAAATGAGGGAGAAGATGAATCAAACCTGATCTGAGTTTGAAGTCATATTCTATGTTTGGATATTGAATACCAAGAGGTTGGTAATTCATATCAGGTGTAGCAAGTTCTTTAAGTGTTTTTTCCCTAGGATTGGCCATATCTAATTCAATTGGTTGGACAAGGAATGGTTCTTGAATTATTTGATTATCTCTTATGTTCCTCCTAAGTTGGCGAAGTGTTCGCTCAATTTCAGGGTCATAAAAATTTGAGGGATTGTTTGGAAGGATACAGGGCATTCAGATATATTTTGTAAGAAAGAGGAAGACAGTTTTTTCTTTGTATTTTTTTAGTTTATTATTTTTATGAGAAGATGGGTTTTTCTTTGTGTTTTTTAATTTTTTTTTTAAATTTTAGGTTTTTTATTTTATTTTTAAAATAACCAGAAACTAATGACTATCTAAAGCACCATCCCCGGAAATGGTGCCATTTGAAATTCATGGATGATTGTTTCCTATCGACAGGTCAAGGTTTTGGTGCTCTGCTAATGTGTATAGCAGCACTCGGGTCGAATCCTCGGCGATGATACTTTTTAATAGTAGTTTGTTTTTAGTTGACTGTATTTTGATTGGGGGGGTTTGTTTGTAGACATTAAATGAAGTGATTAATGATTGGTGTTTGATTTAAAAATTTGATAAATATTGGTGTGAGTTCATTTTTAGGGAGTTAAGCTTGTGATATTTTGGAGATTTGCTTTATATTGCAGTTAATTTAACACCCACTTCGCAAGATAATGTTTATTGGAATTACTAAGTGTTAAGGCTTTAATCCAAGCCTTAACTTAACTTATTGTTCTAATATCAATCAGATCTTGTTGATGGTAGTGTATTTATGGTTCCGATACTCCATGGAAACCACATGTTAAACAAAACAAGTCATTAATCTATGACATGTTAAGTCCAACATACACAATGTTAAATTAAAGAATATTCATCGAGAAAATACTCTCAATCACATAACATCTCTAAATTTTGACTCACCCCAATAATATATTTACTCATACATTTATATTAATATTAATCTGGTTTATATATTTATGATTATGAATTAATAAGAGAAGAAAAAAAGAAAGGGATTAGAAAAGAGTGGTACGTCGAACACACACACACGAATAATGATGATAATTAAAAAAGATTTTCAATTGAATGAGGAAGAAAAATAAGGAAAGTATATTCAACTAAATTTAAAATATTTTAAGAACATTAATATTAAACTACATAAAGTGGATGAGAATAAGAGATATTTAATAAGAAACTTGCATTAAAACATAATTACAAAAGAAATGACTTACAAAATTACAATAATTAAGAACATAAAAGTAAATGAAAACAAAGAGAGGAGGAAAGGTCTCTCATGTAAAAAACTTGAGTCTGGAAGGTCCTTTCAAGCCTTTGAAAAGGCTTTGGTTGTGCCAATATGATCTCTACTTTTCTTAAATTACAACCCCTATGAAGGAGAGGAGGGGGATGCATTTATAGCCCAAGGAAGTGGACTGTTTTCATTCCCAATATGTCCCTCCACTTGCATCACCAAGTTGGACATTCAGAGAGCCAAATATTGAGATATATCCTTCTTCAAAGTTGTAGATAATAAAGTTGGCCAACATATCTCAATAGTTGGAGTCATTTGGACCTATGGATCCAATGTTATGGCTGGTTGATTAAAAAATTTAATTTGTCCATTTCAATCTAGTCTTTTTTGAAGTCAAAAATTTGAAAGGGTTTTTGAATAGGAAGATTACTTCAAAGACAAATTATTTCTTCAAAAAAGTCAGCTGAAAATATCTCCTCTTTCAAACTAAAAAAACTCATCTTGAATGGATGCTTACATCATGAGATATGTCATTTATACTGTACTGATTTTATTTCTCTACCAGAATGGTGGGCTGGACTTCAAAGAATAATTTGGGCCCCTTGTTTTGGGATTTGGGCCTTGAAATTTTTATCCAATACTCCTTAAATTGTCCACCGGACCTTTGAGGAGAATGAATGAATTTTAATATCTATATTGAGCCTATTAATTCAATCTTCATGGCTGGTCCAGTTTCTTCACAGATTCTGTAGGCCCTCTTGTGTGGTCCATATGAGCCTTCAAATGGAAGAATTAACACATGATCCCTCCGAATGAAATATTTTATATTGAAATAGGAATCCTAAAAAATAAGAACCACACAATTTGGATCAGTAGGGAGTGAGTTATAAATAAAATAGTAAACTGACTCAATTGGACTACTTCTAAAAATGCTCAAAAATTATACTTAGTATTAAAATATTAATATTTCACACACATTATGCACATTTCATATAAAATTAGTAAAGGGAGTATATAATAAGTCAATAAAATATTAATAACATCAATGAATCAAGGATGGATGCTTTCAAGACCAAGGTAGTTCCCCAAAATCCCTAAATCACTGGAAATAGGGATTCTTCTAGGTATTATTTGAGGAGGGATAATATCAATTATGGGGATAGAATGTCAAGAACCACACCCAGAGATTAGACTATCTAGATTGGTCACAAAATTCCACTATGGGTGGTTGTTTCACATCTATTATTCCCACAAGGGGTGTGATTGGGTACCTTTATTATGGTGGAAATTCTATAAATATGACACAAGATTTACTAGGTTGTCCCAATGCTTATAAAGCTCTACAGGATATTAAATAACATTAGTATGAGAATGATACCTCTATGACTATTCATCCCATTTAATTTCCTATATGGTTGGTTCACTGAATTCATCAGTGGTTTTGATTCCCTCAACTCTGTCCACCCTCCCAAATATAACTTTTGACCATCACTACTAAAATTTACAGGGATTTGGGTAGAGAAGATCAAGAAAATTGGAATGCTTTCAAGGACTAGGGTTTCAGAGTATTTTATCTTTTATCTACCTTACCTACTCACAATCAGTGTGGTGATAGATGATAACCAATGGAAATATGAGCAGATATTATAGCTTATATACATCCTATGTGGGTTACTATTTGGTTGAATCAATGGGGTAGTCTTCCATGAGTCTAAAAACCATATCATATTTCTCTTCATTTTTATTTCCTCCTACAGTTGATGCCGAGGGTGTACACTGAATCACACCATGAATTCCATCCCATGGTTCTCTAATATCCCTGGTTCATTTTTCAAATATAAAGGAAATGGTGATTAGAGTAACGTTATACATATTAATACTCTATTTGGGTTGCTCCATACCTATGGGTATAGTTGGGAGGGAGCATAAATGGGGATTATAATGGAGTATTCGATTATCTCGTGGGGTCCATCAGAGGATTCCTCTAGGAAAATAGGAAGGATATGTTTTTTATTTGGTGATTATGACAACTAAGGAGGGCTAATATTAAAGAGGAATTACTTGTTGTCCAGGTAGATTCTAGGGTTACTTACCCTCAACCAAGTGAATCTTATAGGGGAGGTGAAGCTAGAGGCGACACACTCTTAGGGAAGTAAGTCTAGGAGTAAGAAAAATTCTCTAGGGAATCTTCAGTAAAAACCAAATTTTCCCCAAGAAATATCCTACACCATGATATTTAAATATCAGATTGTAAAATATTACAAGATGCTTGGGTGAATTATGATATCTTCTGGTTGTAAAATTCCCAATGAAAAATGTGGTATAATTTATAAGTTAATGAGGTACACCAATATAAAAACATCAATTAAAAGGATAAGAATATTTCATTTAGACATGATTTCAAGGCTTACGTCACTGACCTATAGAGGGTAATCTACTCTCATTGTAGGGTAATCCCCCTCCCCGACTGAACTAGTTCAAATGTTGTATGATATGCCGCCTCTTACAGATCTTCTAGAATTCGAGCCATCTAGAGACACGGTATACGATAAATTTAGTGACAAGTATTCCAGGGGAAGTTTTATATATAGGGAATCTTTTGAGTGGTGTAGGGTAACCTCTTGTTAATGGATCAAAAGATCTTTGGCTTGCTTAGGTGAACCACTAGTATTGTAAAGTTACGGCCATCATCAAAA
This sequence comes from Viscum album, assembly GCA_963277665.1. Taxonomy (NCBI): domain Eukaryota; kingdom Viridiplantae; phylum Streptophyta; class Magnoliopsida; order Santalales; family Viscaceae; genus Viscum; species Viscum album. Next base: position 45,979,385 of record OY728130.1, on the reverse strand, counting down.
CAAGGGATTTCTTTGATCTATTCCTTTTATTTTCATAGGTATCAGAATGCATAGAGGATGGGTAGATCCGCATTGAATCCTTAGGTTGTTCACTATTACAAATAGGTGATTAGAAAATATTATACATCTGGGATATGGAAATGGCGATGCATCCTATTGATATAAGAAATCAATGCTCTATCATTGAGGTGAATCTTCTAGATAAGGTGATAATTTCACCACCATAGGTATCAAAAAGTATCTTTCCATCTTCCCAACCATGGATCATCCTGTGATGTCCACCGATGTGCCCACTATTGCGAAGGTTCCATCAATAGTGGCCCCTACTTTAAGAACCTTGAACCTCACCTTTTTAGCCAATTTACTAGATGGGATTGGCCATAGACCAGTGGATAATGTTGAAAACGGCTAAAAATTAGGTAATATTTTCTTGGAATTTCTTATGGATTCAACTACATCACCCTCTATGTTGTCTATTAGTATATTTTTGAAATCCACTTCTCTTTACTTTAATCTCATAATTCACGAACATATTTATTTGATGATGGTTTTCCCTAAATTTGGGGATCAACTACTCAAGGACACACTAAATCACATGGAACTTAGTGCTAATGTGGAAAACATTATAGTTGTTCCATTGGAATCAGCTACTAGAGAGGCTATGGTGATCGATCAGTTCCCAATGGCACCAGGCTCCAAAGATATTATTTAAATATTTAGGGTGATCTCATCTTATTCTAATGAGGTGTTGAGAGGAACATCTTCATCCAATACTATTGATGAGTCCATTCCAAATACTGTAGAAGAGGTGTCTATAATATCACCACCCATAATGGAAGGTGCCGAGGCGATCTCCCCTATGGGAATAGAGGAGAAAGAGCTTCCTATGGTGGGAGAGGTAGAATAGGATCATGCTGTATAAGATGATATTGAGGGCATAATCCACCAATATATTAACTTAATATCGCTATTACCTAAGGATGATCCTACTTTGGAGGCCCTATTATCCTTCCCTATGTATGATTTTTCACTAGAAGAAATAGATGACTCAGAGTCGGATATAGCTGATGAGATCTAGGTGACACGATATAGGGCATGGATTAGAATTCAAAACATAATCACTCCCAAAAATTTCATGATTTTTTTCCATGAAATGGATACCTGTCCCACTAGATAGATAATGTGAGGACCATTGGGTTTGACTACTGCATTCTCCACACACATTATTGGGACTTCTTGGTTGACAGAGTGTTTCTAGAGTGGAAATATTTTTCTTATACTGTACTAATTCTATATATAAGGGTTTCACCTCTATCTAAGAGGAAGAACAATATGTTTACTTTCAAAAGGAGAAATAATTCCAATAACAAGTCCCCCTCTCCACTATAGATTATATTTTTCACCATTTATAGGATCAAAAAACAACAACCAAGGTTGAGTAAACTCAAGTAGCATCCCCAATAGTTCAGTCTGAATCTAAACAATATGGATGGATAAGGTTCATATATAGGTATAGGTGGAGATGATATAGCTATCCATAATATAGGGAGTAATTTAATTAACTCAATATAGGTTGGATGATATTGAGAAGTCAGCCGCCTAGTTAAAACCATAGTATCCAATTTTGTAATAGGGGAGAGGCTCCAATATATAGATGACCCTTGTTTTCATAAGAAATAAAAATATCACTTCTTAAGACTATCTTATGCCAAAATCCATATCTCAATTAAATTAATTTAATAATAAACTAATAATATATAAGACCATGTATACCATTATCTTTGTGAGAAATAAGACATAAATAGAAAATCATTCAATTATAGAAGAGAAATAAACAAGGGTGGATGGTTTTCAATCAAAATATTGTGTTTATCACTATTGAAAACCCAGGATGATAGAGAACTAGGTTAGTATGATTTTAATGTTAAGAAACATGAGATAGAGACAGAAAATACTATTCTCTTTACCTTTATTCTTCTTCTTATATATAAGGGTGATGGGGGATTATTCTTGGGTGGTCACATAGAGGAATACTGGATTTCCTTGAATAATAAGAATTAAAACTAGATAATTATGTAGATATTTATTAATATCTTCAAAAAAAGGTTTTTCATTATTCATCCCACTAGTAAGAAACTACCTTCTTCATCAGCATCAAAAAGGATAAATATTTTACCATCATATTGAAGAAAAAATGTTTTACATAGGCTAGATGGGCTTGGGTTCCTTTAACTCTTAATGATTGGGTGGAGGAGGTATTATAATGATAGTCATGATCTTATATGGAATGGTCTTAATGTCATTATATTAGACAAAAAATCTAAGAAACATCCTATATTAAAAACCAAAGGTGCACTTCAATGTAATTATATTCGAGTGGTGGGAATAGATCATGTCAAATAGTTTCTTAAGATCATTGATATGGTCCTAGAACTATATGTATTTGACCACTAGTTCATCCTTATAACACTCCCCCAATGTTAAAATGAGTGGTTTTAAGTTATGGAACATGGAATGATGATAATTTACTTTGTCATACTTCAAACCTAATAGAATCAATCAGTATAAGAAATTTCCATGAGGTTCCTTGAGAGAGGTGGGTAATTTATTTTTAGAATCCATTCATATTTGGTTGCTTTCAAAATATTTATCCCTAAGAAAGAGAACCTCCAAGTTAATATTCTCATCAATAGGAAACATTGTGAATGGTATGAGGAATTCATACATTGTGAAATGTTGATTGAGGTACCATAAGTTGATACAGTCACTAGTATATCTATTAATATTTCCAACTAAGATAATGTTATCCATTTACATGGGGTAATGAACTCCCCTTGTGAATTTGGGTTTGACTATCTTGTCAACTTCAGCGTCGACCATGGAAAAATGGGAGGGATGTATATTCTTGAGTACCTACATTAATCCATGATGGATAGTGGGATTCCCAAGATGGTTGATGTAAACCTATATAGTTAAGGCCTAACATCTCCTTTTAGTCTCATCCATATATCTCGTGGTATTGTTTTAGTAGCACAATGTATTACAACTGATCATCGGGAGACATGATGAAATTGATCAGAAATAACCTCAAAACATCTTTACTTATAGGGTTCACTTGTTCAACTCATTAAATTTGATGGAGAATACCTTTTCAATTTTAGGATAAGATTCATCAAAATCCTCCTCATCAAAAATATAAGGTCTAGAGGTAGGAAGTAATTCCTTGGGTGCAGAAGACCATGGGGTCGTAATGTTATCTCTATATATAGGGTAAGGGTCTTTAGAATTGGATTAATATCCTTATGGATCTTCAGAGTCCATGAAGATAGTGGTTGAGGCACTATGTTATGAACCAACCTAGTTCAACCCTAAACCGGTCACCCGAGCTGGTCCACAGTAGGGCCCCGAAGGGTGTTCCCGATCCCCATGGGATGGAAACTAGTGCCAGGCATGAAAACATACATGTGGTAATGATTTAATCCCAAAATAAATAACAGGGACTAGATAAAGATAACCAAACAAGACACAATATCTAATAATAGAACATAAATAATATAAACAATAACAACTATAAGATACAACTCAACAAGTTGAAATCTGAAATACCGAACTGAAACTAAATGAACAAACTGATCCGCCACCACATGAAATCCATGTGACCTCTTAGTCACCTCCCACCACAAGACCAAAACCTCTCCTCAAAAAGAACCTTCTAAGAAACCTGAACATATTTTGAACCTGCAAAATAGCTTGGCTATACCATGACTGAGTGGTATAGGTAGGGTGTGAGCTAATAGCTCAGTTTGTAACCACCAATGAATCCATGTCATTCCTTTCCCAAAAAACATTTCATTAATACTTGTTTGAAATACATTTATAAATATATATTTTTATACACACTTTTCATTTTTAAAAAAACAAACATGATCCATTTCCCACATATTTGGAAACAAGGTACAAGAAGGAAAAAAGGGGAGTTGTGCTTTCTCTTTCAAAACAACTACTTAGAAATCCTTTTTCAACCAACCACACATTCATAGTTTATCCAAATAAAAACCAAAACCATGTGCAAAGAATAAGATACTACATAATTAGGGAAAAACCTATAATAGTAGTTGTAATAGGAAAGCATGGGAAATCCTAGGATCATAGAGGAGAAGAAAAACATACTATACATGTGACGCATCCTGATGGCATTCCCTACAAAATAACATCATAATTCCCTAACACCCAACCATCCCCCTGCCAGGCATGGTTGAGGGCCCTGATCCCATAGCAATAAACCCAACTATACTCTACCTAAGGTCCATTAACAAGTACAATAACCTAGACTAGTGCAGTAATTGTTCTCAATAAACCTTTTTGTTATGCTCGGTTCCCATGTTTTATTTCACAAGGGGGTGTTCCGTACAATTAAAAAAACAAGCATCATATATATAAAAAAAGACACCACATAATCTGGAACCACCCCAACCACATCAAGGGTGGTCCCTTTCCATTAAACATCCATTCCATGAGGATGTGCCATACCAAGGACCCTCCTAATCTCATGGAGTAACAAATTGGCAAGGAACCCAACCTAAGGAGGGTTTTTCAAGATCCATTTCAAAAAGCTAAACGGTCCTTTATCTCTACCCATCTAGGGTACATTTACCCAGAAATATGGGAACACCCTAAAAACCATTTTCAATAATAAATAAATTTACATTTTTACTATGACTTCATAAATCGTCCTTTAAGTTTCAAACACACACATAAACACGTCAGATTTTCCAAATGGTCCTTATCTCAAATACACTTTACCACAAAACTATTTTAAAACAAACACAACACACTCAAAAGTGCCAAATTTTCTTTCAACCACTTCATGAAAGAACAACATTTTTATCAAACACTAAATAAATCATAACCTTCCACACAATTTTGAAACAACTTTAAGCCATTTTGGAAACCATGGAATCATTTATCAAAAGATATGAAAAGGGGAGAGAGGATTTATTTTTAGAAAAATCAAGGTTCAAGAAAAGAACCACTCTAAATATCATTATTATTTGTATCCCCATCCATGGGTACACTTCATGCATCTATGGATGTGACCACATCATATGGCATAGCACAAATGGTCTTCTCCCAACAATTTTTGAAGAAACCACACACACATCGTTCATTATCACAATAAACCATATTCTCAAAGACACCAAGTTCTATAACCCAACCCAACACTATATAAACAACATCCACAAAATTTTTCTTTGGTAAAACACCACCCAACATATCGAACATATCCATTTCAAAATAAAATGACAATTATTCCAACCCAAAGGTAATACATATACATGAGCATAAATAGAAAAGCATCTCAAAATATATTTTTAGAAAAATGAACCAACAAGATAACACTACCAAGATTTATCTATGATCATATTAAAGGTTTGAAACATGATTTAGAAATCAATTAAAAGAACCCAAGCATCAAATGGATTGAAATTAGAAGAAAATTCATCGAAACACTTACCTCAACATGTGTTAATGGGATAAAACTCCAACATAAGGGAGAGAGAGACCTCACAGACCAACTGTACACCCTATAAAATTTAAGAAAATGAATGAAACACTATTTGAGATGTTAGGGTTTGATTAATATGAATAAAAATACCAAAAAGAAATCAAATAAATACAATTGACATGTAACGAAATGAGTTTTTAAAATAGAAAAGTATGTTCGATAGCATTTTAAATAACCCCTACTAAACCTAAAACAAACAATGATTATTTAAATTTGATCATTTTAACCATTACATTAAATTTTAATATATGGTTAGTATTATCTAATTATTAATTATTCAATCAAATTTTGGTAAGGTTTTTTTGTTTTTGAAAATATGTTTTCATTAAAAAATTATTTATTTATTTTATAAAACATATATATAATTTATTTTATAAATTAAATTAAATTTTTGGTCTCATCATATCAAAATTAACTTAGGGTAATAATTTAATATTTTTTGGAAATTTTTTATTTATTTGTGAATAGTGATAATATAGTTTAAACGTAAAATTGTCACTTATTTTGATAAATGAATTAATTATTATATTAATTTTATATCAAGGTATCATAATTATTATCTAATTTTATTAAATTAATTATATGTAAATTATATTTATACTTGATTTTATTATAAATTTATTTTTAGGAATTAAAAATGATTTTCTTCTGAAAACTGGTTTAGAATGCCTAAAGTATCCTCATTTTAATTAATTAAAATAAACTACAATGAGAAATGAACTAAATTAAATATTTATATGATATATATATATATATATTAATTTAAAATAATAAAATTAATATTAGTAGTTATAGTGTTAAAGTGAACTCATATTTTCCTTAGAATGTATTTTTCAAAAAACCATTTTCCATAATAATTTCAGATTTTATATTAAATTATATTGATTTTTAATATATTTATTCCATATTTTAAATCATCATAATTAATATTATATAATAATTTCAACTTAATATTTGAACAATATGATTAATAACTTTAGTAAATATTAATTATCATGATAAAAGAAAAATAGGAAAATTAAAGGAAAAAAAGTAATTTAACAAAAAAGAGGAAATAAAATTAACCCTAATATTATAAATATTTATATTTCATTTTAATTTAAATTGTTAATATATTAATTATTTTTTCACTTTATAATTTGTTAAGTAATCAGTATAAAAATATATATTTTGATACAATAAATACCAATTATGACTTTTGGTTAATATTCAAATTCAATTAAGAAATCTATTTTGATCAATTAATGGATTTTTGAAATAATTAATATTATAATAAAATATAATTTTTAAATTATTTTTATTAAATATAAATGATCATATAAATTTTATGAAGTAAAATGTAATTTTTATTAACGTTTGAAAATAGTTTTTGTCAAAAACCAGTCGATTTTCAATAAATGATGGTTTTTATTTTAAAAGAAAAAATTCACATATTTAAAAAATTATTTAGATAAAATGAATAATATTTTTTAAAATAGGATATCAAAATTATCAAATGGTAAATTTTTCATAATTTCTTGAGATAATCGAATTTTTGGGTAAAAATTAAATACGGTATAAATATATAATGTGTTTTAGACATCATAATGGATAAATAGTTATGTAATAAAATACAATAAAAGGAATATTCATCCAATATATATTTTACCTTTAAAATAATTTGATTTTAGATTTGTTTGATTAATTTTATAATGCCTTAGTAGACCCTCTAAGACTTATAAAATATTTTAACATTTTAAAATGATTTCCTTGAGAGTGTGACTCACCTACACATAATCAAGGATAATATTTTAATATGTTCTAACCTTGGACTTATAAAATATTTTATAAAAATCCCCTTTGGAATAAACCATGGGAAAAAAACATGGGATGTTTTATGGTTTTGAATAATTCAATGTGCAGTGGCCAAAACCTAAATAATAAATAATTACCTCCCCTTTCTTATATAAACACACCCAATATCCCATTAATCTCCACTAAAACCATTTTTAGATCACCAAAACTCTTCTATACACTCCTTAGTGTCCTGAAAATGCGACCCCAATCTCTCAGGAAGCCTCTCCCAAGCATTTGGGATCTAACATCCAACTAAGGGATCCCCTCCTTCCTCTCATCCTTTCAATTCAAGAACATTGTTTGAAATTAGTCTATTTAATTTCAATTGTTTATATTGTCATCCTTTTATAATAAATTAGATACTATACATTTTATGTTATTTCAATGAAGGATCATTTATCCTCCACCATTTGGAGCCATACCTAAGTCATTACTTTGCTGAAATTTGGTAAGGGATTTTACTCTTCTCATTTCCATTCAAGCTACTCTTTTACATTATTCTCCTTAATTTACATATTTATATGTTGTTTTATGATGTTACAAGACCCCCATACTATCCATTTGATGTATATAAAATTATATATTCCTTTCACTCTCATCAATCCACCCTATGACCCATTCAGAACACCCGTTACTATAAAGAAATTCCGTAAGGGATTCCTTCCTTTCTTATTTTTATGCATGTTTCTCGATGTTGTTATACACTTTTATTTTCACTTAAAAAAGTCAAGGTATGACTTTAAACCTCTAACATAATTCTCTCCTTATTTTTTAATGATGATATACCACTTTATATTTCATTAATGCCTTACAGGTACACATGTTACCATGCTGAAATTCCATAAGGGATTTCTCTCCTCTTATTTTCATTCAAGTATTTCTTACATATTATGCATCTAACTTCCATTTCATATGTTTGGATATTGTGTTCCATGATACCCTTACTGTATATTTCATGTATATATAATGATATACTCCTTTACCTCTCATCAACCCAACTTATGAATTTCCATATGATGTCGTTATGCTACTAAAATTGTATAGTGATTTTCCAAGCCAAAATCATTGTGTAGTGAATAACTTACATGTTTCACTATCAATGGTATTCACATTTATATAAATATACTTATTGAAAGGTACTTAAATGTATGTATTCAACATTCTATGATTATGAAATAACTTATGATGTGGAATGATTTCATGTTATATGATATATGTGGCACACTTATGCATGAAATGAAATGTTTATGAAGGGTGTGCCCTGATAGCACTCCAATGCATTGGGTAATGATTAGTATCATGATAATCCATGTTCAATGAGGGTTTAATCATACTAACTAATGTAAAATTAGATTCTAATCATGCTAATTTATGTGCAATGAGTGTTTACTCATGATAATCCATGTGCGATGAGCCTTGCATCAGGCTAATATCATGTTATATGTTGTGGCCACATTTACATGTTATAATAATCATGTTATATTATACCTTTATGTTAATGTTTATGTTTTTAACCATTTATATTTTTACAACCTAAAATGTATTGTATTATTCATGTTATGACTTGTTTACTCCCATACTGGACTTTATAGATCACCCATTTCTTATGTATGTCCTCAAGTTATCCCATTCAATGTTATATACCAAGGAATGTTGTGGTCCTTCCTAAATGGCCCGAAGGCCTTTTTTTATTATTATTTTAGATGATCCACATTTCAAGGGTAGATTTGTAACCCTTGCAAGGATTCAAGTCTTAAGATACAATTACATGACCCGTAGGTCTTAAGGGAGTCACCCAGATAAGACAAATTAGAACTGCTCCTCCCCAGAAAATGTCATGAAATCAGTACTCCAACTTCAAAAGTATGGTCTGCTAGTTGTCCTATTTAGATCTGAACAAACTTGGTACCGATGGCAATGCCATACCCTCTTATTCTTCCAATTCTATTTATCTCTGCTCTAGTGAATGCACCAGCTCTGAATCCCCATGTGGAGCCTTGTCCCTTGTAATATGACTGGTACCTCTGCATATTTCATGTGGCCCGAAGGCATTGGGATGTCCTGAAGGCCTTGAGATGGCCTGATGGCCTTGAGAGACAACTAGCTCGAAGACCTTGGGAGGCCCGAAATCCTTGCTGGACGCAAGGACTAAACTGGCAGCCCAAAGTCCCAGATGGATGAATAGTTCTGGCTGCTACAGTACCTAACAGTGCCTGTTACAGTACTGCTACAGTACCCAAAAAATATGTCTCCACCCATATTTTATTATAGTTTTATTGGATGAACATTCCAAATCCTCACCAACTAGAATGAGGCTCATGTGAAAAGAAATTTTGTAGTCATGTAAAAGATGTTTTCAATAAAGATGTTGTATTTTTTTTCTTAAGTTTTCATGTAACGTTCCTAATTTTCCAAGACACTAGACCTCTCAGCCCTCAGAGTTGTATTAAGTTCAAGTTTATGCAATAAATCAAGTTTAACTATATAATAAAGACCACGGTTGTTATAGTTGGTATCAAAGGATAGATTTAGTTATTTTTGGGATTTGGATTAGAATAGCCTAGTGTAATCCTTAGGGATAATACTAGGTATAAGAAAAACATCTCTAAATATTGGTGAGTATAGAGTAAGTTGTTTATCAAGGAAATACATCCATGTCTGGATACGAACAAGTATAGGTGGCTTAGACACAGATGTATCTAGGGGTAAAACACAAAAACACCACTTTAAGATAGACTCGAATGGGAACTGGTGCATAACAACAGGCTTTGCTTTATTTTTGGTTTGACACTGTCGAGTGATATGCTTTTGTAAATTAATAATCTTAGTATGAACTATTATTAAGGGAATAAAAAAATACCCCTAAGAATATATGTTAGCATGTAGATCATGGATAATAAATATTGAAGCCTAGAAATTTATAAGTTAAAGAGATAAATATAATTTATAATTTATCCATTTAATTTTATTATATTCTTGTTTAAGTGTGTAATGGTTTAAAAATACTCATCCTTAATTTTTTCCATTATTCAAGACAATACATGGAAATAGTAAGAAGTGAGTTAATGTTTAAATTGTGAGGACGCAATTTATCTAAGGGGGGAATAATGTAATGACACGAGTTTTTTAAATAGAAAATTATGTTCAATAGACTATGCAATACACAAAAATAAACCTAAAACAAAAAATTATTATTTAAATATGACCATTTTTACAATTACATTAAATTTTAAGATAAGATTAGTATTATCAAAGTATTGATTATTCAATCAAATTTTGGTAATATATTTTTGTTTTTCAAAATATGATTTCATTAAAATTATTTTTATTTATTTATTTTCTAGAAAATAAATAAAATTTAGTTGATAAATAAACTCATTTTTTTTCTCATCATATCAAAATTATATTTGGGTAATAATTTAGTATTTTTCAGAAAATATTGATTTTTTTAATAGTGAAAATATAGTTTTTACGTAAAATTGTCACTTATTTTGAAAAATGAATTAATTATTCTATTAATTTGATTAAAATTTATCATAATTATTATCTAATTATATTTAATTAATTATATATAAAATATAATTATAATGGATTTTATTATAAGTTTATTTTTAAGATTAAAAATGCATTTTTTTAAAGCATGGTTTAGAATACATAATGTATCCTCATTTTAATTAATTAAAAAACCTATAATGATAAAAGAAAAAAAATAAATATTTATGTTATATATATCTTTATTAGTTGAAAATAAAAAATAACAATATTAGTAGTTATAGAGTTAAAGTGAACTCATATTTTCCTTAAAAATGTATTTTTCAGAAAACCATTTTTCATAATACTTGTGGGTTTTATATTAAGTTATATTTATTTTGATAAAATTTATTCCATATTTTTAATCATCATAATTAATATTATCTAATAATTTCACCATAATATTTGATCAATATGATTAGTAACTCTAGTAAATATCAATTATCATGATAAAAGGAAAATAGGATAATTAATAGTAAAAATAATAATTTGACAAAAAAGAGAGAATAAAAGTAACCCTAATGGTATAAATCTTTATATTTACTTTTCATTTAAATTATTAATATATTAATTATTGTTTTTACATTAAAATTTTTTAGGTAATTAGAATAAAAAATTATATTTTGATACACTAATAAAATAAATTATTTTTAGTTAATCATCAAATTAAATTAAGAAATACATTTTGATGAATTAATAGATTTTTAAAAAAAAATAATATTCTAATAAAATATATTTTTTAAATTAATTTTATTAAATATAAATGATCATATAATTTTTGGGAAGTCAAAGACAATGTTTATTAAAATTTGAAACTGTTTTTGTCAAAACACGTCGATTTTCAATAAATGATGGTTTTTATATTAAAAGTTAGTATTCACATATTTATAAAATTATTTAGATAAAATGAATATTATTTTTGGAATCATGATATAAAAATTATCCAATGATGAATTTTTCATAATTTCCTGAGACAATCGAATTTTTGGGTAAAAATTAAATACCTTATAAATATATAATGTGTTTATGACATCATAATGACCCTATAGTGATTTAATAAAATTCTATAAAAAGAATATTCATACAATATATGTTTTAACTTTATGATAATGTGGTTTTAGATCTGTTTGATTAATTTTATAATGCCTTAGTTGACCCTCTAAAACTTATAAAATGTTTTAACATCTTAAAATGATTTTCGTGAGAGTGTGACTCACCTCCACATAAGAAAGGATAATATTTTAATATATTCGGTCCATGGCCTTATAAAATATTTTATATCACTTCCCTTTGGTATAAAACATGGGGAAACCCATGGGAAGGGTTGTGCTTTTGAATATTTTAATTAGTAGTGTCCAAAACCTAAATAATAATGAATTCCCTTTACTTTTTTATATAAACCCACCCAACCTCCCATTCCTTTTCACTAAAACCATTTAAATATAGTAAAAACTCTTATATACACTCCCTAGTGTCCTACCAAGGTGCCCCCATGATCTCAAGAATCATCTCCCAAGCCTTTGGGATCACACATCCAAGTAAGGTATCATCTCCTTCCTCTCTTCCTTTAAATTCAAGAACCTTATTTGAAATTAGTCTTTTAAATTAAATTTTTTATGTTTTTAGACTTTTATAATAAATTTTATACTATCCATTAGATTTTATTTCAATTTTTAATCATTTATCCTCCCCCATTTGGACCCATACCTAAGTTGTTACTATGCTAAAATTCTTAAAGGGATTTCCCTCTCCTCATTTTCATTCAAGCTACTCTTTTAACTTATGCTCCTAATGTTCCAAATTTATATGTTGTGTTATGATGTTCCACAACTCCCATAATATCCATTTTATGTATATATGATTATACCTTCCTTTAACTCTCGTCAATCCCCCAATGATCCTTTAAGAACACCCATTACAATACCGAAATTTGGTACGAGATTCCTTCCTTTCCCATTTTTATCCAAGTTTCATTATGTTGTTATACCCTTTTATATTCAATTAAAAATGGTGGGGTATTATTTTTAACCTCTTTAATACTTCCCTAATTATTTTTTAATGATGATATACCACTTTATATCTCATTAATTCCTTCAATAAACAGATGTTACCATGCCGAAATTCCGTAAGGGGTTTCTCTCTTCTTATTTCCATTCAAGAATTTCTTTCATATTATGCATATAAATTCCATTTCATATGTTGATATATTATGTTACATGATCCAATTAATGTATATTTCATGTATAAGTGATGATATACCCATTTCTCTCTCATCAAATGAAGTTCTTAATTTCCATATGATTTCGTTATGCTGCCAAAATTGCACTGCGATTTTCCAAGCCAAAATCATCATGTAGTGAATACCATACCCATTTATCTATCAACAGTATTCGCCTTTATTCACATATAATTATTAAATAGTATGTAAATATATTTATTCCACATTAATTTATTGTATAATAACTTATGATCTTGAATTATTCCATGTTATATGATCTATGTGGCACACTTATGCAATAACTGAAGTGTTTATGAAGGGTGCGCTCTGATTGCGCTGAAATGTATTGGGTAATGTTTTGTATTATGATACTCCATGTGCAGTGAGAGTTTACTCATGATAATTCATGTGAAATGAGGGTTTACAAAAGCTAATTCATGTGAAATGAGGGTTTTCTCATTCCAATCCATGTGTGATGATCCTTGGCTCATGCTAAAATCATATTGTATATTGTGGCCACATTTCCATGTTATGATAATCATGATATGTCATGAATTTATTTTCATATTTCTATTCTACTCCATTGATATGACTACAGCCTAACATGTATTTTATTTTTCATGTTAGGCCTTTTTTACTCCCTAACCGGGCTTTATAGATCACCCATTTCTTATGTACGTCCTCAGGTTATCCATGCAATGCTAAGTACAAAGGAATATTGTGGTCTTGTAAAAGAAGTTTTCAATAAAGATGTTGTATTTTATATCTTAAGTTTTCAATTAATGTTCCAAATATCCTAAGACACAAGACATATCGATCCTAGCAGTTGTATTGAGTGCACGTTTATGCGATAAATCTTGTTTAAGTGTGTCATAAAGACTAGGGCTGTTATACAACTTGTGGAGAGGGTCGTCGATGAGGGGTGGGGGAATGGCTGGAAAGGGTGGTGGGCTAGAATCAGTCAATGCTAGAATAGGGGAAGCGTCGGGAGGAGAGTTGTCTAGAGAGGTAATTAGGGTTTAAGTTGGCCAGTTGCGCATGCACAAGGTAGCAACAAGGGGGGCGCCACGCAAGAGGGAGAGGGAGTAGGGGGCTGTTGCACACAGGTCGGAGAGGGATAAGGGGGACGCCACATAGGAGAACCCCATGAGGGGGGGGGAGGTTCTTCATGCGTAGAGGAGAAGGGGGAAAAACCCCTTTAGGGTTTCCATTTTTTTAATATAATAATACTAATAGTAATAATAATAATAATAATAACACTATAATAATAATGATGATGATGATAATAATAATAATAAATTAATTCTAAAATAATCTTAATAATAATAATTCTATTCTTAATGATAATATTAATAATTATATAATCATAAGAATATCATCAATTTTATTAATAATAATAATAATAATAATGAAAATAAAACTAAAAATAATAATATTCATAATCATAATTTTATTCATTTCATTTTCAATAATAAAAACATGAATAATAATTTAATCATGAAAATATTAAGAATGATTTTAATAAAAAATTAATAATAAAATACTTGTATCATTTTTAATAACATTAATATTCTAATTTATTGAAATAATATTATTACTAATATGTTCTAAACACTTGATAATTTATATTTTTCATAAAAAAACATTTATTTTAAAATTTTTGGAACAGCATGGGCACTTGGTCTGACCGCACGGTTATCGCCAACCGTGTGGTGCCTGTGCACCGATCCAAACCCCATCAAAAAATTTTAAATGTCAAAAAATTTAGTCCAATGGTCAACCAACACCTTGACAAGGCTAAAAATAGCTAGTAAATAATAAAATAATGTAATTTTAATGGTCACGGTGTGACAATTCTCCCCACAACAAAACATTATGTCCCTAAAATGTCACCAAGACAAAATTTAGTCAAGAATTGAGTCCATGCCTGAACATAACCGAACAAAAGAAGGAATTTTGGGGTGACTATTTTTTTCCAATTCACACCCAACCTATCTATATAAAACCACAACCTAGAAAAAGGGGAGAACACAAGGGTGTTCTCCCCACCACAAAAAATATGCTATTACAAAAACATCAGAGTCCATCAAACAACACCTGTACTTAAACAGGAAAACCATTATGAAAGAAACCCAAAAAACCAAGACCTCTAGAACTAACTCAACCACTCTGCACTATCCAAACAACTCCTTCACACAATATGAAACTAAGTACCTCTGAACCCGAACTAGGCCAATTTCCTTAGCATGAACAAAACAACAATGTTATTGGAACTTGAAACTTTCCACACCAACTAAAAAATCCCAACGCCAGGGGTAACTTCCTGAAAGAAACTCAAACTAAAGGAAAGGCCAAAAACATAATCCATCAATTCCCCCAAACATAAATATCTCCAAATGAGCACAACATAAGCACTCAAGGAGAACGAATGATTCAAATAGTCCACTTTTAAAGAGGTACAACAGGATAAATTATAATAGAACAAGTCCACTACACTCTTATAATGATACAATGAACTTAAAATGATGGTAAAACTTTATCCACATAAGAAAAGAACAAAAAGGACTTAAATGTTCCAGTCCCAACATGGAACTCACAACCTGGACCTAGGCTTCACACCCTCGGTAACTCCTAATTGTGTGCGAGCTTTACCCTATGACCTGGGGTTGTGGCTATGATGGATAAAGCATCTTATGCCCCACAGTCAAACACTAGAATCCCCTGATCAAAAAACCTTCCTCGAATGACGCTTCTCACAAAACATAACTCGGTGATCTGAATGGTCGCAACGACGGTGAGGCTTTGGAGGGATGCGGAAATATGTCTTGGAATACCAGAAGAGGCCATACTGATTGCATATAAAAAATTGGTCTGATGAACTAGAAGCCAACACCAATGAAAGGGATTCTTTATAAATAAGTTCATATCATACATCCCACTCACTATATGGGGAACCCTTATGAATGATGAGAGGCACCAGATTTTCCAAGCACTTATGCTCTGGATTCCAACTCCTTGAAGAGGCCGACACAGGCCTTCACCAACCACTAGCCTTGTTAACTACATACAGGCTCTTACCTATTTTCTTCCTCACCTCCTCAGGTTTGATCTGTTGGATGAAGATGGATTTCAACACCTCCCACATCATCCCAACTCCAACTATGATGATACATCCACCTCCACTAGTCCAAGGTTGGACCCTCCACTAAACCCAAGAGAATATGAAATCTAACAAACTCAGGAGTCCCCAACCACCCGAATACATGCTCTACTCCACTAAAACTGCTTCACCTCCCCTAAAGGACTCCAAACACATTGAAGGAAAATAAACACTTAATAAAAACCTGAATTGGGCATGACTCATTAACAAACTCTTGGGACATTTATGGGTGGAATATTTATAACAACATGAAAAATAGAGTTGAAACCGGCATCAAGACAAAACTCAATCAAAAGAAACACCCTGTGGTGAGACAACTAGCCCGGAATCCCAAACAAGTTGAAACAACACCAAATTGAACACCCTAAGCCAAGGTTAATAGCCTCATAATCCAAACATATGCAAACACAAGAAAAAATCACTTTTCCAAAAACTGTTATTTTTTTTAAATTTCAAAAATGGCTTCTTCTTGGACCAAATCCCAAATACCAAAACCCACATTTCAAAAAAAAAAAATTTCGGAAATCACCTTATCATTAAAATACTTTTTGAAAAAAAAACAATCAAACCATTTAATTCCAAAACCCTTCCCATGGAATCCGATGAACTGTTATAGGTTTGCACACCTGTTTCCATCCTTGCATGCCCACACACACCTTTCACACATACCCAAACACATGAAAACATCCATAAGTAACACCAAGGTTCATGGCCAATCCACATCCTAAAATCAAAAACACTTTCATTTTTCTTAAATCCACCTTACCGGTTTAAAGCCATTTGAAGAAATCACTTTTGTTCCCAAACCATTTTCATTTACAAAATCCATTTTCATTTTCAACACATGTTTACACCACCAAAAATAGGACAAAGCACAATATACACCAAACTAACCTAGAATGAGGAACTACTGCTTATGCCTCACCCGACAACTTGGAATTGGGCCATGTCCTAAGTAAGACATAACACTAAGAGGACTTAGAACTGGGCACCTGGGATCCATATGGGTCACTCATCCATGTGGGGTCACAATGTGACACTGAATCACCTCTATTGTCATAACTCAATCCAAAAAAAAAAAGATAAAATACTCAAACCTATACTACCCTTGGTAACTTAGGTCTCATCACGAGTGGTGGTGATCAAGCACCGACCCATAACCTACATCTTGAGCCGTGAAAATCCTAATCTCTATCTACCAGACACCCCAAATATCAAGGTCCTAATTTGATACCATTTTTTCATGAACCAACCCAGGTTGACCCTTAACCTGTCACATGAGCTTGTCTGCAGCATGGACCGAAGGGTGTTCCTGATCCCCACAGGCTGGGAACTAGTATCGAGAATCAAAACCTACATGTGGGAACAATTTAAGCACAAAATAAATTACCAATACTAGATAAAGAGAACCAAACAATCTAAAATAGCTAACAACAGAAAATAAATAATATAAACAATACCAGATATAATATAAAACTCAACAAGATTAAAACTAAAATATAGAACTGAAACTGAATGAACAAATTAAACCTTCACCACATGATCTCTATGTGACCTCTTAGTCACCTCCAACCACAATACCAAAACCGCTCCACAATGAGAACCATCTAGGGAACATAAACAAAGGTTAAACCTGCAAAATAGCTTAGGTCTACCAACTCTGAGTGGTATAGGTAGGGTGTGGGCTAACAGCTCAGTAGGTAACCACCCATGAATCTATGCCATTCCTTTCTCAAAAATATTCCACTAATACTAGTTTGAAATAAATTTATAAAAATATATTTTCATACACACATTTCATTTTAAAACAAACAAACATGATCCATTGCCCACATATTTTGAAACAAGGTACAAGAAGGAAAAAATTTTAGTTTTTCTTTCTCTTTCAAAACTACTATTTAAAAATCATTTTTCAACCAACCGCACATTCATAGTTTTTTCCAATAAAAACCTAAACCCAGTTTGAAGAACAAGATACTACACAATGAGGGAAACGACTCAAATATAAATAATAATGGGAAAACAAGGAAATTATTTTGAACTTAGAGAATAACTAGAATATACTATACATGTGACTCATCCTAAAGACATGCCCTACTTAATAATGTTATAATGCCTGACCATAGCCCAAGTTGTCCTAGTTGAGGGGCCCAATACCTTAGTAATAAAACCAAGTATCCACCTGCTAAGGGACACTAGATAGTACAATAACTTAGACAAGTACAATAATAATTCTCACTAAACCTCTTTTCTATGCTCGGCTCCCATGTTTTTTTCACAAGGGGTTGTTTCATAGAATTCCGAAAACAAGCCTCATATATTTAACCAAACATGCCCGATAATCCAGTACCACCACTTCCACCTCAAGGGTGGTCCCTTTCCATCAAACATTTATTACATGAGGGTAGTCCCATACTGAGGACCCGGCCAATCTCATAGTTCAATAACTAGGAAAGGAAGCCAATCCATGAAGGGTTTTTCAAGAGCTATTTCGAAATTCCAAATGGGCCTTTATCTCTACCCGTCTAGGGTACATTTTCCAAAAAAAGGAAACACCTTAAAATCCATTTCTAATAATAATAATAAAAATCCCATTTTCTCTATAACTTCTCCAATCGGCCTTTACATTTATAAAACACACCCAAACACATCATATTTTCCCAACAGTCCCTTATCTCAGATTCACTTTACCACAAAACTATTTTTAAACAAACACAATGCACTCAAAATTTTCAAATAGTCCTTCAACCACATTAAGAAATAACCATATTTTTATCAAACACCAAATCATGCATAACCTTCTATACAATTCTGAAACCTCTTTAAAACATTTTGGAAACCATGTAATAATTTATGAAAAGATATGGAAAGGGGATATAAGAGTTATTTTTAGAAAACCCAAGGTTTGGGAAAATAATCACTCCAAATGTCATCATCATTT
Organism: Viscum album; assembly: GCA_963277665.1. Taxonomy (NCBI): domain Eukaryota; kingdom Viridiplantae; phylum Streptophyta; class Magnoliopsida; order Santalales; family Viscaceae; genus Viscum; species Viscum album. The sequence goes on along the minus strand of OY728130.1, from coordinate 45,960,133 downwards.
GTCGGCCCATCCATGGGTGCACGGAGTGCACCCATAGATGTGCCCCCATGAAATGTCATAGAACAAGTGTTCTTCTCCCAAACATTTTTTATGAAACCACACACACACCGTTCATTATCACAATAAACAATTTAATCAAAGAGAATGAGTTCTATAACCTAACCGAGCACAAGCCAAACAACTTCCATAAAATGTTTATTTGGAAAAACACCACAATACATATCCAAAATAACCATTTTAAAAGAAAATGACAATTATTCATACCCAAAGGCAAGGCATACACATGAGCATAAATTATAAAAGCATCTTAAAACCTATTTTTAGCAAAATCAACCAACAATATAAAACTACTATGATTTAACAATTAAAATATTAACGGTTAAAAACATGATTTTAGAAATTAATTAATAAAACCCAAGCATCAAATGGATTGAAATTGAAAAAAAAGGCATGGAAAAACCTACCACAACATGTGTAAATGGGATAAAGCTCCAACAGAAGGGAGAGTGAGACCTTGAGGACCAACCACACACCCTAGACAATGAGGAAAACATGTGAAACAAAATATAAGGCATTAGGGTTTTATTAATTTGAAGAAAACTCCAAAAAAAATAAAAGAAATATAAATGACCAGTAGATAGGTTCATTGTCAAGGGGTGGGGGTGTTACTAGAAAGTGTGGTGTGATGGAATCGGGTCATGCTGGAATAGGGGAAGCATCGGGAGGAGAGCTGGTAAGTGGGGGAAGGGCGTTTTGGTTGTTCGGTCACGTGCACACAAGGGAGTAGCCAGGGGGATGCTGCACAAGAGGGAGAGGGAGTAGGGGGCCACTGCGCACTGGCCGGAGAGGGAGCAGGGAGCATCTGCATAGTAGAACCCCATGGGGGAGGTGTTTCATGCACATAAAAGAAGAGGGGGGGGGCGACGCCAACCTAGGGTTTCCATTTTCTTAATATAATAATATTATTAATAATAATAATAACACTATACTAATTATTATTATTATTATTATTGTTGTTATAAATTAATTATAAAGATAATATTAATAATAATAATCCTATTCTTAATGATAATATTAATAATAATATAATAATAACAATATCATTAATCTTCTTAATAACAATAATAATGGCAGTAAAACTAAAAATAATAATCTTCATAATCATAATTTTATTCATTACATTTTAAATAATAACAATATTGATAATAATTTAATCATAAACATATTGTGAATTCTTTTAATAACAGTGTAATAATAAAATATTAGCAGTATTTTTAATAATATTATTATTATAATTTATTGCAATAATATTATTAATATTATGTTTTAAACACTTTCTAATTTTTATTTTTCATAAAAAATATTTGTTTTAAACATTAAGGAACCAGATGGGAACATGGTCTGACCACACAGTGACATTCAACCATGAGGTGACCGTGCATGGGTCTGAAACCCATCAAAATTATTAAATGTCAAAAAAATTAGACTAGTGCTCAACCCACAACTTGATGAGGCTAACCGAATCCAAGAAATAATAGAATAAAATAATTTTAAAGATAGGGGTGTGACACTCTAATTCTTTGAGGCCATCATTGATGGGGTATACCCTTTATATTAAAGCAGTGAATCTAGATCAAATTCAAATGAGTTGAGAACCATTACACCAAGTTTGCTTCTATTCCCTCTGGTAATACCCAATATCAAGATATCTGCATCATATGAGTCAAAGGGAGTGGTTTCACTGTATAGAATACCTATTCAACCATTGAGGAATTATTTGATATATTTTTGATATGATGTGGGGACAACTTCATACAGGTGGAGCCATGTACTTTCTAATAAAGAGTTATGGGTAAAATCTTGTGAGACAACCATGAATTTAGTTTTCAATACAAAATATCCAATTTTGGGTCTTGAACTAAATCTTTCCACAAGGATTCTCCTCAATGTTTTCATATCAGTAGATAATCATGTTATATTGGGATGTGTAATAACACCATAAGTTTTTTTGAATTAAATATTTTGGAATAAATTAAATTTCTTTTATGGATTGCATTTAACACTACACTATGTTATGGTTGCTTTATACACATCACCATGTTAATCTCTCACTACATGCAATACTTAAATTATGTTACGGTACATGAAATACTATGTTTGGATTTTGTTACCCATAATATTGAGTTCCTTATCTAACTTTTGTTACTTGCATGGAGGATCTTTACCAAACTAAAATATATTATTAGAATATTATTATAGTTATCACCTAGCCGTTTGAAGGGTATATATGAATAAGATTAATGAAATTATGAAACTATAGTTTATAAATGTTTATAAAATGAATTTTTTGGTTATCAATTATTTATAAATAAAAATTAAAACCAATTTCATGTAGAGGATGTGTTTCTATGAAAAGACTATTTTTATGCCCACAAAGATGGTCAATCTTAATAAATTAAATTAATCACTATTAATGAGAGATATTAATGAAATTTAAATATTATAAATTCAAAAAAAATGGAATTTATAAAATAATTTTTAAAGGAATAAAATAAGAACAAATATAATTTTAGATATAATAAAAGATATATTTTTCTAAAGGCGGTTTTGTTACCTTCTTTGATAAATAGTTAAAAATATTGAATTTTAATTGAAAACTGATTTTTTCTAATTTATTTATATAGTAAAATTGTATTTTTATTTGGTTTTAAATTATATTTAAATATGATTTAAATATATTAATCCAATTTAGATCATTGGAATCAATTTCACATTGAAATTGTATATATAAACATTTCAAGCTTTTCAATATTTTGACTTCAAAAACCCTTTGTTTTGTCCCATCTCCGAGATTAATTTTAAATTTAATTTTGCCACTTATATTAATTGAATTTTGAAAAATGGATATAAGTATTTGGAATAATAATTATTATTATAGTATGATAAGGTTATGTTAATATTTTACCATAATAATTATTAAAAACATTTAAAGTTAATTAACATGATTAACGTTAAAATGGGGTTTTGTGCATTACAAGCGTTTGTATTAACATTAAATCTATAGACACATTGGATTTTTATTTAATGAATAAGACATAATATTTAGAATAATCAGGTATAAATAATTTAATAAATTCATTTTTTATTGTATTATTAAAGGATAAATTACCTAGGTAAATAAAAAGATACAAGTTAACTTAGTAAAAACTTTGATGATAAAATTAAGTAAACTTAAAGAATAATGAATAAAATGATAAAAATGATTTTCTTTCTATTTGGGGTAAGTTTTTCTAGACCATACTTTTCCTCCAATATATTATTTTTATATTTTTGTATCACATTAGGTGTGGGAGACCTCCCAATAGTGTTTACTCGTTGGTATTTACAAGAATGTCACCCCTCCTCCACTATAAAAATGAACTCACCCTCCTTGCTTCTTGACCCGTATAAACCCTTTTGTCTCATAAAAAACCTTTAAAAATAAGATCAAAAAATACCTCCTATAATTCTATAGGCCTCACTTTGGAAAAAAAATTAAACAAAATAATTCCTTTTGTGAAAACCATAAGAAGTTACTTGAAGAAGAGGTAACGTTCTTGAATGAGCACTTTTGTTTTATTTACTTATCCACCCCTTCCATTATTTCTATATCATCATTATATAATAGCCCCAGTATATTAAATATTCTATGATGTTTAATGGTATTTTTAGATCCTAAAACATCGCAAACTTTCATCAAATGGGATATGCAATCATCGTTTGTGTGTATGGAAAACTGTCGCCTCTTGAATTAATGTCGTTCATTATTCCATCACCACCTCTCAAGGATGAAAATAATGATTTAATTACTATTTTTATATCATATATATGATATTTATGATTTATTTATTACTATTAAAGTATTATATAACACATACCTTCATTCTTTCTAAATTTTGGGAATATGATAACATTGTTTGGGGATTTGTGCACTACTACATCCTCAAAGTGATGTAATTCATTCATGCTTTACATGGAATGTATTATGGATGATTTTAATAGCCATATGTGATATATATGGAATAATAATTATAATTTAAATATAATATATATATATATATATACTTTATTTTAAAATACCTCAAGAAAATGGAAACAATGTTCATGCGTACATACAGCCTACCATCTCCAGAACCGTGTATTTAATTTCCTAATTATATATTTTATAGATTATTATAAATACATATATTCTGAATATATGTGATATTTATATCATATTTTAAATTATTTAAATGATGAAATCATTATCCTATTAATAGTAAAAAAATAGAAATTCAAAACCTATATGAAAAACAAAGCAGTTGTTACCCGAAACGTAACTTTAATATGAAATTGTTACTAAAAGAATAATATAAATTCTTAATAAAATCATATATGGAATTATATATAATAATATATTTTTGTATTATATTTATAAAAAACTTATATTTATTATACATTAGGTTTCAATGTCTTCAAATAAATTCAATGCTTCAGGTGATGGAATTTCATCTCACCTTTTTATATCAATCATATGCATGCCATATTCATCACTCATTTATCTTATGTGGTGTATATAATTACCTATGACATGTTTTATCATGTATTTAATTTATTTAATTATATTAAAATTATCAATTTATGTTATTATTTTATGGGGATCATGATTCAAAAGTTACTCAAGTATTAAGGGGATTTCTGGTCTCACTTTTATTTCCATAAGTCTTATGCCATATTCACCACTCATTTATTTTGTATGGTGTATAGACTACCCATGATTGTATTCTATAATAATTATCCTTATATTTATGGTAATTTACATAGAAATTTTATTATCTCTATTTCATGGTGTTTATGGTTCAAAATTTACCAAATTGGTATGGTAATTTTGTCTCAATTTTCCTTCTTTGAGACACATGTTATGGTATGCACCTAAATTCTTTTACGAAGTGTATATAATACCCTTTTACATGTTTTATAATTAATATAATTATTTTCATGAAACAATGATATTCATATAATTTTATTCTTTCATGGGTATTATGATTTAAAGTTACTAAAGTGGTAAGATTTTATTGCTATAATCTCATCATTTATTAGGATTCATTACAATTATGCTTCCATTGAGGAACAATTATGATCCATGTCTCAATAACTCTCATGAATTTTATTATACTATGATTATAAATATTATATTTATGTATCATTACCATATTTGCACTCTTTGGTACTTAATAATATTAAGAAAATGTTTCTAATAAAATTCAACCTTATTTCTCTCTTCGGTTGGAAATCTGTTTTATTCAAAAACCACGTTTTGTAAAAATGTCTTCAAAAATGTTTTTAAATGATATATTAAGATAATTTTTATGTAAAAGTATTTTTAAATTTTTTTTATGTTTTATAAAGTGTTTAAAATTATTTTCAAAGAATTATTAATAAGTTTTCAAGGATACAACAAAAAATTCAAAATGTTTTATGTTTTAAAAAGTGATTTTCAAAGCGGAAAGAATACTTTCCTCATGAAATGTTCTTTAAAATAACATTAAAATTTATTTCCAATATAATATGACATCCATTATTGTTTCCTTTACTTACTATGGATAAGATACAATAATACCATTTATACTCCTTCCTGAATGGTTTATGTTTTCATGGCACGATGTGTATGACACTTATTTCTCTTCCATGGGTTATACAATTTTTAAATGCTCATGAAACCCACTCCTTTAATGGGTTATTATATTATGAAATTATTAAGAAACCTTTATATTTTCCATGGGTTATTATATGATTATAATACCCATTTAATTTCATGGGATATGATATGATGTTTATGAAACCCATCTCTTTCCATTGGTTATGATATGATGAATTTTTTATTATCTTATGGAACACGTATGTATGATTTTTTTATGTGATGGGTGGGAGATATATCTCCCTCTAATTAACTGGTTAAATATTTATATCTCATGAGATAATCATGGGAAACAAGTCGATGGGCTTGATCCACTGTGGGAATAAGGTTTAACCTGATCCACTATGGGAATAAGGTGTAACCTAATCCACTATGGGAAGAAGGTGTAACCTAATCCACTATAGGGAAAGGACTACGTCTAGGGATGGTGGTGTGTCCCACCCAGTAATTGTATCCCCCATGGAGTGCCCTGATATTTTTTTTAATGAGCTTAGACTTATAAAGAATAAATTTATATGTTTATGCTTCTTCTAAAATTCTATGTCTTATTCCTATGTTATGATTACATGGATTATGATCTTGATTTATTTATGATTAATTTATTATTAACTACCAATATTTATTCCATAAATCTTGATTATAATCTTTGATATGTACGGTATGATCTTCTAATAGTATTATCATGTTCTCATACTCTTATTCTCATGATAATGTTTATATATGTCTATTTTTTAGCCTTACTAAGAATATGAGATCACCCTTTCTTATGTTTATTTTCCATAGGTTTTAAAGAATGGTTTTTTAGTAGGATTACTAATAGGGAAATATATTTACTGGATATGTTCAATATTTTTCACCAAATTAGAATAATGTGTTCCCATTTTCCAAAGACACTAAACTATTACGGCCCTCGGGCATGTACTTTTGTAATCAGATAAATTTTTATCTAAAATGATATAATATGCATATATTTTAAGCCTTTGTCGCTAGGATTGGTATATAAGGAAGGTTTATTCAACATTTAGAAATAATAATGAGGAAAATTTAGTGAGGTCCCTAGTGATATTTCTAAGGATGTGTCTAGGGATGTCTCTAAGGATAAGTCTAAGGATGAGACAAAGTTTAGGAAAATGTCCTAGAATTTTCGTTAAGGATAGAGAAAGTGGTTTCCAAGAAATAAATCAATGTCTGGATAATAAAAGTGGATGTGGCTCTGGAAAAGATTTAAATAGTGGTAACAACCTTGAAAACACTGTATTGAGATTGAATTGATCTATAACTGGTGCATGAAAACTGGCCTTGACACACACCTGGTTTGAAACTCCCCAAGGGTATACGATTTGTAAATTTACAAACTCTTTATGAACTATCATGAAGGATTTAAATATATTATTATAATTAAAGATCTAGGATCATCCTAAGGTTTAATATATTTAAAAAAGGTTTCATGATTTATACATCATATAAGTAAGTTTTCATGATTATTTTGTTTTTCTTCTATGATAAGTGTTTCTCACATAGTGCTTTCTAATTTAAGGTAAATGGTGGAAACCATAAGGAAATGGGTTAACATTGAATGTGATGGAAAATATTATGATGGGAAGTCAAATGGTATGATCACTAGAGTAAATAAAATCTTGATCCTTCCTAACTAGTTTTCATGGAACATAATTAACAATGTGTACCTTAATCAACTCTTAGACTAACCAAAGAAGAAATGGAAAGAGATTTCTGATAATTTGGGTAATGTAGACCAAAAGGGAAAGAATATCTGGTTTCCTTTTCATCAATAATGTGGGAATAATAACCCATGTAAATGTATTAGGGGGAACAAAAAGATATGTTGTCTTAGAAAACAAGGACACAAAGCAAGTAACTACAAAGGAAAAAATGAAAAGTTCAGTTAATACAACAGATGATAATATTAGCTTCCCTAACGTATTATCAATATTTGAATGTCTTGTGCACGGAAAGTATGGGAACTATGAAAATAGATTTCATAGGGTGAAATATCATGAAAGAACTCAACAAGGTTGTATTAGTAATGGTTTTTCTACTGATGGTGAAGAGACCATTAACAACATATGAAAGGTATGTGTTATTATAATAGTATTGTTTATAATCATGGTTAAATCATGTTTTATGAATTTTAATACATAATTAGTATTTCATATTTTAGGAAAGGGTTATTATGGAATAATACAATGATTATTAGTCAATTTTTTGATATGTATGTGGGATGAATAAAGTATTTATGTTTCGGAATAAAAAGATTACGTTATATGAATCTATAAATATTTAAGTATTTTTAGTATAAGTTTTTCATTATGGATTGGAAAGGATATATTGAATGGTTCTAATAACTTATAAAAGGGATTTAATGTAAAGGTTATATTTTAATTAAGAGAAGTTGTCCCTTAATGTATTCCTGGTTGTGATAAAATTATGTCTTTCTTAGATAAAGAGATGATTATTTTTGATAAAGTAAATTCGACAGTATTTATGACCTAAAAATTGATAATGGATTATTTGAAAATGTTGTTTATGCAATCAATGAGGGAGTTTAAAACTTTTTTTATTTAAGGAATATATCAATCAATATTTGTAATAAGAAAGAATTCATGTTTTTTTAAGGATTTATGGTAACTTAGGTTATTTATTTGATTCCAGATAATAAATGACGAAGGTATTCACATGTTTGGTATGTGAAAACTAAGAGCTAATTTATGATATATGGGGAATCAATGTTAATATGATTTTGAAAATTTTAGTGACTTTCTATCAAATGTTTTGGATTTTTTTCTTTCATAACGATCAAAAGGGTAACCATTTTTGAAATGTTTTATGTCAAAAATGGAATGTGTATTTAGAGGTTAACATGTTATTTTTTCCATATAAAGATATATGAATATTTATTAAGTTGTGATAACCAATTTTTTTTATAATAACTGAAGATATATAGAATGAATTATCATTCTACCTATGGATCCTATGATCTGTTATTGCTTCAATAATAGATTCCAATTAATTTTTTAGAGTAAGAGATGAAGTTAAAATTGAGAAAGGCACAACTAAAGGGTAATATTGTGCATATTAAATGGAATGGAATCAAGTAAGTATATATCTTTGTGGAAATTATTTAATTTTAAGAAAATGATCTTGTCTAGTTCTCATCATTTAGATTATATCAATTACATTTTTCAACCCTATTTGGTTTATAGATTTGACATCATTAACATTCCCTTGAACATGTCCTCTATCTGTATACCTTCCTAATTGAGTTTTAGTTTTCTCTTCCATGTTAATATTTTCACTTCCCACCAGTGCTCTCTAATATGGAAACATAGTTACAAGTTACTTTAGATAACTGTTATGTTTTCAACTTTCTTTTTTTAAATGAATTTTTTTATTCATTTTAATGATGTGGGTTTCTATAAAAATGCACTTTCATGTACTAAACCTTTGAAAACCTTGATGAATTTAGAATTTGAAATTAAATTTTAGGGGGGTATAATGTGACACCCTGAGTTTTTATGAATTATTTTTTCGAAAAAAATTAGATTTCATTGATGGATTGCATTTCATGCTACCATAAGCTATGATAGCTTTATATAAAACACCAAGTTAATATTTCACTACACACAAAACCTATATTAGCATGTGTTACATGAAAAAAATATGTTTTTCTTGTGTTTTACATAATTATGATATCTTTCTATATCTTGTGTTACACGAAAGACCGAGTTTTACCAAACCACAATTTACTATTTATATTATTATTAAAATATTATTATAGTTTTCACCTAGCTTTTGGAATCATAGATATGAATAAGATTAACTAAATTATAAAACTATGGTTTAATAATATTTAAAAAATTAATTCTTTTGTAATCAATTATTTTGAAATTAAAATAATAACAAATTGAATATAAAGGATGTGTTTTTAGGAAAACACTAATTTTATACCGATAAAGGTGTTTTTTCTTAATAAATTAAATTAATCACAATTAATGAGATCTATTTATTAATTTATATATTATAAAATTAAAAAATTTAAATTCATCCAATAATATTTTTATAAGTAAAATAAGAACAAATCCAATTTTAGGCATAAAAAATTGTATTTTTTCTATAGGCAGTTTTGTCACCTTTTAATGAAAGACTTGTTTTAAAACTAATTTTTTGAAACCTATATAATTTTTATTTGAAAAAATGAACACCATTTTTGAAATTATATGATATCTTTCTAAGAAGTTTCATATTTGATGAATAGTTAAAAACACAAAATTTTAATTGAAAACAGACTTTTCATCTAATATATTTAAATAGTTAAATTATATTTTCATTTTTTAAGAATATTTAGAACAAATATACATCTATTAATACAATTTATTTCATTTTAATTAATTTGACAATAAAATTGGAAATAAAAAACAATTCAAATGTTTAATCATTTTCACTTTAAAACTCGTTGGTTTGTCCCGTCTAGGGGATTAAATTTAAATTTAATTTTACCACTTATTTGAATTGAATTTTGAAGAAGGGATATATTTATTTGGAACCAGTGTAATATTTAGAGTATTATAAATTCTACTTAATTTTTCATGGTACAAATATTTGAAAATTATTGAATTTAATTAAAAAGATTAAGGTTAAAATGGAGTTTTGCTCATTGCATACATTTTTATTAAAATTAATATTACACACGCATTGGATTTTTACTCAATAATTTTAATTTAACATTTAAAATCATTAGTTATATATTATATAATAAATATATTTTTAATTATAGTCATAAAGGATAAATTACCTAGGTAAATAAAAAAATACAAGTTACTTTAGTAAAAAATATAAAGATAAAATTGAGTAAACTAAAAGAATAAGGAATAAGAAGATAACAATGATTTTATTTTATGCGGTGTAAGTTTTTATAGACCATAATTTCGCACCAATACATTATTTTTTAATTTTTTAAGTACATGAGTTAAGGGAGACCTCCCAATAGTGTTTACATTTTTGTATTTACAAGAACGTCACTCCTACTCCACTATAAAATGGCACTCACCCTCTTCACTTTCAGACACCTCTAAAGCCTTTTGTCTCATAAAAACACTTCAAAAATTATATTCCAAAGTCTATACTATATTCCAAGAAGCCTCACTTTTCAAATAAATAAAACTAATTAAGTCCTTTGGTTAAACCCAAAAAGAGTTACCCGAAGAAGAGGTAACATTATTCCACCCGCACTTTTGTTTTATTTCATTCCCCACCCCTTAAATTATTTTTATATCATGATTATATAATAAACTCATTATCTTAAATAAAATAATATTTTTTTATGTTAATATTGTTACCTACAAATTCTCACACTTCCATTAAATGGGATATACAATCATCATTCATGTGTACGTCGAACTACCGCCTCACAAGCGGATGTCGTTTGTTCTTTCATTACCACCTCTTTAGGTTGATAATAATGACATAATTACATAACACATACCTTAATGGTTTTTATTTTGTGGGAATACTATAACATCGTTTGTGGATGTGTGAACTATTGTCTCCTCAAAGTGATGTGATCCATTAACGCCTTACATGGAATGTTAAGGTAGAGTTTAATAAAAATATGTGATATATATGAAATAATAATTATAATTTATAACATATATATATATATTATTTTATTTTATTTTATTTAAAAATACCATAATAAAATAGGAAAACAGATTTTATGCATACGTACGACCTTCCACCTCCATGAATGATGTTTTTCATTTCATATTTCTATCTTTTATAGATTATTATAAATACATATATAATGAATAAATATTATATTTATTTCATGGTTTAAATTATTTAAATTAGTAAATTATGATCAAGTATGTAGGACCAAGAATAACAAGTCAAAACATATATGAAAAACAAATCAGTTATTACCTGAAATGTAACTTTAAAATGAAATTATTAATAAATGGGTAATATAAAGTCATAATAAAATCATATATGGTGAGATATATAATAATATGGTTATATGGTATATTTATAATAAACTTATATTTATTATACCAAAGGTATTAATATGTTCTAAGAAAGACAATACTTAAGGTAAGGGAATTTCATCTCACCTTTTTTATATCCATGAGATACATTCCATATTCACCACTTATTTCTTTTATGTGGTCTATATACTGACCAATGAAATTTTATATAATTAATTTACTTTATTTAATGATATTAAAAGTTTCTATTTATTTTTTTAATTTATTTTGATCATGATTAAATAGTTACTCAAGTAGTAAGGGGGTTTCTAGTCTCACTTTTATTTCTGTGAGACATATGTCATATTCACCACTCATTTTTTTGTGGTGCATATACTATATAACAACCATACTCATTATTTCACATTAATACATGTTTTATTACATAAAATTAAACTTAATAAAACCAAAAATATTGATAAATCTAGTTTCTTTGGTAATTAGGTACATTACATAATAAATTATAACATGGGATACAAAACATTATTGAACACTTTCTGGACCTGATCCTAATATTCCAACGAACTTAAAACTATATGGGATAACCTGGGGAAAAATATAAGAAATAGGTGAGATATAAATCCTAGTAAGTGAATAAACAAGGAATAATATGAATAATTTTATACTGGTTAGACAATAGGAATATTAATGGGACATAAAAAGAGTCGGAATAAAAACCATGAAAAATAAGACATGATATATAATGGTAATAAAAAAGTCAACATGGAAAATGTGGCCACAACATAAAATATTATATCATAAACTTAGGACAAGGATAAATACATCAACTCATCATGGTGGATTAATTGCCAAAAAGTAATCAGGTTTACTTCCTTTCCCAACATTATTTATCATGATACTAAATATTACCTAATGCATTGGAACACTATCTTGGCACACCCATCATATTCATTTAATTCTCATGATTAAATGTACCACATAGATCATAAACCATGGGTTCATTCATCATCATAATTTATTCCATTATTAAGTAGTGTGAAATACATATAATTAAGTCCCCAATAAATAAGTATATGTGTATAAAGGTGAATACCCATAATAGAAAAATGGGTATGGTATTCACTACAGAATTGTTTTGGCATGGAAAATCAAGGTGACATTCTGGAAACCTAACAATGTTCCATAAAAATTTATAAAAATGTTTGATGAGTGATTAAGGGTCTGTTATAATTTAAAAATAAAATAGGAAGTAATAGGGACATGTAAATAAATTTCCCAATATTAGGAAATGGAAATAGAATGCAAAAGTTCATAAAGAAACTTGAATAAGGTAGAGGATGTGAGGACCCCTTATGAAATTTTGGCATAGTAATGGCTTAGTTAAGGGTCCAAATAGGGGAGGATAAATAATATCTCATTAAAATAACATCAAATGGACAGTAAGGTAATGATTATAAATTAATGAAAATATTATAATTTGAAATTATAAGAACTAATTTCAAAGAAGTTTCTTTAATTTGAAAGGTGGATAAGAAGGTCCCTTACAAAATTTTGGTATGGTAACGAGTGTACATAAAGGTTAATAGGATGTATAAATGAGATTTAAAGAGGATATCATAATTTATAAATAAAATTTAATGTGATGGGGATATGTAAGAACATAACCCAATATATTCAAATTTAAATTCAAAGACATAACAAAAACGGAGTGCTTGTGAAAAGATAATAGTGGAAGAACCCTTACTTGAATTTGTGACTCCAAAGGCTTGTGAAGGAATTTTTTAGAGTTTTGGAGCATCTTGTTAGGAGTATAGAGAGTTGGGGAAAGTTTATTTACGTGTTAAAATGAGTTTTAGTTAATATAAAAGGGAGATCCGGTGGGTTTACATTGAAAATGAGGGGGATTTATTTATTATTAAGGTTTTAGACTCTACATAATAAAATATCATAAAACACAAACCATCCCATGGTTGTTGCTCATTTCTTCTTCCAAATAAGAGTGGTTTAAATTATTTTATAAGTAAAAGGTCCAAACTTATTAAAATATTACCATTGGTGATGTGGATGTGATTCACCCTCTTAAAGAAATGATTTTAAAACATTAAAATATATCATATGTTTTAGAAGATCCACAAAGGCTTTATAAAATAAGTCAAATAAACTTAAAATAAAATTATATTAAATTAAAAAACATATATTAGGTCATGGATCCCATTTATATTACTTATTAAATCACATTTGGGACATAATGATATCATTAAAAAAAAGTATATTTATATAGTATTTAATTTTTACCCGAAAATTCGACTATCTCGGAAAATTGTGAAAAAATCACCATTGGATAATTTTTATGTACTGATTTAAAAATTGATATTCATTTTATATAAATAATTTTTTAAATATGTGAATTTTTACTTTTAAAATAATTATCGATATTTATTGAAAGTGGTGGGTTTTTGACAACAACAGTTTTCGAACCCTAATAAAAGTTTACATTTAACTTATTAAAATATTATATGATCATTTATTCTTGATAAAAATTATTTAATAATAATAATTTATTAAAATATTATTTCGTTAAAAAATCCATTGATTCATAAATTCCTTAATTGAATTTGAATATTAACCATAAATACTATTTGTGATTTAATGCATCAAAATAAAAACATTTACAAAGTAATAATAATAGGATGAAAGTATATTAATTATTCAATAAAAAATAATGTAAATACTTTTATTTATATTTTCTTGATACATATCCATTTAATAAACCATAAAATTCCCTAAGAGTAAGGTGCACGATGGTAGGACTTTCATAGGGTGGTTCAGCAAACATGGTTTGTGTGATGATCATGGTGACCTTGATATTCTCCAATAAATGGTTTTTCTCATGCTTAAGTTTTTGGATATTATCTTGGTATTGGTTAAGGGAAAATCTCAGAAATTACATCTCCCTTGGAAGCCTTGATAAATTGACTTCATAGGGTATGATCCTATTGGATGAGGCTATCACTTCCTTTGTTTGTGTCAATTGTATTTATTAAAACCCTATATTTATACTAAAAATGTGGTCACTATTCAATGACTATATTATCAATGGTAATGATAATTAGCGTTCATTTAAATATAATTGGATATAAAAAAATGAAATAAGTGTATGTTTTTTCTATAACCATATTTCATGATGAGACATCCAAAAGGGGTATTTTATTTGTAACACTTTGGGTCATTATAATATTCCCCACTTAAAAATTATTTCCCTTGAAATTTACTTTTACCACACTAAAATTGATGAGGGTAACTTTGCTTCATCACTTCCTCTAGTTCCCATGTTGCTTCCTCAAAATTTTGGTTTCTCCACAACACTTTTACAAGGTGAATTTTATTATTTCGTAGAAAGTTTTCTCTGCCATCTATGATCTTCATCGGCTGCTCCTCATAGGAAAGGTCATTATCCAATGGTACCACCTTTGGATTGAGTACATTTTAGGGTTATGGTATTTACATCCTCAAGAGGGATTGACGGAATACATAATTACTTGAGATATGTTTGGTGGGAGTGTTAGTCGATAGGTCATCACTCTGATGTGATCAAGGATCTCCAAGGGGTCGATTTATCTTGGAATAATCATTCCCTTCTTCCCTAATATCATTTATTTCTTCTATAGAGATATGAATAGGAAAACCATGTCTCCAACATCAAACTCTAGTTTTCATCGACAATTGTTAGCATAGATCTTCTGTTGACTTTGAGCAGCCTTGATGTGCTGCTAAATGGTCTTAACCTTCACTATCATTTTAATGACCATTTTAGTACATAGAAGTTTTCATTCCATAAATTCATCCCCACATTCCATTTTTATTCACCTATTAAAATAAGGGGATTCATAGGGATCCATTAGAATTCTTGAGTGAAAACTTCTATTGTATAAGAACTCAACCAAATAAAGATATTGGCCCCATCCTCCTTTGAAGTCCATAGAACATTGTCACAACATATCTTCCAATGTATGAATATTACACTCAGATTGGTCATTGTTTTGATGATGATAGGTCATAATAAATTTTAACTTAGTGTTAAGATCATGCTAGATACTTTTCCAAAACATGGAGGTGAATCTTGGATCTTGAATGGATACAATCGATAGTGGTACATCATGCAGACATACGACTTCTTTGATGTATATCCATGCAATTTTATCCAATGAGAAGTCCTCTCAAATTGAAATAAAATTTTATATCTTTTTAAGAAGATCCTGAAAAACACATGTAGAATTGTTTCTCATGTATTTCTTTGAAAGTCAGGTAACAAATTACATAGATATGTTCTCCAATTTCTATGTTGGTATGTGCAATGGTTGCATCAAACCATTAGACTTCTATCTTTCAACCTTAACTTACTGACATACTGGTCATTTTGATATATATTCAGTGATCTACTTATTCATATTGGTCCACCAATAGTTCTCTCAGAGATCTTGATACATCTTTGTGCTTCCTGGGTGAATTTAGATAGTTGAACTATCTGCATCACCCAATAGTTCCTTCTTTAACTTGGGATTTGATGTAACACATATTTTTGACCCAAATCATAAAATTCATTCTTCGTCAACATTGAAATATAAAGATTTCCATTTCCTTATGGTTTCCACTTACTTTTTAATTCCCACATCATTCCTCTATTCATCCTTTATCTTTTACAAAAGAGACAGTTGAGCTATAATTTTTGAAATGATTGATGATGTTCCTTCCATTATGATTCCCATGTCCATCCTTTTTAAATCTAAGAAGATCGTTTCCTTCTCAATTATCATCATTGAGAATGATGCAAGTTCTTTTCTACTTATAGCATCTGTCACCTTATTTTATTTACCAGGATGTTAGTGGATTAAGCAATCATAATCCATTATGAGATGTATCCTTATTCGTTGGTGCATATTAATCTAATTTTATGTGAGTATATATTTGAGGCTATTGTGATCATTATATATCTCACACTTCTCCCCATAAAGATAATGCCACCATATTTTAAACACAATTATCACAGCTTATAACTCTAGATCATGCATGGGATCATTTTTCTCATGAATTTTAATCTACCTTGAGGCGTAGCCAATCAATTTTTCATTCTAAATTAACACACAACCCAATTCCTTCTTCAAAGCATTTCTGAATACTATGAAAATTTATCCAAATGTGGGTAGTGTGAGAATAGGGGAAATGATAATCCACCTTTTATATCCTTAAATCATTCTTCACATACATCATTCCAAGAAAACTTGAATCCCTTCCAATTTATCTTGGTAAGAAAGTTCTATAATCATGATAAAAATCTCACAAATCAGTGATAATACCCTAATAACCCAAAGAAACTATGAATATCTATAACAAATGTTGACATCATACATTCTTTAATTGCTTCTGTCTTTGAAGGATCTATATATATCTCGTTGATTGTGATGGTGTGACCCAAGAATGATACATACTTTAACCAGAAGTCACATTTGATGTACTTGGCATAACGATTGTTCTTTTTTAAGGTATTTATCACAGTGTTAATATACTACTCATGCTCATACATGATGTTGGATTATATTAGAATATCATCTATAAATACAACCATAAATTTTTTGAGTTAATCTCAAAAGACTCTAGTCATCATGTTTATGAATATTTTTGGAGCATTATTGAGTTCGAATGGAATCACTATGAACTCAAAGTTCCCATACCCTGTATGAAAATATGTCTTTGGGATGTCTTCCTTATTCACCCTTACTTGTTAATGTCCTGAATGAAGATCCACCTTGGAGAAGTATTTTACTCCACATAGTTGATCAAACAAGTCATCAATCTGTGGTAGAGGATAATTGTTCTTTATCATGATCTTATTGAGCTCATGATAATCAATGCAAAGGCGCATTGACCCATCCTTATTCTTGATAAAGAGGACTGGTGCACCCCGTGGTGAAGCACTTGGGTGTATGAAATCTTTATCCAAATTCTCCTATAGTTTTTTATTCAGCTACTCAAGTTCCACAACCACCATTCTATATGAATTCTTGGATAATAGCAATTCCTCAGGTATAGTCTCGATGGAAAATTCAACTTCTTGGCTATGAGGAAGACTAGGAAATTACTCTAGAAACAAATCATCATATTCCCTCACAATAGGAATGACATTGAGGATGGTTATTTCATTTGTCTCAATCATTTGATAAGTATATTCTTGCTCATGGGGAAATAATATCCATGATTGAGCTGATGGTTCTAAATAAGATTCATCCTCCTCCTTGCACTTGTTTAGAATTAGTGGTTACTTCATGGTAAAAAGAGTAATTTTCTTCTCATGGAAATTTATGCTATCTCTATATAGGGAAATCCAATCCATGCCCAGAATTTATCAAATTTCACTAGAGGGAGTATGACAATGTTCACTGGAAAGTTCATACCACAAAAATTGACTGGGGAGGAGTTTTATATATGGGATGCAAGAATTGACCTATTTTCCATTTTCACAAACATCTCTACTCCCATGCTTTATGGTGGTATTTGGATAGTTATACTAAAATTTCATGATATGAAGGAATGCATAGAACCAGAATAAAAAAAAGTATGTTTTCTATTATTGAATGAATAACTAGGGTACATATCATCACTTCATTGTTGGGATTCACTTTGGTGATTGTGATGGAAAAATATCTCCATTTCTTTCTTGGAGGTTTTTGGTTGTCTCTAAAAACCCTTTTCTTGTGGAATTTGTTTGCAAAGTTTCATGGTTCCTTATAGTTTATGAAATAGACAACGTTTTAAGGGTATAATAGATCATTCCTTTCCTACATCACATTCATGGATTTCTCATGTTAGTAATTTATATCTAGGTTTCATTCCATCCCACACCTAAATCATTTATTTGTTCCCTTTAGAAAATTTATGGGGTGCTTCTTTCTGTACCTTTGACAACTGGGATATTGAAATTTATTGGCACCATTAGATATCGCTATAGGGCTTATAGAATTAAAATCCACTTTTTTCTTGTTACCCCCATGATATCCTTGACATTCATCAATCTCCATTTCAACTATGATGAAACATCGGAAAATTTATTCATATATATCAAAGTTAAGTATTTTCAGGGATTTTCATAGAATAGGTCTTATCCCACCAAAGAAGCAGTCAACCTTAAATTCTGGGGTAATCACAAAGTCGAAGGCGTAACATGAATGTCTTGTGAATTTTGCTTCATATTCCTTGATAGATTCTTTTTCTTTTTTCTTAAGGTAAAATAAATAACGTTCCATTTTAAGTTAGTGTATGTGAGGGAAATATTTATTGAAAAATATTTTCTAGAATTCCTTCCACTACATCACCTTGATCGTTTCCTCATGCTTCATATATTTTATCAATGTCCACCATTGATCAGCTTATCTCTCTATAAAATAAATAACTGATAGAACATTCTCTTGTGTAGAACATTGAATGATGTAGAATATCTTCTCAATGATGTTGATCCATTTTTCTATGATTAAGGGACCAGATGATCTATTAAAATTAGGAGGCCTTTATCTCATAAAGCTCTAGATTATAGATAGAACTCTACTGGGGGAGGGTTTGGTGATCCTCTTGATCCATGTTTTTATTCGTAACTTGAGTTATCTAAGAAAGTATCTCGATAATGTTTTTTATTACCACTCCCATCAGTATGGGCATCTCGTTGGGGTAGTTATCACATTTCTCTTTGCATCGGTTGTTAACATGATTCCTCTTATTTCTAGCCATTTGATATAAAAAAAGTAAAATTATGGATGAGTATCTTAAACTATTAAACATATGAAGGGTAATCTAGAGAAAATAAAGGGATAACTTATAAATTACATTTATTTCCTTAACTTAGGAATTTCTAGGCTTCAATATATGTTACCATTGATCTATTTCCTAACATATATTCTTATTGGCATTTTTTGATCCCTTAATAATGGTTCGTAATGATATTATGAATTTACCAGAGCATATATGTTGGGAGTATTAAACAAGGTGTGTAGAAAGGCATGTTGTCGTGTACTAGGTTACCCCGAGTTAGGCTTGGAACACCTTGTTGGAGTTGTTACTCTTATGTGCATTTGTTCTAGAACAATGTCCACTTATAGTATTCAGACAGAGATTTATTTTCTTAATAAACCACTTAATCTATAATAACAAACATTTATGGATTTTTATTATACATAGTCTTATCCCTAAGGATTTATCTTGAGTTTTCTAATCCTAATTCCTAAAATAACTAAACTTTTCCTATGATACCAACTATTAAAACCCTACTCTTTATTTCATATTAATACAGGTTTTATTTCATAAAAGTACACTTAATACAAACTAAAATAAAGAGAAGTCTATTCTATTTGGGAATTATATACATTACATAACAACTTATAACATGGGATTCAAAACATTAATTAACACTTTCTTGACATGATCATAATATTCTAATGAACTTAAAACTTCATGGGATAGCCTGGGGACCAATTTAAAAAATAGGTGAGCTATAAATACCAGTAAGGTAATAAACAAGGGTTGACCAGAAGAAGATGATATAGGTTAGACAATAGGTATATCAATGGGGCATAAAAAGAGTAGGAATCAAATACATGCACAATGATGCATTATATTGTGTGGTAATCATAAAGACAACATAAGAAATGTGAAAAAAACTTAAATAATCACATCATAAACTTAGGTTAACACTAAATCCTCCAATACCTCATGGTGTAAAAAATACCATAAATTAGTCAGGTTCAATCACTTTCCAAACATGGTGTATCATGATACTAAACATTACCCAATGAATTGAAGCGCTATCTGAGTGAACCCATCATATTCATTCATTCTCATGCTTAAGTATACCATATAGATCATACACCATGGGTTCATTCATCGTCATAATTTTTTACATGATTAAGGAGTGTGTAATAAATATAATTAAGTCTCCAATTAATAAGTATATTTACATAAATGTGAATACCCTTGATAGGAAAATGGGTGTGGTATTCACTACACAATTGTTTTGGCACAGAAAATCGCTATGAAATTTCACCCACATAACATCGTTCCATAAACATTAATAAAAATGGTTGATGAGATAAAAAGGGGTGTATAATAATTTAAACATAAAGTTTTTGGTAAAAGTTACATGAGAGTACATTTCCCAAAATTATGAAATGTGCACAGAATGCATAAGTTCATAATGAAACAAGAAAAAAGAAGAGAAGTTTAGGATCCCTTATAGAATTTCTGCATAGTAATGGCTTAGGTAAGGATCCAGATGGGGTAATAAAAATGATATCTCATTTAAATAACACCAACTGCATATTAATTTAATGATTATAAGTGAATTAAAATATAACCACTTGAAATTAAAAGAACTATTTTTAATGAAGTTGCTTGAATTTGAAAGGAGGAGAGGAAGGTCTCTTACAAAATTTTGGCATGGTAATAGGTGTACATAAAGGTTCATAAGAGTATAAATGAGATTGAAAGGAGATATAGTCATTTAAAAATAAAATTGAAAGTAATTTGTATATGGAATAACATATTCCAACAAAATAAAAATGAAATTAAAAAACATAACATAAAAGGAGTGCTTGATAAAATAGAAGATTGGAAGATCCCCTACTTAAATGTGTAACTCCAAATTCTTGGGAAGTACTTATTGAGAGATTTGGGTAACATTGGGATAACTATAGAGAGTGGTGAAAAGATTATGGACATGATCCAAGTATTTTTAATGAAGATAAATGGGATCTTGGGTGGGTTTATATAGTAAAGGAGGGAAATTTATTTCTTATTTAGGTTTTGTAATCTACATAATAAAATATCCAAAACCACAAAACATCCCACGGTTTTTCCCAAATTTTAGTGTTTTAAATTATTTTATATGGACAAGGGAAAAACATATTAATCTATTACCTTTGGTGATGTGGAGGTGAGTCACGCACATAAATAATTATTTTAAAACTTTAAAATATATCATTGATTTTGGAGGATTCACAAAGGCTTTATAAAATATTAAAATAAACTAAAAAATCAATTTA
The DNA here is from genome assembly GCA_963277665.1 of Viscum album. Taxonomy (NCBI): domain Eukaryota; kingdom Viridiplantae; phylum Streptophyta; class Magnoliopsida; order Santalales; family Viscaceae; genus Viscum; species Viscum album. The sequence continues at coordinate 45,938,336 of OY728130.1, read as the reverse complement.
TTTTAACTGAAAAACATATATTTATTTTTGTATACCATTTATATTACTTATTATGTAACATTTCGGTCATTATGATTTCATAAAACACAAATTATATTTATATGGTATTTAATTTTTTCCCAAAAATTCAACTATCTCATAAAATTATTACAAATTCTTCATTGTATAAGTTTTAAATTATGATTCAAAAACAAAATATTCATTTTATCTAAATAATTTTATAAATATTTGAATTTTTACTTTTAAAATAATGAGTGGAATTTATTGAAAATGATGGGGTTTTGAACCCTAAAAAATTGCATTTGACTTCATCAAAAATTATATGATCATTTATATTTAATAAAAAATAGTTAATAATATAATTTTATTAAAATATTATTTATTTCAAAAATCCATTAATTATTTAACTCATTAATTGAATTTTAATATTAACCAAAAATACATTTTTTTGCTTTATTGTATCAAAATAAAAATCCTTTACAAAGTGAATATAATAGGATGAAAATATATTAATTAATTTATAAAAAATAATGTACATACTCAAATTTCTATGGTCTTGATACATATCCCTTTAATATATCAGAAAACTCCATAAGAGTAAGGTGTGTGATGGTGGGACTTTCATGGGGCGGTTTGGTGAACATGATTTGGGCCATTATCTCAATGAGCTTGAACTTCTCCCAAAAATGGTTTCGCTCATGATTAAGATGTTGTATATTATCTTGGTTTTGGTCAAGGGTAAATCCAATAAATGATATCTCCCTTTAAGTCTCTGATAAATGGGATTTATAGGGTATGATCCTACTGGTTGAGGTCATAACTTCCTTTTTATGTGTTAATTGAATTTGTTAAAACCCAATACTTATCCTTTGGGGGGATATGACTTGCCTTTCTGGTGGCCTATGTGAGGTGTTTGTGTGTTTATCTATAATTGTACCCTAAGAACCTATATATATATATATAACTATATTACATGATGAGACATCAAAAGGGTAAGTTTATTTATAACATTTTGGTTCATTACATAATTCCCATTAAAGTATTATATAATTATTATAATTATATGTATGGAAATTTACATACTCATTTTATGATTTCCCTTTCTCTAGGTTTACAGTTCAAAAGTTTCTAGATCGATAAGGTAATTTTTCCTTAATATTCTTTCTTTGATACACATATTATTTTATGCACCTAAATTATTTTACAAGGTGTATATACCAATCCATTACATGTTGTATCATGAATATAATTCTTTTCATGTTATCATAAGATCCATATAATTTTATTCTATCATAGGGATTATGATTCAATGTTACCAAAGTGGTCAGATTTTATTGATATAATCTCATTATTTATCAGTATTGTTTGTGATTATGCTTTAATTAATGAAATCTTATTATCCAAATTTCAATAAGCTCTGGAATTTTCTTATCCTATGGTTATTAATAATATATTCATGTATTGGTACCATTTTTTCCACTATTTTTTACATAGTAATATTAAGAAAATGTTTCTAAGAAAATCCTACATTATTTCTCTCTTCAGTTGGAAATATGCTTTATCCAAAAACCATGTTTTCTAAAAATGTTTTCAAAAATGTTTTTAAATGACATTTTAACATTATTTTCTAATAAATGGATTTCTAAAAAAAATTATGTTTTATAACATGTTTAAAATGGTTTTCAAATTATTATTTATAAGTTTTAAATGTTTTTTTCTAAGAAAAGGGTTTTCAAGCTGTTTTAAGTTTTAAAAAATGTTTTTCAAAGCAGAAAGATTATTTTCCCCAAGAATTTTTTTTAAATGATATATCCAAATTATTTTCTGTATAAGATGACATCTTTTGGTTTTACCTATTCTTTACTAGGGATATTATTCAATAATACCATTAATAATCCTTATTTAATCGTTTATGTTTTGATGGAATGAGGTTTATGACACTTTTTCACTTCCACAGGTTATACCATTATTAAATTCTCATAAAACATGCTTACTTTAATGGGTTATTCTATTATGAAAATATTAGTAAACATTTCTCTTTTCCACATGCTATAATATAATTATGATACCCTTTTCATTTCATGGGTTATGATACGGTGTTTAAGAAACCCATCCCTTTTTATGGATTAAGATATAATGAATGTTTTATTATCTTGTAGTACACGTTTGATTTCATTATGTGGTGGGTGCGACCTATATCTCCTTACAATTAAGTGGGTAAAGATTTGTATCTCATGAGATAATTATGGGAAATAATTTGATGGGATTGATCCATTATAGGAAGAAGGTTTAACCTAATCCATTATGGGAAGAAGGCGTAACTTGATCCACTATGGTAATAAGGTGTAACTTGATCCAGTATAAGGAAATTAACGCAATTGTAGATGGTGGTGTTTTTCACCCAGTTTTTTTAGCCCTCGTGAAGTTCCCTGATAAGTTTTTGAAATGATCCCTGACTTATAGGGAATAATTTTTAATGTTTATGTGTCTTCCAAAATTCTATGTTTTATTTCTATGGTATTATATCAAGGATTATTCTCTTGATTCATTTATGATTCATTACTTATAAACTACCAATATTTATTCCATAAATCATAATTAAGATCTTTGGATGCAGGGTATGATCTTCTAATGTTATGTTCAGGCTCCCATACCCTTATGATCATGATTATTCTTACATATATCCATTTTTTACCCTTATTGATAATTTTTGCTCACCCTTTATTATGTTTAATTTTCCCAAGTTAGGAAGAACGGTTTTTAATAATGAGTACCAATAGGGGAAGATCCTTACGGGAGTTGTTGAGGATCTTTCATCAAATTAGAATAATGTGTTCCCAATTTCCAAAGACACAAAAATATTATAGTCCTTGGTCATGTACTTTTTTTATGTGATTAATATTCATCTAAAATGATGTAATATCCGTGTATTCTATGTCTGGGTCACTATACAAGTCATCCCCAATAATACCATCTTTTGGAATGTCTGATTCAATATGAGGTTGATCCTAGAGCCAATGTCTACTAGGAAATGAAGGATCTATATGAAATTAAACTATAAGGATTCATAAGAAGGGTGGATTATATCATAAATTATATCACCCTCATCCACCTATAATAGGATTTTATAGGATGGAATTTTTCTTTCTTGGATTTATCTAAATGTTAGGCTTCAATGTTGTAACCTCAGTTCTAATCTAAAGAGGAATCTTTTGGGACTTTGTGGGAACATCGTGAAGATCATTTGAAAATAATAGTGCATCAAGGATAAATAATTTAGCTTGAATATAGATAAGGTTCTTGATAATATCATACTTTTGAGGTAGGGGCATATTTTTGATCCCTAGGAATTTCCCTTTAATATGAATCTTGGTATGCCTAATTATCTGAGTTGAAATGTTTTAACTCGTACCTTCTATATTACATTATCATTTTGATGGATTTAGTTTATCCTTGGATGGTTATTAATGATCCTTGGATGGTTTTGGATGAGCTATATGGTTGATTAGTTTAAAATGCAGTGAAGTGGAATTGGACGATGTTATGTTGGGTAGTTGTGCTTATCAAGCCTTGATTAATGCCCATCATCTAGTCTAAACAACAAAGACCACTCTTTTAGGGATAAATCCTTGGGAATTAATCTTCTTATATTGGTGTTTTCATTTTACTCTATATTTTTGGATTGAAGTGACTTAAGGATATGGTTGGTGTGATTCATCATTTAGATCTAGACAGTGGTCCACCAATATGATGGAATTCACAAAATAATTTTCCTAATATTTGTTAGAGGAGTCCTCCAGGATCAGATTGGTAAATAGAACTCATCCAAATTTAGGGAACATGGATTATATTTAATCAAAGACTATATTTTTCACCACTGAAGGACTTTTACTCCCAATTATCTATCAGCATTGGATTTATTTAGACATTGAAATTTTTGATGCAGATGGTGTCATACAAGGAGATGAAATCACCATAGAAGTTACTATTTGAATTGTCTATTCTAAAATGATCCAATGAGGTCTAATAAGTGATTTTCAAAAAAGACAATCATTAAAATTCTATACACCTAGATTAGGGACCTACTTCCATTTCCTAGTATATTCATCAACATCAGGTTTGGTGAGTGTTGGTACTGTAGTGTGTAGCAAAAGCTGGTGTGCTGAGGATTTAAAATTTTTCATAACTAGAGAGATGAAACTTCATTATATTTGTAGATCTTAGTCTCAATAAATTTCCAATGATCTCACATGAATTTATTAATAATAATATTAAACATGAATAATTAACTTGTTCAAATTGGTGGTGTGTTTGACTGCAGCTTGTCACTGATGATTGTTAATCAAAGTATCAGAGGCTAAGCCCCTCCTGATCATCCACACACACATAAAGAGTCCATGAAAATTCTGATCATCGAATTTTGAGTTCTATTATAGAGTTATGATGAATCCTTCAACATCACGATAATCACCATGATCCAGTTCCTTCAATCAGTGATGATGATCAAAGATAAAACTCCTTGAACTAGAAATTCGGTCTCTAGGATGTGGGGAGGAGGATGGAGGAGATATAAAATTCATGGGTATGAATAGTAACCTAAAAATGTGCTTTCTCCTTATATATTGGAAGTTAATTACCCAAAAATGGTTTCCAAACACCCATATAAGTAGCGACCACTATATAAAAAATAAATGACACGTTATGAAAAACAAACTATATCATAAATTTCATTTATATTTAATCACATAATTGTAATTTAAAAAAAATAGATGATAAAATTGAGTCACTAACTTGACTCATAATTCCCACAATATTAAATTAACCTTGAATAATAAAATAATATTTTTTGTATAATATTTTTCCATGTATTCACTTAATACCTTGTGAATAATTATAATAAATAAATTAAACCTATTTATTTAATACTCTAATAATCATTTTTTTATTTATTTTTTGGTGACCATTTATTTTCAGATATGTCTCGAATCCCCATGGTGGGGACACCATGAATTATTCTTCTATTCATCAGAATAGGGAAAACTCTTGAATGTGCTATTGTATATGAACCTCTATGACCATATCTCGATATAAGGGAATATAATTCATAGACTAATATCGGAGTCTAGAAACACATCAAGGCCCATGTGGAGATAAGGAAAATACATCTCAATGATATCCATACCTATGCACACACACTATGTAATATAATCTCTTTATCTCCCAATATCTAAAAAAGAAGGATCCACACCGTATGTCATGATCCATCCTTTATTTACTATTCATTGAACTAATTAGATAGACTTACTTTCTTATACCATGGTCATGGATTTAGTTAATGTACTAATATCCTGATCAACTAAGGCTAAGATATCTCTTCCTTTTGGAAGAGACAATTTATATCTTTATTATTCAATCAATATCATACTACCAATGGTGCACCCAATATAATCTACCTTTCTATGACTTAAATTCCATTGTTTTTTCCATGCATCAAATTACATGATCAAATAGTACAGACTAATAACATTATCATGTTAAGAGACAACTACACATGTAAACATATAAGAACTAACAATGATACCTAAAACATGTGGTGTTTCTATTGGTGGGTCACTCCTCATGAACTCATATACTCGAGATCACCAGGTACGAACTTCATGATAAGAAGTCTCAATGCTTATGTGCCCCTAGCACCTGATGTTTATACATCATATCTATCATGTTAGTATGATGTATCTGTAATATGAGAAATAAATTTAGGATTAGTATCTCTAGGTTCTCATTATAGCCTGGGAAATTCTATAACCCTTTGATACAATATATAATCTAGAGAAATTACTATAAATATAGTAGGTGTAGAGGTATCAACACAATTCTAGTCATATAAACACATTTATATATATCAAATTGTATACATGTAATGGTAATCAGAGTACATACCTAATTCGTGTCTAGGGTACCCACTTTAAACACTCCCACTTTCACTATAGATAATTTCTAATAATCCAAAAATCTCTAGCTCATATATAAGAATCATGCTTCTACTGAGATATGTCTTTAATCAGGTGGTCTACCATGTTATCCTCTATGGATACTCTACTAAATGTGAATTCACATATCTAAGTAAAATCAATCAAGAGATGAAACTTCCAAAGTATACTCTTTGTCATCTTATGTAACCTGGACTCCTTGGAAATCACCACTACTATAGTATATATAATTGGGTTTGCACTACTAGGAAGAAAACATATGTTTGAGATAAATTTTTTTATCCATGACACCTTCTTTGCTATATCGTAAGTGTGTATATACTTATAATCTACTATATTTTTGGGGACTATAGGTCTCTTCAAGCTTCTCTAGATCATTTCACCACCAATCAGGAAGAATACAGAGCTTGACTATGATTTGAGGTCATCATGATCTGTTTGAAAACTAGCATCAATATATCCTCTCTTTACTAGATTCTCATCTCCTCTATACACCAAGAACATATCCTTTATACACCTTAAGTATTTTATGATTGTATTTACAGCTTCCAAATGCAACTCTCTTATATTTTTGTAATATCCTCCCACCATTCTTAAGCAAAGGAAACATCAATCCTAGTGCATAGAATGTAAAACATGGTATATCTCATTTTTGAGGTATAAGGTATTATACTCATTCTTTCAATATCCTATTATGTTTGGGGAGACATTTTCCTAGATAGATTGATATCATGTATCATAGGAAAAAACTCTTTCCTGTATTGTTTCGTACTATATATTTTAAGTACCTTTTCAATATATGTACTTTTACTTAACCCAATCAACCTATGAGATACATCTTGATAAATCTTAATCCCAAGCATGTAGGCTGCTCCACCCATGTCATTAATATAGAATCATTAATTTAACAAATTTTTAACTAAATGTAAGACTTGAACTTTTTTTTCTATAATTAGAATTTCATGAAAATATAATACAAAGAAAACGATAGCATTCCCACTAACCTTATTATGGATACATATATCTCTTTCATTATTAATGAAACCAAATTCTCTTATGGACTCATCAAAATGAATTTCCCAATATCATGATGTCTTCTTTAACCCATAAATGGATCTATGTATCTTGCATAATTTTTTGGAACTATAATAGTTAATAAACCCTTTGTGTTGAGACATATAGATGGATTAAACCAACTTACCACTTTGAAAATAAGTTTTTAAATCCATTTTTTAAATCTCATAATCATGGAATGATGCTATTATAAGTAATATTCTAAATTATTTTATGTGTGATAAGGTATCATCATAGTCTATCACTTGACATTTCCTAAAACCATTCACTAATAGTCATGCATTACAGGTATTGACTTTAATATCCATGTCCAATATTTTCTTAAATACCCATTTTCACCCAATGGGTTTTACATCAGCTAGAGGATCTACCAAAATCCAAACTTCATTTTGGTATATGGACTCCATCTCAGAATGCATGGATTCTTGAAATTTGGAAGCATCCTTGCCTTTTATTACATTCTTGTTGGATAAAATTTCATCAATATCTAATAGTAATGTATTACCTAACTTGGTGAAAATAAAACCATATGTCTTTGTTTCTCTAAAATCTCAGGTTGACCTATATAGTACTTATGTCTTATGAACATATTTATTTCCCATTTTCTATTATGGAGATGGTTCTTGTACCAGCTATTATGCATCTGAAGCATAAAATTCATCAAATTTAATTATTCTCCCTCTATTTTCATTTCAAATGTGTTCCCTTTCTATAAATATTTATTTTCTTTCCAAAATTACTTTTATACCAAAAAATTTATATAGGTAATCTCCTTTGGTTTCATTGTGATATCTTTTAAAGATGCTCTTTGTGCTTTGAGATGATAATTTTTCAATAGGTATTGTATTGAAAAAGTCCTCACATCCCCATACAAGTATGTGTGATATATTGGGTTTCTTTCCATACCATAACTCATATAGAATCCAATATATTTCTTTAGCTAGTACTCGGTTAAGGGTAAATTACTATGTCTGCAATGTGTATCCCCAAAAGGATAATAGAAGAGTTTCATGGCTCATCATTGATATGAAAATATTAGGAAAGTACCAATTATTCTTTTCACTGACATCATTCCACTGAGGTTTATAATGTGGAGTGAGTTTGGATACTATCACACACTCCTTCAATTGATCAATGAATTCTTGTTCAAGATGCTCTCCATCTCAGTTTGAGAAAACTACCTTAATATTTTTATCATTATAGTTTTATACTTTTTTTTTTATCCCTTAACATTTTGAAATTAATCTTACTTATAACTAATTAAGTGTATATGACCATACCTACTATTTTCATTGCTAAAATTAATGAAGTAAAAAAACCCACCCCTTGCATCTATTGGAAATGGTCCACATATGTTAGTATGAATCAATTCTAGTTAATCAATTTACCTTGATCCTTTCTTAGAGATGGGTGTTTTGGATATTTTCTCCTTTTAAAAAAGAGTTACATACATCCATGGGTTTTAATTTAGTTGATTCTAAAAACTGTTCTTGATATAATTTTTTTAAATGCTTCTCATTTAAATGATCAAGCCCAAAGTGAAATAGGTGGTTGTTATATGAGTAATTTTCACTGGTTTTTTCATGGATTTCATTAATAGGTTTTTTATTTCAAGTATATATAAGTTATTGTAACACCCCAAGCTTCTACGGTATGCTTCTCTTTGAATAATGTGATAGCGTGTGTTGTACGCAACATCGAGTTATAACACACCACAACCAATCAAACTAGCCGTTTTGAATAGTAATACCTACTTTTTGAAATTATATATATATTATATTTCAAAATGGACTTCATTTTTGGATATGGAATATCAAAATTATCCTAAGATGAATTTTTTGTATTTTTCTGTGAACTTCCAATTTTTATGAATAGTGAAAAATACTTAAAAACAACTTCTTTAATCAAAATAATTTATAGTGATAAATTATATTATTGAGTGGTTTTAAAGTATAATTTGAATATATTTTTACCATTTTATCCAATGGTGTCCATTATAATTAATTTCACTTTGAAATTGGACCTAAACAATTGTCAATCTTTTGATATATATTGTTTCTTAAAAACACGCTATTTGTTGTGACAGCGAGAATTAATTATAAAATTAATTAATACAACTTATATGTTTGGAATTTTTAAAAATATACATCATTTTCTAATTTGGAATATCAATTATAGCTTAGGGGGAAATTTTGGCATTGTTCTGAAAAACTTCAATTTTTGATGAATAGTGAAACTACTAAGTGGTAGTTAAAAAAACTGAATTTTTCATAAAACTTAATTTTACCGCTTCTGTGATTGGAATTTTTGAAAATCTGAGAGACACTATTAATATCAAGAAGTAAAATGTGGTTCAATGAGATGAAAATAATTTTTGGTGAATAGTAACTTTTTACTTTTATTTACCACGGTTAAAAGTAAATAGGGAAATTAAGGGTAAAAATGATATTAATATTACCCTAACACATATCCTAATTATATTGGAAAAGTGTATCTCGACCAAAAACAACCTTAGGAATAAAATATTATCATTTAGGTCCACTTGTATTAGATTAGGATATTTATTATTATTTAATTCAAAGAAGAGTTAAAAGAGTTAAAATCAATGATTATTTACTAAAACATTTTTAATATAGAGTTATACATAAGGTAAATTAAATTGTAAATATTCATTATAAATATAATAAGATTTCCTATATAATTATATTTTATTTATAATTTTTAGACATTAAATAATTTACTTTATTTATGACACAATGATGATGCAGTAATTACTATAATAGTAAAAAATTAAAATAATTGATATTATAAATACCCAAATAAATATAATTTGAGACTTTTAATGAATTACACTAATTTTCTAGGATAATATGACATATTCATATTGATTTAATTGACTTTTTCCGAAGTAATAATTCTGTTATGAGTTTCACAAAAATCAACTATTGAATAGTGTCAAAATTGACATAAAAGAGTTTTTAAAACAAATATTATATTATTAATTGACATTAAATTCCTAAAAATCTAAGGTTCGGGCAAGAGACTTATATCATGATAGGTGTATCATCAATAGACCACTTGTGGGTCTCTTGGATGTATATGGTAAGTTTATTAACCATATAATATAAAAATACAAAGAGACATTGTAAAAGTCAAACTAATTAACTTAGAGTTAATACTTAAAGATAAGGTTAATATAGTAACCCAAACCTGTCTAAATTCTATTGGTTAAGTGGTTTCAGAACCATACCCACCTTAAAATTTAAATAATCAACTTTGGAGCCATTATAAACCGAATATGAATTTATTATAAATTAATATTTCTAGCTTTTCCAAAGGTGCCCCCTCACCCCTCTTATAAAAGGGCACTCCTCCTTCTCATTACTTAAAACCTTCAAAGCCTTTGGGTTGGGCCAAACTCTTCCCAATTACTCTCTCAACTTCCCTCACTTCATCCTAGAGGCCTTCCTTTAGTCATAAAGCCATCCTAAGAGCCCTTTTGATCAAATCAAAAGGAAGAACCCGAAGAAGAGGTAATGATTTCACCACCCTTTTCCAAGTTTCTTTCTTCTTCCACTTCTTCTTTCTTTCTTATTACCATTATAAAATAATAACTCCAGTATATTATATATACTGTGATGTTATTATAAATATGGTACAACCATATTCAGTATTCTATCCATCCTTTGAATAACATGTCATCATACGTGCGTACGTACGGCTTACAGTCTCCACGTCGTGGTGTAATTGTTATTCAATAAATTATTATTTTGATGGGTATAATAATGATGTGAAACTCATGTAAATAATAAATATAACATGATAATGATTTTTTATATATGATATATTATTCAATTATATATTATTTTAATATTAAAAGGATGATATTGTCACTCGTGCGTACGTACGGACTACTGTCTCCACGAACACGATGAGATTCATTCTCCATTGTATCCATTCAAGTATAATTCTCATTTGATGATTAATAATAGTATTTAAGGACTTGATATCATTCTGTATATGAATAAGATACAACCTATCCATGAAAAACATGGCTTACGTAACAAAACATATAAAAGAAAACGAGTAAGTTAACACCCGAAACAACGATAATACTAAGATATTATTAACAAATCAATGTTAAAAGATCATATATGATATCATATTAATCTATATGATTCTTGTATAATTTAATAAAAATTATTTCACCATTATACAGGAGGTTACCCTACCCTCAACCAAGGAAAAGTGCAAGGTAAGGTTTATTTCACAATCTCTTCATTATCCGAGGTTGTTTATACGTAATAATCTACTGGGATCTCTTTATCATCCACATCCATGTTTCTTAAAAATGTATTTCAAAACATTTTTAATATTTAGAATAATATGGGTTAAAGTCATTTATACCCTTGTTTGACTTTTTGTAAGAGTTTTATAAAGGAATCTTTCTGTCGTTTTCCAAACAAGGTTCTTTTTAACCTTTTCGACAGAATTAAGGTAAGAAAGTTTTTTTTAACTTATACGGCGGGTGCGGTTATTTTCCGCCGTTATAAAATCGTTGAAGCTTCCCTTACAAGATTATAAGAATATTTTCAAAGAAAATGTTTTATTTTATAAATATATGACTCTTAAATGATTTCAAAATAGAAATAGATATTTCTCTAAAAAGAATTTTGATTTCATCTATGTCAACATCCTTTGATGGATTTTACGCTTATTTGAAGTTGATTTATTATGATACAAAACTTATATATTGTATTGAAGGTTTTGTGATATTTTTGACTGTGGATGTGCTATTTTTATACCATTCATAGTTTATGGTGAAAGTATTGACATTTCGTATTCTAGTTTTAATACAAATGTTTATGTTATGTTTAAACCTTTTCATATGGGAATGCATTGGACTTAATATGTGAAGGGTGGAGCCCGCTATATCTCATCGATGCATCGGTAGGTCTCATGAGACAAACTAGTGTCTTGGCACAAGGCCTTGGAAAAATCTTATTTGTAGTCTTGGCACGAGGCCTTGGCTATGTGGTTATGATAGTCTGGCATTATGCATTCCATTGTTATGAAAGTGGTTATTGATATTCCATGTGATTATTCGATTAGTAGAATATCCATGTGAATAAGTAAATGGCATTATTTCATTTTATTTCTGCCATACTATGTTGAAGTTCAAGTTTAAAAGGCTTTTTTTTAGTTATACACTTCCTTAAATGTTTATTTTTAGTTATGAAAGTTTCCGCTATATTGTTATCCTTACTGGGCATTTGAGCTCACCCCTTTTCTATGTTTTATTTTTCCCAGGATGTGAAGAAGTAATTTATGAATGACCTTCAGGGATAGTATGTGGGGATATGAGTGTGGAATATGGAGACTATGTTTTAGTATTAGTTTTTCACTTTATGATGTAATGTAAAACTTTATGAATATATCTAGTGTTTCCAAGGCTACTAAACCAATCGGTCTTTCGAGATTTGATCTTTCTTGTGATCATGACAATGTTATATAATAATGCACCGACTCTGGGTAACTGGGGTCGGGGCATTACAGTTGGTATCAGATGAAGTTTAGTACAAACCTTGGAAGCTGGATTTAGATAAACTCTGATTATAGCACGTAGACCTAAGATAAACTTTGAGGATTAGTATAGAAGAACTTCCTAGAATTTTATTATTGTAGAGATTTTGTGAGTTTTCTGAGCAATACATCCCTGTCTGGATACGAGCAGGTAGAGGCGGCTCTGGCACAGATGTACCTAGAGGTAAAACCTGAAAACACCGCTTTCAGCTAGACTCGAACGGGAACTGGTGCACGACAACGGGCCTTGCTGCACTCTTGGTTACGACACTCCCAGGGGGTATGCTTAGGATAACTCTCATTTTCTTTACAAATCATTATGAAGGGTTTATGAGTATATACTTCCTCAATGAAAACATTTTTATTATTATGGATTATATCCATAAATAGTTCAATTTATGTTATGTTTTTTTTAAGTATGGAATTATGTATTTTGATTTATAAACTGATCTAGTTTGTGCCATTGTTTAGAAATGGCTCCTAGTGGAAGAAATGGAAACCGTATCAATGCACGCACTCCATGTAGGGATTTCCCTTCTAATTAAGATAATTATAGTGGAGATGGTGATGCAACTGGTGCCGATCAGCTAATCACCATACTGGGACAACTCACTTAGGTTATGAATAATAACCTTACCCGTATGGAGCACCTCGATCTGCAGCGTGAAGGATCAATGTTAGATTGATTCATGAGGCAACAACCACCAACGTTCAATGGGAGTACAAATCCCTTAGTACCTAATCAATGGATAAATTCCCTAGAGAAAATGTTTCAGGCTTTGGGGAGTAGTGAAAGGGAAAAAGTTATCATGGCAGTTTACCGACTCACTGAAGATGCTAATCAATGGTGGTCATTGATTCAAAACACGAAGGAAGATGATGAAGTATAAAATATGGAATGTAGGGAGTTCAAAGATCTATTTTTAAAAAAAATATCTTCCTCGCGACCATTGAGCAGATATAGAAAGGCAATTTCTGATTCTGAGACAAAAGGAGCATGAGAATGTCACAAAGTATGAGGCTAACTTTACAAGGTTAGCAAGGTATGCTAGAGATTATATACGTAACCCAAAAATTAAGATTGATCGTTTATTTTATGGGTTAAAACCATTTCTCTGTCGAGCATTAGTCTCATAATCCATTTCATCGTACGAAGACATTGTCTCATGTGCTATCAAGACCGAAAAGGAATTCTCTAAGTCTTATGAATTTAAAGTAAAGCAAGAGAAGAAGAGACCTGCTGATCAATCTGGGAATGGAAATAAGGGGAATAAGGGAAGATGTTGAATATCCATCATGTGGTAAATGTGGTAAGAAACACCCCAGTACTTGATTGAAGGGAATAGGATTCTGTTACAAGTGTGGTGAAAAAGGCCACCAAGCTCGTGATTGCAAGGGGAAGAAGGAAGCTATCAATGTTCAGTGCTACAATTGCAGGGAGATGGGGCATTATGCAAATGAATTTCCTAAGCGTCAGGAGAACTTACCTTAGAAAAGGCCAAGGGATCAAGGCCAAGCTTATTCTATCACTACTGCTGAGGTAGAATCTCCGAAAGACGTGGTGGCAGGTAATTTAATGGTTTCCTCAAGTTTAGAAAATGCATTATTTGATTCGGGATCATCGCATTGTTTCATATATTCCCAGTTTTCTATGAAAATTAGATATTTCCAATTTGATTTAACAAGGGAGTTGTCAGTTAAAACTCTTAAGGGAAGTATCATTGCAACAAAGTTTTGTGAATCATTCCCCATTAGAGCACATAAATGTTCTTTATCTGCTGATCTCATCGTCATACCTATGATTGAGTTTGATATAATACTCGGTATGGACTGGCTTTCGGACTATGATGCAAAGATTTATTGTAAGAAGAAAGAGGTTACGATTCTTGATGATGATGATAAGGAACACCTTATCTTTAGAGCAGAATCGTCACCACCTAATTCTTATCTAGATCCACCCCCAGTAGCTCAACTAAATTCAATTATTGGGGAAGAAGAGAATGAAATAACCACCCAAGTCTTTTCATACGATAATATTCTTGAAATTTCGAGGACGAAATTATTTGAAGGAGGGGAGAATGTAACACCCCAAGCTTCTACGGTACGCTTCTCTTTGAATAATGTGATAGCGTGTGTTGTACGCAAGATCGAGTTCTAACACACCACAACCAATCAAACTAGCCATTATGAATAGTAATACCTACTTTTTGAAATTATATATAATTTATATTTCAAAATGGACTTCATTTTTGGAATCAAAAAATCAAAATTATCCTAAGATGAATTTTTGGTATTTTTCTGAGAACTTCCAATTTTTATGAATAGTGAAAAATACTTAAAAACAACTTTTTTAATCAAAATAATTTATAGTGATAAATTATATTATTGAGTGGTTTTAAAGTATAATTAGAATATATTTTTACCATTTTATCTAATGGTGTCCATTAGAATTAATTTCACTTTGAAATTGGACCTAAACAATTGTCAATCTTTTGATATATATTATTTCTTAAAAACACGCTATTTTTTATGACAGCGGGAATTAATTATAAAATTAATTAATACAACTTATATGTTTGGAATTTTCTAAAATAGACATCATTTTTGAATTTGGAATATCAATTATATCTTAGGGGGAAATTTTGGCATTCTTCTGAAAAACTTCAATTTTTGATGAATAGTGAAACTACTAAGTGGTAGTTAAAAAAACTGAATTTTTCATAAAACATAATTTTACCACTTCTGTGATTGGAATTTTGAAAATCCGAGAGACACATTTAATATCAAGAAGTAAAATGTGGTTCAATGAGATGAAAATAATTTTTGGTGAATAGTAACTTTTTTCTTTTATTTACCACGGTTAAAAGTAAATAGGGTAATTAAGGGTAAAAATGATATTAATATTACCCTAACACAAGTCCTAATTCTATTGGAAAAGTGTATCTCGACCAAAAACAACCTTAGGAGTAAAATATTATCATTTAGGTCCACTTGGATTAGATTAGAACATTTATTATTATTTAATTCAAAAAAGAGTTAAAAGAGTTAAAATCAAAGTTTATTTACTAAAACATTATTAATATAGAGTTACACATAAGATAAATTCAATTGTAAATATTAATTAGAAATATAATAGGGTTTACTACATAATGATATTTTATTTATAATTTTTATAAATTAAATAATTTATTTTATTATTGACACAATGATGATGTAGTAATTACTATAATTGTGAAAAAATAAAATAATTGATATTATAAATACCCAAATAAATATAATTTGAGACTTTTAATGAATTACAATAATTTTATAGGATAATATGACATATTGGGATTGATATAATTGACTTTTTCCGAAGTAATAATTCTGTTATGAGTTTCACAAAAATCAACTATTGAATAGTGTCAAAATTGACATAAAAGAGTTTTTAAAAAACATATTATATTATTAATTGATATTAAATTCCTAATAATCTAAGGTTCGGCCAAGAGACTTATATCATGATAGGTGTATCATTAATGGACCACTTGGGGGTCTCTTGGATGTATATGGTAAGTTTTTTTACCATATAATATAAAAATACAAAGAGACATTGTAAAAGTGAAACTAATTAACTTAGAGTTAATACGTAAAGATAAGGTTAATAAAGTAACCCAAACCTGTCTAAATTCTATTGATTAAGTGGTTTTTGACCAATCCCCACCTTAACCTTTAAATAATCAACTTTGGATCCATTAGAAACCGAATATGAATTTATTATAAATTAATATTTCTAGCTTTTCCAAAGGTGCCCCTCACACCTCTTATAAAAGGGCACTCCTCCTTCTCATTAATTCACACCTTCAAAGCCTTTTGTTTGGTCCAAACTCTACCCAATTACTCTCTCAACTTCCCTCACTTCATCCTAGAGGCCTTCATTTAGTCAGAAAGCCAACCTAAGAGCCCTTTTGATCAAATCAAAAGGAAGAACCCGAAGAAGAGGTAATGATTTCACCACCCTTTTCCAAGTTCCTTTCTTCTTCCACTTCTTCTTTCTTTCTTATTACCATTCTAAAATAATAACTCCAGTATCTTATATATAATGTGATGTTATTATAAATATGGTATAACCATATTCATTATTCTATCCATCCTTTGAATAACATGTCATCATACGTGCGTACGTACGGCTTACCGTCTCCACGTCGTGGTGTAATTGTTATTCAATAAATTATTATTTGGATTGGTATAATAATGATGTGTAACTCATGTAAATAATAAATATAACATGATAATGATTCTGTATATATGATATACCATTCAATTATATATTATTTTAGTATTAAAAGAATGATATTGTCGCTCGTGCGTCCGTACGGACTACCATCTCCCCGAACGTGATGAGATTCATTCTTCATCGTACCCATTCAAGTATAATTCTCATTTGATGATTAATAATAGTATTTAAGGACTTTATATCATTCTGTATATTAATAAGATACAACCTATCCATGAAAAATATGGCTTACGTAACAAAACATATAAAAGAAAACGAGTAAGTTAACACCCGAAACAACGATAATACTAAGATATTATTAACAAATCAATGTTAAAAGATCATATATGATATCATATTAATCTATATGATTCTTGTATAATTTAATAACAATTATTTCACCATTATACAGGAGGTTAACCTACCCTCAACCAAGGAAAAGTGCAAGTTAAGGGTTATTTCACAATCTCTTCATTATCCGAGGTTGTTTAGACGTAATAATCTACTGGGATCTCTTTGTCATCCACATCCATGTTTCTTAAAAATGTATTTCAAAACATTTTTAATATTTAAAATAATATGGGTTAAATTCATTTATACCCTTGTTTGACTTTTTATAAGAGTTTTATAAAGTAATCTTTCCGTCGTTTTCCAAACAAGGTTCTTTTTAACCTTTTCGACAGAATTAAGGTAAGAATGTTTTTTTTTAACTTATACGGCGGGTGCGGTTATTTTCCGCCGTTATAAAATCGTCAAAGCTTCCCTTACAATCTTATAAGAATATTTTCAAAGAAAATGTTTTATTTTATAAATATATTACTCTTAAATTATTTCAAAATAGAAAGAGATATTTCTCTAAAAAGAGTTTTGATTTCATCTATGTCAACATCCTTTGATGGATTTTACGCTTATTTGAAGTTGATTTATTATGATACAGAACATTTATATTGTATTGAAGGTTTTGTGATATGTTTGACTGTGGATGTGCTATTTTTATACCATTCATAGTTTATGGTGAAAGTATTGACATTTCATATGCTAGTTTTAATACGAATGTTTATGTTATGTTTAAACCTTTTCATATGGGAATGCATTGAACTTATTATGTGACGGGTGGTGCTCGTTATAGCTCCTCGATGCATCGGTAGGTCTCATGAGACAAACTAGTGTCTTGGCACAAGGCCTTGGAAAAATCTTATTTGTAGTCTTGGCACGAGGCCTTTGTTATGTGGTTATGATAGTCTGGCATTATGCATTCCATCATTATGAAAGTGGTTATTGATATTGCATGTGATTATTCGATTAGTAGAATATCCATGTGAATATGTAAATGGCATTATTTCATTTTATTTATACCATACTATGTTGAAGTTCAAGTTTAAAAGGCTTTTGTTTTAGTTATACAATTCCTTAAATGTTTATTTTTAGTTATGAAAGTTTCCGCTATATTGTTATCCTTACTGGGCATTTGAGCTCACCCATTTTATATGTTTTATTTTTCCCAGGATGTGAAGAAGTAATTTATGAATGACCTATAGGGATAGTATATGGGGATATGAGTGTAGATTATGGAGACTATGTTGTTGTAGTAGTTTTTCACATTATGATGTAATGTAAAACTTTATGAATATATCGAGTGTTTCCAAGGCTACTAAACCAATCGGTCTTTCTAGATTTGATCATTCTTGTGATCATGCCAATGTTATGTAATAATGCACCGACTCTGGGTAACTGGGGTCGGGGCATTACAGTTGGTATCAGAGGAATTTTAGAACAAACCTTGGAAGCTAGATTTAGATAAACTCTGATTAGAGCACGTAGACCTAAGATAAACTTTGAGTATTAGTATAGAATAACTTCCTAGAATTTTGGTATTGTAGAGATTTTGTGAGTTTCAGAGCAACACATCCCTGTCTGGATACGAGCAGGTAGAGGCGGCTCTGGCACAGATGTACCTAGGGGTAAAACCCGAAAACACCGCTTTGAGCTAGACTCGAACGGGAACTGGTGCACGACAACGGGCCTTGTTGCACTCTTGGTTATGACACTCCCTAGGGATATGCTTAGGATAACTCTCATTTTCTTTACAAATCATTATGAAGGGTTTATGAGTTTATACTTCCTAAAAGAAAACATTTTTATGATTATGGATTATATCCATAAATAGTTCAATTTATGTTAAGTGTTTTATAAGTATGGAATTATGTATTTTGATTCATAAACTGATCTAGTTTATGCCATTGTTTAGAAATGACGCCTAGTGGAAGAAATGGAAACCGTATCAATGCATGCACTCCATGTAGGGATTTCCCTCCTACTAAAGATAATTATAGTGGATCTGGTTATGAAACTGGTGCCGATAAGCTAATCACCATACTAGGACAACTCACTCAGGTTATGAATAATAACCTTACCCGTATGGAGCACCCTGATCCGCAGCATGGAGGATCAATGTTAGATCGATTCATGAGGCAACAAACACCAACGTTAAATGGGAGTAAAAATCCCTTAGTAGCTAAGCAATGGATAAGTTCCCTAGAGAAAATGTTTCAGGCTTTGGGGAGTAGTGAAAGGGAAAAAGTTATCATGGCAGTTTACCGACTCACTGGAGATGCTGATCAATGGTGGTCATTGATTCAAAACACGAAGGAAGATGATGAAGTATCAAATATGGAATGGAGGGAGTTCAAAGATCTGTTTTTAGAAAAATACTTTCCTCGTGACCATCGAGCAGATATGGAAAGACAATTTCTGAGTCTAAGACAAAAGGAGGATGAGAATGTCACAAAGTATGAGGCTAACTTTACAAGGTTAGCAAGGTATGTTGTAGATTATATATGTAACCCAAGAAGTAAGATTGATCGTTTCTTTGATGGGTTAAAACCATTTCTCCGATGAGCATTAGTCTCACAATCCTTTTCATCTTACGAAGATATTGTCTCATGTGCTATCAAGACTGAAAAGGAATTCTCTAAGTCTTATGACTTTAAAGCAAATCAAGAGAAGAAGAGACCTGCTGATCAATCTGGGAATGGAAATAAGGGGAAGAAGGGAAGAGGTTGAATATCCATCCTGTGGTAAATGTGGTAAGAAACACCCTGGTACTTGCTTAAAGGGAACAGGAGTCTGTTAAAAGTGTGGTGAAAAAGGCCACCAGGATCGTGATTGCACGGGGAAGAAGGAAGCTACCAATGTTCAGTGCTACAATTGCAAGGAGATGGGGCATTGTGTAGATGAATGTCCGAAGCGTCAGGAGAACTTACCTCAGAAAAGGCCAAGGGATCAAGGCCATGCTTATGCTATCACTTCTGCTGAGGTAGAAGCTCCGAAAGACATGGTGGCAGGTAATTTAATGGTTTCCTCAAGTTTAGCAAATGCATTATTTGATTCTGGATCATCGCATTGTTTCATATCTTCCCAGTTTTCTTAGAAAATTAGATATTTCCAATTTGATTTAACAAGGGAGTTGTCAGTTAAAACTCCTAATGGAAGTATCATCGCAACAAAGTTTTGTGAATCAGTCCCCATTAGAGCACATAAATGTTCTTTATCTGCTGATCTCGTTGCCATACCTATGATTGAGTTTGATATAATCCTCGGTATGGACTGGATTTCGGACTATGATGCGAAGATTTATTTTAAGAAGAAAGAGGTTACGATTATTGATGATGATGATAAGGAACACCTTATCTTTAGAGCAGAATCTTCAACACCTAATTCTTATCTAGATCCACCCCCAGTAGTTCAACTAAATTCAATTATTGGGGAGGAAGAGAATGAAATAACTGTGGGTGAGGAAAGGAATGTTCAAATATAGGATTTACCTGTTTTGAAAGAATATGTAGATGTGTTTCTGGAAGATTTACCTGGACATCCTCCAGAACGAGAAGATGAATTTTCCATTGATTTAATTCCTAGATCAAGGCCTATATCGAAGACCCCTTATAGAATGGCCACTGTAGAATTAGTTTAACTAAAGAAACAACTAGAGGAATTGAGTAATAAGGGATTTATTCGCCCTAGTTTTTCTCCATGGGGAGCCCCTGTTCTTTTTGTTAAAAAGAAAGATGGATCTATGAGGTTATGTATTGACTACAGAGAGATCAATGCTATAACGATAATAAACAAGTATCCCTTACCTCGCATTGATGATTTATTTGACCAACTGCATGGAGCTCAATACTTTTCAAAGATTGACCTTCGATCTGGATACCATCAGTTGTGTGTGAAGAAGGAAGACATTCCGAAGACAACATTTCGAACTAGGTACGGGCATTACGAGTTTACTGTAATGCCATTTAGATTGACTAATGCACCCTCTATATTCATGGATCTAATGAATAGAGTTTTCAAGGAATATCTCGATGAATTTGTGGTGATATTTATTGATGATATCTTGGTATACTCCAAAAGCTACGAAGATCATGAAAATCACTTGCGCGTTATCCTGAAGACTCTGAGAAGACATGAATTATATGGAAAGTTTAGCAAGTGTGAATTCTGGCTTCATGAGATTTCTTTTCTTGGCCATATTGTCTGTAAAGATAGAATCTCCGTTGATCCTTCTAAGACCAAGGCAATCCAAGAATGGACAGCGCCAACGAATATAACTGAGGTACGTAGTTTTATTGGTTTGGCAGGTTATTATCGATGTTTCGTCCAGAATTTTGCCCGATTGGCTGACCCATTAACGAAGTTCACACGTAAAGGGGTTAAATTTGTTTGGACAAAAGAGTGTGAAGAATGTTTCGAAGAACTGAAGAGAAGATTGGTCAATGCTCCTATATTGACTCTACCATCGGGGAATGATGGGTTCATTATTTATAGTGATACATCGAATAAAGTACTTGGTTGTGTCCTTATACAGAATGATAGAGTTATTGCCTATGCATCACGACAGTTGAAAATTCATGAACAAAACTATCCTACTCATGATCTCGAGTTAGCAGCTGTGATATTTGCTTTGAAGATATGGAGGCACTACCACTGTGGTGAAAAATGTGAGATTTATACTGATCACAAGAGTTTGAAGTATATTTTATCACAAAAAGAACTCAACATGAGGAAAAGTAGATGGCTTGAATTACTCAAGTATTATTATTACACGATACACTACCACCCGAGGAAGGCAAACAAGGTGGAAGATGCTTTAAGCAGAAAAGACCATGGAGTTTTGAACCATATGAGAATTGAAAGGGATCTAATTTTCATGGATCTAGTGAAGATAGACATGGGAATAACCAGGGAAGGTGAAACATAAATGCTTTTTCAAATGGTTGCTAAACCATATTTACTAGAAAGGATTAAGAGTTCTCAGACCGATGATGAAGAATTTCAAAAGAAGATTAAAGCTGTGAATGATGGGAGATTGAGAGACTTTGTGTATGAAGATGGAATTTTGAAATTCAGGAAGAGACTTTGTGTTCCCGATATACCTGATCTAAAAAGAGAATTTTTGAATGATGCTCATAGTTCCAATTTCTCTATACACCCTGGGAGCACCAAAATGTATAGATATTTTAAGGAACATTTTTGGTGGGACAATATGAAGAGGGAGATTGCTGATTTTGTGTCAAGATGTATGGTTTGTCAACAAGTGAAAGCTAGAAGGCAACACCCTGGAGGAGTCATGCAACCCTTTCCCATACCGGTGTGGAAATGGGACAATATTATGATGGACTTTGTCATGGGGCTACCAAAGACTCCTAGAAGGAACGATGAAATATGGGTTATTGTTGATCATCTTACCAAGTCAGCACATTTTCTTGCTATAAGAGAAGATCTACCACTGGAACGTCTAGCAAGACTATATATTAATGAAGTTGTGAGACTTCATGGAGTACCCCTATCGATTGTTTTTGATCGTGATCCCCGTTTTACTTCAAGATTCTGGAAGAGTATTCAGAAATACCTGGATACAGAACTTCATTTGAGCACTACCTACCACCCTCAGACAGACGGACAATCAGAACGGACTATTCAAACCTTAGAAGACATGTTGAGATCTTTCTCACTTGACTTTCAGGGTATGTGGGATCAATATTTACCTTTGGTAGAATTTTCCTACAACAATAGTTTCCATTCGAGTATTCAGATGGCACCATATGAAGAGTTATACGGAAAGAGATGTCATACACCAACCTGTTGGGATGATGTTGGTGAAAGAAAACTTGTAGGCCCAAAACTGGTGGAGGAAACGATGGAAAAGGTGAAGGTAATCCAAAATCACATCAAAGCAGCTTAAAGTAGGCAGAAGATCTATGCCGATAATCGAAGGAAGGATTTGGAATTTCAAGTCGGTGATCATGTTTTCCTGAAGGTATCTCCATGGAAGGGAGTCATACGTTTTGGTAAGAAAGGTAAATTGAGTCCCAGGTACATCGGACCTTTCGAAATTCTAGAACGAATTGGGGCTGTAGCTTACTGATTGGCAATGCCTCCAAGTCTCTCCAAAGTTCACGATGTGTTCCACGTATCTCTATTGAGGAAATACATGCCTGAACCAACGCATGTACTCACCTATGAGGAATTAGAACTGGAACCCGATCTGTCTTATTGCGAATATCCCATCAGGATTCTTGATACGAGAGAACAAGTACTGAGAAACTGGACGACGCGTCCAGTAAAAGTTTTGTGGAGAAACCATAAGATGGAAGAGGCAACGTGGGAACCCGGGGAACTTATGATGAAGAACCACCCGAGTCTTTTCATGCGATAATATTCCAGAAATTTCGAGGATGAAATTATTTGAAGGAGGGGAGAATGTAACACCCCATGCTTCTACGGTACGCTTCTCTTTGAATATTGTGATAGTGTGTGTTGTATGCAACATCGAGTTCTAACACACCACAACCAATCAAACTAGCCGTTATGAATACTAATACCTACTTTTTGAAATTATATATATTTTATATTTCAAAATGGACTTCATTTTTGGAATCGGAATATCGAAATTATCCTAAGATGAATTTTTGGTATTTTTCTGAGAACTTCAAATTTTTATGAATAGTGAAAAATACTTAAAAACAACTTTTTTAATAAAAATAATTTATAGTGATAAATTAAATAATTGAGTGGTTTTAAAGTATAATTAGAATATATTTTTACCATTTTATCCAATGTTGTCCATTAGAATTAATTTCACTTTGAAATCTGACCTAAACAATTATCAATCTTTTGATATATATTGTTTCTTAAAAACACGCTATTTGTTGTGACAGCGGGAATTAATTATAAAATTAATTAATAAAACTTATATGTTTGTAATTTTTTAAAATAGGCATCATTTTTGAATTTGGAATATCAATTATAGCTTAGGGGGAAATTTTGGCATTGTTCTGAAAAACTTCAATTTTTGATGAATAGTGAAACTGCTATGTGGTAGTTAAAAAACTGAATTTTTCATAAAACATAATTTTACCACTTCTGTGATTGAAATTTTGAAAATCCGAGAGACACAGTTAATATCAAGAAGTAAAATGTGGTTCAATGAGATGAAAATAATTTTTGGTGAATAGTAACTTTTTACTTTTATTTACCACGATTAAAAGTAAATAGGGTAATTAAGGGTAAAAATGATATTAATATTACCCTAACACATGTCCTAATTATATTGGACAAGTTTATCTCGACCAAAAACAACCTTATGAATAAAATATTATCATTTAGGTCCACTTGGATTAGATTAGGACATTTATTATTATTTAATTCTAAGAAGAGTTAAAAGAGTTAAAATCAAAGTTTATTTACTAAAACATTTTTAATATAGAGTTATACATAAGATAAATTCGATTTTAAATATTAATTAGAAATATAATAAGATTTCTAACATAATGATATTTTATTTATAATTTTTAGACATTAAATAAGTTAATTTATTTATGACACAATGATGATGTAGTAATTACTATAATAGTGAAAAATTAAAATAATTGATATTATAAATACCCAAATAAATATAATTTGCGACTTTTAATGAATTAAACTAATTTTCTAGGATAATATGAAATATTAGGATTGATTTAATTGACTTTTTCCGAAGTAATAATTCTGTTATGAGTTTCACAAAAATCAACTATTGAATAGTGTCAAACTTGACATAAAAGAGTTTTTAAAACAAATATTATATTATTAATTGATATTAAATTCCTAAAAATCTAAGGTTCGGCAAAGAGACTTATATCATGATAGGTGTAACATTAATGGACCACTTGGGGGTCTCTTGGATGTATATGGTAAGTTTATTTACCATATAATATAAAAATACAAAGAGACATTGTAAAAGTGAAACTAATTAACTTAGAGTTAATACTTAAAGATAAGGTTAATATAGTAACCCAAACCTGTATAAATTCTATTGGTTAAGTGGTTTTCGACCCACCCCCACCCTAACCTTTTAATAATCAACTTTGTATCCATTATAAACCGAATATGAATTTATTATAAATTAATATTGCTAGCTTTTCCAAAGGTACCCCTCACCCCTCTTATAAAAGGGCACTCCTCCTTCTCATTACTTCACACCTTAAAAGCCTTTTGGTTGGCCAAAATCTTCCCAATTACTCTCTAAACTTCCCTCACTTCATCATAGTGGCCTTACTTTAGTCATAAAGCCAACCTAAGAGCCCTTTTGATCAAATCAAAAGGAAGAACCCGAAGAAGAGGTAATGATTTCACCACCCTTTTCCAAGTTCCTTTCTTCTTCCACTTCTTCTTTCTTTATTATTACCATTCTAAAATAATAAATCCAGTATCTTATATATACTGTGATGTTATTATAAATATCGTACAACCATATTCAGTATTCAATCCATCCTTTGAATAACATTTCATCATATGTGCGTACGTACGGCTTACCGTCTCCACATCGATGTGTAATTGTTATTCAATAAATTATTATTTGGATGGGTATAATAATGTTGTGTAACTCATGTAAATAATAAATATAACATGATAATGATTCTGTATATATGATATACCATTCAATTATATATTATTTTAATATTAAAAGAATGATATTGTCGCTCGTGCGTACGTACGGACTACCGTCTCCACGAACGCGATGAGATTCATTCTCCATCGTATCGATTCAAGTATAATTCTCATTTGATGATTAATAATAGTATTTAAAGACTTGATATCATTTTATATATGAATAAGATACAACCTATCCATGAAAAACATGGCTTATGTAATAAAACATATAAAAGAAAATGAGTAAGTTAACACCCGAAACAACGACAATACTAAGATATTATTAACAAATCAATGTTAAAAGATCATATATGATATCATATTAATCTATATGATTCTTTTATAATTTAATAACAATTATTACACCATTATACAGGAGTTTAACCTACCCTCAACCAAGGAAAAGTGCAAGGTAAGGGTTATTTTACAATCTCTTCATTATCTGAGGTTGTTTATACGTAATAATCTACTGGGATCTCTTTATCATCCACATCCATGTTTCTTAAAAATGTATTTCAAAAAAAATTAATATTTAAAAGAATATGGGTTAAGGTCATTTATACCCTTTTTTGACTCTTTATAAGAGTTTTATAAAGGAATCTTTCCATCGTTTTCCAAACAAGGTGCTTTTTAACCTTTTCGACAGAATTAAGGTAAGAATGTTTTTTTAACTTATACGACGGGTGCGGTTATTTTCCGCCGTTATAAAATCGTCGAAGCTTCCCTTACAAGCTTATAAGAATATTTTCAAAGAAAATGTTTTATTTTATAAATATATTACTCTTAAATGATTTCAAGATAGAAAGAGATATTTCTCTAAAAAGAGTTTTTATTTCATCTATGTCAACATCCTTTGATGGATTTTACGCTTATTTGAAGTTGATTTATTATGATACAAAACTTATATATTGTATTGAAGGTTTTGTGATATGTTTGACAGTGGATGTGCTATTTTTATACCATTCATAGTTTATGGTGAAAGTATTGACATTTCATATGCTAGTTTTAATACGAATTTTTATGTTATGTTTAAACCATTTCATATGGGAATGCATTGGACTTAATATGTGACGGGTGGAGCCCACTATAGCTCCTCAATTCATCGGTAGGTCTCATGAGACAAACTAGTGTCTTGGCACAAGGCCTTGGAAAAATCTTATTTGTAGTCTTGGCACGAGGCCTTGGCTATGTGGTTATGATAGTCTGGCATTATGCATTCTATCATTATGAAAGTGGTTATTGATATTGCATGTGATTATTCGATTAGTAGAATATCCATGTGAATAAGTAAATGGGATTATTTCATTTTATTTCTACAATACTATGTTTAAGTTCAAGTTTAAAAGTCTTTTGTTTTAG
This sequence comes from Viscum album, assembly GCA_963277665.1. NCBI lineage: Eukaryota > Viridiplantae > Streptophyta > Magnoliopsida > Santalales > Viscaceae > Viscum > Viscum album. The sequence continues at coordinate 45,911,102 of OY728130.1, read as the reverse complement.
TTATACACTACCTTAAATGTTTGTTTTTATTTATGAAAGTTTCCGCTATATTGTTATCCTTACTGGGCATTTGAGCTCACCCCTTTTCTATGTTTTATTTTTCCCAGGATGTGAAGAAGTAATTTATGAATGACCTGTAGGGATAGTATGTGGGGATATGAGTGTGGAATATGGAGACTATGTTGTTGTAGTAGTTTTTCACTTTATGATGTAATGTCAAACTTTATGAATATATCTAGTGTTTCCAAGGCTACTAAACCAATCGGTCATTCGAGATTTGATATTTCTTGTGATCATTCCAATGTTATGTAATAATGCACCGACTTTGGGTAACTGGGGTCGGGGTGTTACAGTTATTATTAATATTTTCCATACCATAACATATTTTATACTTATAAAATAGATAACATTCATTTCAAAACTTGAAATACAGTCCCATGGTGTCTAAACTCTATAAAGAGATTATGTTTCCTCAAATTGATGGTATGTAAAAAAAATTAATTCATGATCCAAACCATTAGGCAATGTCCGATGATAATCTCTCACTCTCAAGGCTGCTAGTCTCACACCATTTGTATCTCAGATATCCACCTCACCCTTTTAAATCATCTAAAATGTACTTGGTTCCTGTATAAATGTGTAAGCCACATGTTGTATCCAATACCCAACATGTAGATAAATATATATTACATTCAATGAACAAAGTACCTAAAGTAGTAGTTTCAACTTTCTTCTTTTTCTCCACATTATAATTATTATTCTAGTGACCTTTATTCCCACATGAAAATTATATAGCCTCTTTCTCATTCACCTTCCTCTATATCATTGGATTTTTGGAAGGTCGGTGCATAGGTGCCTTTGAGTTAGGCTTAGCCTTAGACCACTTACCCTTTCCCTTACTCTTCTTGTTCACCATAAATATTGAATAATTGGTATTATTCATATCCTTATCATATTATAAAACTAAATTTAAAAGATATGGGATTGAATTTTTCAATTTATTCAAATTTTAATTAGAAATAAAAGTTTATAAGCTTTTTGGTAAAGAGGAAATAATGATATTAGTTTATAGTTCACGTTTCTTTTTGAACCTAAGGGATTCAAGTCTCTAAATGTACCCAAACATCTTGAGTACATTAGGTATTTCTCGATTTCCTTATGCTAGCCTACACCTATACAGTGTACTGGATATCTCAAATATTTCTTTCATTTCTCACTCTTGGAATAACTATTGAAGATGAGTTAGCATCTTGTAGGAATCTTTATCCTCATGCATTTTCTATAATCGATTGGATATCAATTAAAAAATGCTACACCATACATCTATTGAATCATTTATATGATTATTATATTTATCTTTATCCTCCTTGCTTATTCCTTAAGGGGGCTCAGTAGGAAGTTTGTACTCCATGAAATAAATCTTCATCTCTTGGAATAGTATTATGCACAAGATCCTATACCACTCTTGGAAGTTATGGCCAGTTAAAATATTTTATTTATCCAAAATCAATCGTAATGATACTGTACTATTTGTGGTGATGACTACCATATTATCTAAAATAAATAAATTTTAGTATTTAGTACTTTATCTTGATTAAATTTTAGACATTTTTAATAAATAATTAAATATTTAAATAACTCCCACTATTTTATTAAGTCCTTGTATCCATCACCGCTAGATTTGGAATATGTTATTGCTTGAGAAATATAGTTGTAAAAATACATGAAACCTATCATCATAGTCAAATATATGGTTATGCCACTACTCGGAGATTTTCAAGTTAGGCGCTTGTCTCGCCTACTGCAGTGACTCATGGTTCCTTTAATAACTGAATGAAGTCTTAGCTTCTCAGAATCGAAACCATAATTACCATAATGGTTTGCCTCTAAAGTGGTATCAAACATTCTATGGATACTTAATTTTTATCATTTTTAGTTATGTAAAATAATCACTCTCATAAGAACTCCCCATTAGTAGGAAGCACCCTCAACAAGGGCTAACAAGCACCTTGTACACCTGGTTTTGTTCATATTTAAGAGATTGGAGGTTTTTTTTACTTAATATTTTGGTAAGGGTTTTTTATTATTTCTTGATGAATGTATTCATTTTATATTAAGTATTTTTATTCTATGTTATCACTCTCACAACTAAACATGCATTAATATAAAACATTAATCACCTATTTATGCATTATTTGCTAATTATTTTATGTGTTTCCCATAAACATGAACATTCTAAAATAACAAACAATGCATAAATAAATAAACTACCTGACTGATCATGATCATATAATATTGGTTAATACATTTAAACTCAATATATCAATTAATACCTAGGAGTATAATACCTCAGTCGGGTTTGGACTTGTATCACAGCTCACCTTGATCTAGTGTTTTCACATCTCATCTTGGATATTGCATCATCTTAGCATGGTCCACATCTTATAGTGTCACAAAGCAAGTTGGGTCACCATCCAATCCAACGCTCGACCCATTCCACGATAATGCCCGAAGGGTGTTTCCAATCCCCATGGGCTAGTAAAAGTGTCCGGGTATCAAAACAATACATGGGAATGATTTACCATAAATGATAAACATAAAAAAACTATCTAGTTTAATGAAAATAAACTGAATCTACATAACCAAACAGGCCCTTAACACATTCAATATTTAAGGGTTTATAACTTGAGACAACAACCCAAATTAAATTATAATAAAGGAAAAACTAAAACTCCAACTCAACCCTCCAAGTAAGATGAGGTGCAACATCCTCAACCCACGTACACCAAACCAACATAAGGAGGCCACTAATAATCTGAACCACCAATACTGTGCACGATGCCTCAACCTGGGATAAACAAGAAACTAGATCTACATACAAACAAAGGTGTATGTAGGGTGTGATCCAAGAGCCATGTAGGATTCCACCATATAAGAATATTCTATGCCACAACATAAAATTGATAATTTAATATCATTATTGAAATTCATGCTTTTAAAACACTTTTAAAGAAATAATTTACAATCTAAAAGTTAAAAAGTACCACATAAAGAAAAAACATTTCAAAAACACTACATTAAAATGAAAGATAAAATTTATAAAGAACACACACATAATCACGTGGTCTTCTGTATGCTGACAGAAGGCACCACGTCATTAATAGTGGAGCACTGTGGATAAATATCCTATGGTAGCTAGCACACATGGGACCCTAGAGACATCATATCTCAGTGAAAATGTGGCATAGGAACCCCATTGATCTATGTTATCATGCACTAGCCACTTGTAGGGAACACACCCATAACCTAGTGGTCTCCAATCCTCACAAATACTTAGTTAGTATTGTAGTGCCAATCCAACTAGATGAAATCAGGATAAACCACTTCCATATCATCTAGCATACTAGTCCTAGTATACCCACCTAAATACCTGGGGTTTCCTTTGTTCTTGAGTTAAATTTCACTTGCACACACACCACATATTTCATATCAAAGACCAACCATTTCCAATAAAACGTCATTCCTTTCAAAACAACACATTTCCATTCACGCACACCATTGAAAAGAAACTTTCAAATAATTTTATCATCACTTAAAAATAATTCCCAATTCCCCATTTATAATCATAAGAAAAATACACAATAAAGCTCACTAAAAGAAATGGTCCAATCCCCTTCACTACATACTCAATCTTTGAAACCATTTTTTAACTATATTTTCATCGTTAAAATATTCGACAATTTATACAAAAAACACACGACATGAATAATATGCCCAAATGAGTAATTTTACAATGAAAATATCCATTTAAATACAAACACACCTCAAAATTCAAACATTTTGATGAAACCACATTTCGTTACAAACAACCTACTTTCTATTTTAACACCCCATGGGAAATCCCCTTTTAAAATAATATTTCCATCACATAAAAAATACACAAATTCCATTTTTATAACTAAAGAAAAACATCCCATAAAATACAACCAAAATTATGGGCCAATCCCCCTTCATAAAACCATGCTCACTTTCAACTAATTAAAAAAACAAGATTTTCTTATATTTACAAGTTGATTGGGACTTCAAAGGATGGCGGATCAAGGGGTTTCAGGGATAAACACTAAACTTGGATCTGCTGATAATTCCTCAGAGAAAATACGGGGAGATGATGTGCCTGGCCCTGCGGGTCCTGGTGAAAATGATGATTATGTTGGCTACAAATAATTGTTTTCACTTTCTAGGAAGGATAGGAATGTTCCTTCTCACTCTGGCCCAGAAGGTGAGCGTAATAAATTTGTGGATGTTGTAAAGAATGCATCTGGAACCCCATTTCCAAACCTTGGCTCTCCACCACCTGGATGTGTGATTAAGAAAGGAAGGTTTGATCACGTCTCGGCCAACCAGAAAGTTATTGAATAACAAGTCAATATGTGTCAGCACTCGATTATTGCTCGGTTTCTCACCCCCAAGGGGGTGCAAATTTGGAAATTTAATGAATTAAAGAAAAATATCACATATTTCTAGGGATTTGATGATTGGATGATGACTGAAATGGGGAAGGGATATTACCATGTTGTCTTCACTAGTGATGAGATCAAGAGTAGGGCGTGGAGCAAAGGTACTTTATCTTTGAACCTTGGCTTCTTAATTATCCAGGAATGGGATCGGAATTTTTGATCCCATGACTGTTTGATGCACACATACCCAACTATGGATTATGATTTTTAAGCTTAACTGGCTCTACTAGCATCTGCGTATCCTATGGGACATTGCATCGGTTGTGGGTAATCCAATCTGAATGGATAGGCAAACATACAATCCCAGATATAGGCATTATGCATGTGTATTGGTTGAAGTTGACTTATCTAGCACTTTGGTGGAAGAAGTTATCCTCACAACGAGGGATGATATCATGAAATTGGAAATCCTATATGAAAGGAGGCCCATATTTTACATGAACCATTTAATCTTTGGTCATTTGACCTCTGAGTGCAGGAGGGATAAGATATGTTCACTTTTTAAATCAAAAGGGCATGATGATACCAACTGTAATAAAAGAAAGGGAAAGGCAGCAGCCTTGTCTTCCCAAGGTGATGGTGGTTCTGATCAGGTGAAATTACATGATAGGGGGAGCCTAAAGATGCACAAGGTCCTCTAGCTAAATGGGTGGATCCTCAAGCAATTCCCATTGGAATTGCTAATGGAAATAAAATCACCTCAGGAAATATGGTTGCCTCACCTGTTGTTGTGCGGACTAGACTGGAACGGGATGAGATTCCTGCCATTGGGCATAATGGAAGTGAGTAAAGATTAGGTACTGCACAGAGGATCTTACATGATTATTGTGCTTCGGGGAAGGGGGTCTCATCGGGGACATCATATGATGAGAGAGAATTGCATAATGTGAATGAACTGGCCCCTTTGGAATGTCTAAGCAGGTGGCAGATCAACCCCCCCCCCAACTAAAGTAGTTGAGAGTGGGGAGAGAAGTGGGGAACATGTTTCTTCCTACACGGTCCCTACCTATGGGGATAATATCACAGGAGGCACCCTGAGGCCTGAACAAGTTGAAATTCTTGTCAATAAAAGTAATGGATGTGGTCCAGGAACTGCCCATGTAGCTGCATCTGACCCAGTTAGAGTTTTTGTATAGGTTCCTCCTTCTAAAGTGGCTAGAAAAAAAATGGAGATAAACACTGACCCTTTCCATCTAAAAGTAAAGAACATGTTCACTCCCTTGGGTGGAAAGTTTTGTTCTGATTAAATAGAGGATGCTGATGCTGAGAGGATGACTGGCCCTAAGGCTGCTTCTGGCGCAGATGATGTTGCCCTGAAAGGGCAGGCTGGTGTGAGTGATGCTAGCAGATATAAAGAGTGCAGTGAGGCTGAACAGCCTTGATAGGACTCCAAATATGCCTCTAAGGGAGGTAAGAAAGGTAAAGTGGAAAGTTCTACTGAGAAAACAGAGGACCCCTAGACAAGGGGCAGGTCCCAGCTTTAATGAGGATTTTATATTGGAATTGTCAAGGGCTGGGAAATCCCCGTACGGTCAGGGCCCTTCGACATTATATCATGACCTATAAACCGATGCTTGTTAGCATTGCAGAGCCAAATCTTCTCTTTGGAAACTGGAAAGGCTTCAAATGGAGTTCTCTTAGATTTAATCTGATATCCATCAATCAGAATAGCTCGAGCATGGATCACTTATGGATCCTGAGACATGATATCATTCAAATTAACTCATTTGTTAATGGACCCCAGAGTATTCTGATTTGTTGTAACAATGCTGGATAGAATATCTCTGTCTCATTTTTCTATGCCTCCACTTCTTATTTGAGTAAGAGGGAGTTATGGGAGGAACTTAAAGCTACATCACTAAGCATGGATCCGAGGTGGATGCTTTTTGGTGACTTCAATAGTGTATTGACGGCTGAGGAAAAAACTGGGACTAATTTTAATGGGACAACAACTTATGATTTCTCTGAGTACATTGAATCCTGTAATCTAATTCAGATCCCTCTTTTTGGAACTGACTTTACATGGTGTAGATACACATGGGAAGGAAATCAGGCCAGCAAACTTGATAGATTCCTTGTGTAAATTGATGACCAGAATGATATACATGGGGTCTCTGTATTTACACTTCCCAAGTATCACTCTGATCATAATCCAATTATTGTGGATGTCAACTTTCAGAGGATGAGTTCAGTCCCCACACCCTTTTAGTTTAACAATGCTTGGCTTTTGATCCTAGGATGCAGGGAAATTGTCTTGAAGACATGGAGGCTTGAGCCCATTGGGAGCCCACTTTATAGAATTGTTGTCAAACTAAGGCATCTTAAAGGGTTGCTAAAGTAATGGAGCATTAATTCATTCTCTAAAATTGATGAGGACATTAAAAATGCTGAGGAGGATCTTGGAAGTATTCAAATTGATCATGAGCATCAGCCCACCCTATCCAGGGAAGAAATCATAGCGCAGAATAAGCTTGATGATCTTCTCGTGGTGAAGGATAGGCTGGTTAGGAATCATATGAATGTGAAATGGCTTAAAGATAGTGACATGAATTCTAAGTTCTTCAATAGATTTCATAAGGAGAGGAGAGTGCATGCTAGCAACAACATGATTAGAATTGGTAATCACATTTATTCTGATGAAAATGAGATTGCATCAGCTGTTGTTGACTATTTCAAAGGAATATACTCTGATAATGGGCAGAATTTCTCCTCTAACCTGGTGAACAACATCAGCCCCTGTATTGATAAGCATATGAATCATTTTCTCACAGCCCCCCTCCCCCCCCCTTCTAATGGGGAAATCAGAGCTGCACTCCTCTCTCTTAATCTTTGGAGTGCCCCGGGCCCAGATGGCTTCACTAATAAATTTTTTTATGTTCTACTAGGATATTGTGCAGGATGATATAGAGCATTCCATAAGAGATTTCTTCTCCCATTCATATATTCCCCATGGGATGAATTCATGCTTCATTTCCCTCATCCCAAAGAAGGATAATTCTCTTGACATTAAAGACTTCATACCTGTTTCCCTTACGAATACAATACCTAAACTCACTAGCAAGATCATCATGTGCAGGACGGGTGGACTTGTTGGTGGCATGATCACTGTGAATCAATTTGGTTTTGTCTCTAGAAGGAACATACAACAGTGCCTTTTAATGGCCTCTAAGAGTGTTAATATCATGCGAATGAAGTCAAAGGAAGGGAACTTTTCTCTTAAGATTGACATATCTAAGGCTTTTGATAGCCTTAAATGGATTTTTCTCATTGAGATACTTCGCAGGAATGGGTTCTTGAATAGATTTATGAACCTGATTAACACTATTCTTGGATCCTCACGGATGTCAATTCTTGTGAACGGTGCACCGAGAGGGTTATTCTCTTGCTCAAGGGGTGTATGACAAGGTGACCCCTTATCAGGTATATTTTTTGCTATTGCAGAGGATTACATAAGTCGATGCATCAATGATCTTTCTCATATAGGTATGTATAAGAGGATTAGAGATGGTATTAATGATCATTACCCATCCCATCTTCTCTACGTTGATGACATTTTATTGTTGGGTCAGGATTCAAAGAGAACCATATCCTATATTAAGTCTCTTTTCACTCATTATGAGGATGTGGATGGATATGCCACAAGCTGGGACAAATCTTCAATTGTTTTTTGCAATGGAATTCCTTTTGGAAAAAAGAACAGGATCACTTGATACCTTAGGGTGAAGAGGGGATCCTTTCCCTTTCAATATCTTGGGGTTCATCTTTTCTAGGGAAGGGTGAAACAACGATATATGGAAGGAATTTATGCTGGAATTACTCAATAGCTTTCCAGTTGGAAAGGGACATCTATGTCCATGGTTGGGAGGGTTTTCCCTGTGAACTCGGTTATTACATCCAAATTTTTTTATTATTTCTCTCTCTATAAATGGTCATGAGGACTTATTAAGGAACTTCAAGGCCTGTTGATAACCTTTATGTGGGCAAGATTAATCTTTAAAAGGAATTTGGTCACAGTGAGGTTTAAAGAATTAATAAAACTTGTTGAAATGGGAGGATCAGGGGTCAAGGATCTTCAAGCCTTTAATGATGGTCTGGTTGGAAAATTCACTTGGAGTATGATCTAAAATGATGGTGATGGTGATTTTCTGTTGAGAAGGTTCACAAAATGGCTATTTAATGGATATAAATACTACCTTCAATCTTCGGTATGGGTTTCCCTTAAGCAGGCCTATGCTATGATAATGTAGGATTCTAAATGGCTAGTTAGTAGAGACTCCACTCTTAGCTATTGGAACACCTTATGGATGTATCAGCCCTTGCATTCTATGAATGTTCCACCTAAAGTTGCTTCGTTATCCATCTCGGGATTTCTCTCATATCAGACTTCGCATGATCTGAATATTTCTGACTATGTGATTTCTCAAATTAACAATTACACTTTTATGGATTGTGACAAACTGATCTGGATTCATAGAAGGACTGGGATTTTTTACACCAAATAATTTTACAGGATTTCATGTGGCGGTACTGACCATGCACCAACCTGGCTTATGAAGTTCCGGGCTCTATTCATTTAGCCAGCTCAGTTTCTCCTGCTTTGGAGAATATAGAAAAACAGACTTCCTACTTCTGAACACTTAAAGCGAGCTGGATTTCATATGGCCTCCAGGTGTGCCGTATGCAGGGCTAGAGAATAAACTACACAACATGTGTTTATGGTGTGAGATTAGGCCCATCAACTCGGGAGTTATCTAGGAATGCTGTTTGGGCTTGCGGTGGATTCGGGCACTCTGATTACTAATCTTCTACCCGGCCTGCTGCAGATGCCCTGTAGTGAGCAGTTGTTCAACCTATTAACTACTTCTATTGTAGCGGTCATTGCGTCCTTGTGGGAATCGAGGAACATGGCTCTATTTAACGGTGCACATGATTCTATCCAGAAGGGAATGATCTCCATCCACAGGGACATGTACGTTTTATCAGTGGTCCAGGATGGTGAAATGTCTAACACCATTTCTTACCTACAAACTCTTAGGTTTCTTGGATTTTCGGGCCGTCCACGCAAACCTTGGATTCTTAAACATATCAGGTGGATACCACCGATTACACTGCGCCTCAAAGTGAATGTTTATGGATCTGCATCAAGTTTGCAGGGTCTAGCTGGATGAGGAGAAGTTTTCCTCACTTTTCGTGGGTTCATTAAGGGATGCTTTTATCACTACCTTGGTCTTGGAACCACTTTTGAATCTGAGATATGGGCTATGATTCATGCGATAAGGTATGTTATCCAATTTAACTGGAAATGGATTTGGATTGAATCTGACTCGATGATTGCAGTTCATGCACTGAGTACTAGAACGTGTAATGTGCCTTGGCATGTTCTACCTCAGTGGGTTTAATGCCTCAGCCAAACCAATCAAATATAGATGGTTGTTTCTCATGTGTATTGGGTGGTGAATCAGGTTGCTAATACAATGAAAAAAAATGTTATACTTGATCTTGATATGATGTGGTCTTTCACGGCCCCTAATTATTGTGCTTCAATGGTTGATGTAGATAGATGTGGTTTGTTTCATACTTGCTTATGTAATAACACCTTGTATGCCTGACTCCTTCCTTCTTTATATATTAATTTTTAAGACCATCTCACGCCGGATCCTGATCTTCTTGCTAAAAAAATAATATTTTCACCTTTCAACATTTCACAATTTAAACTCAATATACAAAACATGCCTAACATGTTTCAAATGATCCATGTTCCAATTAAAATTTTATTTTAAACATACACACACTCAAAATTCCCTTGGAAATACATTTATACCCATCCAAACAACCCCTAAAACCCATTTTAGGAACATTAAACGAAAGCACAAACACACAAACATGGCCATTCCCTTTATTAAAAATCCATTTCCAACCAATAAGAACCCAAACCACATAAAACCCCCAATTAAACATATAATCAATGCAAAGAAAATATTTATAAACTTAGAAAAACATATTGAATTCATCTAGAGATGTTAGGGCACGGAACCACCTACCTCACATGAAGAACATTCCAGTCATTTGCACCACATCTACACCACGAGGAGGAAATAAATAACTCTAATCAAGAAGGAAAACCTAAAACCCAAAATTAACACCCAAATTGACACTATAAAAGCTGTAAAAACCCAAAACCCCAAATAAGAGGAAACAAAATACCCATAGGGAGGCATGTGTGTTGGAGGAGAGTGGGGCGTTGGCGGAAGGTCACTGGAGCAGCGCCGGCTAGAGTGGGGGGTGCACTGGACCAGGTCGCGGGCAGTAGGGGAGGAGTTGGTAGACCAGGTCACGGCTAGTAGAGTGGGTGTTGGTAGACTAGGTCATGACCAGTAGGGGAGGTACCGGTAGAGGACATGACTGAGATGGTCGTACCAGAAAGGGGTTGGACAAGGAGGCTCGGTGCATGGGGCTCAAACCAGGTGGGGGCGCAATAGGGGAACGTAGGATAAGGGAGGGGGTGAACTGAAAATGGGAGGGAGTGAAACACTAACATCAAAAAAATAAAAAACAAATAAAAATAAAGATAAAAACTCAACAAATAATAATAATTTTTTTAGTAAAAATAATTATCATGAGGCCGCTACGATCAATAATAATATTAAAAAAAATTAACAATCGTAATAATAATAAAAATTAATAAAATTTACATCCTTAACACTAAAAATAATAATAATAATTTTTTCAAATAATATTATTATTATAATCATTAAAACAATTCCAAAAATATTATTACACTACTTATTTTTAAATTATTTCCATTTTATTATTCATCTTATATTACTTTATCCTCATTTTGTTATTCCTTTCATTTTATTTATTTACCTTGAACCTTAGGTAGGCTGCCTAGTGACCTAGGTGAAGCCACGTGTCTTCTACCATGCCCTGCCTGAGCATTGGACGTTGTCAAGGAAAAAGCATTCATTTATCAGCAAGAACATAGAAATTTCAATTGGCCTTGACCCGCACCTCGACGAAATATTTCAAAGGAATAAAAAATAATAAAATAATATTATTTCAAAATATTGAGTGTGATACACTACTGGAATTCATGTTTTTTTCAACGGGTTATTTGCGACGGGATCCCGTCGCAAATAGCCTTTTGTGATGGGCCCCCATCGCAAATAGCCCGTTGTAGAAAACAACGTCGCAATAGATATTTTTTGTGACGGGCCCGCCGCAAAATATATATGTTGTGATGGGACTTTTTTCCATCGCAAAAAACCTCCTGATTATATACATTATATACCCAAAAAAAATTGCGATGGGGAACTTACCCATCGCAAATAGCATTCCTATTATATACAGTACATACCCATGAACCTTTTGCGACGGGCCAGTCACAAATACTAATTGCGACGGGCCCGTTATCCCATCACAAATACTAATCTTAGAAAATCACTTATTTGCGATGGGGCCCTGTCGCAAGAGACCATGTCGCAAAAACTAAAATTAATTAAAAAATGAAAAAAATTTATGATTAATGAAAAAATTATATTATTATTATAAAAATAATAAAAAAATATAAAATATTATTATTAGTAGTAAAATAAACAAACATTAAAAAATATAATTCTAAAAAAATATATTTAATAAAATTATGATTAATAAAAAATTAATATTATTATTTTGAAAATAATAAAATATTAAAAAAATTATTAAAAGTTTCAATACTTTCAAAAAATATAAAAAAATCATAAAATATTATTTTTATTATTAGTAAAATAAACAAATATTAAAAAATATAATACTAATAATAAATAATAAAATATTAAAAAAAATTAATTATGTAATATTTCCACCAATATAAAAGACAGGAATTGTAAATATTTCATATTATTAAAAAACTTGATTTAAAATGTTTTTAACATAAAAAACAAATCACTGGGGGGTCGTGTGGAGGAGGTGGAGAAAACTCCATCCCTAAAATACGAGTCAGACGGCGCATGTACTACATCTGCTCGTGATACTCTTGTTGTCGCTACTGCTCCAATCGACGCCGCTCCTCCTCATGTTGCTGCTCCTGCTGCTGCAGCCACCGACACATCTTTTCATGCTGCTTATGCAAAGTCTCTATAAGCTCAGCCTGAGTTTGCAACTGCTCCTGATACTGTGAGACAGAAGATTATGTCTATCCACGAGATCCTCTTGAGCTGGACACCGACATCGCAGCAGTACCATAATAAGTACCAAGAGTCAAATGAGAGCCGATACCAACTACTCGGACCTTCTCAAATCCATACTGAGTCACCTGCATCTATGCCGCCTCATCGAAATGGTGAGCACCGGTCTTCTCAGTCATCTCATCCTGACCTTCAGCCTGTTTCTGAGAGGTCGCAGCCTCATAAGACTCCTTAAATTCCAATTTAAAATTAAAATTGTGAAAATATTATATGCAGTTAATTGTCAAACTGAAAGAATAATACTAACCACAATCTGACGCTGGCGATCACCTCTAATCGCTCCAGTGGATGGATCACTGTACATACTCCGATAAATATCGAACTTCGTAATATCGAGATGCTCGACTGCCTACAGAAATATAAAATAAACTATTTATATTTAAATTTATATAAAATATTTAAAAAATAAACTTACCAGATGCTCTTTATGCGAACTGAATGTACGGCTACCAGCTCGATGTGTCACCTCCTTTCTCCCTCGGTTCTGCCGTCCCATTGAAGATCTCCTCTGAAATCCACCACCCAACCAGTGTAAACATAATCCATCTCAAACATGCGATGAAATGTACTCTGGTTGGTGAGCTCTACACGACTCATCAAATTCTATCACTCCTGTTTTCTTAATGGCTATCCTCAAATTGTGAAAAAACTGACCGAAATGGTTGCGCATAGAAATTTTCCATACTGTGTGGATAGCACAGTGCATGCTATCATCGATAGGATACCATAAACCCTACAAATAATTTATAATATCAAGTTATTAATAAAATAAATTTCAAAATAAATATTATTTATTTACATACCATCCAATGATGGAACATGTCACGTCACACATCAACGGGAATCTATTCTCATGTGATCCATGGCTGAGAAAAATAATTGTGCAAGATAGCACTCCCCTGTCCAATAGCTAAATGCGAAAAACTGTGAAAATGAATAAAAAATAAAACAATTAGTATATATATAAATAAATAAATGAAATCTAACTAAAATATATAGGTTACCATACCTCCATGTGTGTGGATCAAAACCAAGATGTGGACGTCACTCAGGGATAGGGTCAGGAATCATCAGTCGTGCAAGACCGTGCCCCCTCCGCGTACCCCCTGAACCACTAGTAGGATGAGGGTCAGATGATCCAAAATCTCTCTCATCCAACGGTAGGTCAGCCTCCTGCACCTTGAGAAATATATCAGAGTCCATCTGAAACACAAAAAGATTGTTGTTAGCAAATAGTTGAAATTAACTATTTAATATAGATATATATTAGTTATGATTATAACCAGCATTTAGCAATGTCAATGTTCATCTTCATCCTCTTCTCCATAGCTATCAATGTCAATGTCTTCATCTTCCTCCTTAGAATCATCAATATCCATATGAGTTTCAGTTTCAGCATCTCTTGTCATTTCAAATTCATTTGTAACATCATTAACATCTTCATCACTATCGATCCTTAATTATAGTGTGTTATCATCGATATTCACATCTCTTTGTGAATCAGATGGATTGTGAGAAGTCTCTTGAAAAATTTCAATTCCTTCCACTTCAGTGGAACCACATTCAGTTTGAGTAAACTGATTTCCTGAGTTTTCATTTTTATTATGCTCCAACAATCGCTCAAGTCTCTTGAAGTAGCATAGTACTTTGCATAATAAATTTTATGTGCCTGTTGAGCCAGTAAAAATGGTTCATTTACTGCAAGAAGACTTTTATATTTAATATCGACGATTCCATGAGTTGGATGAAATAAAATCCTCTCTCAGTATCCAACCACCAACATTTAAACATTGTTATGTAATTCTATTCTAGATAACACAGCTCAATAATTTCATTCAAAATGCCATAAAAGTCAACTTTAGTTTCTCTGTGATGTGATCCTCTCAAGAAAACTCTACTGTTCATTGTTTTTTTATTCCTCGTATGCATGTGTATGAAATCAAAAATCATTCACTACATATGCATTATAAGATTTAACCATTTTGGATGGTGGGTTACTCAATATACATAGCCGCTTATCAATTTTATCAGTATATTAAGACACCTAAAAATTTGTAAAACAATTATCAGTATAATAAATAATAAACGGAATTGATATTAAACCATAAATAATTTATGTTTCTAGTTTTTGAAACCATTGAGAAAAATATTTTTTTCTGAATACTTCAAGAGCAGCTGCTGTAATTTGTGGAAATTGTTTCTTGATATGATTATAATATAACCTACAAATAAAATAAGTTTAAATATTGTAACATAAATTATTGAATAAGTGATATAAGCACTAACAGGATAAATGATTTCATTTCTTCACAGTTGAGCAGAACTTATATATGAGCTATATGATGTTCATTATCTGAAATCCATCATTCATAAACTCCACAAAAACCAAGATTTGGCTGATTAAAAACTGTTAATCGATTTTCAATTTCATGAATAACATTCCCCTCATTTCATCCCATGTGATTTTGTTTTGAGGGATATTGAGACTCAAAATAATTAGAGAAGAAAAAAGAAATTTCCTCTTACAAATAAGCTTTAGCAATTGAGCCTTCAACTGATTATTTGTTACGTACTTTTTTCTTCAATTTCTGCATGCATCTCTCGAATGGTTACATCCATCGAAACTGTACTAGACCTCCACATTTAGCTTCATGTGGAAAATGTCATATCATATGTTCCATTGAGTCAAAGAAAGCCGACGGAAAGATTTTTTCCAATTTACATATAATTACAGCAACATCTTCTTCCAGTTTTCTTAGCGCATCATAGTTTGTTGTCACTGCACTAATGTCTTGAAAAAAAATATGATATGTCTGTTATCGAATCCCAAATCATATAATTCAACAAACCATTGAATCCAATCGGCATTATTCTTTCCATTATAACATGAAAATCATGACTTTTTAATCCAGTAATATAACCATTCTTAACACGTCTTCCCAAATTGGAAGCATAGCCATCTGGAAGTTTCAAATCATCAATCCACTAACAAAATAATAAGTGACTTTATTTGGAAAGTGTATAAGCTACTTTTGGCTTCATTAACCTCTATGATCTGACATTTTCAAATAGTTTAAGTTCTGGTTGCCTGAAAATTTGTGCAAGATATAATCGTTCCTTTACAGTATCTTTGGACTTACATGGTGTATCCAAAACTGTATGAAATAAATTATCAAAATAGTTCTTCTCAATATTCATAACATCCAAGATGTGGCGGACCAATAAATCATACCAATATGGAAGATCCCAAAAAATGATTCGTTTTATCCAATTATGTTCTTTCCCAAAGCCATGAATTTTTTGTTGGTTTACTGTTGGTCCAAATGTGATGGGAGGTAATGAAAATACAACTAATTTTACTTCTGTACCTAAGATCATCTTTGGAGGTTCATCCATTTCAATTGTACCTTTTCTGAAATGAGATTTTTTCCTCCTAAAAGGATGATCGGTCGGAAGAAATCTACGGTGACAATCAAAATAGCAAGGTTTTTTTCCATTGACGAGCATAAAGGCTTTGTTGTCTTTCATACAGTAAGGACATTATTTTGGACCATGTGTACTCCAACCAGATAATATGTCATATGTCGGAAAGTCTCTAATCATCCACATCAATGCATCTTTTAATATGAAATTTTTTTTCGTAGCAGCATCATATGTATTAACACCATCACTCCACAATGCATTTAACTTATCAATCCATGGTTTCAAATAAACATCAATATTCTTTTTCAGATGTCCTGGGATTAATAGAGTCAAAAAGATATAAGGCTCCTTCATCAACATCCATGGAGGCAAATTGTACGTAGTTATGAAGACAGGACAACATGAATACTGACTACCATAGGAACCAAACAGACAGAAACCGTCAGTAGAAAGACCCAATCGCACATTTCGGGCATCTATATCAAAAGACGGATGCATACGGTCAAAATGTTTCCATGAATCACCATTAGATGGATGATTCAAGATTCTATCAGTTGAAATCTTGGTTTTGTGCCATGACATCATTGACACTATATTCTGAGACATAAATAAACGCTACAACCTGGGTGTAAGGGGGAAATATCTCAACTGTTTTACTGGAATCGATTTAGACTTCCTTGGTTGAGCTTCGTTGTACCTCAATTTTCCACATGTGGGAAAACTATCCAATGACTCATTTTCACCAGAATATAAGATGCAATCATTTCGACATGCATGAATCTTCTAATAACTAAGGCCCAGATTATGAACCAGCCTCTTTCTCTCATAGTAATTTATAGGAAACACATTTCCTTCAGGTAGTAGTGTTTTAACCAAAGAAAATATCTGATCAAAACAGTTGTTTGACATCGCATTATCTGATTTAATAGAAATAAATTTTTCAACCGCTTCTAATTTTCTTATCTTGCAACTATGATATAATGTATCCTCAGCAGACCTCAACAACTCATAAAATTCAGATGGTGCCAACTCAGGAGATAAATCATTATCATCGTGAGTTTCAATTTGTTGCACAAATAAACCTGAAACATCGTGTATTAAATTCTGAAACTGTGATGGATCCAGAATCAGGTTATTATGATCTTCTCTGGAACTACGTTCACCGTGTTGATACCAAAAAACATAATATGGTTGACAACCAAACCACAAGATATGTACCGTAAACTTGTCAACTGTGTCAAACATTCTTAGAGAACATTTTTTACAAGGACTCTTAATTGTGCCTTCTGAAACACATTCTGTTTTTTATTCTGAAAATTCTAAGAAATCTTCAACAACCTCAATATATACAAGATTTAAACCAGAACCATTTGTATTTCTGCACTGATTTATCCAAGCATGATCATCTAATAATGACTGATGTCGACTTCCTTGTTCCATATTTTTCTACATAAAATATAAAATCATCACTTTGTTTGAATAATTTGAAATTATAAAAACACTATCTGAAAAAAGAATATAAATAATTACAACTACTTCTTAATAATTACCATTAATTAAGGGAGACACAATTTCTAGTGGATTTATGGCTACTCTTTTGTCCGACGGCTCATTTACTTGCATCTTTCTCACACTTAAATAAAAAGGAATAATCTGGTCTGAGGTACGCATATTCATTCTCGTATGCATGAGAATGAATATGTGTACCTCCAACCAGATTCTTCGTTGTGATTTCAGTGTGAGAAAGATGCAAGTAAATGAACAGTCAGACAAAAGAGATCCCTTTTCGTCAACGAATCATCTTTTTCCAACTGCCACCACCTGAAAACATTATAAAAAATATGATCCTACGAATTCATATCCAATCTCGTGCATACAAGATTTAATATGTCTACGTAGAAGCACATTTTTCATATTGTTTTGAGTCGGTGAGAGTTTAAAGGAGAAAAGTCATTGACCAAAAGGAGTATCGTCAATCCATTGGAAATTGTGCCAAGTTCTTCAAATTTATTAAAATTTATTAAAATTTCTTCCTAACTGTTCCTAACTGTTCCTAACTAATTATTACTAATTATTACTAATTAATTCCAATTATTTCTAATTATTGCTAATTGTTACTAATTATTACTAATTATTACTAATTATTACTAATTATTACTAATTATTACTAATTATTACTAATTATTACTATTTATTACTATTTATTACTATTTTATCAATACTTAACAAAATGAAAACTGCATGAATAATGAAAGGAAATTCGGTAATCATCGTTGTGGAGATGATTACAAATTTTCCCTTCATTATCCAAGCAGTTTTCGTTTAAGAATTATTACTAATAAAAAAATTATATTATCAATATTTATGAAAAAACAATATTAATATTATTAAAATAATAAAAAAATTATAAAATATTAAAATTATCAATATTTGCAAGAGGCTTTGCTCTATTATTAACATGTTTAAATCTCAAAGGGTCGCCAATTGTTAGGTCATGCGCAATAAAAAGTTTGTGTCACCCATGTCCAATGTAAACTCTATAATTTTCCTTGCATGGTTGATCACCTCACAAGTAGTGTTGCAATAGGACAACCAAAGTAATTTCATTCTCTTCTTTAAGAATCATCTCGCTCCCTTTATAGAGATCATTCTTCCTTAAAAATTTGATGGGACATCAATATCTTTCCCTTAAATTTTCAAGGAAGAATGGTCTATGTAAAGGGTCATGTGAGGTAATTCTTATAGATGAGAAGGGCATGACTTGGGTTGTCTTATTGAAACGCTACTTGTAAGGTGATCAACCAAGAAAGGACAATTATAGAGTTTACATTGGACATGGCTGACACAAACTTTTTATTGTACATGACCTGACAATTGGCGACCCTTTGAGATTTGAACATGTTAAGAATAGAGCAAAGCATGTTGCGAATATTGATGATTTTAATATTTTATAAATTTTTTTATTATTTTAATAATATTAATATTGTTTTTTCATAAATATTGATAATATAATTTTTTATTAGTAATAATTAGATATAATTATATTTACTATTTATGACTATTATTACTAATTATTACAATTTATTACTAATTATTACAATTTATTACTAATTATTAAAATTTATTACTAATTATTACAATTCATTACTAATTATTATAATTTATTACTAATTATTACAATTTATTCCTAATTATTCCTATTTATTCCTATTTATTCCTAATTATTCATAATTATTCCTAATTATTGCTAATTATTGACAATTATTCCTAATTCCTGCTAATTATTTCTAATTGTTCCTAATTATTAGTATTTATTAGTAATTATTGCTAATTATTAGTATTTATTAGTAATTATAGATAATTATTACTAATTATTAGTAATTATTACTAATTATTGCTAATTATTCCTAATTATTTGTAATTATTCCTAATTATTACTAACTATTGCTAATTATTCCTAATTATTAGTATTTATTGGTAATTATTACTAATTATTGGTAATTATTCATAATTATTCGTATTTATTACTAATTATTCATAATTATTCCTAATTATTCCAATTTATTCCTAATTATGGGTAATTATTCCTAATTATTCCAATTTATTCCTAATTATTGTAATTATTCCTAATTGTTGCTATTTATTCTTAATTATTGCTATTTATTCCTAATTATTGTTATTTATTCCTAATTATTTCTATTTATTCCTAATTATTTTTATTTATTCTTAATTATTCCTAATTATTCCTAATTATTGCTAATTATTCCTAATTATTGCTAATTATTTCTAATTATTCCTAATTATTCCTAATTATTGCTAATTATTGCTAATTATTCCTAATTATTCCTAATTATTGCTAATTATTCCTAATTATTGCTAATTATTGCTAATTATTGCTAATTATTCCTAATTATTGCTAATTATTGCTAATTATTACTAATTATTGCTAATTATTGCTAATTATTCCAAATTATTGCTAATTATTCCTAATTATACCCAATTATTGCTAATTATACCTAATTGTTACTAATTATACCTAATTATTGCTAATTATACATAATTATTGCTAATTATTACTAATTATTGCTAATTATTACTAATTATATCTAATTATTACTAATTATATCTAATTATTACTAATTATATCTAATTATTACTAATTTTATCTAATTATTACTAATTATATCTAATTTTTCTAATTATATCTAATTATTACTAATTACCCCTAATTTTGACTAAATTCCGCTAATTATCTATAATAATCTCTAATTATTGCAAATTAACACTAATTATTTATAATTATCACTAACAATATCAATTTCTTACTAAAAATAAATATAAATAAAAATCAATTTCAACCTAGTTTAATTACAACTAATAAACAACAATTAATATTAATAAAAAAAATATAATATAAATTCCTTAAACTTTGATATTCTGAATCTGTTGGCGCCTTCCAATTGCTCTCGTATAAAAAATGTTAACTAACAGAAATTTTTTCCTTAAAACTAGAGAATCAAGAGAAAGGGAGATGAAGATTTGAGTGATTTGGGAAAAACGGATGGGGGTATATATAGGTTAGATTAGTTGCGATGGGGTTAGTTGCGACGGGATACCCGTTGCAAATGGTGGTATTTGCGACAGGCCCCATCGCAAATACCCTCAACCGTATTAATTACAGTCGGTGGTTAAAAGGGTATTTGCGACGGGTCCCGTCGCAAATACCACATGCCGACATACTATTTGAGACGGGTGGCTTTTCCCATCGCAAATAGTATTTACCACCGCCGGGCTTTTGCGACGGGGCCCCATCGCAAATACCCTCGCCGCATTAATTACAGTCGGCGGTTAAAAGGGTATTTGCGACGGGACCCGTCGCAAAATCCCGGCGGCAGTAAATACTATTTGTGACGGGTGGCTTTGGCCATCGAAAATGGTATTTACCGCCCCCGGGCTTTTGCGACGGAGATGCGTCCCCGTCGCAAATACCCTTCCTTCGTTTTGGCGCGCAAACCGCGCCAAACCTATTGTGACGGGTCGCCCATTACCATCGCAATTAACCTACTATTTGCGACGGGAGTCTTTTTCCATCACAAATACATAGTTCGTCAGACCTTTTACGACGGTATATAATCCCGTCGCAATTGCCCCGTTGCAAAAAACCACTTTTTCCTTAGTGATAATTCTCCTCACCATAAATATTTTCATCCTCAAAAAGCAATCCCAAGGTTGATTCGAAAGAAAGAACTAATACTCCATTACAAAATAGGGAGATTCCTAAATGATCATCAATGAGAGTGAGGCAAGAACACATCCAAAAAAACTAACGAAGAAAATGACCTACCAGTTGAACTCAAATACCCAAAACAAAATCCCTGCCACGTCTCACTCGCCCCCAAAAGAGAAATCACCTCTAGTTGATCAAAAAAAAATAAAGGATCCTTCATTGTACACAATCTAACACACTGAGACGAAAACCTTAAACATTCTCAAGAGCTCATGCAGTCTACCTGAAATGAACAACGTATCCTAATTGCTGACATGGGGAGTCCCAAACGGACTCCCCAGCATAAGAAACACCCTACACCCAAGGCAGAACTAGAACATTAACATGGGTGGCCCGAATGAACTCCCCGCCACTAGGAATAGGATAACAACAAATTACATCATGGGTAGCTCTGTGAGACCCATTATTGGTCTCCCCACCATAAGAATTGACCATCTTGACTGATTTTTATAGACCGAAACAGAAATATTGGGGGCTTCTTGTACACTGAATCCCCCAATACAAGGGACCTGATTAGAAAAACTCCAAACCAAACAGAAGACAGACGTTGGACTAAGATCCATTACACCCTATGGGGGGTTCCTGACTATGTTCCAGCTTCACTCTAGGACTTATGGCTAGAGATTTGATGTTTGAAGCATATCCTACCTTGTAGTCAGGCATTAGAGACCCCCAGATTACACTCCTCCTTCTGGTGTCACAAGCAACTACACCACATCCCAGATTGAACCACTAGAATGCAACACACTCTGGGTCCACTTACTTTTACACCACACTTTACCGAAATGGGTGCTTGGAAAGTGCATATGCACAACAAAGTTTTTACTTTGAATGGGAAAACATTGATAGGGGACACTCAGAAGACACCCCCTTCTGAAAAAAAGGGATTCTGAGTTCCCCTAAAAGGAACATGATTTTGTTAAAATAGAAGTTCGAAAATTTACCCCAAAATTTACCCTAGAATTTAAAATGGATCCCACATTGTAGGATGTCAACAAACATGACCCTTGAAACTAAAAAAGACGTCATAAGGAGGGGAACATTGAACCGAGTCCCTCATATCATGATATTATTGTAAGCGGCAATAACAGCCTCACATGACTAGATTTAGCACACGGGCATCTTAGCACAAACCCTTAAACTAAACCAATGAAAGATTCAAAGACCATTTCAAGATAATAGCCAATACCGACCACTCAGACTACTTTCTTCTTTTCCCATTGAAATTCCCTTCACCACTTCTAGATTGGTCCTACAGACCTAACGTTGTTGACCTTCACTTTTGACCGTCAAACGACCCAAAATAAAATTTCACCCAATCCCTCTCACGCCTTCTCTCCCTTTGTGAGAGTATCTACTTAACTGAGAAATAAAAAGGGGATAAATACCGCACTAACAATCAAAAGGGAAAGTTCTAAGTTTGATCAATTGGAGGGCCGGCCGGCGGTGAACTATCTGTGGTTGCACGTCAATCCCACATTAACTCTTTATGGGAGTGTACACTATCCAAGAAAGAAGAACAAAGACCTAATGAAACCAGTATATTTTCCAACTTAGGTCGCAAACCAACACCGAATACATGAGGGAAAACCTTCACAAATTTTTCCTGAACACCCTCAAAAGATTCCACTAACCAACACTCCAAACCAACTCCTCAAAAAATCAAAACATGGAACATCAATAAAACAAAATTGGTTTTTTAACTCAAAATACCCCACTACAATATTCCCAAAACACGAAAAGACATAATGCAAAAACAAGGATCATCAAATACTCTATATTTTCTTAGAAAACCCTTTTGAAAATAAAATTGGGAGGGTGGGATTCACAATCACCAATGGGTCTTCATGGGCCTTAAACATGCATGGTATCATGTTGATTAGGCACCAATTCACCTTTCACATATAACTCATGCATGTGGTTACCCATGTAAATAACAAAGGTTAGAACAAAATTCTTTCCATTTTCCAAAACAGTAATCAACCCACACCTCGTCTTTGCAAAACCACTAGTCACAAGGTTAAAAGAAATTTTAATATTTCAAAAAACCACTTTGGAAAAGCATCGACCCTTCAAATAAAACCAACTATGAGTCTAACAAACATTTTATAAAATAATTTATTATCCAAATGAAATTTAATTTTCAACCCATACATTTCGATTTCAAACACTTCATCTCATTCAAAACACATTTCCTTAGTTTAAAAAATTCCATTGAAAACATAGTCTCAAAACCCAACTTAAAATCACCCATATTTCCCAAACCATCAGGCTTGTAAATCCAAAAGTTTCAATTATAAAAGTACAATCTCATTTTACACAAAAAACGTTTCATGAAAATTCACATTTCTTGAACCTTATTTGAAACAATTCTGAAAACCCATGTTCCACCACATTGAAAATCAATTCATTTCCACTAAAAAATCAAGATTTCATAAATTTTCAAATGTAGGTTTTCAAAATTATTTCCAAAACCCAAAGGAACATAACACAACGCAAGAGGAAATTAGTGACAATGGGTGACTTTGACATATGGTTGGTGGCCATATGCCAATCACTCTACCATCATGAAGATCATACTAGGGAAATGTCCCTGGCTCTACATGGCTTGCCAAGCCCTGTGAGCTCGATGAGACCATTAACCCTACTACCTTTTCATTTCACCCAAACAAGATTAACCACAAGGACCAAAGACTCAGAAAAACATCAAATTCCCCTGGTAACTCGCGTCCCACCAAAAAATGTGTACTGGCTAGGCACCTTACACATAGACAGAACATCGAGTTCCGGAAATCCTAGCTCAAGTCTATCTTGACTCATTCCCAAACAACATGACCCAAAAGAGTGAAACCTTGAATAATACCATTTTTTCATGAATCAAGCCAGGCCATTATGCAATCTAATGCCCAACCCGATCTGCGGAAATGCCTGAATGGAATTCCCAATTCTCATGAGCTGAAACAACTGCCCGAGTATCAAAACAATACAGGGTAACGATTTACCTGAAACAATAAACATAAACCAACTAACTAATTTAATGAAAAGAAACTAAATATGCACAATTAAATATGCCCTTAACACATTCTAGAATTAAAGGTTTATAACATACACCAACAACTCAAAAGAAATGAAAACGAAGGAAAAACTAAAACCCAACCTCAAACCTCCAATCAATATAAGGTGTAACATCCTTAAGCCATGTTCACTAAACCAACACAAGGAGTCCACTAAAAACCCTAACCACCAATTCTATGCATAATGCTTCAACCTTAGATACACAAGAAACAGGATCTACATATTCCCAAAGGTGTATATAGGGTGTGAGCGAGGAGCCCAATAGGATGCCACCCAATAAGAATATTCCATGCCATAACATCAAATAGATAATTTAACATGCTTATTCAAATTCTTGCTTTTAAGACACTTTTATGTAAATCATTTACAAGATAAAAGTTAAAAAGGAACACTTGAATAAAAACCATTTCACAAACACTACTTTAGAGGGAAATATAAAATTGATAAATAACACACACACTCAAGTGGTCTTTTTCATACCAACAGAAGGCGCCACATTATGAATAGTATAACGCCATGGGTAAATCCCCAATGGTAGCTAGCACAAATGGGGCCATAGAAACAACGTATCTTAGTGTAAATGTGGCATATTAACAACAATGATCTATATTCTCATGCACAAGAAACTAGTAGGGAATACACCCATAACCTAGTGGTCTCCAATCATCACAAGTATCTAGTTAGTGTTGTAGTGTCAATCCTGTGAGATGAAATTCGGAAGAACAACTTTTGTGTCATCTAAAATACAAGTCCTAGTCCACCCACCTAGATACATTGGGTTTCCCTTGTTCTCATGTTAAATTTCACATGCACACACACCACATCTTTTATATCAAAGACAAACCATTTCAAATAAAACATCATTACTTTCAAAAACAACACATTTCCATTCATGCACACCATTGAAATTTTACATTAAAAAACTTTTATCATCACATAAAAATAATTACCAATTCCCTTTTTATAATCACAATAAAAATAAACAATAAAGCTCAGTAAATGCAATGGGACAAGCGCCTTCACAACATACTCAATCTTTGATTTTTTTTTTTAAAAACTATCTTTCCATCATTCAAATATTCCACAATTTATACCCAAAACACACAACAAGACTAATATTCTCAAATGAGTCATTTTCTACTAAAATATCTATTTAAATACACACACACCTCAAAATAAAAACATTTTAATGAAACCAACCTTCTTTACAAACAACCTACTTTACCTTTTAAAACACCATGGAAAATCCCCTTTTAATATAATACTTCCATCAGATACAAAATACCCAAATTTTCTTTTTATAACTCCAGAAAAAATAAAATAAAAATCAGCCATAATGATGGGCCAAGCCCCTTCATAAAATCACACTCACTTTAAACTAAATAAAAAAATAAGATTTTCACCTTTCAATATTTCATAATTTAAACTCAAAATACAGAACCAGACTAATTTGTTTTAAATGATCCATGTTCTAGTTGAAAATTTATTTTAAAAATACAAACACTTTATATGCACAAGGAAATACATTTTCCCCATCCAAACAACCCCTACAACCCATTTTAGAAACATTACACCAAAGCACTCAAACAAAAACATATCCATTCTATTTCTTAAAAATCTATTTCCAACCAATAATCACCCAAACAACATAAAAACACCCAAATAACCACATAATCAAAGAAAATAACATATTTATAAACTTAAACAAACATCTTAAATTCATCTAGAAATGTTAGGGCATCAAACCACCTATCTCACATGAAGAGAGTTCGGGAAAAGGGGGTAAATCCCATCCACACCACCTCTGCACCAAAAGGAGGCATGAAACAACCCTAATAAAGAAGAAAAAACCCGAACCCCAAAATTAACACCCAAATCGACACCCTAAAATCTAGAAAACCCCAAAACCCAAAATAGGAAGAAGAAAAACCTTACCCAGAAGGATGCGTGTGCGCTGGAGGAGAGCGGGGCGTTGGAAAAAGGTCGTTGAAGCAGCATTGACCAGTGAGGGGGAATGCCAGACCAGGCTGCGAACAATGGGGGTGGTTCTCACAAACCAGTTCATAGCCAATAGATGAGGCATCGATAGACCGGGTCGTGGCTAGCAGGGGAGGCGCCTATATAGGACATTCCAAAGACAGTCGTGCTGGAAGGGGGCTAGACAACGAGGTGTTGTGCATGGGGCTCAAACTAGGTGGGGGCACAATAGGGGAGGGAGGGGAAGGGAGGGGTTCACTGAAAATGGGGGGATATTGAAACCCTAACACCAAAAAAACAAAAATAAAATAAATATAAAGATAAAAATAAAACTAATAATAATAATTTTTTAGTAATAATTATTATTATATGGTCACTAAGATCAATAATAATTTTAAAATTATTAACAACCATAATAATAATAATAATTTAATAAAATTTACATTATGAAAACTAATAATAATAATAATAATAATAATTTCAAATAATAATATTATTATTATCATTAAAAAAATTCTTAAATTTTATCACACTTCTTATTTGACATTATTTCCATTTTATTATTCATCTTATTTTACTTTATCCTCATTTTGTTACTCCATTAATTTTATTTATTTACCTTGAATATCGGGAAGGCCGTTCGGTGACCCGGGAGAAGCCATGCAGCTTCTACCGCACCCTGCCTAAGCGTCGGACATTGTCAAGGAAAAATCCTTCATTTATCAGCCAGAACACAATAATTTCAATTAGTCTCATCCCACAACTCGTTGAAATATTTAAAAAGAAGAAATAATAATAAAATGTTATTATTTCAAATGTATGGGTGTGACATATAGGGTCATCATCAACAGTACAAACATACTTTAAAATAGACTAGGGGGTCTCAGAAAGATATATATATATACAGAATAAAACTGATGGTAACACAAGCCCTTATACATATTAAACAAAAAAGATGATGCATAGACTAACAATAAATCAATAATTATTATCATCATCACACATAGTTGTAAAGGTTATTTAAATAAAAATAAACTAAGAAAAAACAATGGTTGGTCAATGTTGAAGACTATTCTATTGGTAAATAAATGTGCGATAAAAATTAAAATGTAATAGATTTAAGTCAAGGGTATTTAAATAAATTATATTAGTTAATTTTATTAGAATAATTTATTTATTTGGTTCTTGTAATTAATTTACTTTTATTCCAAAATCAAACTAATTTTAAAATAGTAATATTATTTTTAAATTCCAAAAATTAATAAATTAATTTCGTTGAGAATTAAAAATTTACATGGGCCCTTAAAAACTACCCAGTCCCATTACAGGATGTGTTAAACCCACATTGGCTCGTTTTAGGCCTCACATAACATGCCTTGGGCCATTACATGTCGGTAAGAACCCACCATTGTCCATTCTAAGTCGGGCAGGACCCACCACACCTAATATTGGGTTGGTCCAACCCTACTTAGCTATTGGTCTAATGGTTTTTAGCAGGAGGCCCACATAGTGAGCCCAATCGGAAGATAGGGTAGAGAGTTTACGTGTGGAAGAACTGGTAGTTGAAGAGGATGACATATGCATGGGTGGTCGAGGCTAATGGCATGGTATTCTATGGGAGACACCATTGATGGCATGGTCATCCATAGGTGATGACACTGATAGTAGATGGAATATTCGAACAGAGTCCATAGGAGGGATTTGAGGTGGTGGGTGGCTACGAGTGAGGGTTGGATGTGGGTCGTGGCTAAGTGGGAATGGCGATAGTAGCATGAAGGGTGCGGTGGATAAGGTGGTCATGCATTGTGGAAGGTTGGATGGACGAGCCATCAATGGCGGTAGTGCCACATGGGAGGTCATCCAGGGGTGTGGTGGTGTAGCAGGAAGCATGGTATTGTGTGAATATTCCCCAAAAAATAAAAAAGTTTTTTATTTTCTTTGTTAAATCTGGTGACACCATCCAATAGAAAATTTAGTTGTTTATTGTTTTATGTAATTATTCCACAGGTTTTCCCCCATTCCCCTTTGTATTGATGTGCTTTTTGTTCACCCACCACCCATCCTTACTAGCCCTCTTTTTTATTTTTTTGATTTGGTAGTCCATTATCAACATCCTATTATTTGGATTTTTTTAAAAAAATTTCTACAATTATATATAAAATCTATTCAGCTGGAAAAACCTTATTCCTTCAATTGGAACTTTTTGGAAAACAATGAGTCACTATAAAAATAAATATCTCAATATATATATATATACCCTTGTGTCGATCTAAAATAATTTTTTTAGATGGTTGTGACTTGTCCATTCAAAATCAGATTGATGTGCAGTCATAACCCTTAGGACCAAAATGATTCCTTATACTTAATTTAATGAAAATTTATTTTTCCTTGACTTATAAAATTTGCATGATCACTCTGATATCAATTTTTGGTATCAGGGAATGCAGAAGAAGTCGATGGGATAGGGATTTAAAAAATTTCATCATTGGAGTGACAAAACTTTATAGTCTTAAATGATTATAGCCCTTGTAAAGGTTTAAGGATATCAAATGAATTCATTGAGAAAAAATATTAAACATTAATTATTACCACATTGAAATCGCAAGTGTGTTTAACTAAATCTCCTCGCTAGTGTTTTTTTCTTGAAGGATCGAAGGATGAACCCCTCATGATTATCCACAAAAGAATTAAGATTCCATGTGAATGTCGATCATAAAATTCCATGTGCTAGCATGAAGCTCCAATTAATTGTTCGACATCACGATGGTAACCATGATCTCCTTCAATCCGCGATGGTGATCAAACATTGAAATCCTTGAATGGGTATTTCTCCCCCTATGATTTAGGAAGGAGGAGGGAAGGCATCTCAAATTCGTGGGTTTGAATAGTACCTTAAAATGAACTCCATCTTGAATATATAGTGGAAGTTAATTACCCAAAAATGGTTCACCAACCTCTATAAAGTGTGCCTCTCTAGGGCCTTATCCTGATAATAGTGAATATTATTCATAGACTGGGATCAGAGTCTATCAACCTGTCAAGGCCCCTAAGGATATGAGGAAAAGTCATAGAAATGAAAACCTTTACTAAAAACACATGCCATGTAATATAAAATATGTGTCACTCAATATCTCATAAAGCAGGATTCACACCTTGTAGTATCATATATTCTTTCTTTATTATTTTTTGACCTAACTATATGGACTTACCTTCTTCTACAATAGATATGGAGTAGAAAAGTTACTATCATCATGATCAATTAAGACTGATATATATCTTCTTTTCAGAAGTGAAATATTATGTCTTTATTATTCAATAAATGTCATACTGCCAATGGTACACCCAATACAAGCTACCTCACTATGACTTCAATGAAATTTTTTTTCTTACATCAAATTAATTGATCAAAAGTCATACAGTAATAATAATATCAATTTAGGATACTATTACACAATATCACATATAAGAACTACCAATGAAACATAAAATGTGTTGTTTTTCTATTGGTTGGTTGGTCCTCATGATCTCATCTACTCAAGAACACTGAGAGTTAACTTCATGAGAATAAGTCTCAATGCTTATGATCCTCATACACCTGATGGTCACACATCATCTGTGTCATGTTAGTATGATCTATCTAGTCTATAGCACATAACTTTAATATTAATTTAATGATATCTTTATGTTCTCATTATATCATGGGAAGTACAATAGCATTTTGATGTGACATATAATCTATAGAAATTACCATAAATATAGTTGATGAAGAAGTATCAACAATATTATTGTAAGATAAACAAATGTATATATATCAAATTATATAAATGTAATAGTAATCAATGTAAAAAAATAAGGTGGGCTGAGGGAACCCACTTTCAATAGGGGAGAAATAAGTGACCTATATTGATGGAAGACCCATTTTAGCTATGCCATGATTTTCCAGGTCCAGGAGTCAGTCCTTGAAGATAGAACATTTTTTGATAGTTTACCCAAGGAGCCTTTGGTAGGGGAGATGGTTACATCAGTTCATTAACTTATCTTCTGACAGCTTCTTGATTTTGAAAAACCTAGGAAGTTTTATCTCTAGGGAAAAAATTAAATTCCTAGGACTTGGTCATCCTTGAAATAATATAACTTTTTATTTCATTATGTGAATATAATATGGGGAACTTAAACCTAAATGGGGCCCCATACAATATTCCCTTTGTGATGTTGTTCCTAATGGGGCTTTTTTTGGGCCACATGAAGATGAATTGGATGAATGGGGTGATTTTATGTTACAATAATTATTTTTTCTCTATAGGTATTTCATATATGAGATA
The DNA here is from genome assembly GCA_963277665.1 of Viscum album. Lineage (NCBI taxonomy): Eukaryota > Viridiplantae > Streptophyta > Magnoliopsida > Santalales > Viscaceae > Viscum > Viscum album. The sequence continues at coordinate 45,880,276 of OY728130.1, read as the reverse complement.
TATCAAGATGTAATGAGAAATAACTTTTCTTTTTCTATTGAATTAATTCCTTAAGGCACTAAGCTCTATCATTGAACTCCCAAAATCTATTTGGATACATCAGGTGGATGAGGTTTTGAAACAGATCATCCCGAACATTCTCTATGTGCATGACCAATAACTATTCTAAGGGAATTTTCACATTAATGGAGTATTTCATTCCCTTCCACCATGTTGTAACATCCCATAATTGGATGCATCTGAATGGTTCCTTCAGCCTGGTGGGTCACATGGCTTCAAGCTTGTCTCCTCGAATTCCAAAGGCTACCTACTAGTAGTGAGGGCCTAGGTGTGTCTCTGGGGAGACTATTCACGCAATTCCAGACTTTAGCACAGTGGAAATCAATAAAAAAATACAAGTATAATAAGTAGTAAAACATATTAATGAATTTAATAGTGGAATACTAATAGTATAAAAAAGCTATAAGTCATATAATATGAAGGATGATGATACATTTTATGTGTTTCTAATACAATATCCAAAACATGATTAAAAGGAAGATATACAATTCATATGACAAAAGTATGAAGAGTCCAAAATAATCCAAGTAGCATCACAACCCTCATATTAGTCTCATGCTCTCCATCTCCTAAGAATCATATCAAGTACCTATAGGAGGGTGCTTTCCCTTATCATTTCTTGTAATCATATAATCTGTTTGGGTCTAGAAATATGACCCAAATAGGGTGTGAGACTAAATACCAGTATCCAACCAACCAAGGTCTTTTCCAATCAGTCAGTTATTATATATAGCAGGTAGTGTCTAATAAGAAAAGAATTAATCAAAAAAGAACTAAAAATTATATAACCTACATTCATTGGTTTTCATTTAAATTTATTTACCATTTCAATTTCATTGAAATGTATAGGTATTGAGATCCAACTCAAGCCTTAAATTCCTTGTATAGATAGTAGCACAACAAATTCCTCATAAGGTCATCTAAACAATAAAAGTCAGGACCAACTCCAAGCTTGTTCTCTGGCATGGAGGTGCATCCCAATTAATTTCATTTCAATCATTTATTCATTTATAACCTGCGTCCATCCATGAAATCCCTAAGTTTGAATTCAAGTATCACTCCAGGTGTACTCAACCAACACCCAATGATCCCATCCATGGAGAACCTCTCATGAACCCATATACCACCCTAAATGTAGTATTAAAACCATGTCATATGATTTTAACCTTGGTGGTATTCTAAGGAATCCCCAAGTATTACTCATAACATATAATCAATGCCATTTGAGTCCATCCTTAGTAATAAATTTGGATTCCAAGTACTCATCATATAAGTCCAGACATAATGATTTCATCCATGGAATCTCTCATTTAGATCCATTTATCACTCATGAAAGTATCACATTAACCATTGATTACATCCATGGAATTACAATTCGAATCCATGTATCACCTAAGGCTATTTATCATTTAACTAATTCCATTTCATTGAAACAACTTAATTAACATGCCAAGGTCAAAACCAAAGGCATTATATATAACTCACCTCTAACGGGGGACTCAATAAAGTTCCAACCTCAATGGATTGGCCTTTCATTTAATCATTTTGGAATATCATGATAACGAGATTCCCATGATTAATCATCTTATCACATATCATGGTCTCATCATAACTCACAATGGATAGTAATAAAAGGTGCAATTCATTCCTATTAAGGAAATTACAAAATAATGTCAATCTCAATGGTTTCCTTGGAATACTCGCATGGGAATTTTTAGCATAACATGCCTAACAAAACTTACATGCTACCAAAGGTAAAAGTTATCATATATTTCATGTGGGAAAATCAACAGATTGAGTAATTCAATCCAATTACATCAATTAAAGTCATAGCCTCTAATTTACTCACATGGGAAATGAAATTCAAGACCATTATGCTTAGACAAGCATCGAAAAATATGGGTCAAGTGGAAATTAAATAGTCCCCTACCCTTTAACAAATTCAATTACAATTTAACAACATATCAATTCCATTTTTAACAAATTCCATTTTTAACAACCCATAAAAGGGATAAAGGCACACCTCAAGGGGGTGTCCAAGTCATAGAGACATAAAGGGTCATTCAAGGAAACCCACCTATGGGGTGGTCCTTATTCAAGGTATAAAACCTATAACATGCATAAACATGCCTATTCAATTACCTAAAATACAGCAAGTAGCAATAGGGTTCAATTTCAATTAAGGAAACACCCAAAAAAATGGGCACACAACAACTTGACATATATAAACCATCCGAATTTTAACAAAAATCACATGACCACCTACATTATGTTCATGATAGATAGCTCATCCAATATCAGGCTCTGGTTCTTCCTGGTTTGGATGAAATCTAAATAATGGATAAATAATGGGAAATTAGGGCATATGAGCCTACATCCAAATAGCACAACTAATTCCTAGAAGAATAAAATGTGTCCAAAAAGTATATAAGGCCTTACCGTTATGGATCCAAGGAGATGAACCATGCTTGAGTCAGAGTTTAGATGGATATTAGATTGGAAAATATACTTTTGGAGGTGGATAGATTAAGTGGGAGGTCTCCCTTACTATGCATTGAGTTAAGAGTAACTAACATTAGGTCTTAAAGAAGTTTAATTAAATTTAAAATTTAAAAATTCTTAAAATAACAGGGTTTCACGGTTTACCCACAAATTTTGAAAAATCGTGCAAAAACCGTGTGTGGATTCCTATTGGCCTAGGGAATAGTGCATGGTTACCCCCAAAAAATTTCTAAATCATGCACAAACTATTCCAATAACAATTGAAAAAATCAACTGAAAGCTTCAAACCTACTGCATGGTCGTGCTAATCCTCTCGCATGGTTTACCGAAGACATGAAGTCGGTATCACCCTTATATCTAGCCCCGTATGGTTTAGTCAAACTATGTGGGTTTCCCCGCATGGTTTTCACTAACTGTGTTCCATGAATAAACCACCAAAACCTTGGGTTATAGGCTCCATACTAGCCTCAGACATCCCTGATACCTCCATGAACTCAACGAGCACTCCCATTAGGCCATATTTAAGTAACTAAACTGAGAATTGATGGAACAATAAAGATCTGTACCTCAATGAAGAATCTCGTTCTTACAAAATTCCCCCCTTAAAGCAATTCAACCCTAAATTTCCCTCTAAAAGGTGGTGAATCTTGATCTGAGAACAACTCTGGCCACCATGATCATACATCAGCCTCTCTCTCCCAGGTCTCATATTGCACTTAGTCATGCTTCCATAGCACCTATATTAATGGAACATACCAACCTTAGAGAACCTCCATGCTATGATACACAATTCATATTGGATGATCCTCAAAGGATGCATCTACCTGTAACTCAACCACCATGGGCTAAAATGTATGAGACAGGTCTGAATAGTAGTTTCATAGCTAAGAAACATGAAACATGCCATGCATATCCCAATACATATGAGGTAACTACAATCGATAGTCTACCGGCCTGACCCTCTCTAGATTCATGAACGGCGCAACATACCTCGGTTAAATCTTACCTTGTCTCATGATCCTCTTGTATCCCAACCTCTATGAAACTTATAGAAAAACCTGATCCCTGGCCTTGAACTATAGAGTTCATCTATGGTTATCAACATAAGATTTCTGATGAGGCTACATAGTATCCATCTTCTTCCAAATTAATTGAACATTTGTTGTGGTCACCGGGACAAGAAGAGGTCCCAGTATAGCTGCCTCTCCTTACTCAACCCAACACAAGGGTGATCAGTATGGCCTACCATAAAAATCCTCATATGGAGCCATTTGAATAGTATCTTGAATTCTATTATTATAGGGATCTCAATTAGTGTTATATGTCTCCCCTAAGAACACTCTAAATCCAAGATTCATGCCCACATAATGTCCTCAAGCACCAGAATCATGCGTTCTGAATGGACATCTATTTGGGGGTGGTACATCATTCTTAGAAGCACCTGGGTACCGAAATCCCTCTCTATCCGTTGCTAGAATAAAGTAGTAAATCGAGCATACCTATCTAAAATGATAGAATACGAGACACCATGCAGTCATACAATCTCATAGATATAACAACTCCCAAGATCATCAACATTTAAGGTTTCCTTGATTGGTAGGAAATGAGTTACCTTCATGATCCTGTAAACAACAACCCATACATCATCATTACCTCATGGAAACCTTATTAAACCTATCACAAAACTCATCATGACTTCATTCCATTTTCACATGAGAATGTGTAGATAATATAAAAGTATGTTCAGCTACTAGTGCTCCACATTTACTTTATAATAGGTGGAACAATTAATAACAAAACCAGCTATATCTCTTTTCATACCCATCCACCAGTACTGATGATGTAAGTCTCGGTACATCTTGGTGACACTAGGATTCACAGCCCAAGATAAAGCATGAAAATCATGCATTAGTTCTTTGTGCATTTCTAAAGATACCCACATACGACTATGTACATGAAGGATCTCATCCTTGCCAACGGTCCAACTAGGATGAGGATCCTCACCTACCACACTCTCTCATAGAACTAGGCCATCAAAATCTGATAGTTGACTCATTCTCACTATGTCCAGTAATGAATAGGTCATAGCTAAGGATGAAAGTAAAGTCTACCCCTAATTATCGTGCACCTCCAAGTGCATCATAGGGAACAATATCACAAGCTTCCACTCACTAATATCCTACTAAACATCATATATCTATGTCCTCCTACTTAGTGAATTGGATAGTACATTTCCTTTACTAGGCATTTAGGCAAGCTCGAAGTCAAAATATTGATGGTACTCAACCCACATTCACTACCTAAGGTTCATAGCTCGCTGAATTAATATATACTTGAGGATTTGGTGGTTAGTTTACACCAAAAAATGAAATCCCATTATGTAATATCTCCAATAGCACAATGTGCAAACAACAGAATCTAATTTGAGATCATGCATTAGGTAATTACTCTCATTTGGCCTCAACTTTTGAGACTCGTACGTGATGACTCGATCCACCTGCATTGGAACTAATCCCAACCTTATACCTGATGCATCACAGTAAATAGTGTAACTCCTACCAGGATCTAGTAGAATCAGTATTTAGGGTGAAGTCAATCTTTCATTCAACTCCTGAAAGGCCATCTCATAGGAATCTGACCATACACACTTTACACCCTTCTTAGTCAAGGCCATTAATGGAGTTTCTAAGTGAGAGAAGTCTTGTATGAAATTTTTGTAGTATCCAGCCAGCCCAAAGAAACCCCACACATCAAAGGAATTCTAGGATTACTCCTAGGTAACTACCACTCTCACCTTCTTCAGGTCCATTGATACTCGTATCTCTGAGATGATGTTGCCCAGGAAGTGAATTTGATACATCCAGAAGTAGAACTTTTTGATCTTATCATATCATTTATTCTCTCCTAGAATATTCAAAATGATTTCAATATGGGTGACATGGTCATGTTGATTATGATAATACACCAAGATATCATCCATGAAAACCACCACAAAATAATTTTAGAAAAGGATGGAACACACAGTTGATCAGTTCCATGAAGATTGTTGGCGCGTTTGTGAGAACAAACAGTATAACCAAATACTCATATAGACTATACCTTCTCCTGAAGGTTTTTTGAGGTATGTATGATGTTATAACATGCACCTAATGGTAATTATATTTCAAATCAATATTTGAGGTGTTTTGAGCTCCTCGAATATGGTCAAAGAGTTCATCTATCCTCAGAAAAGGATATCGATTATTGACCATCAAAAGGTTCAGTTTTTGGTAATCCACTCATAGACTAAGGGTACCATCCATCTTTTTCACAAAAATGAAATAGAGAACCCCATGGAGAGGTACTAGGTCATATGAAACCCCTTCCCTATAAATACTCTAGTAGCCTCTTAATCTCTTGAAACTCCATCGTAGCCATCCTGTAAGGAGGAATGGATGTTGGTGCAACACTAGGTACTAGCTCGATAAAGAACTCTACATCTATCACTGGAGGTAATCCTAATAATTCATCCATGAATACTTCCCTGAAACGATCAAACATTACAGGAAAATATCTGACATGTAGATATAATCTTTCAATTTGAGTTGTCATCCCTCCCAGCCCAAGATGCTCAGGTCCATCTCAGCTCACTTGAACATCTCATTCACACTTTTGAATGAACTATCCACCCTCTGGTGATGTAAATATCACCCTACGGTTATATGAATCTATGAAATCATTAAAAGGAATAAACCATACCATCCCAAGAATGAAATCAAAGCCTTTCATCTCGAGGATGTAAAGGTCCCATATGAAGTGACATCCACCAACCTCAAGGGGGACTCTATGCACTGACACACACCTCCTATCCTGATCCCTGATATAGTTTATAGCATCATATCACCATAAGAAGTATAAAAATAGTGCCCAAGGCTCTCAACAACAGGTAAAAATATAAAGCTATGTTAATCACTTGTATCAAAGAGTGATAAAATTAAAATGGAGGCTACTAAAATCGTATCTCTATAGTAGAAGGTATAGGATCCTCTTCCTGATGGGTCTATTGAACTACACATACTTGGCTTGAACCAAGACCTTGTGATACATCCTGGATAACCTGAGTTGATCCATCTTATTGTCTCTGTGATCCCAGGATCAAGATACCATGGCCACTACCACCACCACAGCCTGATTGTCCTGATGTACCCTAGCTCCCTATCTGGTTAGAATTTGCTGACCCTTCTCCTGAATGTGGAGTCGTTGAAGTCCCTATTTCACTGGTTATATGTGGAAATGTTATGAAGAAGCGCTAGAGATGGCCTATCTTTCTACAATAACAACACTCAACTGGGTCCCTCGTACATTGTGGCCTCGTATTTCCCAGCCTACCACACTAGTAGCACCTAAAATAGATACCTAAATCGACATTCTTACTGCTATTATCACTACATGGAATCTCTATAAAACTCTTCCTACTACCGGTCAATACAGCTCCAGATCTCGGTGTTGAGCACCCCTATCTTGCATCTCTAGATTCCCTCAGGTTACACTCTATGTTCAACACCTAATTCACTATCCCAGATATAGTAGTCAACTGAAATACATTTACCTATGATTGGATGTCATATCTAAGACCATTTTCAAATCACCTATATTTCGATAACTCCTCACCCATCTGAATAGGTGTAAAGCATTCGATCTCAGTAAAATAGGTCGAATAGTTTAGGATTGATAGTGAACCCTACTCTAGATATAAGAACTCTCATGATTTATCAGCCCTAAACATATTAGGAAAGAACTATTCATAGAATTATATCTAAAAATCCCTCCAAGCCATCTCTTCATGACATTTTATCTAAGTGATATCATTCTACCATCTCTTTGAAAAATCGTGCCGCATGTATGTATTGAGCTTTAACCTCTTCTAAAAGACATCTCTAAGTGATCAAATATATACAACAAGGCCTCTAGCAATGACTCCACAAACTATGGACCTACATCCCCTAAAAACATGGGAAGATTCTACTACTTAAACTCACGTGTCAACTATTCCTTAGTTAGGGTGGGTCACGGTGCTCCCTGAAGGGTCTGCATAAACCACATAAATTTTTCACAGAATTGTTCCTCAACACTTGCATCTAGTATAGAAACTGGTGCCTCGGCTAGCATGACTGAAGGATACAATAGTATCCCATGGCACACCACCTCTAAAGTGTGATCATCTCCACCCTCCATGCATTCAACTGGAGTTTTTCATCGGGGCATGACTCTACAATACCAAACGCTCTCCTTATTTCATGATCATTAGAGAGTTCATAGCTCAAAAGCACCAAAATAGATATAGGATAGGTACACGCCTTCATATGAGATTACACCCCTCTGCTTTCCCCATGGGTTGGGTCTAGGTGTCAAACAGATCATGTAAAAATAAAGAGAGATTACAAAAAAACACTACCAGGGTTAGGTCTGGTAAAGTTATCTTCTATAAGCAATTTCAGTTTCACTTGTTTGATTATTTATCTCATTCCAAATTGAGTTCACATTCAAATTCATTGATTTGATACTCATTTCATATTTATCACATCCCTTTATAAAAGGGTAAACCAATGGTATGCTGAATTATGATCCATGGGGGACCATACTTCTGAGTAATCAAAGCTTAGCATCCACCTATGGCACATCACAACACTTTTAGCTTTAAGGTTGAACCACGATCTTCCAAATTCCAATCCATTTGGGACCATAAACCTTAAAGAAAAAATCTTGTAATTTGTCTAATTCATACCATAACATATCCCAATAAACCTATCATAATAGTAAGAACATCTATCATGACATCTATCTCAACAGAATGCAATATGTAATGCATCTTAAATGACATGGAATAATGCATGGAATGTGAAATCTAGTAGGTTTCTATATAATTCATGAGATGGTAGACCCTTATCTCATTGGACTGCAACATAATATAACCCCAAATCATATCAACAATAATAGGATAAAATAATTGTATCACCCAATGGTGGAATCAATTCAACTATAAAATCCCAAAATCCATAAAATAGCATTTTAATTCAAGGAAATTTGGATTTTTCCTATACGCAGGTTAGCTACACCTAGGAACAGCTCATCACCAAATCCATATTCATTCCTATCCCTTCCTATTATCGCAAAATAGTAAGTAAACTAGAAAATAAATCCCTCTGATACCACTTTGTAACATCCCAGACCCGGATGCCACTGAACGGTGCCCCGAGCCCAGTGGGTCACATGGCATCAAGCACATCTCCCCAAATTATAGAGGCTTACTACTATAAGTTAGGTCCAAGGAGTGTAAGTGGGTAGAATATACCCTCATTACCAAAGTGTATCATAGTGGAAATAAATAACAGATACAAGTAGCGAAACCAGTAAACCTTATAAAATAATTTAACAATGGAATACTAAAATTATAATCTAGAAGTAAAATCATATGTTGTATGATGTTACATGTCAAATGTTGATAATAAAATATCCAAAACATGAATACAAGTAATATGTATAATACATATGAATAAAGTAAAAAAATCCAAAAGAATCCCTATAGCATCGCAAGCCTCATCTTGGTCTCATGCTCTCCTACTCCTAAGAAACATATCAAGTACCTATAAAATAGCACTTTCCATTATCATTTAATGCAATAATATAATTGGTTTGGTTTCAAAAATATTACCCAAATAGGGTGTGAGACTAAATCCTAGTAAGAAACCACCCAAGGTATGTGCGAATCAGTTAGTGAATATATATAGCAGACAGTGTGCAATAAGAAAAGTAGTAAGCAAGGAAGAACTCAAAAGTAAAAAAAACCTGCATGAACTAGTTTTCATTTAAATTCATTTAAAATTTTAATTACATTGAAATTTATAAGCTTCGAGGTCCGACTCAAGCTCGTAATCCCCTATATAGATGGTAGTATAACAGAAACCTCATAGAATCATCTAAATAATAAAAGTAAAGACCAACTCAGAGCTTGTTCTCTTTCTTGGAGGCACATCATAAGTCATTTAATTTCAATCATTTATTCATTTATAACCTGATTCTATCCTCTACATCCCTAATTTTGAATTCAAGTATCACTCTTAGTATATTCAAACAAAACCCTACAAGTCCGCCCATGGAGATCCACTCATGAAAAAATGTATTTTTGTATATGTTGTATAAATCCCATGCTATACAAGTCCATCATTGGTGGTCTTCTAAGTAACCCCCAAATATCACTCATGACATATAATCAATTACATTTTATTCTATCCTTGGTAATCCATTTGGATTCTAAGTATCACTCACTATATAAGTCCAGTCTGAATGAGTTCGTCCATGACATCTATTATTTGGATCCATGTATCACTCATGAAAATATCACATTAACCATTGAGTCTTTCTATGGAATTCCAATTTTAATCCATGTATCACCCAAGACTATTTATCATTTAACTAATTCTATTTCATTGAAACAGCATAATTAACATGCTGAGGTCAAAACCAAAGGCATTAAGTGTAACTCACCTTTAATGGGTGACTCAAGAAAGGACCAACCTCAATTGCTTGGACATTCATTTAATAACATGGGAATATCATGATAATGAGATTCCATTCTTAATAATCCTATCACATAGCATGGTCTCAACATAACTCACAAGGGCTAGTAATAAAAAGTGTAATTCATTCCTATTATGTAAATTGAAAAACAAGGCCAAGCTCACGAGCTTGCCTTCAAATACTCACATGGGTGTTTTTAGCATAACAAGCCTAAAAACCTAACAATATTCTAAAGGGATTATTTTTCATATATCTCACATGGGTGAATCAAAATATTGATCACTTTAATCCAATTTCATCAATTAATGCCATAGCCTCTAATTTACTCACATGGAAAAGGAAATTCAAGAAAATCATTCTTAGAAAAGTAATGGCATATATGGGTCAAGGGGAAATTCAACCATGCCTTACACTTTAACCAATTCATTTAGAATTTAACAACATTGCAATTACATTTATAACAAATTCCATTTTTAACAACCCGTGAAATGTATAAAGTCACACCTCCAGGGGGTGACCAAGGCATAAATCCATAATGTTCCATTCAAGGAAACCCACCCATGGGGTGGTCCTTATTCAAGTTATAAAACCTATAAAAAGCATAAAAACACCTATTAAATTAATTAAACGACAATAGGCAACAATAGGGTTAAATTTCAATTAAATCGACACTCAAAAAATTGTTGTATGACACCCTGTCATATATAAACGATCCGACATTTCATGAAAAGCACGTGACTAACTAACTTAGGTCTGTGCACGATAGATCATCCATTATCAAGATCTGATTTGTCCTAGTTTGGAAGAAATCTAAAGAATGAATTAATAATGATAAATTAGGGCATATGGGCCTAAATTAAAATAGCATAGTTGATTCCCTGAATAATTTCATAAGATAAAAAATGATTTAAGTCCATACTATTGTGGATTCAAGGAGACAAACCATGCTTGAATCAGAGTCCGGATAGAGAGTAGATCTTAAAAATTACTTTATATGGAGGGGAGATCAAGATTTATGTCTCCCTTACTGTGTTTTGAGTGAAAATAAACAAACCTTAGGTTTTAAATAATTTTAATTATGTTTAAAATTTAAAAAATAAAATAAAATTAAAGGGCCACACTGTTTACCCGCACAGTTTGAAAAACCATGTGGAAACCATGAACAACGTCTTGTAGGCCTAGGGAATAGTGCATGATTACCCCACTTGATTATAAACTGTTTGAAAACCATACTAAAACCCTATATAAAAATTTTCTAAAAACTGCAGACCTATCACACGGTCGTGTGGAAACACTTGCACGGTTTACTCAAACTGTGCATCCTATACCACCCTTTTTTTATCCTTTCATGGATTATTCAAACCATTTTGCTTGCCCTGCATGGTTTTCACTTACCATGACCCTGGCTTTAAACACCTAAACCTTGGGTTACAGGCTCCGGACCAACCCCATACACCCTAGAGACCTCCATGAACTCAACGAGCACTCACATTAGGCCATATTTAAGCAATTAAACTAATAATTGATGTGAAAATAATGATATGTACCTCAAATAAGGACTGGGTTCTTATATGAGAAATTAAATTAGTAACAATATCATTATTCCATTGTTTACACTCGGATAGGTCAGTTATTCACATCCTATGAAAGGTGGATCTAAAATAATAAAGGAAATATTAAAGGATATCCTCATAGATAGTGATGGATCATTGTTCTAGGTGGCTATATCAAACAAATTTGGGTCTTTCTAAGGTCTATAAAAATCATCAAATCCTTTTGGATTGATACTTATTTGGATTCCTTAACATTAGACCATGCTATGATAAATGTGTACAAGGTGTTTCTATGGATCACCTGTATCATTTAAGGAGGTGAATCTCCTGTTTACAAAATCATGTGGTGGGTGTGTATGATCCACCCATTCTAGATATGTCTTCCTCTCTTTATGAATTGTGGTTTTATATGTCTATATGGATTTGATTTGAGTGATAAGAGCACTAATTACATTATCTTGGGGTGGTATCGGCATAAATATCCCCCTTTACAAGTCATCTAGATTGTAAAGAAAAGTGTTTTTTATTTAATTTTGGGAAATAATGTTGATCCAATATATAAGGAAACATGTGAAACACTGGATTAGGTCTCATATGAGCAGGTGCATAAGCCTCAATTCTAGTCAGATGGGTGAAACTTCTTGATTTGGTTCTGGATGATTCATTAAGAATGGTCAGTTGTTAATGTTATTAAAGGAGTGTGATGGGATCGTCTTGTGACTCTTCCTTATTAGGAATATTCTCACCAAGTATTTTTGTACTGGTCCACTTGTATCCCTTGAGATTATAATTTAAGTAAGGGATAAAAGAATCCTCTTTGGGTCCTTTCATAGTCTCAAAAATATTCAAGGGTTAAGATATCAATTTACCATTATCAAGGTGTTGATATAAACCTGTGAGTTCCTAGGTAGGGATTCTGTGGACCATGAAATTTCTCTAATATTAGTTTTGAAAACTCATTGGAAGGTTTTCCTAATGTTTTAGATCCTATCAATGTGGGTCCTCTTATTTATATTCCAAAACAAATAACTTACACTCCTACTCAATATGGGGATAAATGTTTACGACATTCACTATAGTAGTGGTTAGTGGTGAAGTGTTGTAGTCGCTAATGGGAACATCAACATGATAGACTTGTTATTTCTATAGAAGATGGATTAATTGAAGGATATAATACTAACCCGAGTGCCTAATCTATATATGGATATATTCATATTCGATGACTTGATTTAGAATGGTGATACTACCAATACAGTTTCACAAGAAACTTGAGTAGCGCCCATATAAATCAGGGTTTTGATCCACTGGTAACGTTGTGATATTAACCTTTTATCACTACTATTTAAGTTCATTAAGGTTATCATGGATTGAAAATAAAATCATATAATAGTCTTAGGTATTATGAAATAAAACCCATAGATTCTTCTAGAGGAACACTACATGATCCTCAATGAGCAGCTCTGGGTTGGAAAAGTGGGGCTTTATGGGTGTAAAAAACACAACTAGTAGCTCGTTAATGACCAATATTTCCAATAGTCATTCCTATTGATGCTCTTATCAAGGAGGGTAATTTTTCCCTTGATCATACCAAGCTCCCATATATGATAATGAAGAAATTATGGAAGGAAGTGATGTGGACTTGATATATTGTTGGTCCTGAGGAAAAGGAGGCATCAAATGAAAGATTATTCTTGGAATTAATTAGTTTTCTTTGGATGTGGATTAAGATTTATAGCCATATCCATGTAGGATATGGAATCAATAGAACCTTGCAAGTGAGGGAGCTTATTGATCACCTATGGCACGATCAAATACTTCTCCTCATTGGATGGCGCTATACCAGACACTAATTCCTACCATTTTTTTCATACTAAAGGTGTAGAGAAAAGAGGATTAAAATATCAAGGATGGATAAATGGATAGTACTTTAAAGGAAACCATGTAATCCTCCACATTTAAGTACTTTTAGATAGATTTTGGAACCTTATATAAATCATCCACTAGGATGATCATCTTTAATTGATGGGTGATTTACCAAAACTATGTTGGGGGGATCATTTCCTTTGAACCATTAATTATATCAGATCTTGATTGATCAACGGTAACCTGGTGTTCATTCCCCACATCTTTCCTCTGGTGATGTCATAGATGTTCCCTGAGTTAGAGCTTTTGAGACTCATGGGGATCTCTTCCAAGAAAATTATAGTGGGCACCACGAGTATGAACTCTATGGTGTCTAGAAATTCCATTTACCTAGGGAGGATATTCATAGTGTTGGAGTTATTAGGCATGATAAGGACCTCCATGGAAGTTTATGGTGACTCCAGTGTCTAGGAGAGTCAATCCAACATGCTCAGTGGTTTCCTAGGGTCTCAATACCAACATGGAGAAGATGTCTCCATGAATAGAAGAAAGAATATTAGTGAATGAATCAACGGTGGTAGGTTCCATTAGAGCTATTAGAGAAGAATTACCTCAAGAAAGGTTGTTATATTGAACCCTATTTGGGTGTTTTATGATAATGGTTGATGTAGTTTGATTAGGGATCATATTAAATTATTTTTATTTTAGAAGATAGATCCTACACTATTGGCTACATCAAGTGGTGGTGGGAACTCCCCCCTCCCCCAGTGACTCTCTAGTGGTGATGGGATCCCTCATTAGTGATTCATGAGTGGTTTCCATAGCTGGTTCAGCTTGAATGACCCCTACCTAATCAGTGTATGGGAGAGATCTATTAAATATTTCCAAGAATTTTATCCTAAAATGTTTGGTAGTGGCAGTGGGGGGAGGGTATTTCCCCCTATGTTCTCCTTGTTGGTAATAGTGAATGTGTGGTGTTAAAGATTACATGGCCTATCAAGACATATAACTGAATGGAATGACTCCCACACACTCATATAATAGGATTATGGTTGTGACTACCCTTAATTGGATGAGATACAATGGGGAGATGGGGAGAGAGCACCCAAGAGACATGAGAGAGGTGGTTGTCATTGTTGGGGCATAATTATATGGGATATTTTCACAGCTAGATATATTACCCCTACACCTATTGGTGGAAGTTCAGGAACCTCATTGAGCATGTCTGGCAGTTGGTTTCCTATTGGAAGATACAAATCCAACCGTTAATAAATTTCTAGTGAAAGTGATGTTGAACGTTCCTAACATTACTTATAATCTTCAAGGTGATGGAGAATTGATTCATATAGATGTTGTCTAGAATTGGAGATACCCCATGCTCGTCATCTATTCACTATTATAGGATAATAGATTTGTGTTAGGTTCACTATTTTAATAGACATGTTCCATTGAGGTGCGCATTCTCATAGGATGGCATCCTTGGACTATTGGAACAATGTGTTCCTAAATTCCTGCTTTCTAAAGTCAGGTGTCCATCCACTATTTAGGGTAATTGTTTTGACTCATTTATTGGAATGGGATGATAATACTTCATATCTGACCACCATATTTTACTCATTTGATTTCATCACATAGTATGGGTCTCACTTATAGGTAAATATATGACCTCATTCCATCTTCTAGTGGACATCGATTAATTACATCACTTTTTACCATGACAAGGAGTCCACCTTAAAGTTAGAGCTAATGAAATTATCAAGAATTTTGGGTATCTATAAATATACTCATTATATGTGATGAGGGAATATTTTTCTCATGGAATAAGGAATCTAGGTCAAAAAACCCAAGTCATCCCATAATTTTTATTTGGAAACTTACACTCATTTCCTAATTCATTCTCGGATCGTCACATAGGTCATCTTACGCTCTTTAAATAAGGTAGATAATGTTCATCACATAAGGAATTTAGCATTAGTTATTATAGTACAATTAATCTCATCACATAAGGATTCCTAGGCTCATCACCTAGGGTATCTCATACTCATCACATGAGGTAAGAACTTAGGCTTGTCACTCAAGAAAATGGTAGATGGGTCATATGATTTCCAAAAAGGATTCTTATGCTCATAACATATGGAATCTCATTCTCATCACATGACGTAGAATCTTAGTCTTATCACCTAGTAGGGGGATAATATATCACATTCTCATCAAATAGTCTTCTTAGACTCATCACCTAATTATCTCTAAGCTCATCACCTAGGGATAGGTTTTAGATGCATCGAGTGGGGTTCATATATGTAGAGTCTAGTGTGGATAGCCCCATACATGATTTTTATGTATGGATTGATCATGGGTTTTTTTAAAACCACCTTGTCAAGGTGGTATTAATTTATAAATTAATTTAATCAATTTTTATTCCACTATGGGTTCCTAAGAGTTTCATGATAAATTTTAATGTTTTTATGGGAGAAGATGTTGTGCATAGATTGTGCATGTTTAGGAGTAATTGTGCACTAACCATACAACAGTGGTGTACCCACGACAGTACTATTTCACACGGTTTGAGCATGGTTAGATTAACAGTGTGACTAGACTAGGGGAAACTATCTAGATTCTTCATGCTTGTTCTGTAGGGATAGAACATGTGGAAAATGTTTTGGTAAACTATGTGCCTTATATGAGTTCCTTTTCTAGAGTGTTAAAAAAAATTATTTTTATTTTTATTTTTATTTTCCCATTTTACCCTTAAGGAGTTTTAACCCTTTTCTCCCCCTCTATCTTATCATGGGATGCCCCAGACGATACCCCTTCAAAACCATTTGCACCTCCCAACCCCATCCTCCTCTCCTCTCATTGATTAAATTTGATTTCTTTATAATTATTGCTTGATACCTTATGGTATGACCTTCTATTCCCTCCTCCACCCTTTCTTTTAGTGTTCTTCTCTCTCCTATCTCCCATATTTACTTGTCTAAACCATAGGTCAATGTTTTAACTGGATATTAAGTATTTTTTTCGTTTCTAGGGTATGTTATGGATTTTTTGTGTTGGATTCATGCATGCTTCAGAGACTGACACCAAAGGTGATGTGTTTCAGACCATTTCGTTTCTCTCATCACCATTTTTAGGTAGGTTTTTCTTTGTCATCACTTTCAATGACAAGACTTTAATTTCTTGGTGTTTGTAAATGATTTTTTTTAAAGTCATATGTATACGTATTACCCAAGGGGGTCCATTAGATATAAAATTTGGTTTTAATCATTTCTATAGGAATCAATACCATGCCATGTGTTTGATAAAATGGTCATTTGTTTTTTTTAATGAAGGATTATATTTTTTAAAGTGGTGATGAAAACCGACATATTATTTTAAAAAGTTTTCTTAAATTAAAGTGTATTTAAAACTATTTTTTTTGTGTTTTAAAAGTATTTAGAAAATTTTCAATAGGTATTTTTATTTAAAGGGTTTGTGATAACCTCTTCTTTGGGTGTTTAATGTTTTTTTGTTTATATTTTCAAGTGAGTTGGGGGATTACAAAAGTGTGAGTTAACCCATGTGGACTTTATTTTTGAAACTCATTTTGGATTTGAGTAATTTTAAAGGTTATTTTCACAAGGCGGATATCAAGTTCCCATTTGAGTTTCAAAATATTTTTGATGAAATAGATTAGCATTACAAGCATGCTTTAAAGCAATTGAGCATTTTTCAATTTATTGAAAATTAGTTTTCAGAAACAATGTGAAACCCTCTTGATCCCCTTGTTATTATTGTGTGTTAGTGATGGATTATGATCCTATGAAGGTATTTTTATTTTTATTCACTAACAATTATTTTTTTTATTGTGGGGATGCTTTGGTGAAGGTATGTAAGAACCTGGTTCTTATTCTTGAGGCACGGGTTTCTTGTTTTCCCTTTTCCTTAAGTGTTTTTTAGAAAATATGGTAAATGGGAAAAATCACAAATTTTGTGTGTACACGCCGTGTACTTTTCTACACATCGTTTACTTTGGCCGTGTGGGATGGGTACACAGGGAGTGTAGGCATGTCGATGATTAAGGGTGTAAAAACTAACTGCAGGTCGTGTACTTAGTATTTACACGACGTGTAATCAGTCGGCAGGTGAACAGTAAGGTGGTGGTAGTAGCCGCCAACAGAGCGATATTATATGCTGTGTAGTTAGAAATACACGTCGTGTACTCATGTCGACAGATGAACAATGCAGTAGTGAAAAGTAGTCATGATAGGAACAATTAAAAAATGGAAATTACGCATCATATACTTGAGAGTACGCACTATGTAGTTTGTTTTTTCTCTTAAAATGGGCAGTAGCCTCCTCTTTCGACATAGAAAGATTAGGACATTAGAAGAGCATGGGAGAGAGTTTAGGATCTTGGAGGAGCTCCCAATCATCCACCGGAACTTATATTCTTCCTCCGGTAATCTCGTTTGGACTGTGCGAGTAAGACCTTCCTTATTCTTAGGTCATTACTTCCAATTATTTTTTCAGGGGATGTTATTTGAGTTTGAATGTTTAGTTTTTAATACCAGATCTACGCCATTCTTGGGTGTTTTGGGAGGCGTCGTTCATGTATATTTATTATAGGAGATCAAGGTAGGTGGTCTTATGTTTAATTACAACTACTGAGTGTTTTTGTGTACCATTGAGCTACGCACCCATGTTTGGGGTGTCGTATGGCTGAGGCCTTGATTAATTATGATATCTAGAATTTCATAGATAATCTAATGATAATTATAAACTACTTTTTGGGATCATTGCTTGGATCCAGGGCCACCCAGTGGGTGTGTTTCCTTTGTTTAGATGTTTGGCTAGGTTACCCGAGGGTATGTCATGATTTAGCATGCTTTGAGATTTCTTGAGAGAAAATGCATATAATTGCTTCCTTATGTGATGGGCTCGGTCTGGTTTCTTGTTTAGCCTGAGGTCAGTGTTTATCATGCCTGAGGGCATGTGTTTTGTTTAGCCCGAGGGAAAATTTTCTTATGCCTGTGGGCAGTTGCTTCTGTGCCTGAGGGAATTTTATCATATGATTGAGGGAAATATTTGTTATGCTTGTGGGTAATCACCCAGGGGTTTTGATTATGATTACCTGAGGGTAAGGTTTTTCTTTTCTAAGGACTCTGTTTATGTTGCATATTCACTGTGGTGATTTCACATGTTATATCTTCCAAGCTAAAGCACAGTCTTGGTATTCTTTTACCTTGTACTTGTTAGATAGATTGTTGTAGTTTTGTTGTGGCACTATTTAAGAGATTTTCGGATGAGGATTAGTCTCGAGAACTTATAATTCAATTATCTTGAATTGTTAAATAATAATTAAATGGAATTGGAATTGGTAGGAGTAGCTTCTTTTGAGTACTTCCTAGTTTTCTGCTTTTCCATTACTACACACTGCTATTTCACAAATTCACAAATAGTTGGGTACAGGACTTTAGTGGTTTCCTACTAGGATTTATTTCTCATACCATGTTTGGTTCATGTCTTGGGCCTAAACAAATTATATTGTTACAGGTGTAGATAAGTGCAAGTGACCCTATACTCGTACTTGATTTTTGCAGAGGAGAATGAGAGCATGGGACCAAGCTTAGGCTTGCGATGCTGCTGAGTTCCTGTTGTGCTGTTTTATCCTACTTTGCTATATTTTTCCCTTGTATTGTATTTCTTAATATCACCTTATATGTTGTTTTAGCTGCTTTCTTAGACATAGGGACATATTGCATCATTATATATGACTGTTGATCATTTATTTACTTCATTATTGTTGTCCATTTCAGCATTGGTATTGTTTACTGCTTCCGCTTTTGTATGATGTTATTTTGTTCCACTGCGTTAGACTTTGATAAATATGGGAATACTTTCCCCACTATCATACCTAGGCCCTTGCTTCTAGTCAGTAGCCTTTGGAGTTTGGGGAAATGTGCTTGAGGCCATGTGGCCAACCAAGTTTGGGGCACTCGTTGAGTGGTACCCGGATCCGGGACGTTACAAAGTGGTATCAGAGGATTTTTCTTCTCTCTGAGTTATTTTTTTATTTTGTGATGATTGTAAGAGATATATTGTTAAGGGATTCGGTAATAACTATGCCTGGAAGTAGCTACCTCGTGTAATGGTAAAATCTGAATTGCCTCGAATTCAACTGTGATTTTCTATTTCTAATTGTTACAATTGATTTTATTTTCACCATTGGATGATGAAATTGTTGTGTACTATTTATATTTTTATACTTGGGTTCTATTTAGTTGCAACCTGATGAGATTAGGATATTCCATCTCATGCATCATTTAGGAACATGTTAAAATCACATGCCATTCATAGTTTCCAGGCCATGTAGGAGCATTAGAAATTGCAAGTTGTCATGATAGATGTTGTTCTATTAAGTTCATGTTGTTGGGATTGATGCCTTGATAAATTACCTACTATTTGATAGGGTATTGTTATGTAAGGTTTTGTGAATGAATGCCAAACTTTGGTTTTTGGGGAGTATGGGCCCTTGTCAACCCGAATTTGATGGATCATCAACTTTCTTACCTTGTTATAACATGCATAAGATTCCAAGATTTGATTTGTGGGGAGTATGGGCCCTCACGGATCGTAATTGGGCACTTAGGTGTTGGTTTTAGTGTTTTCTGGGCTCCAGAGAAGTTTCTAAGTCTTACTGTCTGGAAAAACCAAGAATACACGTCGTGTAATTATAATACACACCATTTACTCTTCTGTTCATGAACAAAAGAAAAACATTTAAGTACACGCCGTGTACCCTAATTACACGCCATGTAGTCTCTAACCGTGTCATAGGCCGTGTGGAAAGAGACATGGGATGGGGAATTTCTAGGGGAACACATTGTATACTGGTTGTACACACCGTGCATGTTGATCCTATGTAACTAACAACAGGGACGAAGGAAATATTTGTTTATACATGTTGTCTCAATGCTGAACATGCCGTGTAGTGTAACCTGGCAATCTGGCCATGTAACTAACAACACGGGTTGGTGTAATCCTTTCTTGTACACATTGTGTGCTTGTGAGACACGTCATGTAGGATTGATCGGTGAAAGACCATGTGGACTTAGCCGTGTGGATGGGAAAATGGGGTGGTGTACATGTCGTGTGATAGTGTAACATGTCGTGTAGTGTCAGATGAGTAGTCAGTCGTGTCAATAACAACCCGGGCAGTTGGAAATTAAGCCGTACACACCATGTTTATTTGGAACACGTCGTGTAGTATGAGCTGTGTACCCAGTCGTGTAACATACAACACAGGTCGGTGAAACTCATCCAGTACAGGCTATGTAGATCTTATACACACCGTGTAGTCTTGTTTAAAGGAGAGTCATGTGCCTAAGTCATGTAGAAGGACTCGATCAGGGGAAGAAAAATCAGGTACACGCCATGTGTGTGGACAACACGCCGTGTGTTTGGGGTGTTACACGACCAGTTTTGGTAGATGTACACGCCCATGTTAAAGACTTGAGGGAACACGTTGGGTAGTTATTATACCCAACATGTAGTCTTGTTTGTAAAACTTTAATGTTTTATTTTCTTTGTTCCCTTCTTACACTCCTTGTTTTCAGTCCTTGATAATCCTAATCTAAGGTGTGTGTTTGACCATGTAGAGTCATGCCACTGAGACAAACTTTAGTTGTTCTCCAGGAAAGAGGCAATAATTATACTCTAGAGACGGTAGGCCACAAGCTACTGATGGATCCTCCAATAGAGCCAGATGTGGTGCTAGCCGTTATACCGGACATAGACGCGGAGGTATACTTTCATGAAGTCTTTATGTTGTTTATGCAGACTTTCCAGGGAGCACCGTCGGCTGCCACATATGTGGAAGAGTTGACTCGTATATTCCAGCAGCAACATCCGCCTACATTTTCAGGGGATGGAGGACCACAGGCTATGGAGTCTTGGCTGGGTTCTATGAACACTATCTTGGAGCATCTTGAGAGGCCTCTTGGGAGGAGGGTCAATCTCACTACTTACATGCTTCGTGATTCTTCCAAGAGGTGGTGGGATGTTACCACCCTGACTGAGCATCACAGAGACATGGTGTGGGATAATATTTAGGCAGTCTTCTATGAATATTTCTTTTCGAAGACACTGAGGGAAGATAGAGATCGAGTGTTCATGAATCTGGAGCAGGGCGCCATGTCAGTGATGGACTATTCGGCCCACTTCACTGAGCTACAATGATTTTCACCTGTTCTGGTGGGATATGAGGCGTTGAGGGCTCGACTCTTTGAGGATGGTCTTTGATAAGACATCTGAGCACTGGTGAATGTTTTCAGGTTGACTATAGTGCATGCTATTGTGAACCAGGCACTGATTATAGACCGAAACCTGCGGGAAGCTAGTGGTGTAGGCCAGGGCAGTTCGGAAACAGTTTCTGGTACTAATTATACAGATAATAAGAAAAGGTAGATGGATTTCTCTCAAGGTGGCAGTACTAGCCAGAGGAATTTTCCAGGTGGTCAGGTGATGTGATACCAGTGTGATAAATAGGGGCACAAGAGACCTCAGTGTCCACATGACCTATTGGAGTGTTGCGCTTGCGGCAAGATGGGTCATTTGTAGAGATTTTGTAGGGTGTTTCGACCTATGGCTAGTGAGAGGGGTTCTGTGCAGACTCCACGTACAGGAGAAGGGCCAGCAGCTTCTTACCAGTTAGGGAATTGGAATACTTCGGGGCATTCAGGCTGAGGTGGTGGTCATGGTCGTGGCAGCCAGACACCAGGATCTCAGAGACACCAGGGCGGGTCAGCTCGGGGTAGCTAGGCTGTGTTGCAGGGCCACAAAACTTGGAGGGCATATGTAGTGCAACAGACCCAACAGGAGTAGGATCTCGGACCTTCCACTGTCAGAGGTACTATCCTAGTTGCTTCTGTTTTGTCTTCAGTACTTTTTGATACTGGTGTTACACATAGCTTTATATTTATGCCCATTTTAGAGAGCCTTGGGCTCTATGATTATTCTTATTCTGATGTCATGATGCTAGACACTTCGTTGGGGATTAGAATGGTAGGTGTGCGTCAGGGTAGGGAGTGCCCCCTAGAGGTTGTTGGGTGTCACTTTCTGTGGGACCTCTATGTCTTAGAGATGATGAGCTATGATGTCATTCTCGGGATGGACTGGTTGGTACCCTTTAGAGACTTTGTGGATTTCTATCATCGTAGGGTGATTTTCACGTCACCAGAGGGTGGAGAGTTTCTATACAAGGGTGAATGGGATTTCCTAGCATGTCAAACTGGACCCGAGAATTGCGGGAGAGGTGGTGTAACAACCCGGATTACGAGCTTATATCTGGACGACCAGGGAACTTGTTAGAAGGATTTACCTCTAGTAGTTTATTGTTTTAGGGATGTCTTCTTGGATGAATTTTCAGGCCTTCCTCCAGAGTGAGAGGTGTATTTCTCTATTTATCTAGTGTCAGGAGCAGCACTGGTATCCATTACTCCTTATAGGATGGATACACCAGAGTTGCAGGATCTCAAGAGGCAGTTGGAGGAGTTGCAGGCAATGGGTTTTATCTGACTCAGTACTTCTCCTTGGGTTTCACCTATCCTATTTTCTAATAAGGTGTATAGTACCCTCATACTTTGCGTGGATTATCAGAAGCTGAACTAGTTAACGGTCAATAACAGATATCCCTTGCCAAGGATTTATGATCTTTTTGATCAACTTCAAGGAGCAAGAGTGTTCTCGGTGATTGAAATGAGATCTGGATATAATTAGTTACATGTTAGACCATACGACATACCGCTTACTGCTTTTCGGAGCA
The DNA here is from genome assembly GCA_963277665.1 of Viscum album. Classification (NCBI taxonomy): domain Eukaryota; kingdom Viridiplantae; phylum Streptophyta; class Magnoliopsida; order Santalales; family Viscaceae; genus Viscum; species Viscum album. The sequence goes on along the minus strand of OY728130.1, from coordinate 45,856,939 downwards.
GATATGGTCTATACGAGTACTTGGTCATGCCGTTCAGACTCACGAATGCACCAGCATTTTTCATGGCTCTAATGAATCGTGTGTTCCACCCTTATCTGGATTCTTTTGTGGTAGTCTTTGTGAACAATATATTGGTGAACTCTCACACTCGACACGACCATGATACCCATCTTGAGATCATTTTTATTACACTGAGAGAGCATCATCTATATGCTAAGCTCTCAAAGTGACACTTTTGGATGGACCAGATACACTTCCTGGGTCATATCATCTCAAAGGCAGGAGTTGCGGTAGACCTAGAGAATGTGAGAGCATTAGTTTCCTAGGAGCAGCCTAAGAATTTTTTTGAGATATGGAGTTTCTTGGGGCTGGCTGGTTACTACAGGTCCTTTATACAAGACTTCTCCCGCTTAGCAGCGCCATTGACAGGTTTGAAAAAGAAGGGTGTAAAGTTCATTTGGTCAGAAGCTTATGAGACAGCCTTTCAGGATCTGAAGGGAAGGTTGACATCATCACCAGTCCTGATACTTCCAGAGAAAGGGAAGATCTATACAGTTTACTATTATGCATCAGGTATTGGGTTAGGAGCAGTGTTGATGCAGGGTGATTGAGTAGTTGCGTACGGGTCTTGGAAGTTGAGGACACATGAGTGGAATTACCCGACGCATGATCTCGAGTTGGTTGTAGTTGTTCATGTGTTACGCTTTTGGAGAAATTATCTCTTGGGAAAACATTTTGTGGCGTTTGCGGACCACAAGAGTCTCAAATATATCTTTACCTAGCGTGACCTGAATCTGAGACAACAAAGGTGGGCTGAATACCTTCAGCCATTCAACTTTGAGCTTCACTATACACCTGGTAAGGGTAACGCAGTTGCTGATGCACTGAGTAGGAAGACTCAGTTACAGGTAGTGCAGGAGGCCAATGGTGAGTGGAAGCTGATGGATTTATCCTTTGAGATGCATTTGGAGGTGCACGAAAGTCAGGGGCAAGCCTATATTTATTCCTTAGCTGTGATTTCTACCCTCCTGGATAGAGTAAGGACAAGACAACTATCGAATTCAGAAGGCCTACTTCTATGATAGTTGGTGGTGAGTGACGACCCTCCTACCGGTTGGACGATAGGGGATGATGAGGTACTGCGTGTCCATGGACAAGTGTGGGTTCCATGGGATATATGTGCGGATCTGATGTGGGAGTTTCATGCTTCAACTTGGGCAGTGCATCCTGGAGTTACCAAAATGTACCATGACTTGAGACATCAGTATTGGTGGCCGGGTATGAATTGGGAAGTATCTAGTTTTGTTACGAGATGTTCCACCTATCAGCAGGTGAAGGCGGAGCATTAGAGGCCAGCTAGACTATTACAAAAGTTACCCATTCTGGAGTGGAAATGGGATGATGTCGCGATGGACTTCGTGACTGGGTTGTTGAGGTCACCTCGAGGCAGTGATGCCATTTGGGTTATTGTGGACAGACTTACGAAGGTAGATCATTTTTTTCGATCAAGGAGACCTTCGGTGTTGACGATCTTGGGAATTTGTATATCCAAGATGTAGTACACCTTCATGGGGTCCCTCATTCTAAAATTTCAGATACGGATTCCCATTTTACATCTCGTTTCTGGCAGAGGTTTTAGAGGGCACTGGGTACACAGGTGCTTCTGAGCACAGCTTACCACCCTCAGACTGATGGCCAGTCAGAGCGTACGATACAGGTGCTTTAGAACATGATGCGCTCATGTTTCCTGGACTTTGGGGGCTCTTGGGAGAGGCACATACCCCCGGTCGAGTTTTCCTACAATAATATTTTTTAGGAAACTATTGAGATAGCACCTTATGAGGATTTATATGGTAGACCATGAAAATCACTGTTGTGATGGTTGGAGGCTGGTGAGGAAGCTTTACTGGGACTACGTCTCATGCAGGAGACTTCAGAGTAGGTCCAGTTGATTCAGAAGTGGATGGATTCTGCACAATCTCATCAGAAATCTTTTGTTGATCGCCGCAGACGACCCTTGGAGTTCGTGGTCGGGGATCAGGTTTTATTGCGTGTTTCACTGAGGTTGGGACACAAACGGATTAGGAGACAGGGTAAACTTTCACTGAGGTATGTGGGGCTGTTTGAGATTTTGGAGAGAGTCGGGTCAGTTGCCTATCGGTTGCAGTTACCACTAAGGTATCGGGCCATGCATGACATCTTCCATGTATCTCAGCTGCGCTGTTATCACTTAGACCCGTCTCATGTTTTTTAGCCCAAGGAGGTTGAACTTCAGGATGATGCATCCATTGAGGAGAATTTGATTCATATTGTTGATAGAAGCACGAAGGTTCTCTGAATCCAGTCAGTTCCTCTCGTACGGGTGTTATGGCAGCATGGCCGAGTGCTGGAAAAAACATGGGAGTGGGAGACCGATGTACGTTCTCAATGGCCAGATTTGTTCTGATCATTATCTTCACCACCCTAGGAAGGGAAATTTGGGGATGAATTGATTTAAGGGGGGGATTCTGTAATAACATGGTTCTTGTTCTTGAGGTACAGGTTTCTTCTTTTCCCTTTTCTTTAAGTGTTTTTGAGAAAATAAGGAAAATGGGGGAAATCCCAAATTTTGGGGGTACACGCCGTGTAATTTTCCACACGCCATGTACTTTGGCCACGTGGGATGGGTACACCGGGCGTGTAGGCCTGTTGGCGATGAATTGTGTAAAAAATGACTACATGCCATGTACTTAGTATTTACACATCATGTTAGCAGTCGAAAAGTAAATAGTAAGGTAGTGGTAGTAGCTGCCGGTAGAGCAACAGTACACGCCATGTAGTCATAAATACACATTGTGCTCTCATATCGATAGATGAACAGTGCGGCAGGGAAAGTTAGCCACCAAAGGAACAATTAAAAAATGGAAAGTACACGCCGTGTACTTGAGAGTACACGCCGTGTAGTTTGTTTTTTTGCTTAAAACAGGTTGTAGCCTCCTCTTTCGATAGAGGAAGCTTAGGACATTAGAAGAGCATGGGAGAGAGGGACGGAGCTTGGAGGAGCTCCCGATCATCCACCAGAACTTGGAATCTTCCATCGGTGATCTCGTTTGGACTGCGTGAGTAAGACCTTCCTTCTTCTTAGGTCTTTCCTTCCAATTATTTTCCGATGGGAAGTTATTTGAGTTTGAAAGTGTAGTTATTAATCGAAGATCTATTCCGTTCTCGGGTGTTTCGGGAGGCGTCGTTCACGTATATTGATCAGAGGAGATCAAGGTAGGTGTTCTAATGTTTAATTACAACTACTAAGTGCTTTTGTGTACCATTGAGCTACACGCCCATGTGTGGGGTGTCGTATGGCTAAGGCCTTGATTAATTAAGATATCAATAATTTCCTAGATAATCTAATGATAGTTATAAACATCTATATGGGATCATTTCTTGGATTCAGGGCCACCCAATGGGTGCATTTCCCTTGTTTAGCTATTTATCCAGGTTACATGAGGTTATGTCGTGATTTAGCATGATTTGAGTTTTCTTAAGAGAAAATGTATATAATTTCATTCTTATGTGATGGGCTTGAACCGGTTTCTTGTTTATCCTGAGGGAAGTGTTTCTCATGCCTGAGGGAAAGTTTTTTGTTTATCTTGAGGGAAACATTTCTTATGCCTGTGGGAAGTTGCTTCCGTGCCTGAGGGCATTATCTCATACACCTGAGGGCAATATTCGATATGCTTGTGGGCAATCACCTGAGGGTTTTGATTCTGATTACCTGAGGGTAAGGTTTTTCTTGACTGAGGACTCTGTTTACCTTGCATATTCATTGTCGTTATTTCACATGTTATATCTACCAAGCTAAATCATAGGCTTGGTATTGTTTTACCTTGTACTTGTTAGATATCATGTTGTAGTTTTATTGCGGCACTATTTAAGAGACTGTAGGCTAAGGCTGAGTCTCAAGAACTTATAATTCAATTATCTTGAATTGTTAAATAATAATTAAATGGAAATGGAATTTGTAGGAGTAGCTGCTTTTGAGTACATCCTAGTTTACTGTTTTCCATTACTGCACAATGTTGTTGCACAAATTCACTAAAAGTTGGGCATAGGCCTTTGGTGGGGGCCTACTGGGATTTATTTCTCACACCCTATTTGGGTCATGTCTTGGCCCCAAACAGATTATATTGCTACAAGTGTAGATAAGGTCAAGGGTACCTATACAGGTACTTTATTTTTGCAGAGGAGTAAGAGAGCATGGGACCGAGCTTAGTCTTGCGATGCTGCTAAGTTCCTGTTGTGCTGTTTTATCTCGCTTTGCTGTATTTTTCCCTTTTATTATATTTCTTCAGATTGTCGTATATTCTATTTTAGCTACCTTATTATACTTAGGGACATATCACATCATTATATATGATTGTTGGTTATTTATTTACTTCGTTAATGTTGTCCATTTCAACATTGGTATTGTTTACTGCTTCCGCTTTTGTTTGCTGGTATTTTATTCCACTACATTACACTTTAACAAATGAGGGAATAGTTCCCCCACTATTAGACCTAGGCCCTCACTACTAGTCGGTAGCCTCTGGCATTTGGAGAAATGCACTTGAGGTCATGTGACCAACCGGGTTCAGGGCACCTGTTGAGTGGCACTTGGATCCGAGACGTTACAAGGTATGTAGATATGCATGTGATGTTTTAAATTTTTTATCCTTGAGTGAAGGACATCTTGATTTTTTTCACCTCCATTTTGATTATTCATGGGAACCTTGGTGGATAATTTGAAGTATAGAATTTTTCTACATTTGGTAGAATCAAAATACTAGTGTCCCATCTAGTTAGTGATAGGTCTATATGGGGTGTTCTATTCTGATGAGGCAAGGTGTGGTCTAGTCAGGTGGCTATATAAGGATGTAATTTATTCCAATAGGTTAGTCTATTGAGATAAATTTAGGATGGGCTCACATTATAACCTAGGTTAGAGAACATGACACTAATAACCTTTTAAAACCATTTAGATGATTTTCCATATGCTTCGATGGAATCCCCAACTTCTTGGATTATTACTTTGTACATATGTACTTGTCATTTTTTTATTCTTATTGTGTGATTTAACATAGTGGTGCATGATTCTATGCATTATTCCTTCTCTGTGTGATTTAATTTCTAATGATTTAAAAATGAATTTTGAATTATTTTTAAAGGAAACTGAAATATTGAATTTAAAGTGTTTTCAAACTATTTTTTGAAATGAATTGGAAAAGTATTCTCATATGGTAAAAGTTAAAAAAATTTGTTTTGAACTCTAAGTGTGTGTAAGTTTTGAAATAGGTTTTAAAGATGTCGTGCCTAGTTTTTTTATTACAAATTTTCAAACATAATTTTGAAAATCATGTGATATATGGAAACCTATTAGTGTTTTTAAAAGTTTATTTATATGGATGTGTTTAAAATTTTTTCTATAGTGGGACTTTGAAATGGTATTTTTAAACAAATGGATTGCGCCGGGGGAAATGTGTTTTTTATGTGATTTTTTTCATTTAAGAAAAATCTTGGAAAATATTTTTTAGAAAACATGTTATGAATTATTTATTTCTTTATAAAACTATATATAAAATATTTATCTTTAAATTAAATTTAAAACTATATTTATTAGGATGTAATATGAAACAAAATTCTTAGTTATGGTTTGTTTTAGTGGCCTACTAAGTGCATATGTGCTTAAGCCTATAAGTAATTTTAGCTTTTGGTTCCTGGTTTAGTTTTTGGGCCTCTCTTGATAGTTTTGATCCTTTTAAGGTTAGTATTTATTCCAATGCATTCATACTTTGGTTCCTATTCTATGAATTTATTGGTATTTTTTTACTTTTATAGAATGCTCGGTGTGTGTCCCTTTACTTGATTTATCTTTTCCAATTGGGATATTATTGCTTTCTATAGATTGAGGGTCACTATATTTACATGTGTGATAAGCATATCCCTTGGATGTGGGAACCTTTTCCTTATAGGAGAGGGTGTTTAGAGGATGTGTGTGGTTTTTTTTGTTTCTTCTATTTCGATGTTTTCCTAGTTTTGATATTAGGCTTTTTGTCTTTTTTTTCTAGCATGGATTTCCAATGTATGGGTGGGTCATGCTAGATTTTTATTATATTATTTCCACTATATTTTACTCTTATTATTGGGAATAATATTCCCAATATTTTGTAATTCCCTTTGTAATTTAGTTAAACTATTCCGAAACCTTAGGTTTTCCTTTATATAGGATCGTAAACATTTGGATCACCCTTTGTTATTTGTGGTGTTGGTAGTTTGGAAATAAGGTTGTCAGGACTCGTGATGTTGGTGTGGGGAGAGTTTTGTGATCTCTTTCTCACCCTAATACTCGAGTTTAAATGGGTATTTGAGATTTTACTTGATTTTGTTTTTCAATTTGATATCATTATGGGATTATTATTTTATGCCTATTGATGTGGTTTTTTTACCCTCATCGATATGGCTTGAGCTGCCTTATGGGTCGTATGTGATGTTTTGGGATAGAAATTGAAAAGGGGAAAATTGAAGTATGATGTTGTCCTATGGGTCCTTAAAACCCATAAAAAACCAAATTATTGATATATTAAATGTTGTAGGTACCAATACACTATTATAATGTGATCATAAACTATGTGTCCATGTCAAGCATGGCTACACATCCTGGTTTTTTTTTCTTATACCACTTGACTCTTGGGATACCCCTTGTATTTGGGTAGGGTATAGGGGTCATGGTTGATATTATGATATGTTGGAAAATTTGGATAAAGATTTTGATTAAATCTTGTATTGTGCCATTATTATGCAATATGTTCTTGCGATGTGAAATTTGATTTTTTTTGTGAAAAATTGATTTCTAATAAAATATTTTTGGTTTTTAAAGAAAGGCCTTATGACTTTTTTGGAAAATGTGGAATGTTTTATAAATAATTTTTTAAATAATTTGTTTTATTTCAAATTTGTAAAAAAAATGTGTTTGGGTTTTTCTAATCAATTTCTTGGGGTTTTAAAGGGTGGATTACCTATTTTTAAGGGAAAATGGTGTTTTCCAAATTGGGATTTTACCCTTGGTGTGTTTATTTTAAAAGGGTATGTGATTTGAAAACTATTTCAAAAGTGAGGTGTGTGTTTTATTATGATACTTAAAGTTGTGTTTTGGTTATAAAAAAAGTTTTGTTTGTTTTGGAATTATTTTTCGAAATGTTTTAAATTTTCCAATTCATGTATGGAATTGTGTTTTAAATTGGATAATGGTTTCTATTTTTTTAATGAATGGAGGATAAAATATTAATGGTTCCTTGGTTTTAATAATTGGATTTTTGAAAAACCATTATTTTTTTCAGGAATCATGTTCATTGTTTTCTCCCTTGTGTGTTTCGGGACAGATTGGTATGATTTTATTTATATGGCTATGTGAGATTCTATGTATAATTTTTGTTATTGTGAGCCTCCCAAAAAGGTCTAGTGTAAGGTAGGGTGATCATATTACGGGTTCTTACCCTTTCTATTAACACTGCATATGCTCTGAATAGAGTGTCATCTGTGGTTCCCTTATTAGGGTGTGATGTTTCTCTAGTGTATCCTTTGGATATTGTTTGGTCATGTCATTTTAAACAATTAATTTTTATTGATGATTTGATCAGTGAGGATTTTTTTTCTTTTGGAATCTCTCATATGATCTCTAGTTTGGGAGGTTTGTTCATTTGGGGTTGGGGATGTTTGAGGTTTGATAGATGAGTTTCCATCATTTAGAGTAGACTTTGGGTGTTTGATTTCATATCTTTTGGTTGAACAACCATATTTGGATTTATGATCATATATTTTATACCTTCTTTCTAGAGGAAGCCTTGGTCAAGTGTTTTATTTGATTTTTATTTGATTTCTTGTTTCATATGGTGTTTCCTTAAGGAATTTTTTCATACCCCATTGCTTGAAAATTATTTTTCCCTTTTATATTATAGAAAATATACTAACTTGTTCTTGTTTTATTAGAAATGGGAAGAACCTAGGGTGCATGTTGGGATTCTTGGGGTGTAGTTTATTTTTTGTTGAGTTGTGTACGCAATCGAGATATGTTTTCTATTAGACCTACCAAGGGATGGTTTTATAGGGATTGGGATTTAAACAACATTTTATATTCTTTAGGATCCTTATATTAGAGATTTGTTATTTTTTAGCGAGGTATTTATTCCATTATTGAGAACCTTTATTGGATGCTATGTGTTTTTTATCCATTTTGGTGATCCCTTGGGATGTTTCTTATATTAGTTCCTTGGTTATGGTTTTAAATATGTTTCTTGTGGTTGGATTTAGCTAGTGGAGTTTTGATCATTCCCTTTGGATATTTTGGGAATATGTTTTCTTAGTGTCATTCTATCTTTATTTTATAAAAGGTTTGATGGTTTTTCCACCATTTAAGTTTATTTTTAAATAGTGGAGTGACTAATGTTTGGTCTATATTTCTTTAGGAACTTTTTTATTCTAGTTGTTTATCAAGTTTGTTTGAGGAATTTAAGTTGCATGAGTATTTCTTTATTGGGAGTTACCTTTTATTTCCTTTCCCATTTTTAAATCTACTTAGGCCTAATACTTTCTAGGGTAATAAAGTGGTATAGTGCGGAATTTATGACAACCACTATATCAGAGTGGTATTAATTAATTAATTAATTAAATTAATTTTTAATATATTGTGGGTTACAAATAATTTTTGGTTGAATTTTAATGATTTTAAGGGATAAGGGGTTATGAACAGCTTGCACATGGTTATATGTAACCATGCACCAATGGTGAATGATGGTTTTTCGCTGAGCACTGATGATTCACATGGTTTTAGCATGGTTAGCTCAACAATGTGACTTTCTTAGGGGAAACTGTAAGCATTCTGAATACTTATCCAGTAGGGAAATCAAGTTTAGTACACGGTTTGGTAAAATGTTATCCTAAATCATGTTCCTTGTCTAGGGTTTTAGAAATTTTATTTTTATTTTTTCATTTCCCTTTTAACCCTTAATGGATTTTAACCCTTTCCTCCCTTATCCCTTGTAGTGTGATACCCTAGGAAAGACCCCCTCCCAGCCACACATGCCTCCCCCATCTCATACCCATCTCCTCTCACAACTTTAACCTAATTTCATCAAGATTATTTCTTGATTAATCATGTTATGATATCCACTTCTCTTATCCTCCCTTATTATAGTGTTTTACTCTCCCATATCAACGGGCTTTACTCATTTGAATCTTCGGTCAAAGGGTTGACCCTATTTTTTGTAATTTCATAATATCTAAGTAATGTTATGGGTAAATTGGTTTAGATTCATGCAAGTTTAAGTATCTTTCACTAAAGGTGATGTGCTTCAGACCATTTTGGATCACTCACCTTAAATTTTAGGTATATTTTTCTTAGTCATCAGTTACTTTTATGTTCCTTTAATTTCTTGGTTTTTTTAAATGGTTTTTATTTAAAGTTATACCTATATGTATAACCTAAGAGGGCCATTTGATTTTTAAACCTTGGAAAGGGATGTGAAACCATTACAAGTGTTTTAGAAAATACTTAGTAGTATTTTTAAAGAATGCTTTTGGATTTTAAAGAATTGGTGATAAATATCTTCTGGTTTTAAAAAGTATTCTTAAATTAATGTGGATTTTAAAACAAGTGGTTGGTGTTTTAAAAGTATTTAAAATATGTTAATTGGTTAGTTTGGTTTCAAATGGATGTGATAACCTCTATTTTGGTTGTTTAATTTTTTTTATATTTATAAATGAGTTGGGAGATTTCAAAAGGGTGAGTTAACCCATGTAAAATTTATTTTAGTAATTCATTGTATATTTGAGTAATTTCAATAGATATTTTAAAAAAGGGAATTTAAAGTTCTCATTTTAGTTTTAAAATCATTTTGATGAAATGGATTTTCATTACAATCATGTTGTAATGTGATTGGTTATTTGGACTTTTATGGAAAATTAGTTTTCTTAAATGATGTGAAACCCTCTTGATCACCTTGTGATTATTATGTGTAGTCGATGGATTATAATCCTACAAAGGGATGTTTATTTTGATGTGTTGAGAATTTTATTTGTGTTTGTTGATTTCAGGGATTCTTTGGTAAGGGTATGAGGTGATGTGTTTGTTGTTATAAATTTTTTGTCATTGAGTTAATGAATTATTGATTGTGCTCACCTTCATTTTGATTGGTCATGGGAACCTTGGTGGAAAGGTGGGAATCTTGACTTTTTTCACTAGGTAGACACACACTAATAGTGTCCCCTCTAGTTATTGATAAGTCTAGATGGGTTTTTCCATTCCAATGAGGCTGGGTGAAGGCTAGTTGGGTTGTTATATTAGGATGAAATTTACATCAGGAGGTTGGTTCGTTCAGTGAAGTTTATAGTGGTATCACATTAGGATCCAGGGTAGATTCCATAACATTGGGATAATTTTAGGATGGTTTAGGGGACTTACCTTGTGATTAAATTATATCTCATACTTCTTGGATTATTTATTATCACATAAGTACATGTCACTTTTTTTCTTCTTATTATGTTACTTGAAATAGTGGTGCCGAATTAGGTTCCTTATTCTTTATTTGTGTTGTTTCTTTTTAAATGCTTTGAAAAGGGATTTTAAAATATTTTTAATGAAGGAAAATGAAAGTTTGAACTTAAATTTTTTTCAATATATTTTTACAACTGAGTTTGAAAATTATTCTCTTATAAGATAATCAAAAAATAGTTTGTTTTGAACTCCAAGTGTGTGTGAGTTTTGAAATAGGTTTTAGGTCATTGTTTATGGTTTTTTAAAATGGTTGGATTTTGAGATTCTCTTGTAAAAATGTGTGATAAATAGAAACCTCTTGGAGTTTTGAAATGTGAATTTCAAAAATATTTTTTTACAAAGTGGTTATAAAGTGGGACATTTTTATGTTATTTTGACAAAGTAGTTTAGGTAGAGGAAAAGGTGTTTTCTAAGAGATTATTTTCATTTGAGAAAAATTTTGGAAAAGATTTTTTATCAAACTTGTGATACATTATTGATTTATTTTTAAACCTATATAGAAAATTTTTATATTTAAATTTTATTTAAAAATATTATCATTAATATGTAATATGAAAGAGACTACAAAGTTACAGTGGGTTTTGGTGGCCTACTAAGTGCTGAAGTTCTCACACCTATATATCATTTCAATTGCTGGTTCTTGGTTCAGTTTTCTATATACTCTTGAGAGTGTTGATCCTTTTTAGGTAAGTATTTATTTTAATACATTCAGCTTATAGTTCAAATTATATGATTATGTAGGACCTGATTTTACATTTATATAATGATAGGTGTGTGTCCCTTTACTTGATTTATCATGGACAATTAGGATTTTAATACTTTCTACGGATGGAGGGTAGAAATATTTACTGGTGGGTAAAGAAGAGCCTTTGGAGGTGGTCATATTTTATTCCCATGAGAGGTTCTTCTAAAGGTGATGGTTTTTTTGTCCTCATTATTATTTCACTATTTTCATAAGTTTAATATGAGGTTGATGTATTATTTTTTATCTAGTGTGGATGTCTGATGTATGTATGGGTCATATCAGTTTTTTATTATATTCCTTCGATTTTATTTTACTCTAATTATTGGGTGAAACTATTCTCATGTGTGTTCTTGTGATGTATTGGCACTAGTTTTCAACCCATGGGTATTGGGAACCCCTTTCATAACATTGCAGGGTCTATTCGAGCATCTTTTGCAGGGAATACACAAACCAATTCATTATAGGTTTAAACTACAGTGGGGATGGTTATAGATTTAAAGTCCAGTAGAGGGACACTTCCCATATATTCTCATTATGTTTTGGGGTTATTCATAAGTTAGCATTCTATGGGGACACTAACATATTTAATGTCTAGTGGAGACATTCATGCATATGCTCTCCACATAATGGTCGATATCATATTTAGAGTCCAATTAAGACAATCCTATATATGATCATTACATATGTATTAATCACGTATTTAGTGTCTAGTGTGGATGGTCTAAAATATGCTCATCATGTATGGGTGGATCATGGGTCAACATCCTTCGATGATGCTCTAGCATAGTGGAGACTTTGGGATAGAATGATGATGGATTTGTTATGATCTAGAATGTTTATTAGGATTTAGAGATATATCCTCCCTAGGTGGAGGTAGAATTATAGTGGTGTTAGAATTGATCATCAAAGAGGCATCCTACACACCCTATTGGAAAGTAGGGATTAAAACCCACATAGTTCAAGTTCCACAGTTTAAGTCCATTTAATAAGACCACACCATGTATTTTAACATCATGAGGTAAAGATGGTTTTGTCACAAATGGTGTGAAGATAAGGTGTGGTATAGGTATTAAACTTCTGGATATCTAGAAGATGGGAATATCATATCATGTCCATCACATAAGGTTTCATGTAATTATCACACAAAGAATCAAGGGCTCGTCATATAGGGTATTTTATGCTCATCACATAGGTTAAGGCTGCATATTAATTTAATGTATTGAGGATGTTATCATGTAGTTAATCATCATGGGTATAGGATTTTATTCTATGCATTTGATCATCCTATATATCGATTGTAGATGGAATTAAGGGGTAAATAGTGAAAGGTTGAGTGAGGTTTACACATTAAGTAGCCTAAGAATGGGGGAATCATCCCATGCTCATCACATAGGGAAAATCTGGTTCATTACATAGGGTTTATTTTGTTTTTCGCCCATGGTATCATGTACTCATCCCATAGGTTAGGCCTCATTTTAACCTCATGTGTCAAGTATGTTGGTTTTAGTTTAATATATTGTGATGAGGGTGATGGTTTTATAGAAGGGTGATGGTAAATGATTGTTTAGGATTTATGTGTTAAGTTTAATATATCCAATTAGGATAGGAGGAGATATGATTATAGAGATCACGTAAATTCTTATTTAAGGGGGAAATATGTGGTCACCCATGATATCACTATTTTTAGAGATGACACATCCACTACACATGTGTCATTGAAAGGGAAAATGGGTAGATGCTACCCTTTTTTGGTAGTATAAAGGTGGACCAAATGATAATATCCATGATACTAGTTAGGAATATAGATTTTTCATGAGTAATATCGAGTCTAATGGCTAAGGATCCCATGATCACACAACACTCATGAAACTATGTTTAGTGAATGTAGATGCCAAATATTGGTTCCCTATAAAGGTTTCATGAAATTATGAAGTTTCATGAAGGTTTTTATTATGCACAAACAAGGTCCTTTGTATATGAATTATCCTTAGACATCCATGGCATGGGTTTCTTCAATGATCAATGTCTCATTAATACCATATTTTCATGGAGTATATTCCATGAGCATGAAGGGTGTTCATCATTGATAGGAGTCTCGAGAAATTTATCTCGATAATAATCTAATGATTTTAAGGACTCGTGTGAGTTTATTCATGAATGATCCTTACCTATAATAATCTAGAAGGATTCTGGTTCATGAAGATAGGAGTTTCATAATTTGAGAGATTTGGTTGGAATTCTAAAGGTTAGATATACTAAAAATGGGTGGTTGATGGGGTATTTATAAGCATGTGGGTCATCATAGCATATGTTTCATAGAATATTTCCATCTTAATGATGGTCTTAGTTTTTTGGTGTCCCGGATTCTATTCATTAAGCTCTAGAATTTTTAGAATTGTACGCCTTTGGTTGGATTTTTCTAGCTTTATCCTATGATTGCACTAATTGCCTATTTTTACTTTAATTCCTTCCTCAACATGATTTTCAACATCAACACCTATGTATCTCCTTGGATGGTTTCACCTTAGCTCAGTTCATCTCCTCTCATTTTTAGATATATCCATTACAAATTTTTACTCACTGACATGTGAATGGTATTAGGGGTGTATGGTTAAATAAAATAAACCATTGATACGTTGGCTCGTACATTATAAATGAGGAAGGGATGATACATAGTTCATGAGGTTTAATTTAATAATAAATTATCACATATAAATAGATAACATAAAAAACTAAATTAAATTAACCCATCCCATACGTAGTTCGTTCAAGATCATGTTCAATCACAACATGAAATTACGATGTATTTAAATATTATATAATTAATTTCAATTCATTTTTATTCAATTAAATTTACCAGAATTAAAAAATAAATATATTAATTGATTAATTAATTATTTTTATAATATTATGTCTAAATATTCCTTCATATTCACATTCTATATTATTTTAAATGAATTAAATTTTAATTTAAAATATTAAGTACATGGTGTGTACTGATGGGGCCACATGGTGTGTAACCTATGAGATAATATAAATTCATTAATAGAATTTAAGTTATATATGTAATATACAATATGAGACATGGTGTTTTCCCTTATATGTTTGATGAAATCCATTTATGAAGTTTAATTTTTATATGTTGTATTCTTTCACCAAACCCAAAAGGTAATGGGACGCGAAGTGGAAGATGATAGCCCATGGATTTAAGAAAAAATCACCAGAGTGACATAACCAGCCATCTCTAATGATCTGAACCCCATTATAGTATGAGGATCATGTATGAACAAATCATAGTATAGAAATTAAAATTGAACATTTGCCTCATTCAAATCGAAGTCACTCATGTGTAGCTCATCACTAGAGATCATTTCTCAAAGGATTGAAAGAATAATCCCTCTAGATCATCCACATATTCTTCAAAAATCCATAGGAGCATTAATCATCAAATTTCTAGCACTATAGTGTTGATTTAATGATGCATTGGATGTCGCAACAATCACCACAATAGCATTCTTTCGATGTAGGGATATGAGCTCGTTATGATCACATGGATCCAATGCTTCTCTCTCTATAAAGTGGGATAGGAGAGAGAGTATTTTAGGAACTCGTAGTGATTATTCATTGTGAAATATCCTCCCTCATATAGACGAAAAAGTTGAATTTTGTTATTATTAGTATAAAAAAGAAACAAACATCATTCAAGGCGGTCAGAAATGATGAATACTGAGGGAGTCACCCCTAACAATATCATTGTACTCCTTTATCAAGGAGCCCAAACAAAGGTAAATAGAGATCGTCCCACTTGTATTACCTTTTCTGGATAAATAATCAGTATCAAAGTTTCCTTATATCTATGTGTTCCCTACCTTCACTCCTTGTTCCAACATCTTCCTGCCTTTTCGAATGAAGTATGTCAACTCACAAGGGGGTTTTCCTACCCTTGAAGCATCCCAAAAAGGATTTTGGAGTGCAATTCCACCTCCAAGACCCTGATGTATTAAAGTTTTTAAAGTTTAATACCGTAGATCATCTCCCTTACTTTGGCTCTCAGAGAGTTTTTAGAACCATAGAATGCACTAAAGCCCAAAATGACCAAAACCTTACCGTCTCTCACAAGCCCTTATCCTCTCATTAACCACCTACATGGGAGCCATCCACAATTATATTGAGGCCAATAGATAAAGGAATACAAAACACCCAGACCCCCTTTTGGGTCTTGAAGTTCCCTCGGCTGGCAGGACCACCCTTAGTATAAGCTTCCTCAGGGAAATGGAACCATACCCACGAGTCTGAAGTCCAACCAGCTCTGCAACCAACAAACATAACTAAACCTAGAGGTATTCCTAGTAAACTCTTCTACCATCCCTATATCTATTATAAGCCTCTCATTTAGTCCAGTAGGTAGTTGAAAAAATTCATCTCTCATATATAGGATGAAAAAATACATATAATGGGTTCCCCAACCCCTAAATAAACCTGGAATTTTAAAATAATATTCATTCGATTAATATTTATTATTTTATTTACTTAAACACTTGTAAATACTTTTAATAAATAAATTCAACCAATTATTATTTACTCAAATAACAATGAATTTATTTATTCATCATTGATCATTTACTTAGACAATGCTTGGACCTTGTGGTGGGGCCCACCAATTTCTATATAACTATACACTAGAATAAGGAGTATTCTTAAAAATGTTATTGTGTGTGACCTTATGGGACCTTATCTCTGTAGTAGTTAATAGTATTCATAGACCAAGAGTGGAGTCTATAAACCCATCAAGCCCCTAACAAGATATGGAATAGTCATGCCACGACCTGTCCCCTATGTCACGTGTCATGACTACCCCAAGCCAACCATCCATAGGCCAGGGGATAGAAACAAGAACTGAGTAGGCATATCCCATAAGATGTATCATGGTTAATAGAGTATACCTGGTGAGATGATTTTGACTCAAGAAGGACATGATAACACACTCAATTACTATATGATACATGAACCATTAATTCCCATGAAACTAGTGTTTTCATGTATTGAGTCAGAATGTAGAATTCATGTTCCTAATGTATGGATATGTCGGCTTCCATAAAAACACTAGGTTCTCTGGCCTAAAATCAACACTTGAAAAACTTAATGATGTTTCCCCCAAACAAGAGTAAAACCAACCTCCTTTGATACCACTCTATCACGACCTATCCCCCAAGGCCCGTGCTGTGACTACCCCAAGATCGTCTCCCATAGGCTAGGATCTTGTGACTAGCATCGAGTAAGCATATCCGATAAGTGGGAGGAATTTTCCCAAGTACTTGTATGCACACACCCATCTCCAAGACAAATATGAAACTGAAAAACTAAGTAAACATGGATGAAAACCACTAAGAAAACCCACTCCGAGTAAGGTACAAAATTGAAAGAAAAAGGGGATGGAATACAAGCCTAACTGAAATAGAAAATTACAAGCTTCTAGTTATCATCTGCAAAAAACCCTACCTAAAGGGCAGGTATTGTAAGTTTCCTGAATGTCGCTGAAGTGTACCACATCTTTCGGGTCACCCTGAAGCTCCACCTATCTTCAGCTCACTAAGGACTCTATCAGAGTAGTCGATCATTTGCATAACAAACCACACATGTAGGTGAAGCCTGTGTAGGGGTGAGTAAAACAATACTCAGTAGGGACCCCAAACCACAAATCAAGACATAAGGAAGACTACCAAAGAGGTACATAGAGTGTAGCCTCTATGAAGTACAATCAAGAGAGTCACTAGAGTCAGATCACACCAAGTATAGGTCTATGGTACGTAAAAAGGATTGTTGTAAGAATCCATAGTACCCTTAAGTAGAAACACATGGAGAATTGGTAACACATGGAGTTTTGGTAACATAAGGAGTGTATGTAACACATAGAGTGTAGATAACACATGGAGTGTTAGTAACACACAGAGTGTTGCTGACACGTGGAGTGTCGTCAAATACTAGAGGACCCACACCCTAGTGGGATAGGGGAGTACCGACTTAGTCTTGGTAATACACAATGTCAAGATAAGACACATATTCTAGGTAATACTTGTAGTCTAGGTAATCACATATCTTCTAGGTCGCAGCCTAGTACATGATTTTCTCCTTAGCACGCTCCTTCTGAGAGAACCTCCTCCTCAAGCCAATATTCTATATGCCAACTTCCATGGAGACTCACAAAGAGTATCTCAAAAGTAATGCCTCATCTCAAGGGTCCCAACGCCATAAATGTCCTACCAAATGAACACACGGTTTGACAGTTACAGGATTATAAGTAAAAAGGGACTGGTTGGGTCTAAGTTAGGTCGTACATGATTGGACCGACCCGACTCGAGTCTCACCTGACCAAACCCACAGGGTCAACCCAGCCTATGGGGTCCCACCCACAAGATCCAACCTAGATCACTCGAGTTGGCCAGTTCGTTCATCTGGGTGTGGTGTCTTCTGAATCTGCTCCTCATCAACCAAGGGGTGACCACAGCATTTGACGCAGTGGTCCACTGTGTGACCACCCCATGGCTATTGTCGTGGTGCCTCATCGTCACAGTCCAACTAGACTGTGGCCTCCGGTCAGGTCTTCCGAGCCCCACCAGTATCCCATGTCCCCCTCCCAATAGCATCTATGCCACGGGTTCCGCCCACCTAGTGGCCGCACCACCGCACTCCACCACCGACACCACTACCGCTCACCACCACTAGTACTGCCATGTGTTGCCGATAACTCCCTCTTTTACGGGCTGCCATCAATGTTTTTTTGGTCCACTTTTTGAACTGAAAGGTGTTGGGAGATCCTAGAGTCTTAAAATTTTCTGTTATGGGCTTTAAAACGTCATTTTGTCACACCGAGGGTCCGACTATGTTTGGAATCTCCCGATAAATTAATTGTGCAACCAAGGGGGCCCACCAGCAAAGAAGGTATGAATAGGGGAAAATAAGAATCATATCAAAACCCATTTGAATGGTTGGTGGCCTTGTTCATTGGCCTTTATCCATTCAAGTTAGTAGAACCACAAAAGAAAAAGAGAAGAATAATCTCCAAGATATATTCTATTTAATCCCACAGTTCTAACCATCTTGAAAGAATGATCGAACCGTGGATCAAACAATTCATAGGTTGTTCTGAATTCATCATTAAACTTAATAATGGAGAAATAATTCACTTAGACAATAAACCCCCTACCTAAAAGTTTTGATCTGTTGTTGGAGAATAAAAGAGTTGCACTGTCATCATTCATCGATCCTCAATCCTCGGTTTGTGATCTGCGATTCGTCAGCATTCGTCATATTCCAATGGGAGTAAATTTCCAAGATCTCCTACAACATTCACAAGGAAGGATCAATAATCCTAATCCTAAATCTCTACCAAAGGATAAGGATGTGTTTCAGTACTACTATTTCACATTAAAACAGTGTCGTCATGCTGTTTCATTTATTATAGGAAATAGCTAATTTTTTGTTGTGTTACAGTATCATTGCATCATCAAAAAATGTTAAATAAAAATAAAATAAACTTTTTAAGTTAATTTATATTCTTATTTAAGGTTCCCAAAAAATATTTTCTGTAGTTGACTAGTGCTATTCGAAGTTAGGTCCAGACTAAGAAAAACTCAATGCTCTGAACACAATGGTGCCCTCAGATTTCAAATCCGAGCACTCATTTAAAAGATACTAAAAATGATCATTTGTGCTATTTTTAATAAACGTAAATATTGTTCAGACATTTATTCTGAGCCCCTAATCCTTAGAATCATGTGTTGTCTCAAAGTATGCTCTTGAAATAATCCCATATAATTTTCAAAAAATTTACATAGAAAATCCAGGACATTACATTCTCCCTAACTTGTGGATTTATGTCCCTAAATTCTAAATCAATGGTTAAACAAAAAAAATGAGGATGTTGAGCATGAATATCATCCTCCCTCCCCTAAATTCTATTCTAGAGATTCTTGTGCTGCCATTGAACACACACCATAGGAATCTATCATCCATGAAGGATCCTCTCTTATCGATCCTCAATATTCTCCAGGTACTTCATGAAAGTTTCCCCATAAACAATGTCCATCTTGACCCAATCAATGATGTGTGAAGGGTCATGTATGTATTTCCTCGACTAGGATACGTGAAATATGCCATTCACTCACTTTAACTATAGAGGTAGATTCAAGTGTTATAGCACCTTACCCACTCTAAACAGTATCGAAAATGGTTTGATGAACCTCATAGATAACTTTCCACCTTGGCCAAATCACCATATTCCATGTTGAGGAGAGACTCGAAGGAAGACAAGGTCTCCCTCCTCAAACTCCAAGGGTCTCTGTCGCCTATCATCATAGGACTTATAATGGTTCTTTGCAGTCTTCATCCACTCCTGGATGTCCTTCACCTTCTCTATAGTTGCTTGTACTAACTTCGGGCCCATGAGTACTATCTCTCTGAGGTTAGTCCAAGAAAGTGTCAACCTGCATGGTTTCCTGTACAAGGTCTCGAATGGTGACATACGGATGGTGGAGTTGTAACTATTTTTTTACTCAAACTCCACCAGGGGGAGGTGATCCTCCCAAATGCATCCAAAATTGAGGATGCAAGCATGTAGCATGTCCCCTAGGACCTGAATGTTCCACTATGTCTGTCCATCTGTATGTTGGTGGAAATTTGTGCTCAAGCGCAGCTAAGTTCCAAATGCATACTACAGTCCCTTCCAAAACAAGGATATAAATCATTCATCTTGATCTGAGACTATCATCTATGAGAATCTATGGAGTTAAACTATCTCCTATACATAGAGGCGTCCCAATCTCTCTATGGGACTTTTCTCTTGAATCACTAGAAAGTGGGACGACTTGGTGAGTCATTCAATGATCACCCATATGGTATTTTTCCCCCTAGAAATATGTGGTAAACCTATCATGAATTACATCGATATTCCATCCCATTTCCACTTTGGAACCACAATGGGTTGAGTCAAACCCACAGTAACTTAATGCTCAATCTTCACTTGCTGGATGTGAGGCATCTCGAAACAAACTCCACCACTACCTTATTCATTATCGGCCACCAGAAATGACATCAGAGGTCCTAGTACATCTTCATCACACCTGTAAGTTCCAAAAAATAGGATTCATGGAACTCCCTCAACACCTCATCCCACAACATCATGGATACCACTGTTCACCCTCTAAAGAGAACGACATGCTCCCCACATTTTGAATATCCATCAGGAGAATGCCCTGTGAACATATAACCACGTATGGTCTCACAGTTGGTATCTCTAATATGTACCTCCCTGACTCACTATAAGAGTGTAGGGGTGACAAACATTGACTAGAGATAAGCTACTCCATCTCCATCCACAAAGGATATTTTCAATGAGTCTAACTATTCTATCACCTTGTTCAGTTGCTATTAACTCGATTTCCTGCTGAGCACATCTACCACCACATGACCCTTACCAAAAGTATAGACTATATAGAAGTCATAGTCCTAGAGGAACTCCATCCATAGTCTCTTTATAGTGTTCAAATCCTTCTGAGAGAAGATATACTTGAGACTCTTGTGTTTAGAGTAGATAATAAATCATTTTCATATAAGGTTGTTCTGCCACATCGTCAATGTGAATACTACTGCTACTAAATCAAGGTTGTGGGTCACATATTTCTGCTCATGTGGTCTCAACTGCTAAGACCAATAGGCAATAAATTCTTTCCCCTTAATCAATACAAAACTAATTCCAGTTTCTAAGGCGTTACAGAACACCGCATACTCAACACCCTCCTATGGAAACCTCGGGAAAGGTTCACTTGTCAAGCCCTATCTCAGCTGTTAAAAACTCTATTGGAAACTTCTTTCTTCATGAATGGTTTCCCATTCTTCATCAAAGAGGTCATGGATACTGATACTCTAGAGAAGTAAGGTATAAACCATTTATAGTACCCAACCAATCCAAGGAAACTCTGCACCTTGGTAATTCTCTTGGGTGGCTCCCAAGAAATCACTGACTCAATATTCACTGGATCCACTAAAAATCCAGCCTCTGATATGAAATTTCCAAAAAAGTGGGCCACTTGAATCAATAACTAACACTTTGAGAGCTTCATGTAAATATGTCACTCCCAAAGTAATTTCAAGATAATCCTCAATTTTATCATGTACTCCTCATCAAATGAAAAATAAACTAGAATTTCATCATTGAAGACCACTATAAACCAATCCATGTATGGATAGAAGTTCTTATTAATGAGTCCCATGAACAATTTTGTGTGTTTTTTATGCCAAATGGCATCACTAAGTACTCGTAGTGACTATACCGACATCTGAAATTTGTCTTCGGGGTGTCATCACCCCGTACCCGAAGATGTTGATAGCCTGATCGGAGGTCTATCTTTGAGAACCATCTCGCTATCTTCAGCTGATCAAAGAGATCATCAATCCTCGATAGAGGATACTTGTTCTCCACAATCACCTATTTTAGGCATCGGAAGTCCACACATAACCTCAAGCTCTGATCTACCTTCATGGAAAAAAACTGGGGATTCCCATGGTGAAACATTGGGACTCACAAAACCATTTCTCTTCAAGTCCTCCAACTGTACCCTTAGCTCCTGAAGCTCTATGAGATCCATCCGATATGTAGGTGAAGATATAAGTGTCATCCTAGGGTATATATCAATGCAAAAATATACTTCCCAACATGTATTTAATCCTAGTACATAATCAGAGAATACATCCTCATACTCTTCCACCACTGCAAGAAACTGTGGACTCGTCTCCTCCACTACACCGAGGGTCATGCCAGCCAACTAGTGTGTGATCATCTAAACCCTCCTATGTGTGAGTCCATCCTATACTGCATGCATTTTGCTTTTCACTGGTAAAGGAAAAACTGGTCCTATCCCTCTGAACACACTGCACTCTATGCCTAAAATAGTCAATTTGAGAATGTACTGTGGAAAACTAGTCTGTACCCAGAATGATGTCGTAAGGCGTCAAAGCTACTACTGGTGATCCCAACCAAATCTCTCTCCCCAAAGAGTAACATAACACTCCCAGAACTAGTGTTTGATCATCGAATTCCCTCTCATAGGAGTCTATAAATGTAAGGATCGAGCCAATGGCTCTGTCCAAATCTCTCAGTTCCGAACAAGGATTGTGGCAAAGAAAGAGTGACTATCACCTATGTCTATAAGAACTATATCCAGGGTAGAGAAGACACATATTGTACCTCTAATCATATTTGGTGCATTGAAAATGCAATACTATATTGCATGAAGTTGGGCCTATCCCTTTCCACCAGCTCCTAGAGCCCATGGTGGACCACCTGGTGGTGGTGGTGGTGGTATCTCAAACCTCCTCCCACCACCTACAGCTCAACTTTCTCCCCTACCATGTCATCCACCCTACAGAAAACCCTACTCAAACCTTTTCTGTTTTCATGTTGATCCCTCTGCGATCTCCTAGTCAGTTGTATGATGGGTCGAGCAATCTCTATCCTAATACCCTCAACTGCCACAAAAGTAGCATAGTCTGTCCTTTAGCTGACTCTCTCTACCCTAGGAGGCTCGCACCACTGATCTCGTATCTTGGGGTCATCCCTTATATTACCTGACCCATTTGGGTCCCTAAATAATTTTTCGACTACCGATACCAAAGACACCACTAATTGTCACTCAGTGGTACCTCCCACTGTCGGTGCCCACTCTGCAAGAAAGATATCTACTAGTAGGGCTCTCTTCAGGACCCCACCATGTGTAGGTATGCTAAGGGACATCATTGATTACCTAATCTCCCAGCGTAGTCATGGTTTGAAGTAACAATCCCTAAAAAATGGTTTATGTATCATGTCTTTACAGTAGAAAGAATGATCCATGAATCTCATTGAGTACTCTTCCATAGTCTAGCTGCCCTGCTATAGATTTAGGAGCTCCTGTATATGTACAGATCATAACACCACTAGAAATAACTCATCCCTAAAGAGATGCTCAAAGTATGTCTAGGAGAGGGTCACCTACTCATGTATCTGGATTTTTAATCTCCACCATCTCCCCGCTGATACCTGTAGAAGACTCACGGCTAGGACCTCCATCTGCTAAATAGGCATCCTTACTAAGTGGAAAACATATGTCACCACCTCCAAGCAGTCCTCCACAACCTGAGGATCCATCTGACCTCAGATCCTAAGATTTTCCTATATCTGGAACTCATGAAACGCATTGAGCCTACATTCATCCTCTACTGGTAACGTCGGTGGTAATTACTGCTATCCAGGTGGTGGTATCGTTGGTACACCATTGGGAGGTGCTATCTCTGGAAACCATCCTTCTATCAATTCCTCATCGCTCTGAAGACCATCCTCATGGTCATGCCTCAAAATCATGGATGGCTTCCTATGTAGAATCCTCCTGAAATAGAACAAGATGTACCATGGTCAATAGAGTATACCTGGTGAGATGACTCTGACATTATAAGGACATGAAAACACACTCAATTCCTATATGATACATGAATCCTTAATTCCCAAGAAACTAGTGTTTTCATGCACTAAGATGGAAAGAAAAATTTAAGGTCCTGGTGTATGGATACGTCATTTGATGCACAAATGCTAGGTTCCCTAACCTGAATGCTGAACTCAAACCATATAAAATTGTTTCCCCAAAACAAGAGTAAAAAACCTCCTTTGATACAACTCTATCAACACCTATCCCTCGGGGCCCATGATGTGACTACCCCAATCCCACCACCCATAGGCTAGGGGATGGAAACTAATACCGAGTAGGAATATCCCATAAGTGGGAGGCATTTCCCAAGTACCTATACACACACACCTGTCCCCAAGCAAAAGATGAAACTGAAAACACTAAGTAAACATTGATGCAAACCTCTAAGAAAACACACTCAATGTAAGGTAAAAAACTAAACGAAAAAGGAGAAATAATACAAGCCCAAAAAATAGAAAAGTATAAGATCATGGATATCATATGTAGAAACCCCTACCTGAAGAGTAGCTACTTTAAGCTGTCTAAATGTCACTAAAGCATACCACATCCCTTGGGTCACCCTGAAGCACCACTTATCTCCAACCCACTAAGGGCTTTGTCAAATATGTTGATCATATTCACAAGACATGACACATATGGGAAAATCTTGTGTAGGTTTGAGTAAAACAATACTCAGTAGGGACCCCAAACCACAAAGGTAAACCACAAATAATGATACAAGGCAGACTACCAAATAGTTACATGGAGTGTAGCCTCTAAGAAGTATGATCAAGAGAGTTACTAGAGTCATATCACACCATGTATATGTCTATGGTACGTAAATAGGATTTTCTTAAGGGTCTACAGTACCCTCAAGTAGTAACATGTGGATAATTAATAACACAAAGAGTGTAGGTAACACACAGAGTGTTAGTAACACATGGAGTGTAGGTAACACATGGAGTGTAGATAACACACAAAGTGTTGGTAACACACGGAGTTTAGGTGGCACATAGAGTGTCATCAAATATTAAAGGAACTACACCCTGGTGGGATATGGGTGTACCAAATCAGTCTTGGTAAGACACAAAGTCTGTATAAGACACATAGTCTATGTAAGACATGCAGTCTAGGTAATCGCATAGCATCAAGGTCACATCCAGCCACATGATTCGGTCCTTAGCATGCTTATTCCAATACAATCTCCTCCTTGAGATAATATTCCATACATCAACTTCTATATAAACACAATTATATTATCTCAAAAGGACCTCCTCATCAAAATGGTCTCAACGCTACAAACGGCTCATCAAATGGACACACAATTTCAAAGTAATGGTCTTTTAATTAAAAATGGTCTGTTTGGGTCTGGGTCCAATTCGACCTAGTTAGACTGACCTGACCTGACCCATCGGGTCCGACCAAACCCACTGAGTCTACCCACCCCGGATAGGTTCATCCCTCTCGAGCAGGATGGTTCATCCACTCGGACATGGCGGTTGTCGCGTCCACTCCCCGTCAATGCGGGTCAGCCACTGCATTTGACATGGTGGTCCACCGCGCGACCACCCTATGGTCGTTGATGCAGGGTCCCGCCTATGTGGTTTATCTAGACTACGTCCTCCCACCGTAGCTTCTGCCTACAGGGTGGTCGCACTGTTGTACGCTACCCCCGACGACTCCCTCTTCTGTGGGTTTCCACCAATGTTGTGATGGACCATTCTCCCAAACGAAAGGTTCCATGAAATAATCAGGTCATAAACTCATCTTCTATGGGAATCAAAACATTCTTCTATCACTCTGGGGGTCTGGATTTGTTCAGAACCTCCTGAAAAATTAATAGTGCGACCAAGAGGGTCCATCGGCAAAGAACGTATGAACGGGGGAAAGAAGAAACACATGAACAGCCCTGAGAATGGACCTTGTCCTTATTCATAGGCCTTGGATTGTTCGTTTCAGCAGAATCACAAAAGAACAAGAGTTGAATAATCACCAATATATATTCCATTTAATCCCACATTTTTAACAATCATGCAAGAATGATCAAATCACAGATCAACCTGTTCATGGATTGGTCTGTGTTCATCGTTAAACTTAAGAACCGAGAAAGAATTCAGTCAAAAAATTAACCCCCTACCTAGAAGTTTGGATCTATCTTTGGAGTAGAAAAAAGTTGCACCGTCGTCTTTTATTGATCCTTGATCCTCGGTTCATGATCCGCGATCTTTCTTCATTCATCGGTGTTCAACATTTTTGAACAAGAGTAAATTTCAAATCTCTCCTCCAATGTTCATAGAGAAGGATCAATAATCCTAATCCTAAATCCCTGCTAAAGGATAAATATGTGTTTCAACATTACTATTTCTCTTTGAAATAGCATCACCATGTTGTTTCATTAATGAAAGGAAACAACTAATTTATTGTTTTGTCGCTGCATTGTTGCATCATCACGAAACATTAATGAAAAATAAAATAAAATTTGTAAGTTTATTTTTATTCTACTTTAAAAAATTCAAAAAATATATTCCATATTCAACCCATTCTGGTCGATGTTAAGTCCTACATAAGAAAAACCTGATGCTCTGAACACAATGGTTCCCTCTAATTTCAAATACGATCACTGGCTTAAAGGTTACTATAACTGAGCATGCGCAATACTTTTAATAAACTTAAAAATATTTCAAACATTTATTTTGGGCCCCCAGTCCTCAGAATCACGTGTCGTCTCAGTTCTTGGTCTCAAAATAATCCCATATAATTTTCCAAAAAATAAATGGAAAATATGGGGCATTAAAATTCGTAGCAACAACAACCAACCTACTTACACATACTGTGTAAGATAATATATTTTTCTTTAGATGTCTCATAAAGTAGGAAAAAAACTTGAGTCATCTTTCTTTATTTATTTATTATTTATTAACTTGTCTAGATGGATTTACCTTTGACTACCTTGGACAATGATTTATAAAGGTACTACCATCCTGATCAACCAGACCTGAGATATATTATTTCCTCATCTCAAAAGTAACAAATTATATTTTTATCATTCAACCAATTTCAAACCACCTATGATGTTCCCAACACAATATACCTCACTAAGATTTCATTATCATGGTTTTTTCCATGCATCAATGTATGTGATCAAATGGCACACATTGATAATGATCACAAGTCAGGATCCCAATACACGTGTTCATAAATAGGAACATCAAATGCCACCTGAAACATGTGGTGTTATTATTAGAGAGTTTTTCCTCATGATCACACTTACTAAAGATCACTAAGTGTGAACTTAATGAGAATAAGTCACAATTATTATGATCCCCTAGTGCCTAATAGTTATACATTAACTATATCTAATCAGTATGATGTATCTAGACCATAGGGAATTTATTTAAGATTAATTTCATAGTATATTGAGGTTCTCATTATAGTGTGGGATCAATTATAACCTTTTGATATGACAATTATTCTATTTAAATTTCCATTTAAATAGTGGGAATAGAAATTTCTACACAATACTAGAAATTTTTCATCCTAAATATCTAACTATATAAATGAAATAGTTATGGAAAAGTACTGATAAATTTGGTTCTAGGGAACACACTTTTAAATAACTATAAATTGAACTAGATCCATCCTTATAGAAATCATTTTTATCTCTTAAGTGATTAATATCATGTTTTTATTGAGTTGCATCTTTAGTTGTTGGTCTACCACATCTCGGATACATGGATATTCTATTATTCGTGACCTCACCTCCTTGATTAAAACTTCCCAATAGATGATACCCCCGAGTATATCCCTTTTTTCCAATGCCTAAGCATGAAATATTTTCTAGTATTTGGAAATAATTATCATCATGATAAAACTTTACTGACTAGGTCTGATTCCAAAAACTGGAACAAAACATTGCATTTAATACACTACTTCCTAGCTACCTCAGAAGCTATATCATTTTAACACCCTGACCATAGTAGCCCAGAGCCAATGTATTATTACATTAAATTGGAATGATTACAAGAAATAAAATACCATAGGTTTGATTAGTTTAGTAGTCTTCAAGAATCTAGATACATATATAGAACTCATTTTACATTAGGAAAGGGAACCAAAAGTAATACATAACAAAAGATAATAAACTGCATCCATGAAAGAATCAATAAGTGATCCCTTATTCATAACCTATAGAAGGAAAATAAATGAAAGTGGTAAGATAAAATTCCCATTAAGGGTTACATATAGTGTAATCATGAATCAATAATAAGTGAAACATAATCAATTAGACACAACTAATAAGGAATGGTGAATAAATGAAAACACATGCCATCAATAAGTTGAGAATAAAAATGAATCCAAAGATTTTGTGTGAAAACCTCATGGAAAGTAAAAACTGGGTACTAAATAAAGAGAATTATTATTATTTGTACATCATGTATCTGGCACATGAACCATTATAATTTTGAGACGGTTTATGTCTGTGGGTGAAAACTCGACTGATTTTTCGAAACAAACTCGAAGGGTTTGTCAATAACCGATTTGTATCATGAGACCTATCAATGCATAGAGGGGATGTGGTAGGCCCCACACATCACTTACAGTCCAAATAACTCATTAAACAGTTATTATTACAATAAAAATATGCCGTTTCAATATCTCTATTGAGTAGAAGACACAAATTCCTCAATATTTCCACAGTTAAAGAAACATTCCAATAAACACCATATGTAAAATGTTATAGGACTAAGACAATAACCATATCCATGTAACAAGTAAATGGATATATTATTTAATTACAATTTCAAATGAAAAATTATCTCAAAGGATCAGTAGTTACACCACATAATCATGATTATGTGCACAATACCAAGTAAATCACAATAAAATGGAAATTAAAACAAAGTCCCTTACAACATTGTAATAAATCGAGTTAATAATAATCAACTGAATAAATGAATACCATGAATATAAATATAATCAAGATATTATATATAAAATGGAATTAAACATACATTACATATAATAAATAAGTGGTGAACAATGGAAATTTCACGGAAATAAAAGTGAGATGAGAAATCTCATAGCTTAAGTCTGAATGTATTCTGCACTCGATCTTAACATCCTAAATAATCAAATTAGATTCATTAATTATGAAGTTTATGAACTTTTATACAGATTATTTATTTATTATATTATCATTAATTTCATTTATGGCCTTTTATATGGGTTAATATATTCAATTTCATCATTTGGGACTGCATGTTTTCTTAGTTTTCATGATCATTTTTCTTGTATAAGAGTATAGAAGTTCATGTAAAAATGGAAATTGAAAACTAGAATTGATGTTATGAGTTTTTAATGATAATATAGAAGGTAAAATTATAATATAAATCATTTCGTTATTTTGGGATATGATGAGTCATTATACAAAATTTTAATGACAAACGCTTGGATTATTTTAATGGTTTTATTATCACCATGAACTCATTTTGTTTTATAGTTAAATAACAAGTGTAAAAAATTATTCAAGGACATTAAAAAGGATATATTGAATATATAATGATCTGATTCAACCATAAAAATGGTTTAATGAACATAATTGAATATGGTAATAGAAATTGAAAACTCGTCGTCCTTGAATGTGATAAATTAACACATCTCAGGCGGTGTTTTCATTTTTAGTATAAGAGGAGGGGAAAAGAGATATTATGATGAAATATTCCATTAGAATAATAAAATTACAGTACATATAAGGTACTAGAATTATCATAGAATTTGGATGTGGTTATTTGAGTATACAGGAGCAACATAATAGAACTTGTAAAAGAAGTTGAAAGAAAAAGGAAGAGAGGTTCACCTCTTGAGTACTCCTCCTTGAGAATCTCCTAAAGGCATTTGTTTTTTTCCTTTTGGTGATACCAATAGGCCTTGGACGTGGGTGAGGGATTCGTATGTTTATTTTTAATAACTTAGGAAATTATCAAAGATTGAGTGGTGTGAGAGGAAGAGGGGGGTGAGGGGTGGTTTAAATAATGAATGAGAGGAGGGTTTTTTCATTATTTTAATCATTGGTTTATTATTTTTCTCAAGACAAGAAATAGTATTGATTCTAGTGAAAAAAATAGTAATAAGTGAATGTTAGTTCAAACCAATGTCCATTTACATCATCCATGACTCAAGAATGATGCAAAAAATAATTTATTAAGCATATTTTGTAAATCATCAAATTTCACTATTCAACAAAATTTCAAGTATTTTAGAAAAATCCAAAAAATTTACCCTAAATTTTTTTTGACATTTAGAATCCAATAATGAACTCCATTTTATGAAAATAATTTTACGAATATGATAAATTTAATTTTTAATTAAAACCATCATATACTCGAAAAATACCAATTTTAATATTATAACTGATTTTATGACACTTTGAAAAGTTAACTAGGGTTTAATAAAATTTTCTTATAATCATAGGAAACAAATATTGATTCATGAATATATTTTATGAAAATTAATTATCTTTTATATAATTTTATTAATTATAAAATTGTAATTAAATATTTATTACTCACAAAAATTCCAACACTTAATTAAAAATATTCACCTACATTTATAAGGTGCCTAAATTTTATGTATGCACTCATGGGTGAGATTAATATTAGTTTCACCAATTTACTATTTATAAGGGTAATATTACCATTCATAAGGGTAGGTTACTATTCATAAGGATAGATTACTATTCACCAAAAATTAAGTTGATCCTATCAGACTTTAAATATCATATTGATCGCAACTGGGTATGTCCATTTTTTGAAATTCAAATCACAGAAGTAGAAAAATTAAGATTAATGGATAGGTTATAGAAAAGTGTTTGTTTTCCCAAAGACTCAGTGTTATGTACATTTTGAGCTATCTAATGAGTTGAAATTATTTAAGAAGGATATACCATTAAATATTAGGGTGTTATATTCTTCCCTCCTTCATAAATTTCATCCTTGAAATTTTTCATCTATAATGCTCCCTAAAAAGATATGGTTGGTTCTTATTTATAATATTCTCTAGTTCCCACATTGATTCCTCCGTTTTATGTTTTCTCCAGAGAACCATTACCAGTCGATTTGTCTAATTTCTCAATACCTGCTCCCCTGTGTCAAGAATGTCAATAGGCTCTTCACAGTATGAAAAATCTGGTTCCAACTCTATTTCTTCCTAGGTGAGTACATGTGTTGGTTCTATCATATATTTCTTCAAGAACAACATATGGAACACATTATGAACTTTGGAGATACTTGGTGGCATTGAAAAATGGTAAGCTATGACTCCAATTCTTTTTAGAATTTTGAATGGTCTGATTTACATGGGGCTCAGTTTCATTTTCTTACGGAACCTTACAACACCCTTCTATAGAGATACTTTCAGAAATACATGATATCCCACATGTAATTCCAAATACTTTATTTGGTTGTCATCATAACTCTTTTTCCTACTTTGGGATGCTTAATATGGGCCTAAATTGTCTTTACATTTGTCATTGTCTCTTCAAGAAGTTCTGGGCCTATAAGTTTCTCTCACCAACTTTGTCCTAAATTGTTAGAGTTCGATATATCTTTCCATATAATGCTTTATATGGAGCCATTTGAATAGTATAATTGAAACTATTATTAAAGGAAAAATCCACCAAAGGTAATTATTGATCCCACATGCCTCGAAAGTCAAGTTAACATATACTCAACATGTCATCCAATGTTTGAATAGTCCTTTAAGACTATCCATTAGTTTGAGGGTGATAATCAGTACTCATATGAAGCTCAGTATCCAAAGCCTTCTAAAAATTCTTCCAGAATTTTGATGTAAATCAGGGATCTCAATCAAGAACAATCAATAAAGTTACACCATGAAGTCTTACAACTTCATTAATATAGAGTCTTGTTAGGAACTCAAGTGGTAAATCCTCTATTATATAAAGTAAATGTGGCTATTTTGTAAGATGATCTAAAATTACCCATATTGTATCATTCCTTCTAGGTGTCCTCGGTAACCTTGTGACAAATTCCATAATAATGTCATCCTCATTCACATAATAATAGGTAGAGGTTGCATGACCCCTTTAGGATGTTGTCTCCTGGCCTTCACTTATTGACAAACTAGACACATTGACACATAGTCAGTAATTTCTCACTTCATGTTATCTCACCAAAACTTTTACCTCATATATTTATACATCCTGGTGCTACCTGGGTGTATTGAGAAATTTGAGATATGAGAATCATCTAATAGTTCCCTTTTTAGATCAGGTACTGATGGAACACATAACCTTTTTCCAAATTTTAGAAATCCATCCTCAAACATGAAGTCTTCCAATATTCCATCCTTAAAAAAATTAATTCTCTTTTGAAGGTTCACATCATCATATTGAGATATTTTTATCTTCTTCAATAAAGATTATTTGGCAATCATTTGAAAAACAATAATGATGTTTCCTCTTTATTAAAAATTCCCATATCCATCTTTACTATATCCATGAATATTGGATCCCTATCAATCCTCATATGGGTCAAAATTCCATGGTCTTTCCTACATAATGCATCTGCCACCTTATTTTCATTTCCTGGGTGGTAGTGTATTGAACAATAATAATCTTTAAGTAACTCATTCCATCTCATTTTCATAATGTTGAGTTCTTTTTGTGTAAAAATGTATTTCAAACTCTTTTGATCTATATATATCTAACATCTTTCACCATATAGATAGTGTATCCATATTTTTAGAGGAAATTTTATGGAGGCTAACTCAAGATCATGAGTTGGATAATTTTCCCCATGTTTCTTCAACTACCTTGATTCATAAGAAATAACTTTATCATTTTTCATAAGGATGAAACTCATTCCATTATTTTATGCATCACTGTATATCAAAAACCCATCATTTCCTGATGGAAGATTCAAAATTGGGGCATTGACCAACCTTATTTTCAATTATTCAAATCATTTTGTACATTATTTTTTACATATGAACTTAACCCCTTTACGTGTGAGATTGTATAGTGGGTTATCCAATCAAGAGAAATTCTGAACGAAACACCAATAGTAACCTACTAGGACAATAAAACTACATACGTCATTTATGTTCATTGGTGTAAGCCATTCTTGGATTGACTTTTTCATTGCAGGATCAATTGAGATTCCATCCATAGAGACAATATGGACAATAAAAAAAATATTGAGCCAAAATTCACACTTTCTAAACTTACAATATAATTCATTTCATCTAAGATTTTTTAGAATGATTTGAGAGAGATTATCATTTTCTTCATATCTTTTTAAGTATAATAAGATATCATTGATAAATACCACAAAAAAAGTTATCAAGATATTACTTGAAAACTCTATTCATTATATCCATGAAAACAAAGGGTGTGTTAGTCAGTCCAAAAGGCATTACGATAAACTTGTATTGCCCATACATGGTTCGAAATGTTGTCTTTGGAATATGTTCCTTCCTCAAGCACAGCTGATGATATCCATATCAAAGTTCAATCATCAAAAAATATTGGGATCCATCAAGTTGATCAAATAAATCATCAATTAGGGGAATAGGATACTTGTTCTTTGTCGTAATATCATTGATCTCCCTATAGTTAATGCATAGCCTCATATATCCATCATTATTCTTGAAAAAGTGAACAAGGGATCCCCAAGGAGTAACATTTGGGAGGATAAATCCATTACCACTCAATTCCTCTAGTTATTTCTTAAGTTATACTAATTCCATAGTGTCCATTCTATAATAAGTATTTGATATCGTTCTTGCACTAGGAATGAAATCAATAGAGAACTCAACTTCCCACTCTAGAGGATGTGTAGTTAAATCCTTTGGAAATACATCAATGTATTATTTCACATTAGGTACATCTTAAATTGGAATATCTGTAGATTATGATTTCTCTTCCTCCCCAGGAATGTCATTTAGAATAGATAATAAAGGTGGATCTGGATAAGATCCCGATGATGATGTTTCTGCTCTAAAGATAAGGGATTCTACATCATTCTTAAAAAAAATTACTTCCTTATTCTGGAAATATATTTTTGCATCATAATTTAGAAGAAAATTCAAACCAATAATTATGACAAAGTCAATCATAGGTCTGATTTAAGTATATTTTTGTGTCACAAAGGGTAATAACTGACACATATTTGTTGCAATGATACTTCCCTTAGGAGTTTTGACTAACAAACCCTTTATTAAATAAAACTATAAATGTATAATTTTCTTAGAAAATTGGGATGATATAAATGAATGTGATGATCCATAATCAAATAAATCCTTGTAAATATTTGAGGAAAGGA
The DNA here is from genome assembly GCA_963277665.1 of Viscum album. Classification (NCBI taxonomy): domain Eukaryota; kingdom Viridiplantae; phylum Streptophyta; class Magnoliopsida; order Santalales; family Viscaceae; genus Viscum; species Viscum album. The sequence goes on along the minus strand of OY728130.1, from coordinate 45,822,796 downwards.
TTAAAGTACCTTCCACCACATTATTAAGAACTTCAACCTCTGTGGTTGTAATTTTATAAGCTTGACCTTGCTCTTGTGGCCTTTTCTATGCCAAGTTTCCTTGGAACTTAGAACACTCATTTTCATAGTGTCCCATCTCTATAAAATTGTATCATGGAACATCATTGACTTGTTTCTTCCCATTGCATTCATTAGATCGATGATCCTTTTCTCCACAATTATAGTAAACTCTCGTTACTTTTAATCTTTTCCTAGGATAACTCTTCCCACGGTTCTCACATAATGGGAATTTCTTCATTCCATTATTCTTATTTGGTGTTTCACCTTTTACATGGTTATCAGAGTAATGCTTCTTATCTTGGTTTCCCTGGAAGAAATTTGATCTAGAAAATTCCTTCTCTATTTTGATGGCACTTAATACAATTTCATCATATGATAAAAATGTATGAGAAGCTAGTGCCCTTAGAAGACTTGGCTTAAGACCTTCAATTAAATTATCAATATTGTCTTCCGAATCACATACATAATCTATTTCACACCTGGCTAGTCTTGTGAAGGTAGCTTCATACTTTGTAACACTCTCTTCTTCCCTTTTCTTTATGCTAAGAAATTTTTTCTTAATTTTAGTTCGTTGATTATGAGGGAAATATTTTTCGAAGAATATTTCCTTAAAATTTATCCATTCCATTTCTTCTATTTTATATTCCTCCTTGGTATTCTGGATCAAGGACCACCATTGATCAACATCACCCTTGAGACAATACACTACTAATACTACCTTTTCATTTTCATTACATCTTAATGTTAGAAATATCTTTTCAAGGAACTTGATCCACCGTTCAACTACCACTAGATTATTATTCCCACTTAAATATGGGGGATTCTATCACATGAAATGATCCCACATAGGTGTAGCATGGTTATTCTTTACAACCTGAATAAGTTGTCCCAATATGGCCATGATCTGATCTACTCCAACACTTACTTTGTTGACTTGCTCAGTGGGGAAATACCTACATTTTTTGTGGGAATTTATTTCCTTTCTTCCATTAGGCTCCATCACTAAACAATAACATACACTAAATTAGTTCATAATGCATAATTTCTAACTATCAAACACTTTAAAATAATTTGAAAATTTATGCACTGATAATCCCTTAATCATAAACATAGTTTTTATTTAATTTTAAATCCTACATAATGGTTTGTAATAAAAATGTGAATTATCATATGTATATCCTCAGGGAGTGTCAAACTAGGTGCATAGTAAGGCCTGTTGACGTGTACCAGGATACCCTAGGTCAATCTTGAAACTTCTTATTGAAGTTGTTACTCCTAGGTATATCAATTCAAGAACCATGTCTATTTTTAGTATCTGTAGAGGGATGTATTTACTTTGAAGACCCACGTAGTCTTTACCTTACCAAAATTATAGTATGTCACTCTATTCTTATACTCAAATTATATATTAGGGTTATGTTCCTTAAGCTATGTTTTCTAAATCTAGCTCCCAAGGTTTTTATGAAACTTTATTTGGTACCAATTGTGAAATCCCGACCCCAGTAACTCGAAAATGGTTCATTATTACACTACATTAGAATGATTATAATAAATCAAATCCCCTAGGACTAATCAATTTAGTAGTCTTGAGTAAACTAAATACGTATATGGAACTCATTTTACATTGGGTAAGGGAACAAAAAGTAATACATAACAAAAGTTAATAAACTAAATCCATGAAATACTCAATAAATGATCCCTTCTTCATAACCTATGGAAGAAAAACAAATGAAAGGGGTGAGATTAAATTCTTAGTAAGGGTTACATATAGTGGAATCATGAATCAATAATAAGTGAAACATAATAAATTAGACACTACTAATAAGGCATGGTTAATATATGAAAACACATGGCATCAATAAGATGAGAATAAAAATGCATCCATAGATTTTTTTCATAGTGAAAAAATCATGGAAGGTGAAAATTGAATACTGAATAAAGAGAATTCCTATTATTTGGATGTCATGTATCTGGCACATGAACCATTATATTGTCGAGAGAGTTTAAGCTTATGGGTAGAACCCCATCTGATTTTTTGAAACAAACTTAAAGGGTTTGTCGCCAACAGATTTGTCTCATGAGACACGCTGATACATCGAGGTGCTATAGCAGGCCCCACCCATCACTTTCAATTTGAATCAATCATTAAACAATGATTTAATATAATAAAAATATGGTGTTACAATATCTGTATTGATTATAGGATATGAATTCATTAATATATCTGTAGTTGAAGAAACATTCCACATAAACACCATATATAAAATGTTATAAGGATAATAAAATAATTATATACATGTAAAAAGTATATAGATATATAATTTAATTACACTTTCAAATGAAAAATTTTCTCAAAGGTGTAGTAGTTACACCACATAATCTGGATTATGTGCACAATACCAAGTAAATCATAATGAAATGGATATTGAAACAAAGTCTCATACAACATTGTAATCAATCAAGTTAATAATCATAAAGTGAATCATTTAATACCATTAATATAAAGAGAATCATGATATTATATATATAATGTCATTAAACATACAACACATACAATAAATAAGTGGCGAACAATGGAAATCTCACAAAAATAAAAAATAGATGAGAATCCCCTTACCTTATTTTCGAATGTATTCTCCACTTGATCTTAATGTCTTCAATAATCAAATTAGATTAATTAATTATAAATTAGATAACCATATCTCAAATTTATTTAATTATTATATCTTTATTAAGTCTATTTATGACTTTTTGAATGTGTTAATAGATTCAATTTCATTATTTGGGAGTGCACGTTTTCTTAGTTTTCATGATCGTTTTTCTTGTATAAGATTACGGAAGTTCATGTAAAAATGGAAATTGAAACCAGAATTGAAGTTATTAGTTTTTAATGATAATACAGAACATTAAATAATAATATAAATTTTTTAGTTATTTTGGGATAGGATGAATCATTATACAAAATTTTAATGATAAACACTTGGATTATTTTGATGGTTTTTTATCACCATGAGTTCATTTTGTTTTATAATTAAATACTGTATGTAAAAAATGATTCTAGAACATTAAATAGGATATATTACATATATAATATTTTGTTTCAATCATAAAAATGGTTTCATGACTATAATTTAATATGGTAATAGAAATTGAAAACTCGCCGTCCATGAATGTGATGAATTAACTCATCTCGGATAGTGTTTTCATTTTTAGTATAAGAGGGGGGGAAGAGAGATGATGATGAAATATTAAAATAGCATAATAAAATTATAGTAAATGTAAGTTACTATAATTATCATATCATTTTGATGAGGTTACGTGAGGAGAGAGAAACAAAATAATTGAACATGTAAAAGAAGTTGAAAGAAAAAAGGAAGAGAGGTTCACCTCTTGAGTACTCCTTGAAAATCTCTTTAAGGCATTTTTTTTCTTTTTGGTGAGAACATATGGTCTCAAAAGTTGGGGGAGGTCTTGGGAAGTTTATTTGGAATAACATATGCAAGGATCAAAGCATGAATGGTGTGAGAGGAAGAGGGGGTGAGGGTGGTTTATATAGTAGAGGAGAGGAGGGTTTTTCATTATTTTAATCATTACTTTATTATTTTCCTCAAGATAAGAAATAGTAGTTATTATTGTGACCAGAAATATTAATAATTTCATTTGATTTTGATCCAATGTCCATTTATATCATCCATGACTCAATCATGATGCAGAAATTAATTTATTCAGTGTATTTCATAAATTATCGAATTTCACTATTCACCAAAATTTAAGTATTTCAGAAAAATACCAAAAATTCACCGTAAGCATTTTTAGAAATTTATAATCCAAGAATAAACTCCATTTTATAAAAATAATTTTCCAAATATGATAAATTTAATTTTTAATTAAAACCATCATTTACTCAAAAAATACCCATTTTAATATTATAAATTATTTTATGACACTTTGAAAAATTAACTAGGGTCTCATAAATATTTCTTATAATCATAGAAAAACAAAATATTGATTCATGAATACATTTTATGAAAATTAATTATCTTTTAAATCATTTTATTAATAATAAAATTGTAATTAAATATTTATTACTCACAAAAATTCCAACACTTAATTAAAAATATCTACCTTCATTTATAAGGTGCCAAAATTTTATTTATACACTCATGGGTGAGGTTACTATTCATTTTGATGATTTACTATTCATAAGGTTCATATTACTATTCATAAGGGTATATTTCTATTCATAAGGGTAGGTTCCTATTCACCAAAAAAATAATTTGATCCTGTCAGACTCTAAATATCATACTAATCGCAACCGTGTATGTCCATTTTTTGAAATTCAAATCAGATATGTGGAAAAATTAAGATTAATGGCTAGTTTATAGCAAAGTTTTTGTTTTCACAGAGAATCATTGTTATGTGTATTGTGATCTATCAAATGATTTGAAATTGTTTAAGAAGTAGATACCATTAAATATATGGGAGTTATAAGCATACTTAGTATTTGTAAATATGGATACCACAAACTTGTATAAGCTTGTCTTGCTCACTACCTTAGCTTAACTATGATTTATGATCATATTTATGTAAGGAAGAATTTTTCATATCCCCTTATAACTAGTATTTTTCTCGCTCTGCATACCAGGTGTATATCTTTTGTACTTTATTAATTACAACTATGTAGTTTCGACTATTTCCCTTAAAGTTTTATGGGATATAACTGATATTTTCCTACTATAAAGTATATGTTAGAAATATCATACTTTTTACATATGATGGAATACATTATTGATCCAACATAAATCATATGGAATTAAAATCACTGCATTAATATCCTCCCATGTACCATTCATGTCATCTTGGAAGGATTTATGCCATGTGACATTGGTGACAATTCTCTCTCGAATTTTTCCTACTTGTATTTTTCAATACTATGTCAGTATGTGTATGATTGACTAGGTATAAGAAACTATTAGATCTACCTTAGTAGATCTTGTTCCCTAGAACATAGGTTTCTATGTTAAGTAAATCTCTAGAGTATTTATTTTATTCTATTCTCAACTAACTGTAAGACCAATAGATTTTTTTCATATGTTACCAAACATATTTTACTTATAAAAATAGATCTAAATCTAACCTCTGGTAGATACTTGTAAAAGATTCATTCCAAATGAATATTCTATGATCTTACTATTTTCATTAATCTTATAACCATATTTTAGTAACTTTCACCCCTTATTGTCATTTCATGGTGTTACAATCTCTTTTTGGTTAGATTTTATAGAGACCTTCCATGATTGGTGGTCTTGACATCCAATACTCAATAATATGATCATAGAAATTAGATATGATAAGTAAAATTATAATGGATTTGGTCATAATGACTTAGTGTTATCAATATATCTCTATTGGTACCATGCTTGTACCATCCATGTATAGTCTCACTTGAATACACACCACACTACTCAAAATAATAAGCCCTTGTTCTTTGATATTTGGAATCCATTATTGATTTTTAATTGATCTTTTCAATTTTATCTAATTTTCATATACTTATTACTTATATCATTTATTATTCTCAATGAATAATTTGTCACTAGTTGTGGTGAATATAAACCCATCATTTTGGTTTTATCCTTTCTATAAAATATGTGTCTCTAGAACACTCTCTTCCACAACTCTTGTAGAACTTGTTCATATTCCAACCATTTGTGAATATTTGGAATTGACTAAACCCAATTCAATCTTTCCCCCACTATCTCAAGTATATATGTGAACCCTCTTATGGAAATTTATTTTATCCCTTGATTACATCTTTTTTATTTTGGTATTTCTGTAATATCCTTTGAAAATTTTAGGATTACAACTTTAGATTCACATTGTATTTTTATTGATGCAATTTTTTTATGCCATAAAAAACTCTTTGCATCTAAACACATGTTCTTATGATAGTGTATTTATATCACACTAAAACTCATATGATATCCATTTTTCATTATAACAGGAATATGGTTATAGGATAACACTGTTAGTTTCAATATATGTCTTGAAAATTAATGGAAGTAGCTACAATGGATATTCCTCAACATAAAGAGTCTAAATACCATACTGGGTATATCCTTGACAACCACTTAGTTTTTCCTAGAAAAGCATTATATATCCAAAACTAGTTAAAACATCATAAAAAACATTCATTCTAAAACTATAATAATGTATCATAGTTTCCAAAGGATACATGAGATATTTTTTATGGTAATAGTCAATAAAATCTCCAATAGGATCATTATACTTGGAAATTATAAGTTGTTTTCTTCTCACTTGCAGACTTAGGAACCACCCTTTCTCAGTTTCTTGGAGAATACACCTTAATTCTAGTAACAATTCTATACTTAATTGGTTAATTTATTTGAATACACATATGTAATAATCATATTGTATTTAATACCAAAGAATTATGATAGAAACATTAATTACAATTGATGAATATACCTGAAGAAGAAATGATAACTTGCTTCTTAGATTTAGTTTATTGCATTTAAACTTCCATTTATTTCATAATATGAAAAAAAACACTTATTTAATTCTACTTTCATTGAAGGATATTTTAAATATTTCTTTTTCATCTCTTCTTCCATTGGAATTATCGACTTTTCTTTCAACTTTCTCTCCATAAGAACTAAAGATTAATCTTTCTTTAATATTCTTATTTACTTAGAGAAACTTACTTAAAAGGTAACCAAGCATTTTCTACAAATTATTCATTTTTTAATCTTAAATGAAACTAAGAGAATATGGGTTAAAATTATATTATAATGGGATGTATTGAAAGATCATAATATTCCTTTCATATTTACACATAACCAGTGTAATTATCCCCAATTCATATCTCGGTTCACTTTCTCCTTACAAAAATCTCATAGATGAGACTACATGTAAAATCACTGATGTATAAATGTTATATCCACAACTCATATAGGACTTTTATGTTATCATTATGACATAAGCATCATAAGTATCTTATATGAGTCTCAGGTAAGTATGTTTCTCTCCCATGCTTCCTGAGGTGGCTTAATAAGTATTGGGGATACTGACACCTTTAATTTCCAAAATCATAGTATTATGAACAAGTTCCAATACTACCCTTTATAAAATCATGCTAGATGGGACATTTACTTTGTCTAATAATTACTGTCATGTGCCTTGTGGTATTTCATTCCATTTACTACCAAAATAAAATCTATCACTTTTGTACTTTTATATTGATTATTGATTTAGACATTATTGACTAATTAATTAAATCATTAAATGTCTCCCTCTATTTTATCGAATAATATAAACCCTCTGTAGTTGAATCATAATACTTCGTCTCCTGAGTATTCTACTAGAAAGGATCCTTGAACCAATTCTTATAGTCTATAATCCATGGCTTCACCACTACTCGGAAAGTTCAAGGTAGGAATTTGACTATCCAATCACATTCACTCTTGAGTCCTTGATCTATTAAGTCAAGTCCCAGCTTCTAAAATCATAAATTTTATTTTCTAAACCCTTGCCTCTAAAGTTGCATCAATCTTTATTTTGATACTTATTTTCTTTCAAGTTTAGTCAATTCAACCCATCACTCTCATAAAAACTCTTTGGTAGTAGAAATAACCCTCAACTTTGGCTTATCGATCACCATATACACTTGTTTTTGTTCAAATTCAAATGATGGAAGCTATTTTGAAACTAAATATTTCTTTGAGGGTTTTTATATTGTACACAATGAATGTAATCCATTTCTAATAATCTTATTCATTCTATATTGTCTCACTCACAACTGAACATTAATTGAAAACAACCATCACATCTTTATTCATTTTACCATTTATTATTTTTGTGTGTTTTTTCACTATCAAGAAATTACATAAAATAGTAATAAAATTAATAAAGAAAATAAATACTTGACTAGTCTTGAGTATATTATTGTGATTGATCTATTTTAAAACAATGTATCAACCATAACCTAGGGGTATGTCTGGTTTATTTAATTTAATTATTTATTTAATTATGTCTGATGATTGTAATTAGATATGATGATTTATGCATCATCTTATTTTTGGTCAATATATATAAGGGCATATGCATACAATTTATCTGTCTGTATTTTGTACTCCCAAGTTCCCCTTTCCTATGTGTGAGTATTTTTATACCATGATGAGGATGGTATAAGATGTGGACCACAAAAATTCAAGGATAAGTATTGATGAGAATTTCACACTATATAGGGATGATTTGTGACATGATTCATGCTTCAACTTAGGTATGAAACCACCAGCCTAGCAGATTTTATTGTGCGCCCTAGTACCTTCAATCAGTATCAGAGCGCATAAATTAAAACTGAATGTGTACCTCATTCAAATTGAATCACGTTCATCTATTGCTCATTTATAGTGATAATTTCTTTAAGGATACAAATAATAATTCCTCTATATTGTCTACACACACTTAAAAAACTTAAAGGAGCATCAATCATCAAATTATGGGTGTTAGCACGGTGATATGATGATGTCTTTGACATCTTGATGATCACTACATCGACATTTCTTTGATGCAGGGAGATGACCCTGATTTGATCACTTTGATCAACTACTTCTCTCTCTATAAAGTTATATAGGAGATAGAGGTGCTGAATAACTCATAGTGAATAGTTATTGTGTGAGATCTTCTCTCCTCATATATATAGTGGATTCAGAAATACCCAGAATTGGTTCCCCAACCCCCATATAATTAACATCCACTAAATTAATTAATAGATAAATAATTATTATGAACTAAACTATATCATTAATATTATTTATATTTTATCACATACCTGTAATATATATTAAATATATTACATGATAAAACTGAGTCATTTAACTTGACTTTTAATTCCCACTAATATTAAATGAACTTGGAATATTGAAACAATGCTAACTAGAATAATATTAATTATGGTATTTACTTAAACACTTGTAAATACTTTATATAAATAAATTCAACCCAATTATTCTTTACTTGGATAATAATAAATTTATTTATTCATCGATGATCATTTACTTGGAAAATACTTGGACCCCGTGGTGGGGCACACCATGTACTACATACCTATTCACCAGAATATGGCAGATTCTGGAAAATTCTATTGTTCTAGGCACTTATCTCGATAGTAGTGAATAGTATTCATAGACCAATAGCAGAGTCTAGGAACCCATAAAGACCCATAAATAGATATGGAATAGTACAAGAAATTAAAACCAACCAACCGACACATATTATGTAATATAATCTCTTTTTCTATATATATCTTATAAAGAAGGATGCACACTTGTGTCATCATCCTTTCTTGCTTTATTATTTATTGATATATTTAGATGGATTTACCTTAAACTACCTTGTCCAAGGATTTATGAAGGTACTAACATCATGATCAACTAGGATCCAGATACATTACTTCCTCAACTCAGAAGTGAAAAATTCTATCTTGATCATTCAATCAATGCCTACTATCAATGATGCACCCAAAACAAGCAACATCACAATGATTTTATTATCATGGCTTTTTCCTTACATCAAAGTATGTGATCAAATGGAACTCATTGATAATTATCTCATGTCCGGATACCAATACACCTATCCATATATAGTTACATCTAATGACACTTGAAACATGTGGGGTTCCTATTATCCGAATTTTCCTCATGATCTCACCTACTAGAGATAACCAAGTGCGAACTTCATGAGAAGAAGTCTCAATTCTTATGAGACACTAGCACCTGATATTCAGACATAAATTATTTCCAATTAGTATGATATGTCTAGACTATAGGACATATATTTAAGATTAATGTCATAGTATATTGAGGTTCTCATTATAGCCTGGGATCTGTTATGACATTTTTATATGACAATTAATCTATAGAAATTACTATTTAAATAGTGGATGTAGAAATGTATACACGATAGTGGAAAATGTACATCATGAATATATAACTGTATTCATGAAATGGTAATTGGAAATTACTGATAAACATAGTTCTAGGGAACCCAGTTTTACACCAAACATATCATCTGACCTACATTGTGTACACTCCTTGTCATTTACAGTGTACTTACAGGACGATTATATCCACACGACATGTCTCAATATACACAATGTGTTATTCTATGGGTCGATCCACATAGTATAGGAGGTGTGTATGACCATAATATATCTATAAATATATACTGTGTGTATCACTTATATTCACATGAAGAAAATGATGTTCACAACTACCACATACATTTTGTAGTTGCAGAATTAGATGAATAATTATTATTATGCAATTATTTCTCCAAAACATGTCGACAATTACTCAGTGTGTATCCAGTGCAGAAGAAATCCTATTAAATGATATGTTCAACCAACTACACACCATGTATTTTGGTCTCACTTTAATTATCAATTTTCCAACTCATACGACATGCCTATCTCAGTATATATCGTGCATGATTGGGCTCATGTTATATGGTGTGTACATCTAGCTACATGCCATGTAATCTGTTACTAAACACCCACAAAATATTACCAAAGTCATAGCATTTATATCTCCTGGTTTATGAAATGATACATAGTCTCTAGAGCCAACCATGTTCCATCTAATTCATGTCTAGCCACATTTCTAGGATGATAATCAATACATGTTGTGTAATGAAACCATGTACTTTGACCACAAAACTTGTCACAGTTTATACAAAGTTAAATTCATGTGTAGTTACATTATGTGAACATTATCTACATGTTATTTATTCCCTTTCAATCCACATGCTAACTGGAATTCAATATGTGGTGTGTAATGACATTGCATGTAGATCCACATGGTGTGCTATGATTGGATCAAATCTCACCTTATGTAGTTTATCAAAGGTACATGACATATAATTTATTGTTACACACTTTGAATCTTTTCCATGCATATATTAATATTTTATACTTGGGATGGGATATTTGGTAATTATTTATGTGTTCTCATCCATTTCTTGGCCATATTAATTCAGATGAAAAAGATATCTCAACTTTGGGATTAAGAAAAAAACTGGAAATTAAAAAAACCAAAAAAATTATCAATCAAATAATAAATAATTATAAATAATAATGTGAATACTCTAATACCACTAGAAGGTTATATGGAATTATAGAATAATCAGTTCGATTCCCAAAAATGGTTTTTCATCGGTTTTAATGGATAATATCTAAATAAATTAAAGAGAGAGACCATATAATCTTCTAAATAGGATCTTTCATATTTAATTTTTAATTACATTAATACTATAATCACCTAAAAATGAAATAATTTTGATAAAATTATAATTTTAATACTATTTGTTTTCATTTCTCTTGAGAATCCCAGTGGGTACTGCTACAGTTGCATTCACATATGCTCCACAGATCTCTAATAAATATTCTTGAATCTTTGGGTGATGGTGTGTGAGAGACAAGTGCTAAACTTTCTTCACCATTGATCACAAAAAAAATGTTCTCTTGTTATCTCAATGTTCTTGATTGGGAAAGAGGAGTATTTTATCTTTAGGTCTTGATAGGTTTCTCTATTCACAACAATTGTCTCCCATCTAAAAGGAAATAAATTGAAATATATACATTGGGATTGTATTTGATAATTGTGTATTGACCCTTTATCAAATATTATATCTCAGTTACTCTCTATGTCTACTACTATTATTATTATTACTATTATTTCACTTAACATGCACATATTTAAATATCATTTTTTAAATAGATAAATAAATATTTATTTAAATGAAATTTAATAATATATATCATCTTAATCCATCTATTAACTCAACTCTTCAATCCTCCTCATTATTCATCAAACCTTGAATAATGAAATATTTATTTAAATAAATAAATATAAATAATTCAATAAAAAAATAAATATTCTCTAAATTCATGAATGAATATTTTTTGAATAAATATTATATTCACTAATAGTAGCAAATAAATATTCATTTTAATATTCATTTAACTAAAAAATATTTATATTAATCTATTCACTAAACTGGTAAATAAATAAATAATAAAAATTATTGTTTCCTTGAAAATGTATAAAAATGTAATATTAAATGAAAGGTAAATAATTAAATATTTATTTATTACCTTGTGGATAATATATAAAAGATAAAATTTAACTCATATATTTTAATCTAAAATATATAATGATTGAGTTAATGTAATCAACTATTCTTGAAAATTTATTATTATAAAAACCAAGAATAATATTTATTTTAAATATTATATCTAAATAGAATTTGATTATATTTATGATACCCTTAGTGTGTGACCCATGAAGACAAATTCTCACCGGAATTAGGTAAACTTACATAAAGTATAAGATCGGTGTCTTGAAATATTTCAAGGAACCTATAGAGAAAGAAGTTAATTTCTCAATGATAATAACCTTATTAAGAATGCTACCATGTAATATAATCCATTTGTATCATTATCTCATCAAGCGATATGCATACTTGTTTCATCACCCTATATTCTAGATTTATCATTCTTTGACGTTTTGAAATGAACTCGTTGATGAACTGACTGGTCCATGGATTTAATCAAACAGTTCCATTTCAATAAAAGGGATGAATTATTAACTCAAAATAGACCAATAATTTATTGAATTATTAAATCAATTTCATATCACTTATGAAAAACCAATAATATGATACCTTTCTTATGATTCACCCAATGTATGCTACCTCACACCCAACATACTTTCATTAACTCATCGATCAATTATCACTTATGATGCACCCAATATATGTCATATCAATTTTAACACACCCAAATTATTCAATCAATTTAACATCCTAGTTTTGATATATGGAAACATCTCCACACTTATTACCTTAGAAAATTTTAATATCAATACATTAAAAGTCTTAAGATAGATATAAATAACAACCCAAGGCTTACTAATTATGATAAAAATAAGGAACCAAGTAAATCATCTATAAAAAATAATCTACCAAAAAGTTATAGTTATTTTTTTAGATGTGTTATTTATATTTAATAATTTATTTAATAATTTATTTTAAGAAAATAGTTCATTATAAAGGAATGTTTTACACTTAAATGATTTGATTCAGTAGAATAAATAAACTTAGTTTATTTTTAAATAAAAAATATATTTTTAAAACCTATTAAGGAAAAAAAATTAGAAAAATAGTAGATTCAAGAAATTAAATTATAGGTTAGAGATAAATTTTAAAACTAATACCCAACGTAGAACTTTATAGATAAGAAATTATTTGTATTTTCTAAACCTTTTGTTTTTTAGGTAAAAACTTGATTTAAGAAACTATATATGTTTGTGTATTATACCATTTATTTAACCCAATCTAACCTAGTTTTTATATCACCAATGATACAATTTCATAAGTAAAATATGTAAGGATTGTTAACTTATAACTCATTAATGTTATAATGTAAAAAAATGATATCCTTAGTGAAATATATTAAATTCGTAAAGGATAATGTTTTAAAAAAACAGTCTCACTTCTCAAGATTTTAACCAATAGGAACTTTACATATATTTAAAACACATAAGAAGAAAAAACATGAACATGTTCCAAATAAATAATATCAATGACTAAATGAAATGTGAGATTATTTTTTATCATCACATTGATGTTTGATATTTAATGGTGTTGGATATTTTGTTAATGGGTTTTGGATTATTTTTGTCTTATTTTCAACATAAGTTTTTTTTTGTGCTAGAGTTATTTCTGAAATTATTCTGGAAGAAGAAGATTTTGTTCTAGATGTACTATTATTCTTAAAGTAGAAGTGGTTTGATCTAGAATTTATCTAAAATAGGTTACTAGTGTACTAAATTTCATGAGGTGATCTGTTTCACTAGATGTTACTCAGGTTGAGTAGCTAAATATAATTTATAAGAGGAGTAGTGTAGGTTATGGAGGTTAAGTAGAAGTTTGTAAGTTTTACTAGAATATATGCATAAGATATTTGAGGGAAACGTAATATATTTCATTATATTGAAATATGAAAAAAAAAAGAAAAACATTCTTTGTATATATAAGATTAAAGGCTAAAAGAATTGGTAGAATGTGTTAAAGGCATGGAATGCGTAAAACTAAATGGTTAGGAGTAGTTGATATGTAAAGTTCATTATAAATAATAAAATATTTTTGTTAAATTGGACAATAATGAATCATGAAAATTAGTTTATCATATAATATAATTTTCAGTTCAACCAATAGATCATGGAAAACATAGAAACATTGAAATGGAATGAAATTCATTTCACTCGGTATTGTGAAGACTATATTTATGGTGAAATGGGAAGATAATGAAGGCCATACTATTGTAGACACCATTATGGATATGAAATATTGATTTGATGTAGACCATAACTCGAGATAAATGGGCATGTTTGTGGGTGATATTGGGGGTTACTGCAAGGGTGATAAAGTCTTGTGTATGGGAGTTGTTCACGATATGGTGATAGTCACCACATCATAAAGGGAATGTGTAATAGCATTTCACATCGTGGGAAGTATAGACATTTCATGGTTAGTTTTTGGATAATTTCATTGATTTCATCTATCTGAAGATGTAAACATCATTGAATGAAGGTCATACTTGACAAACATATGTCACATCATTAAAGGGACCCCATGAATGTTAGGTTTCAAAATATTTTAAGTGGGTTGGATGGTTCATGTCATGATGAAGGAATACATGTATTGGTGTCCCTATCAAAGAAAAATCAATAAGGATTTCACCATTATGTGTTTTTTGGTATGATACATGAAAATCATATAATACTGATTACATGTTAGAAAAAAAATGAAACACTATGGAGATACCCATGAATACTGGTGATCATGTTCAAGGTTTCAAAAGAAACTGATTGTCACTACATGAGGGTAATAGTCACACTGTAGAGAAATTGAATCATCATGTTACCATATTTTAAATATCTTATCTTTCAAGAATAAAATCATGGAATCCAATGAGTGATTTTGAATCAGTTTTGAATAATAGTATTGGAAATATTTTAATATCATATTCATGGTTAATTGAAGATCATTAATGAGGGAAACATGTAGAATATCTCTTTGAATATAGATAATCGATTTCTAGAAGTGAATAATTATAGAGATATTTCACTCCATAAATAATGGTGATTGTAATTGTGTAGTAATGGGAAATATATTGAAATATATAAGATCAAAGATTGAAGAATTCTATAAATAATTAGGTAAGAAGAAGCAATATTCTAACTCCTTAAAGATCCTTATAATTAAGAAAGTGGAACTTCCCTAGAGACTCATAGAAAAATGATGTTTCATTCATGGTGATATTCACATCATGTTTGTGAAGGAAAAGTGTGTATATCAAGTATAATTATCTACATACCATATATTTACTTAAATTTTTATATTTATTTCTGTTATCCTATTATCTAAAGTTATTTTCCCTTCATGGAGTAGTGAGTGAGTGGAGAGGATTGATGTGAGATACATTTTTGAGTTAGTGATCCATACATAAACCCTTTAAGGGGAGTGACCCAAGACTAGAAGTTCCCTAATCTTAACCTAACATGGAATAGTGTGTTTATTAAATTCTGGTTCAACATGGATTTAACGACTGCATGATCCTCATATTATCGCCATGTGGGTGAATCATGAAAAAATCACGTGTCTTGTTACAATGTATTATTCCTATTTTTAAATGCATAACTTGATGATTGTGGGTTAAAAATCCATTAATCATGTTTGATTTTGGTATAAAGATGAGTAAGTTAATAATCAAATCATCATTTATTCATGAACTAAAGTGTGTCCCTATTAACTATGAGGTCTATATCAGTTTACATGTTGAGAGTTTGTGTAATAACTAATTAAGTTAGAATGAATATTATACCAAGATTCTCCCACCCCCAATATTTTGGTATCTCTCACTAAATACCCTTGTGGGACTAAAAATCGGTATCAGAGTGTAGATTCTTTTTTCTGGAGTTTTTTTATCACAGAGCTAATCTAATTGGTCATTGGAGTTATTCTTTTCTGCCTCTATAACCTTTTGGTAGCATGGATCCAATGAAGAAGCCTCATATATTCAATTATTATAACTTTTATGAATAAAAAAATATATTATTGTTTTGTATACTTTTGGTTAAGAAATTTTATAATATTTATAATTATATCCAAATCTATGAAATTTTAGTGAACATGTTCATGACATAGAGGCTCTTAAAATTATGAACAACGATATCTCTAATAATGTATTCATGAACACTATTAATTATGATAACTCTTTTGATAGTTTGGTGTTGGAAAATGTTTAGGGAAAATTAGTGGAAATATATGAGATTTTGATGTCTACCTCGATTGAATATTTCATTATAGAAAAATATAAGAAGAAAAAGAATAAAAAAAGAATCCTAAGATGATAGACTCTCTAATTATGGTGATTGATTCTGAATCAATTTAAAAATATCATTTTAATAGTTTTTTATAATATGTTTGTAAATATAGAGATTTATATTCCACTATAGAAGTTATAGAGGATTTTTATTCCATCGAAGAATTTAAAATGACATCTATTCATTTATTTTGAGTGTATTCATGCAAAAAACTAAGAGGATATCCCAGAATTACATGAAAATTTATATCATTGGGAGATTATGAATTAAGTCAAATATGTATTCCAAGAATATCTATCCTTGTATAATAAAAAGTTGAAGAGATTAATGATTTACTTGAATAGATATATCATTAAAATGGGTCTAAAATAAAGGTCCATAGTGATCTAATTGAATAACTTTTACATGATTTGGGTGAAAAAATGTCCACAAAAAAGGATTTCAAAGTAATAATTATCTCTCTAAAAACACATCTTTAGGAAGGGATAAAATTTAGAAAGGTAATTATTTCAAATTTTAAGGAGGTGTATTCTCAATTGAAGGATAAGGATGAGAAAATTAAGGAGATATAAGATATTTTGTAACCCTCTAATGAAAAGGTGAAGATCATAGTAGAATCAATAAGTAGAGCATTAAAAGTTCCCAATTTGAAACTGGTGGATAAAAGGAAGTTTTTTGCTAAACGTGGAAGAGAAGGATATCAAGGGATGGTAACTATGATATTCTACTATTGTGGAATCTTCAAAAATACCGTGGATGTGTTTTTAGAATCATATGGTCTTAAAGGTGGAAGAAAACCTACATCAATATCAAAATTGAGAAATGACTAAATGATGTATGACTATAATAAGAGATTTTTATTTGTACTAACAAGGTTAATATAGCTATGAATTATAGAAATAGAGGAGCTAAATATGTTATAATGAATTCCTTTAATATTTTCAAAAATGTTAAGATAATTTAGATGAATGAAAGTCAATTGTGTTGGAAACAAATTTACTACATTTGAGCATAGTGATGATATAGCTCATCGAAAGGTTAATCAACCAACAATTATGGTGCACTCAAATAATCCCTCATTGATATAATAAAAATAGATATAAAATAAAAATTCGAAGTTTTTATAGCTGTGAAAAGGATGGGGATCTTGTGAATAAAGATCCACTGAGGATGAATATGGCCTAGATTGATCTCATGGCTATATATGAGGATATACATGAAGGATTCATATGTGGTCCCACAAATACCACTATAAGGTAAGAGATGGATATTAGTGATAGAGACCTCCTATTGTGGATAAATCATGATAAATTATGTAGTGATAAGGTATCAAAGAAATAAATATATAAAATATAGATTAACCTCAAGAAGGAGGTGGAGTCCAAGTCAAGAAAAAATAAGTCCAAAGAAAACATCTTAAGTTAAGTGTGTGTTAGTGGTATTACTAAAATGGGAACCTTAAGTATGTTTGGAAGTAGGGTGAAAGAAATGGGTTGGTCTATAATTTCTAACCACATTCATTAACTTGAAGAAAATTTATATTTTTATCTCCCTGTATAATTAAATTCTATAAATATTCTTAAAGTTTAATTGGTTTTGGGGGAGATATGATCTATGGGGAAGTTACATCAAAAGATAAAAATGATATGGTCATGATCTTCAAAGTTCCAATAATTGATTGGATTAGTCTAGGTGGTATCTTGCTAAATCAAGAATTAAAATAAAATAGGTACAATAAGAAGTATCAAAGAAATAAAATTTGGTATCATAAGTGGTATTAAGTTCTAAGTGATGTTTTGGTGTTGAGAACACATATTAACCTTTGGAATTAGACCACAAAGATAGAAGATTATGCCTTAATGGAAAGGTAGCAACACAAATGGTTTTCATGATTTATTTTTTTATGATAACATGTTATATAAACTATTTGTTTTTAGCATATCAAAGGCTTCTATAGAGGGATAAGTCACATATATAATTTTAATTTTTTATTCTATTATGAATCTTGGAAAGTTAAGGGTAGTTTGGATAAAAATATATGATATCTGGTATTCCTATAAAATAATGAAAGTTTCATGGTGGATGAAAAAAATAATTTTGTGTCAGAAATTGATTTTAGATTAGTTTATAAAACTAACATTTGAAAATGAAATTTTCTATGACTCACACGCTATGAAATTAATTGATAATTTAGTAATAGTTTTTTTGAATGTGTGATTAATATTATTGGGTGAGTTACTTAATAGAATATTAATATTTTCACTACTTGAAACTTGTAGAATTAGGTGAAAGAAACTAACAACAATGGTCTTAATAGATTAATCTCTTATTTCTTGCACCATGTTTTGACTCAATAGTCTTATAGGTTTTTTTGAGGGATAATTTTAAAGTTGTAAGATAAATCACTTAAAGTTATTTAGAATCCCACCAGATTTGAAAAAGTTTCTTTTGGTTGAAATAAAAATCCATAATTTCAGTTAAATAGTAGATAAAATGTGATAGAAGAGATAGGTATTATAGGAACCTTGATAAATATTTTAGTAGGGGAGCCTCGTCACTCAAAATTTTTCCCTGGAATAATTGAAAATTCATATCATCCTAGAAAGTGGAATCTTTTTAAATTATATCCATCCCCCCCCCCCAAGAACCTTACTTAAGGTATCAAAGAGTTGGAGCCTGTATTTTTTACATCAAGAAGATAAGGGAATCATGATAATGGATTTGAATAAATCATCCTTGTTTTTCAAGGTAGTGGTTTTCCAAATAATTAATATATTTTATTTTTATGGGAGGTTATATATTTGGATTTGGTAGAAATGGGGGATTACTAATGATCATTAATCCATGAATTTTCCAATCCCTAAGAGGGTGAGTAGGAAGTATAATGGTCACACAAAATAAAGTAGTTTTGGATTAATGATAGTTTGTCAAAAAATAAAATGGGATATATTGTTAGAATCCAATTTAGGTTTAGTATTGAATAGTGTTGGATTTTTTGTCAATATGTGTTGTGTTTTTTTTGTAGGATTTAATATCAACACAAGTTTTTTTTTATGTTGTACTAATTTGTCAAATTATTCTACAAAAAATAAGAAAGTGTTCTATAAGTACTATTTTTCCATAATTATATATAGGATTGATCTTAAAGTTAACCAAAAGAAGGTACTTGTGTACCAAATGTTATGAATAGATAATTTGTGCCATAATATATTCATGGAGAGTAGTTTAAGACGGTTCAGAAGAGGAGAAGTTGAGGTTTATAAGGTTATGTAGAAGTCCAGAAGTTATTCTGGAACATATGTATAATATATTTGAGGGATATATAATATATTCAAGTGTTATAAAATAAAACAATGGAAAATATCATTCCACGTATATTTATGATTAAATATTGTAAGGAGAAGAATAATGACATAAAATAAATTATTTTATTGTTGTAACTAGATAAGAGTAGTAGATATATAAAGGTCATTATCAATCATAAAATATGATTGATAAAGTGTTCAAGAGTGGATTATGATCCTCCGTGTATCGTAGAATATGATTTTCAGTTCATCCAAAAAATCATGGAAAACATGTGTATGTTTATATGACATTAAAATTGTATCACTCAACATTGTGAAAACTATGGAAATTATGAAACTGAGATATAATTGAGGCCACCATATAGTATATGTAATAGTGTCTATAAAATGTGGTGGTGATGCAGACCACACTATGAGTGAAATTTCCATGAATATGAGTGATAAATAGTGTTTCTTTGAAGGTGGTAAAGTCCAATATATAAGAGTATTTCATGCCACATAAATGGTCCCCATTTCATTACGGTCATGCAGAATAATTTTCCATGTCATGGTATGTATATATATGTTGTGATGAGTGTTTCGAAAAATTCAATGTTTTTTTCATAATAATATGTCCATGGAAATAAATAAAGGACATGACACATTGAGGTTTCAATGAACACGAATAAAAAATGTCACATTATGAAAGGAAACCCATGAATATTATGGTTTGAGCTATTTAAAGAAGGTTAGTTGGTACATTCTATGATAAGGGAAGTGAACCAGGTTGTTCTAGTCAAGGAAAATACCTTAGGATTTCACCACAAAGTGTTTTACTGGTATGATCCATGAAAATTACATGATTTGAAGAAAAATGTCACATTTTTTAGATACCCATGTATATATAATGTATGTTTTAAGATTAAAAAAAACAAGATGAGTGTCACATTTTGACAGTAATAGTCATGTCATGAAGGAATCGAGTTAGGAGGTTTCCTTATTTTAAATATCCTATCCTTTTGGAAGGAACTCAGGTAATTAAAAGAAGGTTTGAAATGGTTTTGAATAATTTTATTGGATGAATTTTTCAATAATAATCATGGTTAATTAAATATATTTAATGAGGTAAACATGGATAATATCTCTAGGAATAGATTTGAGAAATTTTTTGAATTCAAAACTTATGGTGTTATTTATCTCCATAAATAATGGTAATTGATCTTGTGATGTAATGACAAAAATTGATATATATAAATATATAAGATCATATTGATATAGAGTAATTACATAAAAAATAATGGAATAATAAGGAATATTAGAACTCCTTAAATATCTTTCAGATGAAGAAGGTTGAGTTTCCATGATGACTCATAGAAATGTGATGTTGTATTCATGGTGATATTCATTGCTAGTTTATGAAGGTATGGTATGGATATTAGGGAGTAACATCTACATTTGTTGCATCTATAAAAAATTTGATTTTTATTTTTATTTTACTATGATCTAAATTTGTTTTCCCTTTCTAGAGTAGTGAAAAGAAGGTGAGGAGTGAAGTGAGAAACCCTTGGGAGCCAGTGAGACTACCCTAAACCTTGTATGGGGAGTGACATCAATCTTGGAATTTACCAATACTAAACCCACTCCCAAATAGTATATTTAATGGATTAGTTTACATCTATGAATTTCCATGATCCTTGGATTATCTCACTGTGGGTGAACCAAGTAAAACACATGTGTCTTGTGTCCATGATTTATTTATATTATATAATACATAACATACTAAGTGTGGGTTAAGCGATCATTAATCATATCTGATTAATGGAGAAAGATGAGTGAGGTAGAAATCAGGCCATAATCAAGAAAAGAACTAAAGTGTGTCCCTACTAACTATGAGTTCAGGAATAGTTATGGTGGTGAGAGTTTGATAAAAAAATTGATTAAGTTGGAATGTATTTCATACCCTAATGACCCCCCCCCCCCTCTAGATATTTCTCAATATAGACCCTTATGGTCCTATCAAGTTTTAAATTCATGAAATTTTATTAAAAAATAAATTGTATAGGTTTGATAAGCTTTATAGAATAATCCATGTTATCAAACAAAAACAAATTAAATTATGATAACCAATATTCTATAAACTTTCATAACACATATAATAAATGAATGGTTGATTGTAATGAAACCATTACTAATATCTATAAGATATGATTATATTGGTTTACTAAAAAATAAATATTAAATTGAATGGGAGATGGTTTACAAAACACCAAATTTACAGAAGGTTTGAAAAGAAGATTCTAGGTGAAATAATTATAAAGTAAAACCATTACATGGGTTCATATAAGACACCCTTTGAAAACATATAACTTATTGTATAAAATATTATTTAAAATAATTAATTAATGATTTTGAAAATATTTTTTTCAACAATATTAAAAATTTGTAAATAAATTTTCTGACATGTTTTAGTCATAGCCTTAAAATTCACCTAAAGGGTTTAAACAAACAACCACGATGATTTTTGTTCTTTCTCAATCCCTATTATCATAGAAAAAAATCTAAAAAACATTAAACCAATTTATATCGCCAAAGTAATTAAAAAATTAAACTATGAAATCAAAGAAAACTAAACCTTGATGGAAACCTATGTGAATGATTCTAAAATTACACCCCAAAACATGGTTATTTGAAGTCTTAATGAAACACTATTTTTAAATTCTAGTTTAATCCTAAAAACACCAAAAATACAAGGAAAATCACAACCCAAATGCTTCCTATTAATGTAGCAATAAGAATAAGGAAAAACCACCACTAGAGCTTCTTATAGGAAAGAGAAGAGGAATCCATTGAATTAGAGGTTATTTCACCATGTTATAGTGTAATCACCAACCCAAATCTCAATCCAAAGTAAAGGTAATAGAATAAAAGAAATGGAAAGAGAGATAAAAGGAGGGGGAAATGGACTAACTTAGATTTGTCATGGAAAATCTCCTTAAATAACCCTTGAACCTTGAAGAAAAATAGAGGAGGAGAATAATGCCAAGGAGGATCCATAAAGAGGCCGTAAAAGGGTATAACCATATGAATTTTAAGGATAAATCCAAAGGAAAATAAAGGGGTTCATTGAAAATGAAATTTTTATGCCTAAAAACATGACCTAGGCTAACTGGGTACCCCATCTAGGGACATCGAGTACCTAGTGGAACTCCCCTAGGATCCCCATACTCTACCAATTACACCAGTTTCCCTAAATAGGACCACTAGGTATATAGTTCCACCTATTTTTCTAAGACTATAGGTTCCACCCCATCAATATTAATACGGACTCTTATACCTCCCACTAAGTATCAATACACACTTGAAAACACTTATAATTCCATCCTTAAAATCCAAAATTTTGTAACTAATATTCAGATGAAATTTTTCCTTCCCTATAAAAGCTATAAGTTCAAGAAAAACCATGTATTTATTTCTTTATATTCCTATGAAAACCCAAAATTCCACTTAAATTAAATTACCACGAACACTAGTTGTTACATATTTTGTATACTAGGAGTGTGTGTGTCATATTTTTATTTCCAAATTACTTGAGGTTGTATAGGGAACCTAAAATGAGATCCTTCATACTTTGATACCTTTCTTATTTAATCCTTTATGTTGTGTTAATCAGGGGTGGTTGGGTATGTTGCGGATTATTTCATCAGATAAGTTTAGTCAAGATATAATTTTTTATACCATATGATAAGTATGATAGTTTATCCTTTGATTGAGATCAACTAAAAGAGTGTATTACCTTATGTAGATAAGTGGTATGTGGTGTTATTATCTATTGGATGGGATCAATGTGATGTTTTCATCCATAAAGGTGAATGACATGTCATGTATTCATCCATCTAGTCTTCCAGTACTCAATGAATTGAGAATATTTGAGTAATTATACAAGAATGAAATACTTTTCTTTCCATGTTTACATGATGACTTATAAAAAGGTATCATTTGAAAATGAATGTGTTTATATGATACAGCCAGTGGATATAGGTATCAAGATACATGTGTTTGGTGGAGACCTTGCAAAATCCATATTTAGCTTGAGTGGTACTGATGTTTTGTTAATGTTTTCTCTTCTCAAACATTTATGAATTCATGAATTCATATTTTTGTCCATGTTACAAAGGAATATGGGGTCACACTTTTGGGTTGACTGAATGGTGATTGATTTTTAGGAAAATCATAGAGATACTCTAAAATTATTTTACAATTTATCCAAAAAGAGTTTTGTAGGGATATTAACAAAGAAATATATATGATGTGATACATGGTGAAGATAATGGTAGCTTTATCAAAGTGTTTTGGAATATGTCCAAGAGTTTTTTTGGATATGATTTCAAAAGTTAAGGTATATGATACAATATAAACATAAATTTCACCAAGTCTATTAGGATTTAGTGAAAGTGAGAGATGAATGGAGATATTCACTAAAACACACGCATGCATGCGCGTGCACACACACACACACATATATATATATGATGTACTTTAGAAAATATCATAGTGTATGATATAGGTAATTCATATTGTAGGAAATCCATGTTACAAATAGCATATCATATGCCTTAATTGTATATCGTTGGATATGATATAGGATCTAATATCACTGTTACCTTTGCAATATCATATAACAGAATATACTGATATCATAATTAATTGGTATGCATGAATCATATTTGATGATTAATGTGGATGGTGGAATATTACCACCACCAATGTTTTTGATTTTATAAAATAAATCACTTTGATAAAAAGTGAGAACCAGCAAACATACAATGCCATTACAAGGAGTCATTGGTGGGATGGGAAAAGAACCTTATCCAAGACCAGACTCGCCCAAAAAAAACCACAAAACAGCCTTCAAAAACAACAAAAAAAACCAAAAACGGGCTGGCCAAGGAGGATCGACCCGCACAAAACCAACAGAATGTTGCGCATCAGTCACTCGCTGCCCTGCACTGTGTCCACGTCGAATCCAGTGCACACCTCATCTTTCCTCGAGACATAGTGGCACATCTCCAGGTACAGTCCATCCATGATCACCGGACCACCGACTCCGGGAGCAAGAGGGGGACCTCCAGAGACAAAATCAAACCTGAGTAGGCAAATATTGAACCAGAGAAAACAAAGAAAAAAACACCAAATCGCACCAGAACCACAGTGGAGGATGACTGATGGGAAGATCTTCATTGGAAACACTCAAGAACCACAAATCATCTGAAACCAAGCCAAAATCGGCGAGCAGACCCAACCGTCACACCACCGAGAAAGCCATAAGGGAAGGAACAACGCCAGAGAAAGGATGCGGATAAACTGGAACTCGGATCCCCTCAAACGCAGAACTGATAAGCTGAGAAACCTGCAAGCCGCACGCTGTTGGGCCCAAAAATCCAACACAAATACCGTGAAGCAAACCTGAAAGATCGGGAGGAGAACTGGGAAGGGGAAGCCGCCAAATTTGGGATTTCCTGAGTCCGCCACCTGCGGCCTCGTAGTGACCTGAGAAGGAGACGAGGGCCCTTCCACATTCTGACTCCATCGAATCCAACTGCCAGAACACCCGATCTCTGAGCACAACCACAATTGAACAGAAGAGAGGGGGCAACGACGGAAAAATAGGTCGAGGCCGTCGCATGAGCAGGGGTGTAGATCTACAAACCAGATCGCCGGAGGAGGTTGAAAAGCTTTGGATCCGTAAAACCATGGGGCAATCGACACCCTCACGCCACATCGTGCGGCCCAACCCTCGACGGCGTGCCCAGCAGAGGAAGAGAGGGGGAGGGAGGGGGAGACGGCGGTGAAACCCTAAACGAGAGCTCTCACGAGGCGTCACCCTTTACGGGGCCATCGACTGAGTTGGTTCGAATTGTGGATGGTGGAATATTAAATCATAACATTCCAACCATCTTCTATGTAAGCTTATATTGATTGATAAAAGTTTCATATAATGAAATTTATGGAAAGAATCTTGAATACATTGAAGTGTTAAATTATTTGTGGAAAAATGTTTATAAAGTGTTTATAAAAGAATAGAATTACTCAAATATTTCATAACCTTTGAGTAAATTTGATGAAGGATCAAGGAGTGTCTCCAAGGCCTATACAAACTAGCTAAAGTGGTAGAGATAGTGTGTGCTCATCATGTTGATTCTTCTCTACACACTCTTCTCCTTCTCCCTTTGCCACTAGAGAGGTACCAGTACACCATGGTAGTAAAGAGGGTCTTTCTCAATCATTTTAAGATTCATACACCCATGGATATGTCTTGGAGGAAGGATCCTATAAGACCCTAAGACTTTATGAAATATTGTTTTCCAAATAAATTTAATTTTTCATAACCATTCATTACACGCAACACCAAGTTCAAACGAACCCTGATATACTATTAAAATATTGTAATTTAATATGAATGTTATCAATTAATCATTGGATTGGTGGGTATGAATAGGAATAACTAAAGGGATTAACATATAAAAACCATGCTCTATAGATTTTTGTTCTAAGCCATAAAACTTAGAGAGAATTTTTGGTGTGTCAAATTTATCTATAGGTTTAATCAAATTCTACATGTCAAATTGTGATCAACCCAATTCCATTATCATTATTATCATTAATAGAAAAAATACACAAAAAAACATGTTATGTATTGATGATTAAGATGTGGAGCATGAAGAGAGATTTTAAGGCTTTAAAAATATAAATTAATGACGTCAATTCCAAAGAGTACATTGATATCTTAGTGATTCCTCATTATCTTCATAAAAATTCATCTATCAATCATCATTCCCTCTTAATAAAAATGGGATAGTTTTAATGTCATTGAAATCCACTATAAATAGGATTACATATAATCATTTTAATAAAAACGTTTAAAATAATTATAATATTATTATTGTTTTGTATCCACTTAAAATTCCCAAATATTCACTATATCTCGGAAAATTCTCAAACTTCCACTAAATAGAAACCCCACATTCCAAATTCAAATATGGAATTCATTTTAAATTATTAAATACCAAAAAATGGTGAAATTTCCATTTTACCCCTCTTAGATATTATTTATTAAATTCAAAAAAATACTTCTTAAAAACATGACTACCTCAAAAGAAGAAAGTATATATTTAAGAGAAACATGGGATATTACATTGTAAAATTAAATAAAATATTTGATGAATGATAATCAATGCTATCAAAATACTTGTATTTAGGATGATACATTAGTTGTTATATTACTTAAATATGATTTCATATGAGATGAGAAATTATATATTAAAAATGACCAGAACATAAGAATTTCAATTTCAAATAGGGAACAAATATTTTGATACTAGATTAAGAAAATTTTAAGGAAAGAATTCAAAACAAAGGAAAATAAAGATAAAAATAATGACATGAATATTTTTAGCTCAATTTTGATGGTAAATATGTATTATTCTTTAGGGATACACTTTTAAAATTAGTAATTTTATTTCAATCAAATTCATTATGATATTGTGTTTAAAATCTCATGATTCTTATATATTTATGGAGAGTTTTATTCCAATAGATATATAGTCTATTTAAACTGAGAGATTGCATGACATAATGACATAATTATATTCTTTCTTTGTGTATACTTGTAGTAAAGTGATTGATCACATGGAATTTCAAATCTTATACGGCAGAATTGTAAGAAAAATTGGTGAGATTTAGATACATTTCATGCTTTCTTTCCATAATATCACGATTCACATATTCATTCACATGGTAATAGATATAAAAATGTGTAGTACAATTTATTTAATACTATTGTACCCAATTGAGATTTACATGAAGATATTTATAGTTTAATTGATGATATGAATCTGAATTCCCATGGTTGATATCCAACTTAATACTCAATATAGCCCCATCAGGTCATATGCTTAACCAATCTCTTAGTAAAGCATTTGTAGCACCATCAGAACTATTGGATTCTTGAGGTTGCTTTCAATTGATGTGTTTTTTCACATCATTTGATTTAGTATTTGTTGATTTAATTAATTAAATAAGTATTAATTTTTGAATAATTTAACTTTGGTATTTTTGTAGTTGAATTTATTAATCATTCATGTTGGGAAAAATCCCTGAAGGTAACTTTGCATCATTTTTGGGTTGCTTGTGTTTGTTGACAATGCAGGTTTCCCTGGTAAATTGTTGAGTTCTAGAGATGTTGTTGACAATTCCTTTTGACAAAGAACCATGACAAAGGAAGAGATGATCTGGAGGCAGTACAAAAAGAAAAGATACAAGGTGGTGCCGTTTTCCAGTGTTTGCCAAATTTCTAGGGTCCAAAATTTGGAATTTGGGGAGCATCACGAAATGTGTATTTCCTTGAAGATCTCATCAAAATATGGAAAAGGCATGAGTTTCGCGAAGATGGGCTTCATGATGTGGATTTCACGAAGACATGAAGAAAGTTGACGCTATTCTTCGCGAGGATGACGAGCTTCACAAATGACAAAATTGAAGAGCATTGCGGTAGCGAAGGGCATTGTGAGTGGAGCTTCGCGGCGAAGGCGCGAAGGAATTGACGGAACGCTCCATGATTATGACGAGTTCCACGATCTGAAAATTGTTGTGGTGCTTCGTGATATAGTGAGAATTTGGGCGGAAATTTCGGAGCCTCACGATTTGAGATGACGTCGCACTGACTTCACATTGAAGGTTCAAGGGTCAGTGGCATCGCCTATAAAAATACCTTGACCCCCTTGAGAGAAGTAGAGAGTTTTTCAAGAAAAATTTGTTGCTCTCAACTCGCGAAGGAGGTTCACGGTGGTAGTGTGCCTCGTGAAAGATGGAGTTTCGCGGCGGCTAATTTAGCTCTGCAAAAGTGGTGTGTTCCGCGTTGGCTCAGTGAGCTTCGTGAAGGAAGTCATTCTGCGACGAGTTAAGCTCTACGACGGTCTAAGCATTGTGAAGGCTTGAGTTTTGCGATGGTTTGACCTCCGAAAAGTAGTGTGCTCCACGAGGCAGGGAGCTCTGCGAAGGTGTGTGCTTCGCGAGGAGGTAAGAACTTCACAAAGACTTGTTTGGGCTTCGCGAAATTGGGAGCTTCGCAAAGTATGGTGCTTTGCGAAGGTACTTCCAAAGTGTGTTGCCTAGTGATATGCGGCAAAAGGGTATTCATCAATGGATGAAATTTGGACTTCAATAGAGCATCTACATACAGTGGAGGATTCATTCATTAGTGATAATGAAGAGACCTACATGTCTATAATCTCTGAGTGAATCCCTTCCAAGTGTAGTGAGCAGAGGAAGAGGAATAAAGTTATCATTTCTACTGGCAGTGTGCCAGAGAGAGAAATAATAAATGACCCTTGGAAAAGTAGTGAGTTTGTCATAAACTTTGTAAAGGTAGTGAGTCTGGGCTTAGAAGTGATCTAGCCCGAATATTATTGGCAATGAGCTTAGTGGATTTGGTACATCGGCACATTATCATTGTATGCTCCTTGGATGTAGCCTAGTGATGGTGAACCAAGTAAAAATCTATGCGTCTTCCTATTTACATTTCTGCATCGCATTCAAAGAATCATTATCATTAGATAAATAAGGGATGAATAAGATCAATAGGAACACATGAGTGCAAACAAAGTGACCCTTATAATTTTGCGGTCATGATCCAGTGGGACTGGAAGAATTTTGGAATAGATTATTCATAATCTGATTCAGCCCCCCTCTCAGATTATTTAGGCCCCTTTTGGTCCTAACAATTCATTTTTATGTTTAATTTTTAAATTTTTCTCCACTAATTAATTAAATTTGCCTGCACTTATTTTCTTATTATTTTATTTCCAATTTTATTTTTAAATATTAATTTTACGTTTTTGTTTTTGTTTTTGACATTTTCTAAAATCAAGTCATTCATCATTATTTTTTAAAAAATAATGCAACTTAATTTTAAATTTTAACCTTAAGTTTTTGTATCCCAATATATTTGTTTTAAATTATTTTAGTTAATAATTAGTTCTCAAATATTTACTAACTGTATTTGAATTTATTCAATTATCGGTGGACTCCCAGTTCTACCATTGCCACCCACGGGTAGATTGATCTATCGATCCTGGTTCCACCATTCCACCGTGGCGCCTCTTAGAGGATCTTCTGCTCCCTTGTTCCACCACATCCTCTATTGAAGGCGACGATCCCACAGCGAGCCATGTGTCTTCGCGCGACCATCGGCCGTCGATTGAAGGCGACTCCCTGTTGAAGCTGACCTACAGAAGCCGCATCACCGCATCAACCATACCCATAGCCGCCGAAACCTAATCTGAGACCGAAGCAACCTTGACTTGGTTAGAGATTGAAGAAGATGATCTGAGTCGGTGTACTGGGGAAGATTACAGATTAGCCATCCTTCATCTGTAGATGAATGTTGATGCCCTAGCCGAAGTCGACCGCACGCCACCGGGAAGAAGAAGCCGATGTCGCCCACCGCTGCCACCGAACCATTTCGGCAAAGGAGATTACTCTCATCTCAGACCAACCCCTGCTAAAGCAAGAGCTCTCATCCTAGATATGGGATACCGGCGGGCGGTATCAGCTAAATAAGAAAGAAATAAAATAAAATAATAATAATAATCAATGAATTAATGAAAATAAAAACAATAATATATAAAATAAATAAATTTAAATAATAAAAAATATAATATAAGTTATATTTAAATCTAATAAAAAAATAAAACAATGATAGTATATATAAATATTTTTATAAATATATAATTATATTAATTATAATTATAATAATTTTACCTGTAAATGTATTTAGTAATATTTATAATAATGATCCTAATAACATATATAATTTATATTTATAACTATAAAAGTTATAATTTTATTAATGACAATATTTTACGAACTAATTTAGGTTTTTGTTTTTTAAAAACCGACTCGGAGTCGGGTGCAGGTTCATCTCAAACAGTCAGGTCAAGGTAGTTAGATGGGCGTTGCTCAAGTCGCGTGTAATATAACGTGTCAGCACAAGTTAATTGATTGAGTGCTCACTGAGTGAAGTTGGTGGAACATGTCACTGACTAACCGGAAAACAATGAAGGATAAGTACGGATTTGGGGAACATAGATAGGAAGACGAGGACCTCCACAAGAGAGTGGGCAGAGAGAGTACCAACACGCTTTGAGGCCATTTCTCGAGGTAGAGTTCTTCACCCTTTTATTTTCCTCCATTAGTTTGATTTTGTAATTGTGGTTTCTTGAACAGTAAATTCTATGCGGCTAAATTTCGTGCTCAAAGATTTTCAAGAATTGGTTTTATACATCAACTTCATCACATATATTTCTTCTTTAAATTTGAGAATTGATCAGTGAGGTCAATTCTGGAATCTAAAAATTGTTTCACGCCCCTCATCTTAAATTTCAAAACTTTAGAAACAATCAGTGAGATAGTTTTTGATGACTTTATCATCAAATTTCATTGTTTTTTTGAGTGGTTTTTGAAGCGGTGAACTTCAAGAATCATTGTTCTACATCTTTAATCTTTCAGAGAGGGAGATTAATCAACTTTTTAGGATGCAAATTCAATAAAATTATTGTGGATGAAGAAAATTTTTCAATCCAGTTACTTGGATCTCCCCAATCATCTATCTCATGCCTTCTGTAGGTTCGTCCTGCCCTTCAAAAGTATCAATGAAGGGATCATATTCCTCCACGGGTGTGTGGGGTAGGAAGTCTGCCTTGCAACACAACTCAGGTTCTTCCCCGAACTTGTCTTTATCTAAGGATAACAATGTTTGTACAGGGTCAAAGTCCAGAAAACTAAAGGAGAAGTTCACTTCCCACTTCGAGATGGCTATGAGATCTGGAGCCAATCCCAAAACACTATTTTCCCAATGATTTGAGTCCTCATTTAGAACGCCCAAGGCATAGGAGCACAGGTCCAAACAGGCTTCTTGGCCTCCGAGATTATCATGCATAAGGCTTCAATGGTTTCCATTCATGAACACAAGAAACAAGCCGACAGGATCAGTGACTTTGGCAAGAAACTTAAAATGCATGGCTCCATGCATGTTGACCCTTCCAATCGACACATATGGATCTTCTGTCACAGTAGCTTCCCGGTCATCCTAATCCATCCTGGGGACCGGTTCATCATGGTGAATGAAACTCAGGGAACTCATACCTTCTTCGCCTCTTTCATATACAGAATCTTTGACCCTCTCTAGAGGGTGTTTCTTTGGAATGATCTTACTGCATTTGACCCTGGAAATATACTATGGATCATAGGGGGTGATTTTAACATCATTGCAAACCCATAGGAGAGAAAGGGGAGAGGTCATTTCACTAGGAAAGCCAACCAGGGCTTCACTCAATTCATGATGGGAAGGGGTCTCATGGATCTCATCTTTTCTGGTGACAGCTTCATGTGGCGTAATAATCAATGGGGGGAACCACTACTCTTGGAGCTGTTTGGAATGGTATTTGGAAAACATGCAAGACATCTTCGTGTTCCCCAACACTAGGGTGACTCACCTTATGCAACATTTATCGAACCACTCCCCATTGATGATTTCCTTATCTTCCGGGCATGAACATCATTGGCAATTTTGCTACTACTGGAATTGGGATAGCATGTCGGGCTTTCAATATCTGGTTAGAGACTTTTTGGATACCCTCTCCCAAGGGCACATGTGGATTTCCTTACATAAAAAACTAAGACGGCTCAATCTAGGCCTTCAAGCATGGTCAAGGGACTCTCCTTTCTGAGTTGGAGGCATGTAGGCCATCATTAAAGATGTCAACCGCATTGAAAGAATTATTGAAAAGGTATGGGAAAATCAGGTTTTTGATGACCTTCACAGTTGGAAAAATCTTCTAGAGGGCATGCTTTTGAGGAAGGAGTGCCTGGCTAGGGATGAGGTGAGGGTCAAGTGGCTTCAGGAGGGCGATAGGAACACCACTTATTTCAATGACTATATCAAGGAGAGGAGAATACATGCTAAACCAAACATCCTGCTGGAAGACGATACCTATATTGATGGTAGAGATTTTGTGGGAGGAATGGCCAACTCATTCTTGAGGGACCTCCCGGCTGGCCCCAACAACCTCTTGTTGAATGGCTACCCAGACGATTACCCAGGGCTCATTGAGGTGATCCCCTCTAGCTTCTCAGTCCGGGATAATGAACTCATGTCAACTATTCCCCAAGAGAAAGAGATTAAGGAAGCCATGCTCAACCTTAATCCTAAATGTGTGACTGGTCCCGATGGATTCCCAGGCTCCTTCAATAGATCTATATAGGAGACAGTGAAAGACGACCTTATTGTGTCCATTCAAGAATTTTTCTGGGTAGGGATTCTCCCCTGAGTTACGAGTTCCACCTTCATTGTGCTCATTCCCAAGTCTAATAATCCCACATTTGTCCTCCATTTACGCATAGTGAGCAGGTGTAACTTCCACAAAAAAATTCTTGCCGACATCATCAACTCAAGGCTAGCCCGCCACCTTCCCCACTAGATCTTTATGAAGAAACATGACTTTGTGAAGGGGAGATCTATCTAGGGGTGATTTCTTTGGCCTAGGAGATGACCAGGGATATCAACTTCAAGATCTGTGACATAAACATAGCTATCAATCTTGATATGAGAAAGGCTTATGGCTGCATTGAATGGAGTTTCATCAACAAATTACTCACAGGTATGGGTCTCTCCCCTTAGGACATTGATATTATCTTCTGATGCTTTAGTTCTTCATGGTTGGTGATCACTTTTATGGGTAACACCTATGGTTTCTTCAAAGAAACCCATGGAATTAGGAAGGGGGACCCCATCTCCCTGAGTATTTTCATTATCACCCAGGATTTCCTCAGTCGTCTAATTCGTAGGATCCCGAGGAATGGTGACATTATCCCATATCGAAGATGCTTGAGTTCCCCATTGGTGTCCCATATTATATTTGTGGACAAAATTATTATCTTCATGAATGCCTCGAGCAGATCATTGTGGGGACTTAACTGGGTGATAGAGGAGTAATACCATTGGAGTGGCCAAATTATTAATAAAATAAAGAGAAACTTTTATAATTCCATCAACTATCCCTCTAGTTGGGTTTCTATTGTGAGTATCATTTTGGACATTCAGAGGGGGGAATTCCTTAGGGACTATCTTGTTGTGCCTGTATACCCAGCAAGACATCTTATACGTGACTTCGACCCCTACTTAATAGGATCATGGACATAATTCTTAATTGAAAAAACAAATACCTCTATTTTGGGGGTAGGATGGAACTTTTGAATAGTGTGCTACTGGCCACTCCAGTTTATGACCTATCATCGATAAAGGTCCCTAATGGTGTGATCATAAATATTGAAAAATTACTTTCATACTTCATCTGGGATCCCATGTCTGAGGGAAAGCATCATTGGGTCTCTTGGAGTAGGATGGTGAGGCCTGAAATGAAGGAGGGATTAATGTGCAGAGCCTGGAAGATACTCTTCTATACATGCATGCCAAATTAGCATGGGATGTCTTGGAACAACACACCCTGTGGGAGACTACCATGCATGCACTTTTTCAGGTTGATCAGGCCTTTGTTTTTGGCATGACTTATCCCCTCTGGTCCTAGATTGGTCCCCTTATAAATGCATGTAATCCTTTCTCTCGTTGGATCGTCGGTAAAGGGGATATCTCCTTGTGGCATCAAAACTGGGTGGGGGAGATCATAGGTTGCCCGAGTTGTCCTCCTCCTACCATTACTTACAAGGAAGCCAGCCAGTACCTGTCTTTTATCAATGCTATTCTGAATAAGGACCAACAAGTGTTGGTGAGTCTTGTCGAGATAAGATTGGTGCTAGATAAGTTTTTCTTTACCCCCACCCCATCTTTATTTTTCATGAAAAAGTCCTTCTGCTAGACTCGCACCATGAATGACCCGGTGGACCCCTGGAAGGCACTCCTTTGGGGCACGAGTTTCCCACCAAAATACAATTTTCTTACTTGGAGATTAAGAAATAAGGCAGTACCCATAGATGAGATAATTAATCAATTCGGCGTCATCAAGCCCTCCAAGTGTGTTTGCTATAGGAGACACAAGGAGGAAACTTTGGGTCACCTCTTCTTTTAGAGTGAATGGGTGAAAGAGGTGTGGTCTTACTTTAGATATTTCACTGCTTTCTCCAATACAGTTATGGATGATCAACTCTTCCTTGAACCCTAGTTCCATGGTTCGGGTGAGGGGGTGTGGAGAGGATGGCTTCCATTACTCAGTTGCATGCAGGTTGTTGGTGTTAGTGGCAGGAGAGGAATAAATGGGTTCATGAGGGGGGTGTCCTTGACTGGTCGTTCCATCATCATCTGCTCCAATAATCTACTCATTGATCTGGTTAGGGTCTATGGAAACTAAAAGGAGGCCTCTTCCTAGAAGAGGTTCAAGCCTAGGTCCCATGTATCTCATCCCAGCAGCAGCTCCACTATGGGCAATTGGGTTCACTGGAACCCTCCATCTACATGCTTGAATCTTAACTCAGATGGATATTATGCCTAAGGGGTAATGTGTGGTAGGGGTGATGTATGAGATGGTAATAGTTCGGTCATTATGGTCATCTCTGTCTAGATGGTCCTGGGTTCATCCCTCTAAGATGAGGAAATGTCCATGTTAACGAGACTCAATATTTGTAGCTAGAGAAGGTTAGGCCTCATGAAGATTGAAATAGACTCGATGGTCTTATACAATTCATTACAGGGCCTTGGTGTCACCCCATGGTCGATTAAGTACATCATCATAAAATGTCACAGCATACTTTATAACAAAATCAGAGTGATGCATACCTAGCGGGAGGGAAACAAAGTTGCTGAATACTTGGCCTCACTGGACATCCCCAGTTTTGAAAGCCTTTTCCAACACAATCTGGATAGTCTAAAGCTAGAAGGGGTCAATATCATCAGAGGGGATTCCCTTGGCCTCCTCCACTATAAACCCCCCTAATCCCCATGTTACCTGTCCCTACCCTAGTGTTTTTGTACCTATCTCGCTCTAAATAATTGCATGATGATGATAATAATCATTTTATTTCATTTAAATTGTAAAAATATATATTTCATTCTTGTTTTTGATTTGTTTTCAAAATTTTTTACACACCATTCTTTGTGGTTTGACACGCTACTATCTATTAAATAGTAGTCAATGAAACCTAAAAATAATTAAACCTTCACATTTTCAATGAAGAATGTGTCAATTTTTTGGTGTTGTTTCCGGGGAAGGCCTTCGTGCAATCAATATTTTGAAAATATAAAAAATAATAATTTAAAAAGTTCATATTAAAAATATGAAAATTGTTGTAAAAAATATTATGAATTACCTTCTGTTTGAGATAAATTTCAAAATTCTACTGTATCTGTGTGAGTTTGTGTGTTTGATATGGTTCCCTATTTTTAATTTGTTCTCATGTAGATGTTTCATTTTTTTTCTTTCAAAAAAATTTGAGAGGATAAATCACATGGATTAACTTGAGGAATAAAATCATCCTAGTATAATTTTATGTGTATGTTGTGGCTATCATGGACAAACTACATGGTAGTGTGTGAATAATCAACCGCAAAAAATTAATTACTTTGAATAAAATCAATATTACACTAAGCTTGAATATGAGTTCCTAACAACATTTGATCAATTTTTAATGAAACTTGATGATAGGTTGGACCAAAATTATGAAAGTGGAATTAAAAAAATTTAGTAAAAAAATCAACAACATCCAAAGTTAGGGACAATGTTCTTCGAGTTAAAAAAGGTTAAAAGAATAAGAATAAGTAGAAACAAATGAAGAAGAAATTGATGTTGGATATTTTTAGAGATAAAGAGAAGTGGATAGTGATGTTGAAATTATTGAAGAGAAATCCACTGTCTCTGAAGAATCTAAAAATGTTGAGGAAACAATTGATGACATTTCAAACTCTCTGAATGAAAGTATAAAATTGAGTAAATTTAAGGATAATTTAAATGAAAATGAGTTATAGGAGGTTGAGAAACAACTAAAAGTTATTGAATAGTTATTACCCATACTTTACATGATTCCTAAATTTGAAAATACATATTTTAATAGGAACTTTGAGTATGTGATTTCTCAGGTTGAGTAGAAATTAAAAAAATGAGAAATTAAATGTTAAAAACTCTTCATCATGTATTCATGAAATTTTTAAAAAGGAACTTTAACTCGAAATTGGGAATATGTTTGAAGAGTACAATAACCTAGAAATCAATGATTTTTAAATTCTTGAACCTAATTTGAAAACTACACTTCCCGTTTCTGAAAAATTTAAGCACAATAAAATTTGAAAAGGTGTTTGATGAAAATGATGAGGGAGTTTGTTTTGAAGAAACATTGATTGATCAATTTTCAAATATTTTTCCTTTTACTAAAGATTATTCAATTAATTGGACAACATAAGTGGTAGACAATGTTGTCAAACTTGGGGAAATTGTTTAAATCTGAAATGGAATCTGCATTTCTTTGAGCTAAATTGAAAAAATCTCCCCCTGAAACTAAACTACAGCACTCAATAGACTTTGTTTTTTAGAATGAACTTTTTTAAACTGAATTTTATGGAGAGGTTGAACACAAATTATATGATTTAACCATAGTTAATTTTTCAGAAGGAGTTATTGATGATTTTTCTATTTTTTGATGAGGAACCTTTGGAAGAGATTTATAATATAGAGAAACCTGAGTTTTTAGATGAACAAAAATTAACTCTTACCTGCTTTTGTAAGTCTTACTTGATTGAGTTGGATTTTGAACATCTTTGTGGGATCGATAATAGATTGTAAGTAGAAGACTTTTTTATAGTTAATTTGGAAACCACATATTTTTTTCTTCAAAGAACTATTCTTAAAATTTTTATACAAAACTCAACCCCTAAGACCCTTAATTTTGGTTTTTATTTTATTGTGAATGATTTAGAGAACTTTTAATATAATTTCACACCTATAGAATCACCTAGTTCACTATTTTCCCTCCAATAAAATTCTTAATTTTCTAAATATAAATTAATTATATAAGTGGATATCACACCATCCAAGTGTGATTGTGGTGATTCATTTTTTGTTGATGATCTTAAAATTTTCTTAAAAGAGTTAGAGAGAGTCTCTTATTTTACACCTGAACCTAAATTTCTTGAAAAAACTAAGAAAGTGGATTTGGGTAATGAATTTCTAGCTCTACTTGAAGAATCATTTGGGAAGTTCCTTACCGAGGAAGGGTTCTTTATAAGGAAATTTTTAACTAATAAGAAAGTGGAGAGCTTCTTTGGAATTCTGAATATCCATAAAAATTTACTTTCACCTAAAAAAATTAGCAAGACATATGTGGTGGTTAATTGATCAGAAACCACATCCACATAGTGACTTTGATTAGTTACATGGAAAGTCTAACTAAAGAATTTAAATTTAGTGCTTCATGGGAGTCAACCTAGGGCCTTTTTGTGTTTTTTTTATTTTCCAAGGAATTAAATGTTATTGTGATTTTCCTTTTTCTCTTTTTATACTAGATTTATATTCTCGGTCTTCCAGGTTATTTTTATTTATAAAGGTTGTTGGTGTCAAAAGAAGAGCATATTTCCCTTTTATTCTCAAATCATTGGATGTTGCATGCTAGAGCCCCACTTGATAAAATTTTTCTAATCTTAACTTTGGGTTTTTCATTACTCTTCAGCTTAATATGTTGAATTCTTATTTTAAACCTTTTTCATTTTGAAAGAACTATAGAAGAATAAACAAAAATATTTCACTCAAAGATAAGAAGGAAGATATAATCTTGCATTAAACCTTAGCGGGAAATATTCTTTAATCTGGGGAGTGTTTATGTTTTTCATTTTTACTATACTTATTCAAATGCTTATTGGTGTTGTCATATGATGGTTATCAGTAAATTGAGCTAATTTTTTTAAATGTATTCAGTGTGAAATTAAGTAAGGGGGAGTGATACCCTTGGTTTTTTTGTTTAAATGAATGTGATTTTATTAGGATTGTACTTTTCAATCTAATTGAAAAAAAATTTCCAAACCTACTGACACCCTATTTAATGTGTACTCAATATCTAACATGCTACTTTTTTAACTTTATTAAAAATTTCTATAGTGTTCCTTAAATCCTATTACATGTACCTTTCTTATTCTATTGTAAAATATTTATTGTGTAAAACATATTGTTAGAACTCACTTAGGACCCTTTAACAAGTCATTAAATTGTTGAATTACAATTCATTTTGAACTATTAAGCTTAATTATTTTTCTTCCACCTTTGAATTCAACTATGGGGAAAATTTTGGGTTTTAAGTATGGGGGAGAGGGACTTTTTAATTTGGGTTAATCCGTGCTTCAATGTGCACCCATTAAATCTCTTAAAAGAATTTCCAAATAGGTTTTTTTCATGTTTTTATCGTCACTTTCAGTGGGTCAAATGTTTTCTTAATTTTGAAATTTATGAAGCCACTTTGATGAGGTTATACCTTTATTTCCTCTTGAATTTAATTGATTAAATCATTTCATGACATCTTTAAATCAATTTTTCATTGTCATATTTTAAGAAAATTCCATAAAACTATCATTGAATTGGAAATTTTTATTTGAATCAAACTTATAAAACATGCATTTAAATAAGCTACTAAATGAAAATCCTAATATCGGTTGAGCTTCTTTCCTTCTTTATTTCATTTTTTTATTAAGATAAAACTTTTGGATGAGTTATTTATTCCACCATGTAATTATTGAACATATTCATTCATTTGGTTGTGTCTTGTCACGACTCGTCCTCGGGGCCCGTACTGTGACTACTCCAAGCCCGCCTTTCATAGGCTAGGGGCTGGCGACTAGCACCAAAGGTGTAATACTGATAAAAGGGAAGGAATTGCCTTTTAAACCTGTAACACACACATAGTCTGAACACAAGTGGTAGTGGCAAAAAATGAAAATAATCACTAAGTAAAACTGAATAGAAAAGTAAGTGCTGAAAGGAAAGGGGCTAAAAATACAATCCCAACAGTAAAGTAAAACTGCCGAAAAGTAAACAACAACTAATAAGCCATCCTCCGGGAATCCCACCTGAAGGGTGGGTACAGATCCTCCTCAGAACCTCGGGTCCGTCCGTCCGCTCTGTGTACGTCTCGCCAAGTGGTCCACCACCGGGTACCGTCCAGCTCCACAACACTCTACCTCGATCAGTGTTGTCCGTTGTCTGTAACCAACACAACGAAGTGAGGGCATTTCCCGTGCAATGGTGAGTATAACAATACTTAGTAGGGACCCCGAGACTCCTGAAGGTCTCCCAGAATCCACGAAGGATAAACCACAGAAGAAAGATATAATCACGAAGTATCAACCAACCCTACTTAGGTATACACCCATACATATACCAAAGTTATCAATCTCAATTCAACTCCAACTCTCAAGCCCGAGCATAACCCAGTCCACACAGGAAGTAAATTCAATCACATCGATGATAATGATTGAATGTAAAGACTCAGCTCACATGGGTATATATCTTTCGTATAGCGATAGAGATGATCAGTTGTAGTCACCGATTCATCTAAGCTGTCAAACCCACGTAGGATCCAAGTAAATAAGTTATCACTGTCGAACCCATGTAGGGTCCACGTATAGAAGTAGTCACTGTTGAACCCATGTAGGATCCAAGTACAGAAGTCATCACTGTCAAACCCACGTAGGATCCAAGTACAGAAGTCGTCACTATCGAACCCACGTAGGATCCAAGTACAGAGGTCGTAACTGTCGAACCAACGTAGGATCCAAGTACAGAGGTCGTCACTGTCGAACCCACATAGAATCCAAGTACAGAGGTCATCACTGTCGAACCCACGTAGGATCCAAGTACAGAAGTCGTCACAGTTGCAGCCAACTCTAGGGTTCCCGCACACAGCGCGCTCGATTTCGGGAGGGTTCGCTCCTTGAGCCAAGTGTCGATACATCAACTATCATGAAGTCCTGATTTGATGTATCCCATATTTCCATCTCATTAAAAAGGAACCCAACGTGATAGACCGTGCATCAATCGGACGTCCGGTCTGAGATTTATTGGCTTTTCCGTTCGAGGGGCCCGGTTGGATTTATGCTGTTTCCAAACCCGGTCGTTTTCCAAAGTTGTCCAAAACTCACTTAGAGTATCGTAAAAGGACCATATCGTCACGAGGATCCCAATTCCACATATGGCTTGTCGATCGGACGCATCGTCTAGAAGTTATTCGCGTTTAAGTGAAACGGACCTGGCCAGTCAAGCCTAGTGGGCTGGCGGGTCAGCCCGACCTGATTTGGCAGGTCCGACCCGACTAGGGGTCAGCCCGGCCTGGTGGAGTGCGGCCCACCCAGGGATCCGGCCCGACAGGCCCGACCATTTTGGGGGGTCGGCCCCAACCGATGGGGCGCGGCCCACCCGCAGACCCGGCTCGGGTCGTGGGCCGGTTCGGCTCACCCGATGGTGCCGAGCAGCGCCGCCCATCCTTGCTGCCTGGCCAGCAGAAGACGACCTTGTTTTTCCAGCGTGAGAAGCCCGCTCAGTGGGCCACTGTTCCTCTGCACGCTACGCCAAGCGGTTCCGCGGTTCCCCTCAGCCCGACCGGCAGGCGGCCGACAGGTTCGTCCACTGAGCAGCCCGCAGAAGCGGGCCGCGTCTCCTCTGCAGCGCTGTGCTAAGAGGGCACCGCGGTCTCCTGCCTGGCCGGTCGTCTCATCCAGCAAGTGGCCCAAAGATGCGGGGGGAACCTCCTCCACGCGACACCTATAGGTGTCGCTGTTCACCTGCCTGAATGGCCATAGTCGGCCGGTTCTTCAGCCCAAGGGGCCTGCAGAAGCGGTCCGCGGTTTTCCTTCACGCGGCCGGCGCATGGCCGTCGATTCTTCAGTCCTCCGCAGCCCGCATGGCAGCCACCCCCTTCCTTCCCTCGGTTCGTTGCGACGGAACCATGCCCTACCGGTTCTGCCACCGTCATCAAATCAAGAAAAATCAATGGAGGGTCGTC
Source organism: Viscum album (assembly GCA_963277665.1). Taxonomy (NCBI): domain Eukaryota; kingdom Viridiplantae; phylum Streptophyta; class Magnoliopsida; order Santalales; family Viscaceae; genus Viscum; species Viscum album. The sequence continues at coordinate 45,780,942 of OY728130.1, read as the reverse complement.
GGGCCGTCTTTGTTTGGCCCGTTCCCTCCGCCTAAGGTAATAAAAAATGGCCAAAGTTGAACCATATAAAAACGAGGAACGAGGATTTAATTTAAACAAGTCAAACCCCTACCTCTTTTGTCGTTCGTAGATGAAGTCGCGGGGTGGTAGTGTCAATTCGTTGATGTCGGGGAAGAAGGAGCCGAGGATGGCGCGTCGTGGGTGTTCATTGCAGGCGGCTCCTTCTCTTTTGGCTTGGCCGAAGTTTGAAGGAGAAGTTTGTCATTCTTCGGTGGTTCTTCATTGGAAGGATGAAGCTCTCCTCTCTCCAGCCTTTACAAAGGATTATGCCAACCCTAAAAGAAATAGAGGTGATATCTATTAATCCTTTTGCACAACCACACATTGTTGTGTTTAATTAAATGAGGTGACTCATTTAATTAATTCTTAGGATTGGTTCAAATTCAAATCTTAGAGGAGGTGGAGAGTCCCAATTATTGAGGGGAGGTGTCAAATTAATTAAGGGTTGTTAATGGGGAGTTTAAAGGGAGTAGAGGGGAGGTGAAAAGTTTGAGTTCATGTGGGCCCCACCACACATCATCATCTCATGAGAGGTTATGTGGGTGTGGGCCCCACCAACAACCTCCCTTTGGAGATAAAAACCACAAACTAAATAAAAATGTGTTACGCACACATTTTTATTCAAACTATAATTTTTAAGTAGAAACCCCAATTTATAACTTCCACTCTCGTCTAAATGCAACTGCGGTAAAAGTCCCCTTAAGTGAATACCGGCGCTGTGAGTTCATCGGTGTCCTCGTATTTCAATTCCGAGCACCGGTTCGAAATAGAGAAAAACCCACACGTACGTTTACTGAACGTACCCAAACAAAACTTCAGAAATTGATTCCGGGCACACCGGGCCTCGGAATTAGGTGCCGTTAGAAAATGCGGACTCGTAAAATTCCAAAAAATTTTAAAAAAACCTTGAAATTTATTTGTATTTACATTACCCCCACCTCATGGATTTACGTCCCCATAAAGCTACAACACATACTAGGGGAAAAAAAGTGGGTACTGAGCACGCATATGAGACTCCCGCTCCCATGTGGTCTCTTGGAGGTTCATGTGCTGCCAGCGAACGCGCACTAGAGGAATCGACCATCCACATAGGACCCACTCATATTGATACTCAATCTCCACTAGGACCTCTTTGAATGTCTCCCCTTCATCGATGTCCAGATCCCCGTGGTTGATGATGTGGGACGGGTCATGCCCGTATCTCCTCAGCTGAGATACGTGGAAGGCGTCGTGCACCCGGTGCAACTAAGGTGGAAGGGCCAGGTGGTAAGACACCTCTCCTACCCTAACGAGGACTTGAAAAGGCCCAATTAATCAAGGAGAAAAATTGCCACCTCGGCCAAATCTCCATAGACCCCGTCGAGGTGAGACCCGTAAGAAGATGTGGTCGCCATCCTCGAACTCCAGTGGTCTCTGTCTCCTATCAGCATAGGACTTCTGTCTGCTCTGTGCAGTCTTCATCTGTTCCTGGATGATCTGCACCTTCTCCATCGTAGCCTGAACCATATCTGGTCCTACAAGTGTTGACTCCCCTGGGTCAGTCCAGCATAGAGGTGATCTGCAAGGTCGGCCGCACAGTTCCTCATAAGGTGCCATCCTGATGGTGGAGTGGTAGCTGTTGTTGTACGCAAACTTCACCAAGGGTAAGTGATCCTCCCAACTGTGGCCAAAGTCAAGGACACATGCACAAATCATGTCTTTGAGAGTCTAAATGGTCCTCTCAATATGACCATCCGTCTGAGGGTGGAAGGTGGTGCTCAAGCGAATCTGTGTTCCAAAAGCCTCCTTTAACCCCTTCCATAGTCGTGAAGTGAAACGAGCATATCGATCGGAGACGATAGTAGATGGAACAACATGAAGCCATACAATCTCTTAAATGTATAGACATCCCAAGATCTCTACTGAGACCTACTATCTAATCGGTAGGAAATGGGAAGACTTGGTGAGTCGGTCGACAATCTCCCAGATAGAGTCGTGCCCTTTGGATGTATGTGGAAGTCCTATCACTAAATCCATGTATAATCCATCCTAATTCAACTTTGGGACCTCTAAGGGTTGTACCAAGACTGCTGGTACCTGGTGCTCTACCTTCACCTGCTGATAAGTGAGGCACTGTGAGACAAGCTCTGCTACTGCTTTGTTCATACCCAGCCACCAATGCTATCGTCTAAGGCCCTGATACATCTTCGCCACTCTTGGATGTACCGCTAGAGGGGAAGTGTGGAAATCCCTCAACACCTCCTCCTGTAATGCAACCGGTACCATGGTATGTCCTCTGAAGAGGATGACGTGATCCCCACCTTCAGAAAACCCATCAGGTGCCTGTCCTGAGGATATTTGAGTACGTCATGTCTCACAGTCAATGTCACCACGTTGTTCCTCCCTAACTCGCTGAAGGAGTAGAGGAGTGACTGTAAGAGACTAAAGAAAGGATGCTCTATATCTATCCATAAAGGATATCTGCAACATGGCTAGCTGCTCCGTCGCCTCTCCTAGCACCTGAATTCCCGATCTCTTACTGAGAGCATCTGCTACAATGTTTCCCTTCCCAAGAGTATAGAATATCTTTAAGTCATAGTCCTGGAGGAACTCAAGCCATCGCCATTGTCTCAGGTTCAGGTTCTTCTGCGAGAATATATACCTGAGACTCTGGTGGTCAGAGTAGACTATAAAGCGCTCACCCATGAGATAGTGCCACCACATCTTCAAGGCGAAGACCACTATTGATAACTCCAAGTCATGGGTAGCGTAGTTCTGCTTGTTCTGTCTCAACTGTCATGAATCATACACGATAATGACTTGCTCCTGCATTAAGAAACACCCGAGTCTGGTCCCTGATGCGTCGTAGTAAACTATGTACCCAATTCCCCCCTCCGGTAGCCTCAAGATGGGTGCACTGGTCAATCTCTGCCTCAACTCCTGAAAGCTCTGCTGGCATCTATCTGACCACACGAAGGGTTTCCCCTACTTCGTTAATACTTAAAGTGGTGCTGCAACTCTGGAGAAATATGGAACAAATCTCCAATAGTATCCATCCAGACCTAGAAAACTCTGAACCTCTGTCACACTCTTAGGTGGCTCCCAAGAAATTACTATCTTGATATTCACTGGGTCCACTACAACTCCAGCCTTTGAGATGACGTGTCCCAAGAAATGAACCTCTCGAATCCATAACTGACACTTCGAGAGCTTATAATAAAGCTGGTGCTCTCGGAGTGTGTCCAGAACTACCTGCAAATGGTAGGAATTCTCCTCCTCAGTAGTTGAGTAAATAAGTATGTTGTCGATGAAGACTACAACAAATCGATCGAGTTAAAGCTGGAAGATCCTGTTCATGTGACTCATGAACACTACTGGAGTGTTGGTTATGTCAAAGGGCATAATCAATAACTCGTAGTGGCCATACCGACACCTAAAGGTCGTCTTCTACACATCCTCATCTCTAACTCTGAGCTAGTGATAGCCTGATCAAAGGTCTATCTTCGAGAACCATCGTGCTCCCTTGAGATGATAAAAGAGATCATCAATCCTCAGGAGTGGGTACTTGTTCTTCATGGTCACCTGATTCAGGAGACGGTAGTCAACACACAGTCTCAAGCTCCCATCTGCCTTCTTGGCGAACAAAATCGGAGATGCCTAGGGTGAAACACTGGGTTGGATAAATCCCTTCCCTTGAAAGTCCTCCAAGTGTACCCGCAGCTCACGAAGCTCAGTGAGAGCCATCCGATATGATAGAGTAGATATCGGTGTTGTCCCAGGGTATTGGTCAATGTTGAAGTCTACCTCTCTACGAGGAGGTATTTTTGGGATGTCTTCAGGGAAAACATTCGCATACTAATCCATCACAACATGAAAACTCGGACTCTGCACATCAACCGCTCCAAGTATGAGACTAGCCAACTGATGTGTGATCGGCTGCACCCCTCTCTGCGTAAGTCCTTCCTGTGCTGCAAAGGCTCCCTTCTCACCGGTGAAGGTGAACATGGTCCCATCCGTGCGGATACACTACACCTTGTGCCTAATACAGTCAATCTGATCATGAACTGTGGATAACCAATCTATACCTAATATGACGTCTTAAGGCCTCGACGCTGCTACAAGATGATCCCAGCCAAAGATCTCGACTCCTAGAGTAATCTCACACTACCGGCACTGGTGTATAATTGTTGAGTCTACTCCCGTAGGAGTCTCTAGACCTAAGGATCGAGCCAATGGCTCCATCAGAATATCTGAGCTCCAAACAACGGTAGCGAAAATAAAAGAATGACTCGCACCTATGTCAATAAGTACTACAGCAAGGGTGGAGTAGACACAGATAGTACCTCGAATCATCTCAGGTGCGCCGTGGTCGTAGGCCTCGACTGCCTGAATCTGAGACTCTCTCTGTCTGCCATCTCCCTGTGGTCACGGTGGACCTCCTGGTGGTGGTGGTGGTAGTGCCTCGAAACGTCGTCCACCACCCGCTGCTTGGCCAGCTCCTCTGCCACGTCCGCCTGCTCCCGACGGACCACCATGGTCAAACCTCTACCTCTGCATGGGAGGTCCCTCTACTATTTTTTTCTCATCCGCATGGTGGGTTGGGCAGTCTCGAGCCATGTGACCCTGCCCGCCGCATGCATAGCATTGCCTGCCCCTCATATGGATGGCTCTGTATCGTGTGCCCCGCACAACCGAACCTGTATCCTAAGGTTTCCCACCTGATGTCCTGGTCCTCTTGGACCTCTACATCAATTGTCTACTACCGGCTACAGAAGACTCCACTACGTGTTTTCCCACGGAGGGTCTTGCTGATGGTGACTGCTCAGTGAGAAAACTCTACACTAGATGGGCTCGCTCCAGCACCCCCACCTGTGTCGGGATGCTGAGGGGAATCGTCGAAGCCCTGATATCGTGCCTGAGTACCTGCTCAAAGGTCCGAGACCTAAAGAATGGGTCCCGTACCATATCCGTGGAGTAGCGTGAGAGGTCGGTGAACCTCCCTGAGTACTGAGCTACTATCATACCGCCCTGCTGTAAATGAAGTAACTTCTGAATCCACACTGCACGAAGGGTGGCTGGAACAAACTCTGAGCGGAAGAGACTCTCTAAGTCTATATAGAGTAATGAAGCCTCGTCATGCACCTGGAGCATCAGGCTCCACCATCTGCCTGCTGCTACATGCAGGAGACTCGTAGCAAAGATCGCCATGAGGTCGGCTGGTGTCCCTACCAATCTGAAAACTCTCACGACAGCCTCCATCCAATCCTCATCTACTTGTGGGTCCATCTCTCCTCGAAACCTGGGCAGACTCTAGCGCTGGAACTCATGCAATGCACTCAGGCGGCGTGCAATCTCTACTGCTGGGGCTTGTGGTATCAGTGGTCCAGCGGGTAGAGGTGTCGCTAGTACCTCCGCTGTGATAGGGCCCTGCACTGAGGCCTCATCGCTCAGTGGGCTACCATCTCGTACGTAACTCAGAACCCTAGGTGACTGCCTTCGTGGGGCCATCCTAAAAAGAAACAGGTGCGCCACGGTTAAAAAGTATTCCTGGTGAGCTGATACAAAGTAATCACGAAGAAAACTTTTTCAATGGTAATACACACGCAATTAGTGTTTTTGTGCACTGAGTTGGAAATCATATGTCAGGGTCCTGGTGTATGGATACGTCGGCCGCCGCACCAACACTGGACTCCCTGGACTGAAAACCACACTAAATACTCTTAACACTATTGCTTCACAGAAAGAATGATCATATTCCTGAGTTCTGCGGTAGAACCGACTCCTCTGATACCATTTTGTCATGACCCGTCCTCGAGGCCCGTGACGTGACTACCCCATGCTCGCCTTCCATAGGCCGGGGGATGGCGACTAGCACCAAAGGCGTAATCCCAATAAAAGGGAATGCATTTCCTTTTAAACCTATAACACACACACAGTCTGAACACAAGCGGTAGTGGAAACAACTGAAAATAAACCCTAAGTAAAACTGAATACAAAAGTAAGTGTTGAAAGGAAAGGGGATTGAAATACAAGCCCAACATTAAAGTACAACTATAGAAAATTAAACAGAAACTACTGAGTTATCCTCTAAGAATCCCACCTGAAGGGTGGGTACAAATCCTCCTCAGCACCTCAGGTCCGTCCGTTCGCTCCGTGTACATCTTACCAAGTGTTCCACCTCCGGGTACCATCCAGTTCCACAACACTCTGCCTCGATCAGTGTTATCCGTCGTCTGCAACCAACACAATGAAGTGCGGGCATTTCCCATGTAGGGGTGAGTATAGCGATACTCAGTAGGGACCCCGAGACTCCCGAAGGTCTCCCAGAATCCATGAAGGATAGACCACAGAAGAAAGATACAATCACAAAGTATTAACCAACCCTACTTAGGTATACACCCATACATATACCTAAGTTATCAATCTCAATTCGGCTCCAACTCTCGAGCCCGAGCACAACCCAGTCCACACAGGAAGTAAATTCAATCACATCAATGATAATGATTGAAAGTAAAGACTCATCTCACACGGGTATACATCTTTTGTATAGCGATAGAGATGATCAGTTGCAGTCACTGATTCATCTAAGTTGTCGAACCCACGTAGGATCGTAGTACAGAAGTTGCCACTGTCGAACCTAGGTAGGATCCAATTAAAGAAGTCGTCACTGTCGAACCCATGTAGGATCCAAGTACAGAAGTCGTCACTATTGAACCCACGTAGGATCCAAGTACAGAAGTCGTCACTGTCGAACCCACGTAGGATCCAAGTACAGAGGTTGTCACTGTCAAACCCACTTAGGATCCAAGTACAGAGGTCATCACTGTCGAACCCTCATAGGATCTAGGTATAGAAGTCTCCACCGTCGAACCCACATAGGATCCATGTACAGAAGTCGTCACAGTCGTAGCCAGCTCTAGGGTTCCTACACACAACACGCTCGATTCTGGGAGGTTCTTCTCCTCGAGCCAAGTGTCGATACATCAACTATCATGAAGTCTTGAGTTGATGTATCCCATAGTTCCATCTCATCAAAAGGAATCCAACACGACAGACGACACGTCAATCAGATGCCCGGTCTGAGAGTTATTGGCTTTTCCGCTCCAGGGGCCTGGTTGGAATTATGCTTGTTCTAAACCCAGCCATTTTCCAAAGTTATCTAAAACTCACTTAGAGTATCTCAAAAGGACCGTCTCGTCATGAGGATCTCAGTGCCACAGACGACGTGTCGATCGGACGCACAGTCTAGATGTTATTCGCGTTTAAGTGAAACGGGCCCGGCCCGTCAAGCCCAGTGGGCTGGCGGGTCGGCCCAACCTAGTTTGGTGGGCCCGACCTGGATGGGAGTTGGACTGGCCCGATGGAGCGCGGCCCACCTAGGGATCTGGCCCGGCGGGTCCGACCCATTTGGGGGTCGGCCCGACCCAGTGGGGCGCAGCCCACCCGCGGACCCGGCCTGGGTCGCGGCCCGGTTCGGATTGTCCGGCGATGCCGAATGTCGCCGCCCCTCCTTGCTTCCCAGCCAGCCGAAGCCAGCCAGTTTGTACAGTGTGAGTGGTCGGCATAGCGGGCCGCTGTTCCTCCGCATGCGGCGCCAAGCGGCGCAGCGGTTCCCCTCAGCCCAACCGGCAGGCGGCCGACCGGTTCATCCGCCGAGCAGCCCACGGAAGTGGGTCACATCTCCTCCGCAGCACGGCGCTAAGAGGGCACCACAGTCTCCTGCCCAACCAGCCGTAGCCGGCTGGCTCGTCCAGTAAGCGGCCCGCAAATGTGGGCAACACCTCCGTGCGGCACCTGCGGGTGTCGCGGTTCACCTGCCCGACCGGCCATTGTCGGCCGGTTCTTCAGCCCGAGCGGCCCGTGGAAGTGGGCCGCGATTTCCCTTCACGCGGCTGGTTCACGGCTGTCGCTTCTTCCATCTGCCATGGCCCACATGGTCGCGGCCCCCTTCCTTCCCCTGGTGCGGTGTGACGACACCGCGCCCTACCGGTTCTGTCACCATCATCAACTCAAGAAAAATCAATGGAGGGTCATCGGTCCGTGTTTGTTCAGCTCGCGCCCTCCGCATAAGGTAATAACAAATGGCCAACATCGAACCATATAAAAATGAGGAACGGGGATTTAATTTAAACAATTCAAACCCCTACCTCGTTTGTCATTCGTAGATGAAGTCGCGGGGTGGCAGCGTCAATTTGTTGATGTCGAGGAAGAAGGATCCGAGGATGGCGTGTCATCGGCGTTCCTTGCGGGCGGCTCCTTATCTTTTCGCTTGGCCGATGTTCGAAGGAGAAGTTCGTCATTCTTCAACGGTTCTTCATTGGAAGTATGAATCTCTCCTCTCTCGATCCTTTCCAAAGGATTGTCCCAACCCCTAAAAGAAATATAGGTGATCTCTATTAATCCTTTCACACAACAACACATGGTTGTGTTTAATTAAATGAGGCGACTCATTTAATTAATTCTTAGGATTGGTTCAAATTAAAATCTTAGAGGAGGTGGAGAGTCCTAATTAATGAGGGGAGGTGTCAAATTAATTAAGGGGTGTTAATGGGGAGTTTAAAGGGAGTTGAGGGAAGGTGAAAAGTTTGAGTTCGTGTGGGCCCCACCACACATTATCCTCTCATGAGAGGTTATGTGGGGGTGGGACCCACCACCAACCTTCCTTTGGAGATAAAAACCACCAAATAAATAAAAATATGTTACACACACCTTTTTATTCAAACTTTAATTTTAAATTATAAACCCCAATTTATAACTTCCACTCTCATTCAAAAGAAACTATGGTAAAAGTCCCCTTAAGAGAATATCGGTGCTGCGAGTTCATTGGTGTCCTCGGATTTTAATTAAGATCACCGATTCAAAAAATATAAAAACATGCATGTACATTTACTGAACATACCCAAACAAAACATCAGAAATTGATTCCAGGCACACCAGACCTTGGAATCAGGCGCTGTAAAAAACTGCGAACTCGTAAAATTCCAAAGAATTTAATAAAAAACTTTCCTTGAAATTTCCGAGTCTTTACATGTATAATAATTTGAGTGATGATTTATGTGTCTCTATTCACCTGGAGGTAAAGATTAGTTTGAAATCCTCAGTTAAATACAAGTTGTTTTTTTAATTCAATTTAAAAAAATTCAATAATAATCATTTTAGTATAATAGTAATTAAATATTACACTAATAATACATTCTTCTGAGAGGCCATATGTCACAAACCAAATTTTTTTTCCACTAATACTGGCACCAAATCCAGCCCTTGACAAGTCCCTAAGGGCGTTCTCTATCCCCACAGGCTGGCACAAGTGATCGGGTATCAATAAATTTGCTTTGGGAACTATTTACCTGAGTATAAAAGCATAAAACATTAAAAACAATCAATAGAAGGAATTTGAAATTTTCATGCCAAACAAGACTTAAGAAAAATACAGAATTGAATACATGGTTTTAAATAAAGTAAAATAGGACCAAAAATAAATAAAAACAACATCAAAAAATCCACAAAGACTCCACATGACATGGGGTCGTCACCCTGAGTCCTTTCTACAACACCGCTCCATAGGAGGGGACTAACAACCCGAACCGCCATCACCCGAGGCTTTACCTTTACCCGAGTAAAACATAACAAAGTATACTTACACCAAATGGGTGTAAGTAGGGTGTGAGACTAAGATCAATAGGATACCATCCAAATATTTCAAATAGTATGCAATACAAGGTGAAAAACCAGGCAGTTTTAATATGTAAGGAAAAACTGCGATAAATTCCAAGAAATGAAACATTCAATTGAATAAAGTTTTCAAACTAAAAATTTCAGAATGTTAACACATTTCAAAAATAAATGTTATATACTGTAAATTACATCAAAACACACCCTACTACAAGGGTAAATACCACAAATCCAATGAGCACCAAAATTGGGAACACCCCTAGGCAACTAGATTGTCTCAGGCCCTATGTACCACGTACCTCGGTGTAAAGTAACCATAGAAAACTCTGTTCTCATACACGATAAACTAGTAGGTATCATACCCATAACCTACTGTTCCAAAAAATCATCCATATATTTTAGTTATAGTTTCCGTTATCCAAAATGCTAAGTGAAACAGGGACAAAACCCATCCGGATCACTTATCGTACAAGTACATATCCACCCACCTAGGTACCCAGGCTTCCCCCTTTGTGCTCAAACAATTTCAGCATTCTAAACACATCCATTTTCATGTAAAAACACCACTAAATTTCAGATACAAATAATACAGTATCTATACACACTTTATACCACATAAAACACACAACAAAACATTTTGATTTTCAATAAAATAGTTTCTCAAAACCCTGCATTGTTTTTCACCCAAAACTCATTGAAATATCCACTTTGAACATTATGTGCACACTTTTAAGTCACAAAAACAAAAATGGAAGTTCAAAACCCTTACATAAAACCAAAAAATTAGTTATAGGGCAGCCCCATATGAACCAACAAGTGATATCTTTATAAAACCTCCATTTTCACACAAACATGGCACTTAAAAATTCATATGTTTCACAAACACCATTAATACAGTTTTTTTGCAGCAATAACCAAATGAGATAAACATTCAAAATATTATTTTAAGCCTTAATAAATTTCAATAAAATCAACTAAGTAATTATAAGGTAGCCCCAAATTAACCAGTGAGAGATTTCTATGAAAAAACCCCAATTTCACATAAAAAATAGCACTTAAAAATTCATTTGCTTTAAAAACCCCACTAAAACCAATTTTTTCACCAAGAATCAATTGATATAAACATGAAAATATTATAAACATAGCAATACAAGTCACAAGGATTGCACACACAATATAATCACTCACCAAATTTGTTAAAACCTTGAATCCTTTGTGCGAAAATTCAATTGCACCACCTCCTCACCTCTAGGAAGGTAGATCAAGCCTAAAACCAGAAGAATATATTAAAAAAACTTAAAGTTAAACCCTAGGTTTGAAAAACTGCCCTTTTTTCATTTGTGACTTCAAGAAAAGTTGAATAAACATCATGTAAAGGGGAGTAACTAAGAGGGAGAGACACTTACTTGAAATTGTGTGAAGTTCCTCCACCAAATCCCCCTTCAAAATAGAGTTCAAATGAAGGTTTGAAAGGATTTTAGGGACTCCATGGCTGAAATGGTCGAATGGGAGAAGAAAGGGGTGAGTTTGGATAAATCCCGAGAGGGAAAATAGTTAATTTTAACAAATTTTTAATGACCTGTACATGGGTGCACAGTTTCTGTGCACGGTTTGCCAAACTATGCACCTAAACCACGCACCCTATTTTCTCCCCTAAAAACATCTCCAAAAGACACCAAAATTTGTGGGGGCTTAGGGGGACATAGAGGGGGATTTTAGGATTAAAATATAATAAATATAAGTACCTTTATTGAAGAACATGGGTGTGACAATTCTCCTCACCATGGAAACTTTCCATCTCGGAAAGTGGACTAGAGGCTTGATTGGAAAATAGTAATGGGTACTTGTTCTCAACCCATGAATTTATCTCCCAATTATAATGAGTATCAATACAATTCTTCCAATGAACTTGGACCAGCATAATAGACTTCCCTTGAAGCACCTTCTCTTGGGAGTCCACTATTTTCATTGGCCGCTCAAAAACTGACAAGTCAGGCTCTATCTCCAGTTCTTCCCAACTCAACACATGGGATGGATCCAGGTTATACCTCTACAACTGGGATACATGGAAGACATCATGGATGGATGTCAAATTAAAGGTTAAATCCAACTTTTATGCCACCTTTAAAATATACTCGGTGATCTCAAAAGGTCTAACATACTGCGGCGTCAGATTCCCTTGATTTCCCAATTGACGATGGCCTAGACGAGGGGCCACTTTCAAGAATACCCTTTCCCCCCACAGAAAACTGTAGTTATCAATGCCTTTGGTCATCATATGATTTATGGAGACTCAGAGCTTTCAATAAGCACTTCCTGATCAACTTGACCTTTTTAGATGTCTCCTGCACTAGACTCGGCCCCAATAGTGAGGTCTCACCTACCTTAGCCCAACATAGGGGGGACTAACAAGGTCAACCATATAGAACCTTAAAAAGAGCCATTTGAATTGAGTATTGGTAAATTTTATTATAGAAAAACTCATCAAATCCCAAATGTCTTTCCAAGTAACCTCTAAAGTCCATAACAAATGCACGGAGCATGTCCTCTAAAATATGATTCACCCGCTCTGTCTGACCATCCGTTTAAGGATGGTATGTCATTCTCATATTAATCTGAGACCCCAAGTCCTTATAAAGTCATTCCCAAAATCTAGAAGCGAAACTAGGGTCTGTAACACCTCAAGTTTCCATGGTACGTTTCCCTTGGAATAATGCAATAGCTTGCATTGTACACATCTTTGAGATTTTAACACACCGCGACCAATCAAACCAGCTGTTATGAATAGTAATACCCAATTTTTGAAATTTTAAAACTTTTATTTTTTAAAAAGGACCATTTTTTAATTAAGAATATCTAAATTATCTTAGCGTAAATTTTTGTTACTTTTCTAAAAACATTCAATTCTTGATGAATAGTACTAAATTTTAATTAAAAACACCTTTTTTAATCGAAATAATTTATAGTGTTAAATTATACATTTGAGTGGTTTTAAAGTATAATTAGATTATATTTTTATCATTTAATATAATTGAGGCCATTTTGTGTAATTTCACATTTAAACTTAACATAAACAAGTGTCGATCTTTTGATAGTTATTATTTCTTAAAAACACGCTTTTTTGTTTTGACAATGGGAATTAATTTAAAATTTATTTCTGCCACTTCTGTGTTTTGAATTAGGAAAAATGGATTCCATATTTGGAATCAGGAGGTTCAAATTGTGTAAATAAGTAACTTTTATTCTTAGATATTATGAATAATTACTTTGGAAAATATTTTATTTATCATGGTTAAAGGGTAAATACAATAAATAAGGGTACAAAAATAATATTATAATAATATTAAATTACCATAACATGTGTCATATTCCTATTGGTTGATACATTTACGACCATGGGCATCCTTGGGTCGATTTGGAGACCCCATGGAGCCACTTGGTAGTGATAATGACATTTTACATTAATTAATCTAAAGTAAAGACAAAAATAACAAAAGCATTTATCTTATAGTAAAACATTTTTATATGGGGTTATATAATTGATCTCTTCAACTATAATTATTCATTATAAAGATAAAATTATTTCCTACATAATTGTATTATATTTATAATTTTTAGACATTAAATAATTTAATTTATTTATGACACAATGAGGATGCAGTAATTACCTTAATAATGAAATTTTAAAATAATTGATATTATAAATATCCAAATAAATGAAAATTTAGACTTCTAATAAATTAAAATAATTTTCTTGGTTACTATTACATGTTAGGGTTGTATAAATAAATATTATTCAAAGTAATTAAGTTTGTTTGGCTTTAAAAAAAATCAAATACTAAATAATGTCAAAATTGACATAATTGAGTTTTTAAAACAAATGTTATATTATTAATTGATATAATATTACTAAAAATCTAAGGTCTAGAAAAAATAATTTGATAAGTTTGTATATATTAATAATGAACCACATGGGGTTCTCTTGTCTTGTTATAGTAACTTTATTAACCATATAATATACAAATACAAAGAGACATGGTAAATGTCAAACTATTTTACTAAGAGTTAAACATAAAAGATAAGGTTAATATGATGACCTAAACCTGTATAAAAACTATTGGTTGAGATATTTTAGACCCATACCCAACTTAGAATATTAATAATTCATTTTGGAGCTATTAGAAACTGAAAATTATTTTATTATAAAATAATATTTCAAGGTTTTCCTAAAGTGACCCTCACCTCTCTTATAAAAGGGTACTTATCCTTCTCTTAATTTCACACCTCCAAAGGCTTTTGGATCAGCCAAACCCTGCCCAAATATCCTCCCAAAATTCCTAACTTCATCCTAGAGGACTTAATTTGGTCATAAATCTAACCTAATGAGCCATTTTGATCAAATAAAAAGGAAGAACCCAAAGAAGAGGTAAATATTTCATCACAACTTTCAAGTTCTTTTCTTCTTCCACTTCCTCTTTATTTGTTGTTTCAATTATAAAATAATAAATCCAGTATATTATATATACTATGATTTTATTATAAAAATGGTATAACCATATTCATTATTCTATCCATCCTATAAATGAAAAAGTCACCGTACGTGCGTACGTACGACTTACCGTCTCCACGTCGTGGTGTAGTTTGTTATTCAAACACTTCATTATTATGATGGGTATAATAATGAGTATAAATGATGTAAATTATAAATATAACATGTTAATTATTCTATATATATGATATACCATCCAATTACATATTATTTATCCATCAATGATATTGTCTCTAATGCATATGTACGGATTACCGTCTCCACGAATGCGATGAGATTCATTTCCCCATCGTAACCATTAAAGAATAATTTTCATTTGATGATGAAAAATAATGTTTAAGAACTTAATATCATTATTTATATGAATCAAATACATCATATCCATAACAAACATGGCTTACATAACCAAGTATATAAAGGAAAACGAGTTAGTTAACATCCAAATCAATGATACTACTAAAATATTAATAACAAAGAAATATTATAAGATCATATATGATATCATATTTATGTATATAGTTATTTTATAATTTAATAACAATTTTTTAACTATTATATATAAGGTTAACATACCATCAACTATGGAAATGTACAAGGTAAGGGTTAATTTCACAATCTCTTTATTTTCAGAGGTTGTTTTTACGTAAGTATCCACTTGGACCTCTTTATCATCCAAATCCGTGTTTTCTTAAAAATGAATTTCAAAACATTTTTACTTTTTACTATAATATGGGTTAAAGTAATGTATACTATTATTTGACCATATATTTTTTTAAAGTAATCTTTCTGTAGTTTTCCAAATAGGGTACTTTATTACCTTTTGGAACAAATTAAAGTAAGAATGTTATTTTAACTTATACGATGGGTGCGGCTATTTTCGGCCATTATAACATCATCGAATCTTATCTTATAAAATTATAAGAATATTTTCAAAATTAATGTTTTCTTTTATGATTATGTGACTCTTAAATGATTTCAATATAGAAAGAGACATTTCTCTCAAAAAGTTTTGATTCCATCTATGTCAACATCCTTTGATAAAATTTACACTTTTTTGAAGTTGATTCATTATGATACAACTATTCCATATTGTATTTAAGGTTTTTTGATATGTTTGACTATGGATGTGTTATTGTTTTATACCATTCATGGTTTATGGTTAAAGTAGTGACATTTTGAATTCTAGTTTTAATACTAATGTTTATGTTATGTTTCAACCTTTTCATATGAGGAATGTATTGGACTTAGTATGTGACGAGTGGAGCCTGCTATAGCTCATCGATGCATCGATAGGTCTCATGAGACAATTAGATGTGGAATTGGTTGAGTTCTTTCCCAATTTGATATATGGTTTTGGCTGAGGCCTAAATCATTTTTAGACGTCTTGGATGAGGCCCTTGACTAGATGTTTCAGATTGTGTGACATTATACATTCCCTCATTATTAAAATAATATTGATGGTTCATGTGGTTATTCGACTAGTAGAATAACCATGACTATGTTTTATTATGGCATTATTTACTCAGCTCATATTCCTGCCATAAACTGTTCATGTTTATTATTTGTAAAGGCATGTGTTTTAAATTATTCATCATTCCTAATGTTTATGTTATCTTCTGCTGTATTTTTTACCCTTACTGAGTGTTTGAGCCCACCCATTTCTTCTGTTTCATTTTCCAAGGATATGAAGAAGTTATTTATGAGTGACTTACAGGCATAATCTAGGTGACTTGGATATTTTTAATGGAAAAAAATTAGTGTTGTATTTATTTTCAAGTTGTAATGATGAACTTATGTATGTATCATGTTTCCAATAATACTAAATTGATCGGTCTTTTGGGACATGATTATTTATATCATACCATCATTATGTAATAATGCACAAACTATGAGTAATTGGGTTCGAGGAATTAGATTTGGTATCAGAGGAAATTTAGTACAAACATTGGTAACTATATTTAGAAAAACTCTAATTAGAGTACATTACCCTAAGATAGACTTTGAGGATTAATATAGAAGAACTTCCTAGAATTTTGGTACTGTAGAGATTTTGTGAGTTTTCCAAGCAATACATCCCTGTCTAGATATGAGCAAGTAGAGGCAGCTATGACACAGATGTACCTAGGGGTAAAACCCAAAAACACCACTTTGAGCTAGACTCAAACAGGAACTAGTGCACGACAATGGTCCTTGATACACTCTTGGTTACGACACTCCCGGGGGATATGCTTAGGATAATTCTCATTTTCTTTAAAAACCATTATGAAGGGTTTGTGTGTATATATATTTGTTTCTGATTCTTTCCACTGGGGCGCGCGTGCACATCCATCACACAGAGGACACACGGCTTGTTTCCCCGCATTCCTACTTTCCAAAGGTGGGCGATATTCACTCCTTATTCAGGGACGTCTACTCCTTGATCGAAACTGGGATAATGGGATGTCAGTTCCTCCTTCCATGGATTCCTCCTTAGAACTCGTTACATAGACTGGGTCTCCCTCATATATTTACAACGTGTTCATGAAACTCTTCCCAGTGCCATATCTTCATGGGAACCAGTTAATTACGCTGCTTCCGTCGAGACGCTCCAAGGGGTCTGGACGGGGCAGCAACCTTCGGTGTGATTAATGGTCACATTGAGGCATCATTTGAATGTCTTGACACAAGGGGATTGGAATGTCTGTATTCTGTCCCTTATTATAGGGCTTCTCGAGGGCACGGAAGCCCAAGGAATCCCACATCGAATGCGGGGAATTTTATTCCATAGGCATGTACCTGAGGTTTTCCTCAGCTTCCCATGTTTAACACAGGGTATGCCGCAAGTTTAACGTCCAGCAAAGACGGATTGGACTGATCAAAACACTAGCTAGAGTGGATCATATTGAAGAATCCCCCTAGAGGGGATGTTGATATTGGGGTCGACACGTGGGAGGCTTCCCAATTGCTGTGGAGTGGAATGAGATGGCATGATCCCACCGAGATGTGGCGGCCCGGGTAAGAATCAGGATGGGTGATAAAGTGAAGGGGCTTGAACCTCATGGAGGATTCCTAAGTACCATACCTTGACATGGATCAAATTCCTCGTAGTTCGAGATGATACAGTGGGACACCTGAAAGTGCGACCTCGGAGAATGAACTCATGGATGGGAACCAGAGGGAGTAAGACCTCCAGGTTAGGGCATGAGCTTCCTGAGGTGAGTGGGATCGAGGGATAGGTCAGGATGTGACATGGGTTTTGGGTTTGGACCTCATGGAGGATTCCTACGTATCCCCGTGGCAGGGGATCAAAGTCCACGTAGTTCGATGAAATACAGTTTAATGTCGTGCGGGATGGGGCATTTGAGGCTTATGTTCTGAGACAGCCCAAGGATATGGGGTTGGAGAACCCGTGTGAAGAGGGAACTGGGGTCCAGATGGATGGGGCTTAGGATCTGAGACGGCCCATAGTGGTGGGGGATTGAACCTCATGGAGTCTTCCTACGTACCACGCCTTAGCATGAATCAAAGTCCACATAGTTCGGAATGGATGGGGCTTACACTCTTAGGTGGCCCACAAAGATGGATGGATGGTTCTTACACTCTGAGGTGTCCCACAATGGTTGTTGAACCAATGTGAAGATGTCGGAATGACTGGGTGGTGGGCTTGAACCTGGTGGAGGCTTCCTACGTATCCCTATGGCAGGGAATCAAATTCCACGTAGTTCGGGTGGTGCATTTTAACATCATGTGGGACGAGATACAGTTTAATGTCTTGCGGGATGGAATGCAGTTTAACATCATGAGGGACAGGGGCATTTGGGGCTTACGCTCTGAGGCGGCCCAAAGTGTTGGTGAACCGATGTGAAGGGGTTGGAATGACCAGATGGTGGGCTTGGACCTTATAGAGGCTTCCTACGTACCATGCCTTAGCATGGATCAAAGTCCCCGTAGTTCACTGTAGGTGGGGGTCAGGGTCGGTGCTCACTCTAAGATCATGTGAGTCATGCTCGGTGTGAAAAACAAGAGACGATAGAGACCTGACGATCACGTCGTGAAGGGTGCGTATGTGGGAAGCGAAGAGGGGCTTACACGTTGAGCGGCCCGTAGTGCCGAAACTTACTCCAGGATAGCAGCCCGAGGGAGAAAAAGTGCAGAGGGAGAGGAAAGGGTAATGGAATACCCCTATGTCCATCTCCCCCCTTGGTCCTTGGCACCGGGGAAGTACGGAGGTGCATGGGTGCTACCTTCCGCAAGAGGGGCTAGGGGCTTACACCAAGGTTGCTACCCTTCCCCCGTGGACAAACGCTACTCCCAGAAGGAGGATATAATCCTATGTGGGGGGTGATCCCATCCCCGTGGAGACGAGCTGTGTAATGAATGTCTGACCCGGGGGGACCCTACGTGTGAGTCACGGGGCTGGATCATAGTTTAACGTTATGTGTTGAGGACGATGTGCTTATAGGTTTAACGTCCTACAGATTGGACGAGGTGGGTTTACTCTGCACCCCTAGGACTTACATAACTGGTACCCTCTTCTCCTTGTGGGAGGGAAGGTACCGACAATGCCGTTGTGAAGGGGGTCGCAGAGCGAACCATCGATGGGTCCATGTTAGCGTGGCTATGCGAAGAAGCAATAGTCGTTAGCATGCCTATGTGAAAAAGCATGAGGCAATGAAACACAACGGGAAAAACTGCCTAAGGGACCTTGATGTTATTGCGTATGAGCTTGGAAGGTCATACGGGAAAACAACGCATGGTTTTTATTCCCGGTGTGTGTGCCCAGGGCATCCAGAAGGAGCAAATCAGGTGCCTACGCAGGGAGAAACCCAGGGAGCATCAAGGTGAGGGGTCCCGGGGGTTGCACGCAAATAAATGGTTGGCGCGCAAAACACTGGGATGGTGCGTAATCGGGGGCAGAGGGCTTGTGAGCGGTAGTAGAATCACGCACAAGGGATATGAATTGCACGCGAGTGGCAAAGGATGCACCCAAAGGTAAGGCCGCACCCAGCGAAAGGGATTGCACGCAATTGGACTGTTTTGCATGCAACAGAAGGAATTGCGTGTAAGGGAGGAACCCTGAAGGGTTTGGAATTTTGTTTAAGCCAGATGGATTGCACACAAAGGTAGATCTTGGGGTGAGGTGGCACGAAAAGGATCAGTACCTAAAGGCCATCTTGCGCGTACGGAAGTCCGATTTCTCACAAGAGAGCCAGTTCGAATTCCGCAACCCCAAACTAGAAGGGGTATCCTTCAATTTATAGGCATTGGGCGGTGCGGAATTTAGGGTGGCACACAAAATTTGCACGCCAGAGATGGCGGCACGGAATGTCAATCGCGCAGGTGAGGGTTCGCAATTATTGCATGCCTGCACCAGGGACCCTTCCCGAATCTTAGACCCCTTCCGTGTGGATCAATTATTTCGTGCACATTCCCCTTTTTTCCACGCAACACTTTTGGGCCCCCCAGAATGGGTCTCCGGGTCTGAATATGACTTCGCTTTGTCACTTCGAAACTTCCTTCAGTAATTATGGATTTTTCAGCGTCTACAAATGCCCCCCTCAGAATTGGAACAGTGAGGGGTCTCAATGATTAGATTCTGAGGGAAATGCCGAAACTCCGAAGTGTCCATCTTCGTGGGCCCCCTTCGCGCAAAAAATGGTGTGACACACAAAACGTCGGCTGGTGCGGAACCTTGGCTTCGCCTATAAAAGGTGCATGGGTCCCATGCTCCTTACACAACTATCTCGTGTGATAGGCACAAATCTCTCATGCACGAAATTGCCTCTACTCCTGCGTGTAAAAAACTATTGGGAAGCATGTAATTGCTCTGAGTTTTGGCTGTATTTACATGAAAACCTAGGATTTTTAGCACCCACTTCTCAGATTTCATGTCCAGCTTCCGAATTTCGTGCAACACATCCAGATTCCACGCAACACTTCCGAAGCACTTGGCTGGAAGAAGATGGATGAAATCTAAGTAGATGAGGGGGAATCCGCCGCTCGCAAAGCTGAGATGGTGGAAAATGAGGAGGTTTATGGTGCCAGGGTGGTTGTCTCCGATAACCACACTCTGTTCAATCTTCTAACCCCTTCCTAGAAGGATTAATCTTTGTCCAAAAACCTTCCACTATGAAACTTCAGCATTTTGGAGGAGGTTCCTCTACCGGGCTTCAAGGTAGACATGCCGCGGTCATGGGTGACCCATGAGGATGACCGTCCCCAATACAATATCACCAAAAATGGTCTTCCTTCTAGAGAAACCAGGCACATGGATGTATATGTCGTGAACACGAGGACTAGGACCATTGCTTGGGGTGATCCGGTTGCGGAGAACTCCCCAGCCCTCTATGCAAGCACTTTCCATCAGAGCATCACGGATGATACTAAGGGATGGTTGAAAGATTGGGATATGTGGTCCGGAGGCAACTTCATCAGCGAGTGGGCCTGGGCATACTGGGTTCGCTATACGTACGACCAATTCGGGGCCGAGCTGCAGCACATCGGTCTGTTCGAGGCGGTGTGGACATCACAGTTCCACTTCTACTGCCAACCTGAGCTCGGGCCGAAGCTGTTCACCCGGTGGTCCCCCGACACCAACACATTCCATATTCACCATGGGGAATTTTTCATTATCCTCTGGGACGTCCACTGCATCAGAGGTATCCCACTAGAGGGCTATCAATACGACGAGTTCCTTCCTCCGATGAACACATGGGAGGACAGATCACAGACCCCCATGCGGACATGGCACCTGCTAGAGTTGGCCAAAGAGAGGCTAGAGGTAAAAGAATTCCTGAAGGACATTGCCTACAAGGACTGGTTCAGCCTGTTCCTGGAGAAGGATCCGACGGTCAAGATGCCGGGACGGGAAAAAAAGCACCCAACTACAGCTCAGAGGAGCAATAATGGATTATACTGGAGGATCCTGGAGGCGGGCCAATACCAATCATGGATCTACCGTGTTAATGAGGACCGAGACCTAAATGTTCGATATGCCGGGTTCCTTGCCACCTTCCTGAGCGGGTGGATCCTGCCAGTACGGGACGCATGGATGGGAATCCATCCAACAACCTTGGTGATGGTGGGCACCGTGGTCACCAACAAAAGGTTTAATTTGGGGGTCCCCGTGCTGGCTCGGCTATAAGCTATTCTAGGATGCATCTCAAGAGGGGGGGGGGTCACCTCGGAGGGTGTTTGGACCCTTCCATATCTTCCATGGCTGGGTGGTGGCTCATCTTGGCGGGTACACTTTACCAAATGCCATTCATCCTCTGGGAAATGGCCTACGACCATCTCTGCTGAGCATTGTCGGGGTCACGCCAATGACGCTCAATGAGGAGGCAGTAAGGATCAGAATTGGTAACCATGCCAACTTCAACTTCATCCCATTCACCACCCCGATCGACCAAATGGTAGACAATGGGAAAGGCTCGCTGGGGTAGCAGGAATACTTCCAGAGCATCTGAGGCGGGGTGCTTGTGGCTCAGATTGACGGGAAGATCATCTGTGAGTCTTACGTGCTGTACCGATCTGCCAGACAGTTCGGGTGCCTCCAGCAAATGTCGAAGAGGGTATTCATGGATGCATGGGAGGAGAGGAATCTCTGCGTCCTTCACTATATGTTGTTAATGTTTACAACTTACAACTCTGGAAATGTCATTACCCTCCCTCCCACCAGGGTCGATGATGGCCTATAAACTGAGTATGCCAAACACCAGGTCATCTCATACCCTGAGGGGCTCTTGCGCAAGCGAGTTCGGCAACTCGAGACTACCAGAATGGAACCCAGTCGAAGATAGAGTAGGAAAGGTTCTTCTAGAAGGGGGGGACCAGAGGTGCGCCAGGTAGCGAGGCCTGCGCAGGCTGGGACCTCAGCAGCAGGGACATCTCATGGTGTTTCTGCGACCTCGTTGCCCGGAGGAGGGTCACACGGGGCGGCCAGAGAACTTCCCGTGAAGCAGATAAGATACCTGCTCCAACCTTCTCACGATGCAATCTTACCGGCATTGTGGTCGGCCTAATTGACCCTGCGGTAGTCGATGAGCACTGAGGCCCTCTGGAAAAAGATAATACAGGATGGGATTCATTTGCCAGATGTCAGGCTCATTCGGGTTACCGACAGGGTAAACTTTCATCGACGGTATGCCTACCTGACGGCCATGGACATGTACACGCGCCAATGGGGTCAACGCGTTGAGCAATCTCTCTTAGTGAAAGTGATGCTCGGTTAGGGGAATGATCCTGAATAGATTCCGTCGGAGGACGATGACGGTGGTGACGAGTCAGAGGGAGGGGAGGAGATAGGAGAAGACGAAGGATCTCAGGGAGGGCCCCGCCAAGGGAGCCTGCAGGAGAGTGGCGATATCATCATCTCCGACATAGACATAACCAAGCTGCTCGAGGTCTGTCTCTATCCTTATTTATCCTTCTTTATCCATTCTATTATACAATTTATAATCCATTTCTCTATCTCACTCAGGATCATATAGGTGATGATCAGGCGTCCCCAATAGAGGAAGGAGAAGAGACGCCGGTGGGACAAGGTGGGGCTCTGATGCCCATTATCGAACTGACAAACGCTAAGGGGTCTCCTGTAACGATAGTTCCTGTAGAGGCCAGAAAACTGGAGGCAGATGCCCTGGGTTCCTTTAAGTCCCTTGCTTCGCTACTGGTGCTTACTGTACGAGAACTCAACTAATCAGGATGCTCCCTGTACAGTGATCTTGGCATTGGAGGCTCATCGGGCTGCTGAGCCCAGGCTATCCATGAATGAATTAGTGGAGGACGTACCGCCTCCTCCAGAACATACTTCCCAAACTGAGTCAGCCCCAAAAATTGGTGAGCAGGGGGTGGCAGAAATCAGTGGTGCTATCATTAGATCGATGCCGAAAGCTGACGAAGGCTCCGCCACTGTTGGGGAGAGAGAGGAAGGTCTCCCAGACACTGAGGATCCTATTCCTCAGGAAGGCATCACTGAGGCAGATCCTGCTACTGACCTGCTGGCTGTCTTCCCTGTATACCGGCCTACTGATCCTGAAGAAATAGATGATTCATATTTGGAAGCGGCCGAGGAGAGCCGTATTACATGGAACATAGGGTGGAAGTGCATCCAGTGTTTTCTCTGGCAGCCTCAGATAGATTGGATGAGGCAGATGGGATCGCTCCAGACCTGGCTGCGTTTCCTATGTGCCGGAGGGGCTGACACTCAATGCCTTCACTTGATGGTCTGTGATTACATGGACGAGAAGATACATGAGAGTAGTTGGTGCACCGACGTTGCCCAGTGTGGGGAAGAATCGGTGAGCACCCAAGCATTCCTGAGGGTGGAGCAGGAAGTCCGACACCTCGAAGAGTAGGTGAAAGAGAAGTAGTCCTTCTTTGTAACAAGCTCTAAGCTCTTGGAGCAACTGACGACCCAGTTGGATGACGCCCAAGAACAATTGATGGAGGCGAGTCACCATATGATCGTGCTTCAAACTGAATAGGTGAGGGCACAAGCTAAGGTTGGCGAACTTTGCTCTGCGGCTGCTGATGAAGAGAGAGTCTTCAGGGGGCGGGAAGCAGTCCTGGAGGCCACCAGCCAAAGGGTAGTAGCGTTGGAAAGCTCTCTCCAAGAAGCTGACCCTTAGGGGGGACCTGTTTTGGCCATCTCATGAACTTTTTGCTTCCAATGTATGGAAACTCCATTTATCTGTACCTTTGGTTTAATATGCTCAACCATAATCCTGAAATAAAAAACAATTCATCTCTAAGATCATGTGGGCTGTACCTAATGTGAGAAACAAAAGATGCTCGTATTATCATTTCGTTTGACTGTGGGGCGTCAACCAAGCTTTGGGCATTCTAAATCGAGCCCAGATTTCCAAGGAGAAGAGGGAGGCCCATCCAAAGGAAGGGGATCTCAGACCTGATTGATGTATCATCTTCTCAATGTGATCTAGTGCACGAACGAGGAAATGTTAGGGGCATTGGAATCAGTCTGAACATAGGGAGATGAAAAAGGTAAATTACGTTACCCAAAATTCAGAATCACTGTGGGAGGGGCGTGAAGATGGAGGATATCTATTAATCATGGTGGAAATGAAACATCTATATCACATTATTCTAAAATGGGGACAAAAAATGAGGGCTGACCGATGACCATGTTTGCAACATGGGGCCTAATTCAAATATCATCGATCAGTCTTTCGGAACATTGGCCCAGGACAGCAGGCAGACCATAGGTCAAGCATCTATACTGTTAGGGGGTCCCTCCGAACAAGACCATTCTTCCGGAACATTGGCCCAAGATAGAAGGCGGACCATAGGTTGAGCATCCATACTGTTAGGGGGTCCCATCAAATGTGAAATAGGATGAATATCCAAATAAGGGGGCATGCGAAGCGTGGAAATCAGAGTGATGGTTTGTTCCCATGGAATCCAACACTCCCAAAATTACACCACTGTGGTGGAGGCACATTAGGCAGACATATTAATCTGATCAAAGATCATCCCTACTTTTATAAAGGACCTCTCTAGTGAGGTAATTGTGTCTTCCCATGATCATTATGGGGCATCCCGAACTTATTCGGGGTTAATGATATAGTTACACAACTCCCCGAGAAGTCAGGCCAAAGGGACTACAGTGAGGGGGGGAATAGACTTGTGATTCCCAGGGCTGGACCCAAGAAGAAATGTCTGGGAATTCCTTCGTATCCCATAAGGATGGGAATCAAGCTACACATAGTTCTGGAAGGGTGGCATGGCACGGTATGGTACATGTGCAAAGGATGAAAGGGGCATGCAGGTCTAGCCCTTTCACCAAAAGAAGCATCATTTGATGTATCTTGTTTGTCCTTAAAGGTGAATGAGATTTTTCTTTGTGAAGTGACATTCCGAAGGTGGGAATTCCTGGAATCACCACAATAATCAAGCCATATACAGGCATTGACAAATGGTATGTTAAATGTCCAATACCCAATGTGATGCCCTCTATGGAGAGGTCGTCACAATGCAGTTTCGTTTTTCGTCGTGCGGTTGGGACGATATCATCATAGTTTACAGTCATGTGGTAAGACCAAACAACACAGTTTAAGGTCGTATGGCTTGGACCTGGGGGACTACACACGATGTGATAAAGAATACTCGACGTGGAGGAGGACATAATCCCATACCATCACTGCACACGATTCTGGGAGAGGAGCCTCAGGCCAAGGGGCCAGCGAGGGTTTAAAGATCAAGGGGCAGGAGACACTATCCTCTAGCTGATCTAGGCCCGAAACGCAATGTCTGGGTGACCCCTCATTTCCCACGGGGATGAGGATCAAGATGTTCATGGTTCTTAGAGAAGACCCAATCCCATAATCTTAGCGCTCAGATCACGGGAGCCCCGAGAGACGCCATAACGCAGCTTTGTCTGCTTGATGTATGGAAGTGCACTGAGGGTTAGTGAAAAGAGTGTCAAGATTCCACCTTGACATGATGGGGTGGAACATAATGTGAATAATGCAACCAACATTCAGGGCCTGAAGGAGTCGGCATGACGACAGAGGATTACTGCTGACCATGTTTGCAACACAGTATCCTGTCGCGTTAGACTGAAATGGGGACAAACAAATGAGCATCGACCGCTGACCATGTTTGTAATGTGGGATTTGTATCAATTTGTTATCTGAAACCCTCGAGAGCATTGTCCCATAAAATTAGGAGAGCCCTTAGGAATTGTATCCAGGCTTTTCTTGGGGGTCCCTTCGTGCGTGAAAGATAATGGGGAACCGAATGAAGGGGAGCACAAAGCTTGAAAAGTGGACGGAACTTGCCATAGTTTAATCCGACACTCCAGGTCCTAGAACAAAGTAATTTGAACACATTAGCGGACTGCTGAAAAGTGTCAAGGGGCTCAATTTGGGAGCGGTCAAAAGATGGAGGATTCCCTGGAGAAGGGGTCATGGCTCCAAAAACCCTATACCACACCTATATATCCCCCTCATGGAGAGGGACACGCCAAGAGGCTAAGGTGACCAGGAGATCGTGGGATCTCTTAAGAGATAGAGCTGGACCTGAAACCTAGGTTTTCAGGTGGTCCTATGTATACCATAAAGATGGGAATCAAGCCGCACATAGTTCTAGAGGAACAGTTTAAAGTCATGTAGGACGATGAAAGGCATTTCATTCGGGAATGTGTATGGCACGGTTAGTAACCCAATTTAAATGATGACATAATCCCACACCACACCATACAATCCCACAGGAAAGAGCCTAAGCCGAGGGCTCGAGGCTGGGCCTCGGTCAGGGTGCCCTAACTGGATTGCAATTTAACGTCATGCAGTGGGGATGGGAAGAGGAGGAGGACGCCTCAAATAAGGGCGATATACGGTGCGGCAAATATCCCGACGTGAATGAGGACATAACCCCACATCACATCGTACCCTCTGGGTAAGAACTTGGGCTAGGACCCAGAAAGTCCAAGGGGCGTAATTTTGTGCCTCAGTCAGGAAGGCCAGACTAGCTTGCAGTTTATCATCATGCGGGACGAACGTGCAGTTTAAGTTCATGCGGGACCGAAGGCAGTTTTGGGTCATGCGGTACCCGAGGCGGTTTAGGGTCATGCGGGACCAGAGGTAGTTTAAGTTTGTGCAGGACCATACTGTTTAAGGTCGTGCAGGACCGTACAATTTAAGGTTGTGCAGGACCGTACATTTTAAGGTCGTGTAGGACCGTACAGTTTAAGGTAATGCAGGACCGTACAGTTTAAGGTCGTGCAGGACCGTACAGTTTAAGGTCTTGCAGGACCGTTAGGCTCAAGAGAAGTATTGCTTGAGGAACTTGGAATTGGTGGGAGGAGTTATACGCTCACCATCCATGGTCACCATGGATTATGCTCCATTGGGGTATACCTTATGAACAATGAAAAGGTCCTTCCCATTTGGGCTCCAACTTGGGTGGTTTCTTTCCGGGGATCATTGGAACCCTGAGGGCCAAGGCCAAATCACCTTGTAAGAAAGAGCGGAGGCGAACCTTCTTGTTGAAGGCTCGAGCCATCCTGCTCTGATGCCTTTCCAGATTGTGAAAATCACAAATCCTATTTTTATCCAGTGCTTCCAATTTAGTTAGACAGATTTTGGCAACTCAATCCAATGCTTTCTGGTCGTAGAACGCTGTGCGCAATGAGGGAAACTGAATATCGATGGGCAGGACGGCCTTAGTTCCGTACACCAGGGAATACAGGGTCACCTGGGTGGATTTACGAGTCGTCGTCTGATAAGCCCAGAGGGCATTGGGGAGCTTATCCGGCCAACACTTCTTGTTCTAACCAACCATATTTTGCAGAATCTTAGAGAGGGTTTTGTTAAACGCCTTGATCTATCCATTTTTCTGCGCATGATAGCGGGAGGTATGGTTGGAGAGAATGTTGTACTTGGCATACAATTTCTTCAGCTCGGCTGCTTAGAAGTTGGTGCTGTTATCAGTGAGGATAGCGTGAGGTACTATAAATCGATAGATGATATTGGAACCTACAAAGTCAGTGATAGAATGGGATTTGACTTCCTTGACCGGAATTGCCTCTTCCCACTTGGAAAATAAATCCATAGTGGTCAGAATGAACCAGTATTGGCGAGACGTTGCCGGTGGGTAAGGTCCTATGACATCCAACCCCCAGACTGAAAAGGGACAAGAATACTTGGTAGTCTGGAGAAGCTCCGGTGTCCAATTCACAAAGTTGGAATGATCTTGGCATGCATGGCACCTCTTGGAAAACTTGATGCACTTGTGGATCATGAAAGGCCAAAAATACCCTAACCTCCAAATCTAGAGAGACAGTTTCGGCCTAGCCTAGTGAGCACCGCAGGAACCAGCATGAACCTCTTGCATGAACTATGAAATCTCGACTCCTTGAAGGAAACTGAGGAGAACACCATTAAATCCTCATTTATAAAGGATCTACTCAAGGCTGGGACCACTCTGAAAGGTAAACTATAGCGCGCGGTGTCGGATTTGCTCACGCTCTGCCCGGTTTGATGGAAGATTTTCATATTGGAGGTATTCAACCAAGGGTGTCCTCCAATCAGGAACTATTTCGATCACCGCATCTGAAGTACCCGGGACTCCTGACGTAGGGGCTCTGGTGGTGAGATGGTTTACCCGCGGGCCATCATCCTCATCTGGGGTAACAGGAGATATGAATCTCCAGTGGGCTACATGGATAATTAACTTATCATGTTCGGGCTCTGTGAGTGATGCATCCAAACTGGCGAAAGTATCTGCCCGACCATTCTGTGACCGAGGAACATAAGTAACCTCCGGCCAAAAAGGGAGTTGAGCCATTAGCTGGAGAGTATGCTCTAACAATGGCACAAGCTCTGGTTTCCTGATGACATAGTCACCATTGACCTGCTTGATGACCAGCTTGGAGTCCCCTTTCACATGCAGATGGGGAACGTCGACCTCAAGGGCCAGTAATGAGGGCATGATACTCTGCCTCATTGTTGGTGCAACCCTTTGACAACGGGAATGAGTACGGCAGAACGACTTGCTCTGGGGTGATGAAGACGATACCCAGGCCCACTCTATTGAGCCTAGGATAATTTAGTCTCCTATTGGTGGGGCTCTGAGAGGCGCCATCAAAGTACATCTACCAACATGGGATGGAATGATCAACTGAGAGGATTGCCTCATCAGGAAAACCTAGGTCCAATAGCTGATCCGCGGAGGTTGGGTAGGCAGCTAGAAAGTCTCCCAATTCTTGTCCTTTGATAGCCTCCTGAGGAACAAACCTGATGTCAAACTGCTGGAGGATTACCATCCACCGTGCCAATCGTCCAATCAACATAGGTCGGTTCATAATGTATTTCAATGGGTCTACCCGAGAGGCCAGCTGTACCTAGTGGTGCTGCAGGTAGTGCCGTAATTTCTACAAGACAAACATGAGTGCTAGAAAGCTCTTCTCGATGGGAGAATATCTAATTTCCGTATTGAGGAGCATGCAACTGAGGTAGTATAGGTTTTTCTCTGTTACCTAATTGTTCTTTTGGGAAAGAAGTGTGCCAAGGGACCATTCCTGGGCTGTCACATAAAGGACCAGCAGCTTCCCGGAGACAGGTGGCATCAAGACCAGAGGTTGGAGTAGATACTGCTTGATTTACTCAAAGGTGGTCTGGCACTCATCATCCCATTCATAGGAAGAGCCTTTATTCATGATCCAGGAAAAGAGATTACACTTTCCAGTCAGATTCGCAATGAATCGGCGTATGTAGGCTAAGTGGCCTTTGAGACCTCGAAGCTCTCGAATATTGCTCGGGGGAGGCATTTGGATGATGGCCTTGATCTTATCTAGGTCGATCTCAATTTCTCGGTATCTGACAACAAATCCAAGGAAATTTCTAGAGGTGACCTCGAAATCACACTTCAATGGGTTCATCTTCAGGTGGCGAGAATAGAGGAAACCTAACACTTTCTCAAGGTCCCTGAGATGGTCCTGGTGCTGGCGAGATTTGACCACCAGATGATCCACGTAGAATTCCACCAATGTTCCCAGAATTGGATTGAATATGTGATGCATGGCCCGCTGATAAGTGGCACCCGCATTCTTTAGGCCGAAGGGCATAACCTGGTAACATAAAGTACCTTGGGGTTTCCTGAAGGTAGCGGAATCCTTGCCCTTGGGGGCCATTCGGATCTGGTTGTACCCGGAATACCCATCCATGAAGGAGAGGGCTTGGAACCTGGTCATGGGGTCAATCAACAACTCTATCACTTGAAGGGGAAAATTATCCTTCAGACAGTGATGATTGAGGTCGTGGAAGTCAATACAGACCCTGATTTTCCCGTTCTTCTTCCTGACTAGCACAATGTTGGCTATCCACTTGGGATACTGGACTTCCTTAATGAAGTTGGATTTGATGATCTTATCAACTTCAGCCGCAACCATGGAACCATGAGAAGGGTACATCTTTCTAGGAGGCTTCTTGAATCAGCGATGACTTGCCGGAAGACCGAGATGGTGAATGACTACCTGAGGATCCAATCCTAACATCTCGTCATAACTCCAGGAAAACATGTCACAATGCTATTTAAGAAAGTCTATGTATTGTTGCTGCTCCCCAAGGGGCATGTATGACAACCCTGCTTTTTATTACAACTTAAACATGCTTTATTACAGAAAACTTCACTTGATCCAACAAAGAAGATCGAGAGGTTTAGTGTCTTTGGGGCTTAGGATCATTACATAAAACTTTAAACTTGAAATACAACATCTTTATTGAAAACTTCCTTTACATGACCACTACATTCCTTCGTACTTATCATTGCATGGGATAACCTGAGGACATGCATAAGAAAAGGGTGAGCTATAAAGCCCAGTAAGGGAGTAAACAATGAATAACATGAGAAGTGAAATACATGTTAGGCAATAGACATATCAATAGAGCATAAGAGAAACATGAACATAAAGGCATGATAAAGCATGATAATCATAACATGGAAATGTGGCAACAACACTTAACATTGAATTAGCATGAGCCAAGGCTCATTGCACATGGAGCATGAGTAAACCCTCATTGCACTTGAAGCACGAGTAAACCCTCGTTGCACTTTAATTAGCATGAGTAAACACTCATTGCACATGGCGTATCATGATACTATACTTTACCCAATGCATTGGAGTGCTATAAAGGGCGCACCCTTCTTAAACATTTCATTTCATGCATAAGTGTGCCACATGGATCATAAAACATGGATTCATAAAACATAATCATTTCTTCCACGATAAAGGAATGTGGAATTCATACATGAAACTTTACAATCAATATGTACATGTGCATAAAGGTGAATACCCTTGATGGAGAAATGGGCATGGTATTCACTACACAAAGACATTGGCTTAGAAAATCGGTGCGATTTCGGCAGAGTAACGGCATGACATAAGAATTCATAAAAAAGGTTGATGAGAGAGAAAGGGGTTACTCATCATATTTACATGTAATGGACAGTAATGAGATCATATATATACATTTCCCAACAATAGAAATTGAATTTAGATTCATGATACAAAAGTATTGCTTGAATGTAAAAGAAGAGAGAGAAGTTCCTTTCGGAATTTCGGCATAGTAACGGGTGTACATGGAGGGCATTTAATGACAGAGAAAGGGTTCTCCCATCATTCAAAAAACAAGAGGACAGTATGGGGGAGGTGCGAAACCATACCCCAACATTCATAATTGAAATAAAAAGGGCAATACAACTTAAAGAAAATTGACAAAAAATGAGAAAGGAAGAAAACCCCTTACTTGGAAGTGTGCTTCCAAAGGCTAGAGAGAGTCTTGTGAGAGGCTTCTTGGGAGCTTGGGGCACCTTGGGAGGATTCTAGAGAGAGTAGGGAAGAGGTTTGACGAACTTCAAGGGCTTTGAGTGAGGAGGAAGTGGGAGCTTGGGTGGGTTTATATAGGAAAGGTGAGAGAATTCTTTATTATTTAGGTTTGGGACCCCTTATATTAAAATAGTCCAAAACACAAACCATCCCATGGTATTTGCCCATGGTTTCTGGAAAAGGAAAGAGGAAAACAATATTTTACAAGCCCAAGGTCCGAACTTATTAAAAAATTAGGGTTGCTTATGTGGAGGTGAGTCACACTCCCATGGAAATTAATTTAAAAAGGCAAAGTGTTGAATAAGTCTCGAGGGCTCCATTAATGCTTTGAAAAGTGAGTCAAACAAACCCAAAACCTCATTATTTTAATGATAAAACACATATTGGCCGAACATAAGGATTATGGTATTTTATTACATCACCATTGGGTCATTATGATGTCATAAAACACATTATATATTTAAATGGTATTTAATTTTTACCCAAAAATTTGACTGTCACAGAAAATTATGAAAAATTCACCGTTGGATAATTTCGACGTCCTGATTCCGAAAATAATATTTATTTTATCTAAATAATTTTCTAAATATGTGAATTTTCACTTTTACAATAAAAACCGACATTTATAAAAAATTCACGGGTTTTGACAGAAATGGCTTTCAAACCTTAATAAAAATTTTAATTACATTCATAAAATTATAAGAACATTTATATTTAATAAAAATTAATTTAATATTAATAATTATATTTTATTAAAATATTATATAATTCAAAAATCCTTTAATTTAATAAAATATAATTCTTAATTAAATAATAACTAAAAACACCGTTTGTACTTTAAAAACTAACTACAATGTATCAAAAATGACTAGAAATTATATTCATTATTATATACAAAAAAATAATGTGCATGAACATGGTACTACTTATTTGTTACATAACCCCTTAAAATAGCCGCATAAGACCTACGGGTAAGGTGTGCGATGGTGACAAACTCTTGGGGTTGCTCAGATAACATCGCTCGAGTGGTAATCTCTATCAACTTCCTTTTTTCCCATAGACGATCACGTTCGAGCTTGACTTGATGAAGCTCAGCTTGGGCTTGGTCAAGGGCAAAGCCCAAAGACGCCACCTACTTTCCGAGCTCCGAAAAATGGGCTTCGTAAGGGGAAATTCTACTGGATGAGTCCATCGCTTCCTTTGTCTGAGTAGAAAATTGGTTCGTTAAAGCCTTATATTTAAACTACCCAGATGATCACTGTTCAACGGCTATAAAAGTAACGGTCACAAATCTTAACGTTAAACTAAAGAAGTTGACATCTTATAAAAACATTTTTTTTTCATAAAGAAACATTTAACTGGATCAAGAGGGATTTTCCATTAATGAAATTTTGGGTCGTTACAACATTCCCCCCTTAAGAAATTTCGCCCTCGAAATTTTCCTTTTCCCACACTAAAACAAATGTGGGTAACTTAGCTTCATCATATCCTCCGACTCCCAAGTTGCTTCTTCAAACTTGTGGTTTCTCCACAACACCTTGACGAGGGGCATTGTCTTATTTCGTAGAACTTTTTCTCTACGATCCAAGATCTTCACTGGTTGCTCCTCATAAGAAAGATCGTCTTCTAATTGTACCACCTCAGAAGAGAGTACATGTGAAGGGTCTGGTATGTACTTCCTTAATAGGGATACATGGAAGACATCATGCACCTTGGCCATAGTAGGTGGAAGTTCTAGTCGATAGTCCACAACCCCAACACGATCAAGAATCTCGAAGAGGCCGATGTACCTTGGACTTAACTTCCCTTTCTTTCCAAACCTCATGACCTTCTTCCACGGAGATATGCGTAAAAACACCATGTCTCCGACTTTAAACTCAAGGTCTCGTCGACGATTATCTGCATAACTCTTCTGTCGACTTTGGGCTGCCTTGATATGCTGCTGAATGGTTTTCACCTTCTCCACCATTTCTTCGACCATTTCTGGTCCAAGCAGCTTACGTTCACCGACCTCATCCCAACATGCCGGTGTTCTGCACCTTTTCCCATATAGGGCTTCATATGGTGCCATTTGGATGCTCGAGTGGAAACTATTATTATAAGAGAACTCAACTAGAGGAAGATGTTGATCCCATCCTCCTTTAAAGTCCATTGAGCACGCTCTCAACATATCCTCAAGTGTTTGGATAGTCCGCTCGGATTGGCCATCAGTTTGAGGATGATAGGCCGTACTGAAGTTCAGTTCAGTATTCAAAGCATGTTGAAGACTCTTCCAAAACTTAGAGGTAAATCTTGGATCTCGGTCCGACACAATAGATAGTGTTACTCCATGCAACCGTACCACTTCCCTAATATATATCCGTGCCAGTTGATCCAAAGAGAAATCATCTCGAATAGCAATGAAGTGTGCAGTCTTTGTAAGACGATCCACAATAACCCAGATTGCATTGTTGCTTTTGGATGTCCTTGGAAGTCCAGTGATGAAGTCCATGGTGATGTTCTCCCATTTCCATTCTGGTATGGGCAATGGTTGCATCATCCCCTTAGACTTCTGCCTTTCTGCCTTCACTTGCTGACACACCAGACACTTTGATGTATATTCAGCGATCTCCTTCTTTATATTATCCCACCAAAAGTTTTCTCGGAGATCTCGATACATCTTTGTGCTCCCTGGGTGAATAGAGAAATTTGAACTATGTGCATCATCCAAAATTTCCTTCTTCAACTCCGAACTTGATGGAACACATAGTCTTTTCCCAAACCGCACAATTCCTTCTTCATTAACATTAAACTCTGAGGATTTTCCCTTTTTGATAGCTTCCACTTTTTCTTGGATTCTCGCATCACCCTTTTGAGCATCCTTTAACCTTTCCAAAAGAGATGGTTGAGCAATCATTTGTGAAAGGATTGATGATGTTCCCTTCTTTATGATTCCCACGTCCATCTTCATCAAGTCTAAGAAGATTGGATCCTTCTCAATTCTCATCATTGATAGAATTGCTGGATCCTTTCTACTTAGGGCATCCGCCACCTTGTTCGCCTTCCCAGGGTGGTAATGTATTGAACAGTCATAATCCTTTATGAGCTCTATCCATCTTCTCTGGCGCATATTAAGCTCTTTCTGTGTGAATATATATTTAAGACTCTTGTGGTCAGTATATATCTCACATTTCTCTCCATAGAGATAATGCCGCCAGATTTTCAAGGCAAAGATCACCGCCGCCAACTCCAGATCGTGCGTTGGATAGTTTCGCTCATGGATTTTCAACTGCCTTGAGGCATAGGATATCACTTTATCATTCTGCATCAGCACACATCCTAAGCCCTTCTTCGAAGCATCATTGAATACCACAAAAAGCTCCCCACTTGTGGGTAAAGTGAGCACAAGTGCAGTGATAAGCCTCCTTTTCAACTCCTTGAATCTTTCTTCGCATTCATCACTCCAAGAAAACTTTACTCCATTTCGAGTTAGCTTGGTAAGAGGGTTGGACAATTGTGAGAAGTTTCTCACAAATCGTCGATAATATCCAGCTAACCCCAAGAAGCTACGGATATCAGTTACCGATGTTGGCCTCGGCCATCCCTCAATTGCATCTGTTTTGGAGGGGTCCACAGATATCCCATTGCTTGTGATGATATGGCCCAAGAATGAGACCTCCTTCAACCAGAACTCACACTTGCTGTACTTGGCATAGAGCTTCTCCTTGCGCAAAGTCTCCAGTACAGTTCTTAAATGCTCCTCATGGTCCTCCTTGGTTTTGGAGTATATTAGAATATCATCTATAAAGACTACCACAAATTTATCTAGGTAATCTCTAAAGACTCTATTCATCAAGTCCATGAATATTTCTAGAGCATTGGTGAGTCCAAAAGGCATTACTATGAATTCATAGTGCCCGTACCTTGTACGAAAAGCAGTCTTGGGGATATCTTTCTTCTTCACCCTTACTTGATAATATCCCGACCGCAAGTCGACCTTGGAGAAGTATTGTGCTCCACGCAGCTGATCAAACAAGTCATTGATTCTTGGGAGAGGATACTTGTTCTTTATCGTGATTTTGTTAAGTTCACGATAATCGATGCAAAGCCGCATTGACCCATCCTTCTTCTTGAAGAAGAGGACTGGTGCACCCCATGGTGATGCACTTGGGCGTATAAACCCTTTATCCAGATTCTCCTGTAGTTGTTTCTTTAGTTCTTCAAGCTCAACCACAGCCATTCTGTATGGAGTCTTGGATATTGGTAGCGCCCCAGGTATAAGTTCAATTGAGAACTCAACATCTCTTCTTGGAGGAAGACCAGGAAGTTCCTCGGGAAATACTTCAGCGAATTCCCTCACAATAGGCATTTCTTCAAGGGTGGTTTCTTCCTTGGACTCAATCATCTGAGCCAGATATGCATGCTCATAAGGCAGTAATATCCATTCTTGAGATGATGGAGCTAAAGGAGATTCATCTTCCTCCTGACACTTGTAAAGAATCGGGGGTCGATTCTCCATATGGAGTGTGATTTCCCTCTCCCGACAATTTATGTTGGCTCTATATAAGGAAAGCCAATCCATGCCAAGAATTGCATCAAATTCCACCAAAGGGAGTATGATGAGGTTTGCCGGGAAATTCAATCCACAGATTATAACAGGGGAGGACTTATACTCATGGGATGCAATGATTGCCCCATTTTCCGTACTCACCGACATCTTTACTTCCATGATTTGTGGTGGTGCATGGATTGTTCTACTAAACTTTTGAGATATAAAAGAATGCGTAGAACCTGAATCAAAAAGTACGTTCGCTATTCTTGAATGAATAACTAGCGTACCTGTCACCACTTCGTTGTCGGGGTTCACTTCGGCAGAAGTGATGGAAAAATCTCTTCCTTGCTGTCTTGGAGGTTGTTGATTGCCTCCGATAACCCTTGGATTAGGGCACTGATTCGCAAAATGACCCGGTTCTTTGCATTTGAAGCATTGAACAACGTGTTGAGGTTCGAACGGAGCGTTCCTCCCCTCCGTCGCAGCCGCGGGTCCTTCTTGCTGACAGTTAACAGCTAGGTGCCCTTCTCTTCCACACTTGAAGCATTTTCTTGTCCCCCTAAGGCAATTTCCAGGGTGCTTCTTTCCACACTTTTGGCAAGTGGGGTGCTGGAATTTCTTAGCGCCATTGGATTTATCCATCGGACCACCAGCATTGAAGTCCACCTTCCACTTCTTGTCCCCATGATACCCCTGTGATTCTCCGATCTCCATTTCAACCTTGAGGGCACATCGGACAATTTCCTCATAGCTGTCGAAGTCACGGATCGCTAATGCTTTCCGTAAGCTAGGCTTAATCCCACCAAAGAAGCGGTCAACCTTGCATTCGGGGGTAACGACAAAGCCGGAAGCATATCGTGCAAGCCTTGTGAAGTTTGCCTCATACGCTCCCACAGATTCCTCATCTTTCTGCTTGAGGGAAAGGAAGTCCCTTTCCATCTTAAGACGGAGGGTGCGTGGAAAATATTTATCGAAAAACATCTTCCGGAATACCTTCCATTCCAAAGCCTTGATCTCCTCCTTAGGCTTCGTATTTTTGATCAATGTCCACCATTGATCAGCTTCACCCTCCATACGATAAGCCGCCAGGAGAACCTTCTCTTTTTCAGAGCATTGGAGGATGGAGAATATCTTTTCAATGGAGTTGATCCATTGTTCAGCAATCGTGGGATCGGATGATCCACTAAAAGTAGGAGGCCTTTGTCTCATGAAGCTTTCAATAGCGACTTCTTCTTTCTTAGGGGGGGTTGAACGTTCCTCTTGACCAGTGTTTCTATTCAAAACTTGAGTTAGCTGAGAGAGAAGCGTGACAAAGTTTGCGATTCCCGCTCCCATTGGATTGGGCATCTCATAAGTACAATCATCACACTGATCTTCACAACGGTTGTTAGCCCGAGTTCTCCTATTACCGGCCATTGGCTGGAATAAAAGGAAAGTTAGGGGTAACACATAAAGGGTAATCCAAAGACAAAAGTTGATGACTTATAAATAAACTTTAATCTCTTTACTAATGAGCCTATAGGATTCAATCCAGGCTTTTCATGATCTTCCTTCTAACATATATCCTTAGGGGCATTTTTCCCTTAATAAGGGTTCATACTAAGATTGTGAATTTATCAAAACATATCCCCCGGGAGTGTCGTAACCAAGAGTGCAGCAAGGCCCGTTGTCGTGCACCAGTTCCCGTTCGAGTCTAGCTCAAAGCGGTGTTTTCGGGTTTTACCCCTAGGATACATCTGTGCCAGAGCCGCCTCTACCTGCTCGTATCCAGACAGGGATGTATTTGTTTGATAAACCACTTACTTAGTATTTACCAAAACTTAGGGATGTTTTTATTATGCTTAGTCTTGTATCTAAGGCTCTACTAGGGTTTCCTAATCCCAAAAATAACTAAACCTATCCTCTGATACCAACTACGACAACCCTGCTTTTTATTACAACTTAAACATGCTTTATTACATAAAACTTCACTTGATCCAACAAAGAAGATCGAGAGGTTTAGTGTCTTTGGGGCTTAGGATCATTACATAAAACTTTAAACTTGAAATACAACATCTTTATTGAAAACTTCCTTTACATGACCACTACATTCCTTCGTACTTATCATTGCATGGGATAACCTGAGGACATGCATAAGAAAAGGGTGAGCTATAAAGCCCAGTAAGGGAGTAAACAATGAATAACATGAGAAGTGAAATACATGTTAGGAAATAGGCATATCAATAGAGCATAAGAGAAACATGAACATAAAGGCAGGATAAATCATGATAATCATAACATGGAAATGTGGCAACAACACTTAACATTGAATTAGCATGAGCCAAGGCTCATTGCACATGGAGCATGAGTAAACCCTCATTGCACTTGAAGCACGAGTAAACCCTCGTTGCACTTGAATTAGCATGAGTAAACACTCATTGCACATGACGTATCATGATACTATACTTTACCCAATGCATTGGAGCGCTATAAAGGGCGCACCCTTCTTAAACATTTCATTTCATGCATAAGTGTGCCACATGGATCATAAAACATGGATTCATAAAACATAATCATTTCTTCCACGATAAAGGAATGTAGAATTAATACATGAAACTTTACAATCAATATGTATATGTGCATAAAGGTGAATACCCTTGATGGAGAAATGGGCATGGTATTCACTACACAAAGACATTGGCTTAGAAAATCGGTGCGATTTCGGCAGCGTAACGGCGTGACATAAGAATTCATAAAAAAGGTTGATGAGAGAGAAAGGGGTTCCTCATCATATTTACATGTAATGGACAGTAAGGAGATCATATATATACATGTCCCAACAATAGAAATGGAATTTAGATTCATGATACAAAAGTATTGCTTGAATGTAAAAGAAGAGAGAGAAGTTCCTTTCGGAATTTTGGCATAGTAACGGGTGTACATGGGAGGCATTTAATGACAGAGAAAGGGTTCTCCCATCATTCAAACAATAAGAGGACAGTATGAGGGAGGTGCAAAACCATACCCCAACATTCATAATTGAAATAAAAAGGTCAATACAACTTAAAGAAAATTGACAAAAAATGAGAAAGGAAGAAAACCCCTTACTTGGAAGTGTGCTTCCAAAGGCTAGAGAGAGGCTTGTGAGAGGCTTCTTGGGAGCTTGGGGCACCTTGGGAGGATTCTAGAGAGAGTAGGGCAGAGGTTGGACGAACTTAAAGGGCTTTGAGTGAGGAGGAAGTGGGAGCTTGGGTGGGTTTATATAAGAAAGGTGATAGAATTCTTTATTATTTAGGTTTGGGACCCCTTATATTAAAATAGTCCAAACCACAAACCATCCCAT
Source organism: Viscum album (assembly GCA_963277665.1). Taxonomy (NCBI): domain Eukaryota; kingdom Viridiplantae; phylum Streptophyta; class Magnoliopsida; order Santalales; family Viscaceae; genus Viscum; species Viscum album. The sequence continues at coordinate 45,741,506 of OY728130.1, read as the reverse complement.
GGTATTTGCCCATGGTTTCCGGAAAAGGAAAGAGGAAAACAATATTTTACAAGGCCAAGGTCCGAACTTATTAAAAAATTAGGGTTTCTTATGTGGAGGTGAGTCACACTCCCATGGAAATTAATTTAAAAAGGCAAAGTGTTGAATAAGTCTTGAGGGCTCCATTAATGCTTTGAAAAGTGAGTCAAACAAACCCAAAACCTCATTATTTTAATGATAAAACACATATTGGCAGAACATAAGGATTATGGTATTTTATTACATCACCATTGTGTCATTATGATGTCATAAAACACATTATATATTTAAATGGTATTTAATTTTTACCCAAAAATTTGACTGTCTCAGAAAATTATGAAAAATTCACCGTTGGATAATTTCGACGTCCTGATTCCAAAAATAATATTTATTTTATCTAAATAATTTTCTAAATATGTGAATTTTCACTTTTACAATAAAAACTGACATTTATAAAAAATTCACGGGTTTTGACAGAAATGGCTTTCAAACCTTAATAAAAATTTTAATTGCATTCATAAAATTATAAGATCATTTATATTTAATAAAAATTAATTTAATATTAATAATAATATTTTATTAAAATATTATTTAATTCAAAAATCCTTTAATTTAATAAAATATAATTCTTAATTAAATAATAACTAAAAACACCGTTTGTACTTTAAAAACTAACTACAATGTATCAAAAATGACTAGAAATTATATTCATTATTATATACGAAAAAATAATGTGCATGAACATGGTACTACTTATTTGTTACATAACCCCTTAAAATAGCCGCATAAGACCTAAGGGTAAGGTGTGCGATGGTGACAAACTCTTGGGGTTGCTCGGATAACATCGCTCGAGTGGTAATCTCTATCAACTTCCATTTTTCCCGTAGACGATCACGTTCGAGCTTGACTTGATGAAGCTCAGCTTGGGCTTGGTCAAGGGCAAAGCCCAAAGACGCCACCTCCTTTCCAAGCTCCGACAAATGGGCTTCATAAGGGGCAATTCTACTGGATGAGGCCATCGCTTCCTTTGTCTGAGTAGAAAATTGGTTCGTTAAAGCCTTATATTTAAACTACCCAGATGATCACTGTTCAACGACTATAAAAGTAACGGTCACAAATCTTAACGTTAAACTAAAGAAGTTGACATCTTATAAAAACATTTTTTTTTCATAAAGAAACATTTAACTGGATCAAGAGGGATTTTCCATTAATGAAATTTTGGGTCGTTACAGCATGGAGGTGTTGACCAATGTGGGTCTCGGGTCTGCCTCGCTACTGAGGTTCACATGTACCAACTCATCGAACGTGGTGGAGATGCCTTCCTAAAAAGCAGGGGGAGCTTCCTCGAGATCGTCTTCTGTATTCATGGAGGGATCCACCACAGGGGGGGGTTACTTCAGAGTTAACAGACCCTGAGAGAAGGCTGGTACCAGCTTGGGTAGCAGTGGTTATTGCATCGGGGCACTCCGGCACTGATGATATCATAGCGACGAAAAAAGTTGACCCAATCCCATCTGTCCTTCAGCCCAACATGCCACGCTTGATAACATCAAAGCAGTAGTGGTGCATCGGCTTGAGCCGGTTAATTCTAGCCTGGTGAAACAGACACGTATGACGTACTATCGTTGCCATGAGCTTGACATCCTGGTATTTTATAGGGGTAGGAGGTTTCAGAATCAACTGATCCAGGTTAAGGTAAGTGTACTAGGTGATTTTCCATTGATTCACACTCAAATTTACCCAAGTGATGAAGGTATAACGGTCCTTGTAGTCTAGCTTGGGTTGTTGAATCCTCAGAGACCTAAGAAGTAACCTATAGAAACGCATATTCTAAGGACATTTTATGGCTATGAAGTGGCCATCTTGGGTTGATTTTAGATGGGTTTAAAGTATCAATAATAGATTTAAGTGAATTAAATTTATAATAATGAGTTGATCCTAGATTATTTCTTGGGGTGGATTGGATGAAATTCTGTTTCAACTATTTCAATTTCTAATATTTGAGATGGGTTCATTTAAGAAGATCAAAAAACATTCTCACTTACTGGTTTAATAGCTACACACTTTAATACTAATAACCTATACACTTTAAGGATCAAAGTTTTGATCACTTGAAGGTAAAGGTTCGTATTATCACTTGAAGTGTGTGGCCTTAAATTCAACAAGGACGATGGAGTTTAAAAATTATCAAATAAAAATATCAATTAAAAGAAGTGATTAGACATTAATGGGGTGATAAATAACATCAAATCCAGACCATTTCTACTCCCTTGGATCAACCCATAAGTGGGTTATCCCTCCATTGATTCTATGGTTTCAATTGAAGCGGAAAGTAGACTCATGAGGGAGGAAATGGAGAAGTAAAGAAAACAATAAAAAGAAAATAGTCACTCCACCATTATGTGAATAATTTCACAAGATTTGGTGTAAATAAATTCACACCTTGAGGAAATGGTATCAAAGTAATATGGAGAACAACAGAATAAGAGGATAAGAAGAAGTTTTATTAAGAAACTAGGATGAATTAAAACAACTTACATGTGAATGAAGAACGTTACAAAGACAAATTGGAAGTATAACATTAAGATGAAAACAAAGCTCAAAGATATGAAACTAATCCACCAACACTTCCTTAAATAGGAATTTTTGAAGCCTTGGGTTGATCCTTCAATAGTCCAAGTCTCCTCAATTAATTTTGGTAGGCCACAGGTGGTTGGAAAGTTGAGGGAGAGGTGATTTTTTCACCCTTGACCTGAGGTGGCATCCAAGTTTCATCCACCAAACAGACGCGCTTGGAATACCTTATATATGTCCGAATTAGTGTGGTACATAGAAGACGAAAATGGATCTCAGGATGTCTTATAACCTCCTGTAAAATTTGGGCCCATTTAGAGTTGTGTATTCAGAGATATTATTAGATTAGTGTGCTGTTTTTCTGGGCCGGCGAATCTGGCCCAGAATTTTATCTCTAAATTGGGCCACCAAAATGACCACAATGGATGCCGAATTAGCACTGGCTACTAAAAAATGATTTGTTTCTATATATTTCTTATATCCTCCCACCAAATTTGGGCTTCAATGGGTCTGTAATGTGGGTCCCACATTCTCATCAGTGGGCTGGTGTCCAATCTGCCTTCTCTAGAATTGCTTCCATTCATCTCCAATTATCTCCATCATCCTTTATGAATCCTCCATTGATCCCTGAATGAAAAATTTTCATATTTAAGTTTAGATACATTTAACAAAATATAAAATTAAAATATGTATAATTACATTCCTTAAAATTAGATGAATCATTGGGAACTTTAAATGATGTTAAAAAATGTGCCACATAATAGTGCATTTTAAGAAGGTATTACAATCATAATGTGAAATGATGTTCCAAGTGTAAAATATACTAAAATGGTGTTTATGAATAAAAAATAACCTGAATATTATATATATTAACAATGAATATTAGCCTCATTTAGTGGCTAATCACACCCCCAACTTAAGTTTTGCTAGTCCCGAGCAACATATATCTCAACAATATGAAATTGGAATTCCCTTTTACAAAAACATTTTAATACACAATGATCACCAAAAACCCTTATACCAAAAAATCATGAAACCCATCAAAATATTTTAATACATGATAGTTTAATAAGCAGATCCCAATCCCAATCCCATTCCTTTTTTCAAATTCATTTTCATATTTCATCCAATATCAATTAAGTATGAGGATGTTTTGTGCATCACAATAGACATGAGGGTTCATCTTTATTAAAGGGGTAAATGACAAACATGCTAGGTGGAATCACATTTCAATATTAAGATGAGTATTCAATTTTTTAATTGCATTATTTTTTTTTGCAATTTTGCCACGGTAATTGAAATCGTACTCAAAAGAGTCAGCCCCTGTAGAGAGACTTTACCGATGACTCCCAGGATCAAATACCTTAGGGAACCAAGTGAAGACCACATACTCGGACATTATCTCAAGTTAACTCAGCCAAAAACAAATTCAAATTAACAAAAATTGAGATAAAATTACTAACTCTCGACCAGAAAAATATGGAGTCACGATCCCCAAGTGCTGAAAGCCACACATTAGGTCATTTCATTGCTCTACGTGCAAATTTATTATTTTTTTTATTTTTTTATTTAATGCTCATATTCAAACTAAAATGTCACCAAACCTATGATATTTATTTGGGGGACCCCATGAACTCAAACTAATACCCCACTATCCAAAGGACGTGCATTGTGATCTTTTTTTTATTTGGATGAAAATATAAATGATGAAATATCACATTGGACAGCCACACTTTCCCAAAATATGCTGATGAAATTATACAACGATTAAAATCAGAATTAGGGCATGCTAAATTATTTGATAATCAGTTTAAAAGTGTGAAATGTGTATTAACATGTTCAAAGTTAAAGAAATTTTTCCTTCCATTTACACACTTTTTTTTTCAAATCATTCATTTTTTTACACGAAATCATTTTTTATTTTATCTCCACCCCAACTTAAAATAACATTGTCCCCAGTGTTGAAAGAAAAGAAAATTTAGAAGGGGGTATAGGTAGAGAATGAACGTTCAAAAAGGAAATTGAAAATGAGGATCATGGAATGAAGTCACCTGGTGGTTGAAGTTGAAATTCTTGTTGCTCCCTTTTAATCCTTTGATATACATGTCACTTGTATAGTTCCCTAGTAGAAAAAGGAAAAACAAAAACAAACAAAACAAAACAAAACAATATATATATATATTTATATAATAAAGAAAGTAAAATAGAAGTATATATATAAAAATTATAGAATAAGGAAGCACAAAAATCCGTAGGTCAGTGGTAAGCGCGCACCCCTGTCTCCCTTCAGTCCCGGGTTCAAATCCCCGCGGCTTTTCCGGTTATGATGGGGTTTGACCCATGACCCATGACATTTCCATTTTTTTTATTATTATATCATTATCTATTTTTATTGTATTTTTATTTTAATCCTACAAACAGATTAAAATAAAACAAAACTAATGATACATTGTCTTATTTTTAAATTTATGGGTAAGGAATTACTCAAGGATCACACCACATGACACAGATGAATATGGTGCTCCCCTTTCATACCCATCCATACTCAAAATATAAGAACAGGACAACAGTATATTTTTTTTAAATATAAAAATGATTAATTAATCCTATTTAAAATATAAAGTTGATTAAAACAACAAAATGATAGGAAACTTGAAAACCATGGGTTGCCTCCCATGAATCACTTTGTTTAATGTCATTAGCCCGAAATGGATCCTAAATCTATAAATTTTTTCATGGTTCATAGATTGGCTCAATTAACTCAACCACTATTTCCTATTTATTGAATGATTTAATGAATGGTTTTAACCTTTGACCATTGACCTTGAAAATGTAACCACTTGTGGGATCTTGAATCTCTACTCCCTATAGGGGTACACATGATGCACTATGAAAGGACCTGACCATCTAGACCTTAACTTTCCCGGGTGTAAATGAAGTTTTGAACTATACAAGAGCACAAGTTTTCCCGGTTCAAAATGTTTGACCTTGATATTCCTAGATTGGTAGGCTTGAACTCTAGCTTTATTGATCCTTGAATTTTCATAATCCTCCATCCTTAGTTCCTCCAGTTCATTGAGATCTAATTTCATTTTTGTTCCGGCCAATGAGAGGTCATAATCTGTTTTCTTAATTTCCCAAAAGGCCTTATGCTCAATTTCAACAGGTAAATGGCATGATTTTCCATAAACCAACCTATATGGTGACATTCATAGGACGGTTTTGAATGCTGTACGATATGCCCAAAGAGCATCCAAGAGTTTCTCAGACCAATATTTCCTAGAAGAATTGATAGTTTTTCAAGAATATTCTTAATCTCCCTATTTTCTAACTCAGCTTGAACATTGGTCTGTGGGTGGTAAGCAGTGGAAACTTTGTGAGAAATTTTATATTTTTCCATAAGTGATGAGAATGTATGATTGTAAAAATGAGTTCCACGATCACTAATGATAGCCTTAGGAATCCCAAATCTAGAGAAGATGCTTTCCTTGAGAAATATAATCACAATTTGATGATCATTGTATTTTTTAGGAATGGCCTCAACCCATTTGGAGACATAATCTATAGCTAAGATAATGTAAATATATCCCCTAGAGTTTGGGAAGGGACCCATGAAATCAATTCCGCAACAGTCAAATATTTCAACCCCTAAGATGAGAGTGAGTGGCATTTGATTCGTTTTTGTGATGGACCCTACTTATTGACACCTAGGAAAGCTTTGAAAAAATGTGTAGGAGTACCTTGAGAGGGTGGGCCATAAAAGACAACATTGAAGAATCATAGAAGTTGTTTTCTTATAGGAAAATTGACCACCACATTCCTCACTATGACAGAATTTAAGGATGGAATCTTGTTCAGATTATGGGACACACCTCTTAATGACTTGGTCAGGGCAAAACTTATATAGGTATGGATCATCAAACACATAGTGTCTAACATCATAAAGGAATTTACTTCAAGCTTGAGTACCTATGAATTTTGTAATGACTCCTGTAACTAAGAAATTGGCTATGTCAGCATACCAAGGGAAGTCACTCACAGAGTATAGGTATTCATCAGGAAATGAATTATACATATAAAGGTGATTGGAGTTATCTTTGAATTCCATCCTAGAGAGGTGATTAGCTACAAAATTTTCAACACCCTTTTTATCCTTGATTGTGAGGTCAAATTCTTGTAAGAGAAGTACCCACCTAATCAGTCTATCCTTAGCGTCTTGTTTTTGGAAGAGGTATTTTAGTGCAGAATTGTCAGTGAACACAGTGATGGGAGATCCTAAGAGGTAGGACCTAAACTTCTCTAAGACAAACACATTATCAAGTAACTCCTTTTCAGTAGTGGTGTAGTTGATTTGGGAATCATTTAAGGATTTTCTTGCATAAGCAATGACATAAGGAGTTTTATCACAATGTTGTCCAAACACAACTCCTACAACAAAGTCCCTAGAATCACATATAAGTTCTAAAGGAAGGTTCCAATTTGAAGATTTCATAATGGGAGGAGAGGTAAGAGAGGTTTTCATGGTTGAGAATAAACCCTCACATCTTTCTGTCCAAACAAATGGAGCATCCTTTACTAGGAGAACACAAAGGGGATGGGAGATTGAACTAAAGTCCATGATGAATCTTCTATAGAAACCATCATGTCCTAAGAAAGACCTCACTTCCTTGATAGTTTTGGGTGATGGATGGTGACGAATGATGTCAACCTTGGCTTTATCAACTTAAATTCCCCTACCTGAGACCAGATGGCCTAGAACTAGTCCCTCTTTAACCATGAAATGACATTTTTCCCAGTTTAAGACCAGATTATTTTCTTCACATCTTGACAAGACTCTCTCCACATTCTGCAAACATCCCTCAAATGTATCCCCAAACACAGATAATTCATCCATGAATTCCTCAAGAAACTCCCCTACCATGTCTGTAAAGATTCCCATCATGCACCATTGGAAGGTTCTAGGGGCATTACATAACTCTAAGGGAATACATTTGAAAGAAAAGGTGTCGAATGGACATGTGAATGTAGTCTTCCCTTGATCCTCTAGGGATACCTCAATTTGATTATACCCCAAGTACCCATCTATGAAATAGTAGAAGGCATGACCTTCCACTCTCTCAAGGACTTGGTCAATGAATGGTAAGGGGAAATGGTCCTTCTTGGTGAATGACTTTAGCTTCCTATAGTCAATGCAGACCCTCCATCCACTAATCACCATTGTTGGAAGAATCTCTCCATCCTCATTCGTTATCACTGTGATTCCAACATTTTTTGGAACCACTTGGATTGGGCTCACCCACTCACTCTCAGCTATGGGATATATGATACCAGCTTTTTACAATTTCATAAGTTCCTTCCTTACTATCTCCATGATATTAGGATTGAGTCACCGTTAAGGTTGATGAAATGTCTTTGAATCAGATTCTATAACAATCCAATGAGTCCTGATAAGTGGGATAATCCCATGAATATCAGACAGGGTCCATTTAATGGATTTCTTATGTTTCATAAGGACATCTAGAAGCATCCTCTCATTATTGTCTTCAAGAGAAGAAGAAATGACAATAGGATGTGTTTGATTGTCCCCTAGGAAGGCATACTTGAGTGCAGCGGGAAGTTCCGTCAACTCAAGATCAGGTAGGTTCAGAATTTTAGCAGAAGATTGGGACATTGGATCAAGATCAATTTTATTTCCTAAAGTTTTAGATAGGATTGATTCCCCACATGTAGAAGTTTCAGCTACTAGATTGTCCTGATCAGATTAGGGAAGGAAGTTGGAGTGGTCTCTATGAAAGTGGTTTCCTGAAAGGTTTCACTGATTGTTGGACCTAAGACTTCATCATAAGAGAAATTTGAAAATGATTCAAGCCACGGAGATAAAATTCCTTCATGTGAACAAATGAAATCAATCTCATCCTGACTTAAACATTCATCAAATATTCCTTGATGTTCTATGGATTCATTATCAATTATTCCTATCATGTTTACTTCATGATTGTCCTCATTATCTCCTATTTGTTAGCTTTCATTATATATGTTCAAGTATTGACTCATGTTTCCAAAGGTTATGGTCATGTTCCCATTTCAGACACAGATAACAGAGTTGATTGTTCCAAGGAAAGGACGACTAAGGATGATTGGGGTTTGTTCCTTATTTACTAAGATTGGATGGTTGTCAAGGACAATGAAGTCAGTAGGGTAGATGAAGTTTTCAACCTTTACCAGAACATCCTTTAAAATCCCCGTTGGAACCCTAATGCTACAATCAGCAGGTTGAAGTGTGACAGATGCGGGTTGGAGTTTGTCGAGGCCTAACTGGAAGTACACAACATATGGAATGAGATTGACACTAGAACCTAGGCCACACAAGGCCTTGACAACTTTTATCTCTCCTAGTTCAACATTGGTGTAAGGGAAGCCCGAGTCTTTCAACTTAGGAGGAATGGTCCCTTGAATGGTGGTACTCACATTAGTAGACAAAAGGACTTGGTTTTTATGTGAAAAATTGCTTTTAAAAGTGCATAAGTCCTTAAGGTACTTTGAGTAGGCAGGTATGGTTTGTATGACATCGAGAAGGGGAATGTTCAACTTAACTTGTGAGATTATTTCCCTCAATGTTTCAATCAATTCAGGCTTGGTTTCCCCCCTCATGCGTTGAGGAAATGGTGTAGGTTGTGGGGTTGTTTGTTGAAGAGTTGTTTCTTTGACAATGCTATCATGTTTTTCAGTTTGATCATTTGGTTCATTTGAATTTTTATCCAATTTTGAATATTTAGGCGGGTTCTGAATTAGTTGTTCAGGTTTCTCAATTGATTTCCCACCTCTTAAAATAGTCACAACCTTTAGTTTTTCATGATTTGTTTGAGTACAACTTGAATCTCCCCTTGAAGTTGAGGATGGCACCGCCTGAGTAGGCATGGGTGCCTTCCCAGTTTTGATGGTTTGAAGTTCTTGTTTAAGGGAAGAGACTTCTGAGTTCATCCTTTCCATTTTTTGCACATTTGTTCTAGTAGGCTTTGTGGAACAGTTTGGGTTGGTTCTTGAGAAGATTGGTTTATCTCAGGGGGATATTTTGGAGGTGGGATGGTTTGTTGAAAATGGACTGGTGGCTGTTGGTATTGGATAGGTTATTTTTATAACTGGTTATGGGTTTGGTAGTTCTGATGGGGATAAGGATTGTTTCCCTGTGGTTGGCTAGGTTGTTGGTTATCTTTCAAGCGGAATCTTGGGTGGTCATTATACCTTGGGTTGAAGTTGTTTTGGTATTAAGGATTTTGAAAGTTCAAAGCATTTACTTCCGCTGGGGGTCCTCCTAAAAGAACATCCTTGATGGGTGGAATTGTTGGGAAGTTGTCTATATTATGGTCATGTTTGTCACAAATTGTGAAAACAAGGTCTACAGTTTGGATTTCATGGACTTTCCTAAGGTCTATTTCCTCAACCTTCCTAGAGAGTGCTGCGATTTTAGCCCTAAGGATTTCCTCTTATCTAAGTGTATGAATGACATTAGTTATTTGTGTCTTTTCAGAATAAGGTGAAGTTACCCATGTTTGGTTTTGTTCATAAATGATTTCTAGAAAATCATAAGCATCATTTAGGGATTTGTTTTTAAAGGTTCTATTAAACATCATGTCAATGAATTGCTTGTTCCCCGGACCCAAACCTTCATAAAAAATTCTCACTTGTTCAGGATTAGAAAAACCATGTTGTGGAACCATGTTTAGAGTGTCTTTAAACCTCTCCCATGTTTTATATAATGACTCTCCCTCTTTTTCAAAAAACTTTTGGATGCTCTTTTTAAGTGCAATTGTTTTGTGGTGGGGAAAATATTTTTTGTAGAATTCTCTTTGTAGTTGGTCCCAAGAGTTTATATATGATGGTCTCAAATTGTTTAGCCAATTTTTATCTTGATCCTTTAAAGAAAAATGAAATATCCTCATCTTAGCTGATTCTAGTTGATGTGGGGGACACCTGGTTTCTACAATGTCATTGAACTCTTTAATGTGAAGGTAGGGAATCTCGGACTCCATTCCATGGAATGTGGGAAGGTGGTTTAGGACATGGGGTTTAAAGATGTAGTTGGAATATCCTAGGTAATTGTGTCTAATTCATGAGTGGGAATTGTTCCAGGAAGGTGTGAGGTAGACATTCATGGTTTGATCAATTCCATTCCCCAAGTTTGGGGCTGCCTCATTTGGGTTTCCATTTTGGTTCCCACCTGGGTTTATGAGTTGGTTTTTTTGAAGACAATCCATTGAAATATGATCAATTTTTGACTCTGGATTATTAGGAAGATTATGATCTAATGGAAAGAGTTCCCTTGGTGTACTTGACTCTCCAACCCCAGAACTATCCAACCTAACTAAACGGTTTGTTTGATCTCGGGTGTAGGTGGACATGCGCCAAAAGAAAAAATACGAGAAAGGGACAAGATAAGAGAATTTGGATGAGAAAAGAATAAATGGGGGATAATATAATGGGTGTTTAGATGACTTATTTGGGTCCCCGGAAATGGCGCCAAAATTTGATTCATGCTCAAATTTACCCAAGTGATGAAGGTAGAACGGTTCTTGTAGTCCAGCTTGGGTTATCGAATCCTCAGAGACATAAGAAGTAACCTATAGACACACACATTCTAAGGACTATTTTTTGGCTATGAAGTGGCCAAATTGGGTTGATTTTAGATGGGTTTAAAGTATAACTAACATATATAAGTGAATTCAATTTAAAATAATGAGTTGATCCTAGGTTATTGCTCGGGGTGTATTGGATGAAATTCTTTTTCAACAATTTCAATTTCTAATATTTGAGATGGGTTCATTTAATAAGATCAAACAACATCCTCACTTACTTGTTTAATACCTACACACTTTAATAAAAATCACCTATACACTTTAAGGATCAAAGTTTTGATCACTTCAAGGTAAAATTTCGTATTAGCACTTGAAGTGTGTGGCCTTAAATTCAACAAGGATGATGGTGTTTAAAAATTAGCAAATAAAAATCTCAATTAAAAGAAGTGATTAGACATTAATGGGGTGATAAATAACATTAAATCCATCCCCTTTCTAATCCCTTGGATCAACCCATAAGTGGGTTATCCCTCCATTGATTCTATGGTTTCAATGGAAGTGCAAAGTAGACTCATGAGGGAGGAAATGGAGAAGTAAATAAAACAATAAAAATAAAATGATCACTCCACTGTTGTGTGAATAATTTCACAAGATTTGGTGTGCATAAATTCACACCTTGAGAAAAAGTTATCAAAGTGATATGTAGAACAACAAAATAAAATGATAAGAAGAACTTTTATTAAGAAACAAGGATGAATTAAAACAACTTACATCTGAATGAAGAAAGTTACAAAGACAATTTGGCAGTATAACATTATGATGAAAAAAAAGATCAAAGATCCTCAAATACTCCACCAACACTACCTTAAATAGAAATTTTTGAATCCTTGGGTATATAATTCAATAGTACAAGTCTCCTCAGTTAATTTTGGTAGGCCATAGGTGGGTGGAAAGTTGAGGGAGAGTTGATTTTTCCACCCTTGACCCGAGGTGGCATCCAGCTTTCATCCACCGAACAGACGTGCTTGGAATACCTTCTAGATGGAAGAATTAGAGTAGGACATAGAAGAATACAATTTATTCCCTGATTTATTCTAACTGAATATAAAATTTGGGCCCATTTGGAGTTGTGGATTCAGAGAAATGATTATATTATTGGGATGTTTTTCTGGGCCGCAGAATCTTTCCCAGAATTTTATCTCTACATTGGGCTGCCTAAATGACCATAATGGAGGCCTAATTAGAATTGTATCATGAATAATTATTTGTTCCTATATATGCCTTCTATCCTCCCACCAAATTTGGGATTCATTGGGTTTATAATGTGGGTCCCACATTCTCATAAGTGGGATGGTGTCCAATCTGCCTTCTCTAGAATTGCTTCCATTCATATTCAAATATCTCCATCATCCTTTATGAATACTCCATTGATCCATGAATGAAAAATTTTCATATATAAGTTTAGATATAGTTAAAAAAAATATCAAATTAAAATATGGATAATTACATTCCTTAAAATCATATGAATCACCAGGTACTTTAAACGATGTTAAAAAATGTACCACATAATAGTGCATTTTAAGAAGGTATTACAATCATAATGTGAAATGATGTTCAAAGTGTAAAATGAACTGAAATGGTGTTTATGAATAACAAATAACATGAATATTATATATATTAACAATGAATATTAGCCTCATTTAGTGGCGAATCATCCTTCGTTACTTGGACCTGGGAATACGCCTTCCTCTGGTACCCAAAAAGACATAGCATTACCCCATGTCGGGGGTCGTGGCCTCCAACCGATGGATCGGGAAGATGTAGGCATCATCCAGACCTGTCCAAGGATCACTTGTGACAGGGGCGGGTTCAACCTCACTTGCCAGAATCTACTTATCCTTTCTCTTGTAGTAGTCAGTGTCCAGATAATGGGCTTCACAAGAGGCAAAAGGAGATCATCTTTTTGGAGCACGCCTACTCGACCATTGAGGGAGTATTTGAGGCATTGATGATACGACAAAAGGACTGCTGCAAACAGGTGGATCCATGGCCTGCCCATCAATGCGTTGTATACGGTGTCCTGGGAGACAACCATGAATTCAGTGATGGTAATTAGGCCACCGAACTGGGTCTTCAAACAGATCTTTCCAACCGAGGTCTGCTTGGTCCTATCGCACCCTTGGATTCTGAGATCGGAGGGAATTAAATCATCCTCAGACAAACCCAGTTTTCATAGTGTTCAAGTCAGGATTAGATTAATCCCAGAACCCGTGTCAACAAGACTGCGGCGGACTTTAACGCCATTGAACTGGCCAGTGATGTATAGTGGATGAATGTGCCCCTGTATATGAGGGTATTCATCTTCACCAAAGAACGATATAACTTCCTGGCATTTGGCATTCTCAATTTCATCGGTGAGGAAGGCTTCTGCCGCTGAAACCTCCGTCTCGAACTGGAGGGGGCTCCTTAGGGCCTCGGCAAGCGCCACACGCATTTCAGACTACAGGAGAAGATTCTCAAGGATGGAAAGCCTAGCTGGAATTCCGGCAAGGTGGTTCAGAACATCATACTTGCAGGCCAGATGTGAGCCTCTGCTTACAGGAGGTCGTTCTACAATTGGAGGCACGACGGGCCCTGTCGGTTGGACCGGCGGCTGACTGGTACTAGGCATATCTCGCTGTTCACTAGTCGAAGCCCAGAGAGCGGCTGTCGGATGAGGACCCGAATGCTGAGGTTGTTTGGTGGCAGGGCGAAGTTTTTCGCGGCAAGGCCGATGTGGTTCCGCATGATCTAGTAACACAAATGGTGGTGGAGGCAAACCTGTTGACACCGAATGAAGGGGCCGCATGTGCTGAGCTCTGCACTGGGCCTGCTTTCTGTTCTTAGAGGCATGCACGACCTGGGTCGAGGTGCCAACAGTCTTTCCCCAGTGATTCATGTAACCACAGCTCCAATAACGTTGGCAACGTCTGGGGACATTGGGACGGTCTACCTGGCATTCCCCATCGTTTGGAGTCATATAGGGATTTACCAACTCTACGGTGTTAACCGAAGTGTACCCCGGACTATCACTTGAGGATTCATCCACTACCGGGAAGAGTCTTGGAGAGATCCCCATTTCTGGGGTCATAAAGTCACCAAGAGTGTTGGTCGACAACGCCATTGGCAGGGCACATTGTTTCTTCTTGCGCCGTCGCTGCTTGCTCTTCTGGGAAGAGACTGGCTGAAACGACGATGCTGAAGTAGTAGCCGCAGCTTCTGAGGGCTCTGGTTGATTCAGGCATGCACAAATGATGTCGTGGGAATGGGAGACCACCTTTCAGGCCATCTAGTTGTTATACTTCTGGGACCCACGATTGGAAACCTGATCCCATTCACCTTCGTCGCCGCTACTATCGTCTGATCTCACAAAGACACCTACCACTTGTGTCGGGGTTGGGCTCAACCTAACTATATTATTTTCAATATAGTCTTGGATCTAGTCCTTGAACAAGTAGCATCACTTGATGGTGTGTCCCAGTATCCGGTGATAAGGACAGTAGTTGGGGTGATCAGTGAGATGCGCCTCTTCTGGCTTCCGAAATTCAGGAAACCGCACGATTCTTTGCTCCAAGGCACTGCGGAAGTAACCCAGGACCTGAGCCTCATCAAACAAATAGGTTTGGTTCCTTTTTTCTGGAAGGGGGGATCTAGGAGGATTTAGCTAATGGGGGGCCAGAGGACCATTCCGAGGAGACGAAAGTCTGTTATCTCGCTTAGGCAGTGGCGGTGCGTTACGCGGAGGTGCTTGCCAATTTTGAGGCAGTCGCTGCTGGGCCGGAAGCTAAGCCTGTGGGGGCGAACCCCTATGGGGCTATGAAGCTGACCTCACTAGTAGAAATTCCAGCTGCCTGGGGGCCTCTATCTAGGCCAAAGCACTGGGCTCGGCTTGGGAAGCTCTCCTTTCTGGGATTACAGGAGGCAGCGGGCGTGCCTGGCTGGCCTGTTGCAGGGATTCTTCGAGGCATTAGGCCTTTTCTGAGAAGTCTCGGAACCCCTTGGGTAATTCTGAGTGATCAGAGAAGGAACCATATCTGCTTAACATTACCTATGAACATTGTCAGTAATTTCTCCTGAGTTAGTGGCATGTCAAGGGGGTATGTGAGCCCCTTCCACCAGGTGATGAAGTCCACAACTCGCTCATCGGGCCTTTGCTTGCACCTGAAGAGGTCTGCGAAGTTTATCTTCTAGGTTGTGTAACTGAACTGGTAGAGGAATTTCCAGCGAAGGTCCTCCCAGCTTGTCACGGATCCAACAAGGAGCTGGCTATAGCAGACGAACACCAGCCCCTCTAGTGTCTGAACAAAGCAACAGAGCTTGGCGGCCTCCTTCTGTGCTAAAGTCCCTAACATAGGCCCAAACCTTGAGTTGAAGTGGTCCAGGTGCTGTGGTGGGTCTCCTGTACTGTTAAAGGGGAGAAAGTGGGGTTCCCAAATCCCAAAGGTGCTGTAATATCATCCACCCATGCTGGGTATGGCTTGTCGACTGGTGGGATTGCCACCTGCTAAGTTTCCAAAGCCTCTAAGCGGGTGATGAGTGCTTCCATCGGATCGTCTGGATACAGGTTCCTGCCCTGACGAGGATCCCTAACCACAAGCGTATTTCCAAGATCTTCAACATGGTAGAAAAACCCAGCAGCTCATGGAGTGGCTGGTGGAGCGAACCTTGGGGTAGCAGGAGGCACTCGAGTAGGGTCTCTTGGGTGGTCATGCCGCTCAAGAGGGTTTGGAGAAACATATCACACCCTCTTTCCAAGAGATCCGGCCTCTCCTATATCAGCGAACACGACATAATCGAGGTTTCCTGGGAGAATCTCGCTGAGGGGTATTTGTTCCTACCCCTACTACCCCGACCTAAGATCATCGTAGTCAGGACGCCGCTCTGCAATGCGTTCAGCAAGAAGCTCATCGACCAACCTCTTCTTCTCAGCAAGATATTGGTGCAACATGGCCTTCTTGGTATCTTCCTCTACCTTTTTCACTGAGGCAAATGGGTTGGAGAGCTTGACAGCCCCAACGTGCTCTTTACCCTTGACGATATCCGGCTCAGTATTAATGCCTCAGTGGGTGCGGGGAGACCTAGGAGGTTCCTCTGCTGACGATTAATCCTCCCTGATGGGTCCAATGATGGCTTTTCCTCAAGGGGTAAGTCCCCATCAAGAAGTTACAGACCGTTCCCCTCTCCCGACAGATCAGCCATGTTGACCGCTGCTACCCTCGGGGGCATGTCCTCGGAGCCACCCAGTGAGTCAGCCTACCGGAGAATCCCACTGAAGAGAAGGGCAGTGTACTGCCCCCATCCATGAACGTGCGTGTTGGGGTTGGCCTCCTAGACAACTTTGCAGAGTACTTGAAAACTCTGAATGCATTTTTGTTGGAGGGCTCTGTGGTGGACAAGTGACTCGAGGTGCCGGACCGTGGGGAGTGTGGCTAGGTTGACCGAACGACATTGCTCACCGATATCCTTGAGGTGTACATAGCTCCTGGGATAGGGCACTTTCTGGTGGAAAAGACAGAATTGAGTCGGCCGGAGGGTCTGGCGGAAAGATCTAAACTCTCTCAGGGTGAGTGATTCTGGTGTATCAAAATCCAACCATGCGACCGACCAAAACTTCTCAGGGAAGTGACCTGTTCAGAGGATGGTCCAGAAGCTTCATGGCTCAGGTTCAGGATCTGGCCTTTGATGGCCCCGCTCATCAACTGGGAGTGGCTGGGGAACTGGCAGCGGTGCCGAGGTAGGTCGCTGGGCAGGTGGGCTGGCCGGCGGAGAATACGGCGAGCAGGCCGATTGGCCACCAAATCCTAGGTCGTCCTCCAAGGGTTGTGATGACCTGGATGCCACATCACAGTAGGATGGACCGATGAATGGGCCTCCTGTCCCAGTGTTAGTGTTTTTTGGGGGTGTTATATGTCACATCTCTTCCACCATCGACCCCAAAAAAATCTCTCTACCGTCTCTGGTTGAGGTGGAAGGTGCTTCCGGAGAGGCCGATGGTGGCTGAAAGTTTGATCCCTGAGGGTATGCCAAGTCCTCGTCCTCCTGGATATACCTTCGGAGGGAGGCGAGGATCATATGGATCTCGCACTCGGGGAGTTTGAGGATGACGCGCCACGTCCCTATCCCAACCCTTGACTCAGAGGACTGAGGAGAGGGCTCCATCGCCGAGTGGTACTCTGCCTCAGATTATGAGAAATGGGCTGGTCTGATTTCTTTCTGGCCTTCCCTGAAATTTCTCTTATAGTGATTACGTCCCGCCTTCCTGCCCCTGGGTGGCTTCTCAGGGCAGGTCTTATTTCCATCATGGAGTCCTCTGGCCGCACTGGTGCTAGGGAAGAGAGAACTGAAGGCTGGGGTGTGGGGAGCACCTGAGAAAATGTCGAAAGGGACACGGGGAGGACCTCCATGTGGGTGAGTAACTGGATATACAACGGCTCCATACTCACGGCCTGTAATACGGGAAGGGACCCCGTACCCAGTGTAGTGAGCGCTGGAGAGAGCTCCACCCGGAGTGTTTCTGTCACGGGGAAGCCCCTTACCTCCAGGCAGGCCTCCTGGCCGAGGTTGGAAGTAGGGAGGGCCCACACCTTGCAAAACTGTGGCACGGAGTAGGCCTTCACGCTGGATGGCACTACCACGAATTGGTTCGCGACGGCCATTTCCTGTGCCGACGACCGGGAGAGTTGACCAAACTTGCTCGTGGGGTGGTTGGGGCCTCGATCCAGATTAGGCATACAACTTCCCCTAATCAACATGTGCGGGGGTTTTATGATAGGGGTCAGTAGTGTCTTGGGCCACAGTTGTTGCTGACGTTGATGCCCCGGGGAGGGCATCCTCTTCCACTCGTGCCCGACACTGACGTCGGGTCAGATGGGTTGGAGTCGGTGGTGCGGGCACACGGATTGCCTGCTCCTCAGCTCGGGGAGTTGGGTGGCGGTGCCAACGTGACCTGGTGGGGGACCTTGTCGTGAACCCTTGAAGAGGGTCTCCGATTGGGCCAACCCAGACATCCCCTACCTCATTGGCATATAGGAGGGAGGTTTCAAGGCATTCCGAGGATAAGCTCCCAAAATGGTAGAATGTTAGGGTGGGTAGCAGTGGCTCCCTACACAGCCCTCGGGGGCGGTGTTGGCAGTGAGGCGCAGCTCCCTCGAGGTCCAAACGGGCCATGTCCCTGGTGGGGATGACCCCCTCCTCCTCATAACTACACACATGGTCGTTGATCACCCTTCGTTGGATAATCTCTGATGGGGAAATGGGGCGTGAGCGCCCAGCAGCCGCGGAGGTCAGAGCAGTTGTGGAAGAGGTGGAACCACGCGAGGTGGCCGCATCGGTCCTACCCCTTCCCCTACATTGGTGGGAAGGTGGAGATCGAGCTTCGGATGCAGCGATCTGATTTCTGAAAGCAGGGAGATGAACCCATTAACACTGATAGGAAACTAAATCGACAACCAGTAGCCCAACGCCATTACGTCTTCCATGGTTGGTAAGAGGGATCCACGCAGACAATGTTGCAGAATGGAGTGCTCAATATCCTGACTGCCCCAACCCCTGGTGGGTTTCACGTCCTAGTGCTGGGTTCCCAGACTTGGTGACATGATAATCTTCCAATGCCCCAAACACTACCAGTCTCCGTATTGAGGAGAATACATTCACGTCGGGTTCACCATTTTCTGTTTCCGACACTTTCTATCGGGGGGCGCGCATGCGCGTCCGTCACGCAGAGGATGCGCAGCTTGTTGCCCCGCATTCATGCTTTCCAAAGGTGGGTGGAATTCACTCCTTATTCAGGGACTTCTTCTCCTTGATCGAAATCGAGATGATGGGATGTTGGTTCCTCCTTTCGTGGATTCCTCCTCAGAACTCGTCACCAAGTCCGGGTCTCCCTCATAGATTTAAGACAGTTCGTGAAACTCTTCCCGGTGCCATATCTTCATGGGAACCAGATAATTACGATGCTTCCGTTGAGATGCTCCAAGGGGTCTGGTTGGGGAAGCAACCTTCGGTGAGGAGAATGGTCACACTGAGGCATCGTTGGCGTGTCTTGATGCTTGGGTATTGGCATTCTTGTCTTTTGTCTATTATTATAGGGATTCTCAATGGTGCTGAATCCCAAGGAATCCCACATCGAACGTGGGGAATTGTATTCCATATGCATGTACCTGTGGTTTTTCTGTGCTTCCCATGTTTAACATAGGGTATGCCATGAGTTTAACGTACAAAAGAGATAGATTGGACTGATCGGAACACTAGCTAGAGTGGATCAGATTGAAGAACCCATCTAGAGGGGATGCCGATGTTGGGGCCGACACGTGGGTGGATTCCCGAATGTTGTGGGGTGGAATGAGATGGAATGATCCCATCGGGATGTGGTGGCCCAGGTAAGAATCAAGATGGGTGATGAAGTGGAGGGGCTTAAACCTCGTGGAGGCTTCCTACGTACCATGCCTTGACATGGACCAAAGTCCTCGTAGTTCGGGATGATATGGTGGGACACCTGAAAGGGCGACCCGTGAGAATGAACGTATGGATGGGAGCCAGAGGGAGTAAGACCTATGAGTTAGGGCATGCGATTCCCGAGGCGCGTGGACTTGAGGGATAGGTCGGGATGAGACATGGGTGTTGGGCTTGGACCTCGTGGAGGATTCCTACGTATCCCCATGGCGGGGAGTCAAAGTTCGCGTAGTTCGATGAAATACAGTTTAATGTCATGCGGGACGGTGCATTTGGGGCTTACGTTCTTAGATGACCCAAGGATATGGGGTCGGAAAACTGACGTGAAGAGGGACCTAGGGTCCAGATGGATGGGTCTTACGCTCCAAGACGGCCCATAGTGGTGGGGCTTGAACCTCGTGGAGGATTCCTACGTACCATGCCTTAGCACGGATCAAAGTACTCGTAGTTTGGGATGGATAGGGCTTACACTCTGAGGAATCCCACAATGATGGATGGATGGGGCTTACACTTTGAGGCGGACGACAGTGGTTGGTGAACCGATGTGAAGAGGTTGGAATAACCAGGTGGTGGGCTTGAACCCGGTGGTGGCTTCTTACATATCCATGTGGTAGGGAATCAAAGTCTATGTAGTTTAGGTGGTGCAGTTTAATGTCTTGTGGGATGGGATATAGTTTAACATCATGCAGGATGGAATGCAGTTTAACGTCATGCAGGATGGGGGCATTTGGGGCTTAAGCTCTGAGGCGGCCCAAAGTGTTGGTGAACCGGCGTGAAGGGGTCAGAATGAGCAGATGGTGGGCTTGGACCTCGTGGAGGATTCCTACGTACTATGACTTAGCATGGATCAAAGTCCCTGTAGTTCACTGTAGGTGGGGGTCAGGGTCGGTGCTCACTCTAAGATCACGTGAGTCATGCTCGGTGTGAGAAACAAGAGACAACAAAGACCTGACGATCACGTCGCGAAGGGTGCGTACGTGGAAAGTGAAGAGGGGCTTACGCGTTGAGCATCCCGTGGTGCCGGGACTTACTCTAGGATGGAGGCTCGAGGGAGACAAAGAGCAGATGGAGAATAAAGGGTAACAGAAGACCCCTATGTCCATCTCCCCCCTTGGTCCTTGGCACCGGGGAAGTACGAAGGTGCATGGGTGCTATCTTCCACAAGAGGGGTAGGGGCTTAAACCAAGGCGGTTGACCTTCCCCCATGGACAAACGCCACTCCCAAAAGGAGGATATCATCCCATGAGTGGAGTGATCCCATCCCCGTGGAGACGAGCGGTGTAAAGAATGTCCGAGCCGGGGGGACCCTATGTGCGAGGCATGGGGCCAGATCATAGTTTAACGTCATGTGTTAAGGATGAGGTGCTTGTCAGTTTAACATCCTACAGCTTGGACGAGGTGGGTTTACTCCGCAACCCTAGGACTTACATAACTGGTACACTCTACTCCTTGTGGGAGGGAAGGTACCAACAATGCCATTGTGAAGGGGGGTCACAGAGCGAACCATCAAGGGGTCCACATTAGCGTGACTATGTGAAGAAGCAATAGCTGTTAGCGTGACTATGTGAAGAAACATGAGGCAAAGCAACGCAATGGGAAAAACCGCCCAAGGGACATTAAAGTTACTTTGTACGAGCTTGGAAGATCGTACGGGAAAACAGTGCATGGTGTGTATGCCCAGTGTGTGTGCTCAGGCCATCCAAAAGGAGCACATCGGGTGCCTACGCAGGGAGCCACCTGGGGAGCATCAAGGTGAGGGGTCCCGGGGGTTGCGCGCAAAGAAATGGTTGGCACACAAAACACCTGGATGGCGCGTAATCGGGGGAAGATGGCTTGCGTGCAGCAGTAGGATCGTGCACAAGGGATATGAATTGCTCATGAGTGGAAAAGGTCGCACCCAAAGGTAAGGTAGCACCCAGTGAAAGGTATTGCACGCAATTGGACCTTTTTGCACGCAACAGAAGGAATTGCGAGCAAGGGGGGAACCCAAAAGGGTTTTGAATTCTGTTTAAGACAGAGGGATTGCATGCAAAGGTGGATCCTGGGGTGAGGTGGTGCAAAAAGGATCAGTACTTGAAGGAAATATTGCATGTGCGGAAGTATGATTTCGTGCACGAGATCCGGTTTGAATTCCGCAACCCCGAAATGGAAGGGGTCTCATTATATTTATAGGAATCCGGCGGTGCAGAATTCTGGGTGGCATGCAAAATTTGTGCGCCAGAGATGGTGGCGCGGAATGTCAATCGTGCGGGTGCGGGCACACAATTATTACGCGCCTTCACCAGGGACCCTTCATGAATCCTGGACCCCTTCCACGTGGAACAATTATTTTGTGTGCATTCCCCTTGTTTCCATGATACCCTTCTGGGCCCCCCGGACTAGGTCTCTGGGTCTGAATATGACTTCGTTTTGTCACTTCGAAACTTCCTTCAGTAATTATGGATTTTTTGGCATATAAAATATTCTCAAAGAAAACATTTTTTATGATTGTAGATTATGTCCATAAAGTGTTCAATTTATGTTAAGTGTTCTACATGTTCGGAATTATGTATTGCGATTCATAAAATAATCTACTCTATGCCATTGTTTAAAAATGGCACCTAGTAGATGGAATGGAAACCGTATCAATGCACGTAATCCATGTAGGTATTTACCTCTTGCTCAAGATAATTTTAGCGGAGTTGGTGATGCAATTGGTTCTGATCAGCTTAACACCATACTGGGAAAACTCACTCAGGTTATGAATAATAACCTTACCCGTATGGAGCACCTTGATCCACAACATGGAGGATCAATGTTAGATCACTTCATTAGACAAAAACCACCAAAATTTAATTGGTTTACAAATCCATCTGTAGCTGAACAATAGATAAATTCCTTAGAGAAAATATTTAATGCTTTGGGGAGTAGCGAAAGGGAAAAAGTTGTCATTGCAGTTTATCACCTCACGGGAGATGCAGATCAATGGTGGTCATTAATCCAAAACACAAAGGAATATGAAGAAGTACTGAACATGGAATGGAGGGAGTTTAAAGATATTTTCATAGAAAAATACTTTTCTTGTGACCATCGAGCGGATATGGAAAGACAATTTCCGAGTGTGAGGCAAAAGGAGGATGAGAATATTGCAAAGTATGAAGCTAACTTTAAAAGGTTATCAAGGCATGCTGCAGATTATATACATAACCCAAGAAGTAAGATTGATCATTTCTTTGATGGGTTAAAACCATTTCTCCATCGAGAATTAGTCTCACAATCCTTCTCATCATATGAAGATATTGTCTCATGTGCTATCAAGAAAAAAAATGAATTCTCTAAGTCTTACAACATTAAAGCAAAGCAAGAGAAGAAGATATCTGCTGAACACTCTGGGAAAGGAAATAAAGAAATAGGTAATAAAAGAAGAGTTGAATTTCCTCCATGTGATAATTGTGGAAGGAAGCACCCTGGTGCCTGTCTAAAAAGAAAAGGAGTGTGCTACAAATGTGGACATAAAGACCATCATTCTAGTGATTATAATGGGAAGAAAGAATCTACCAATGTTCAATGCTACAATTCCATGGAGATGGGACATTATTCAAATGAATGTACTAAGAGTCAGGGAAAGTTACCTCAGAAAATGCCAAGGGATCAAGTCCAAGATTATGAAATCACTACTACTGAGGTTAAAGCTCTTAAAGACAGGGTGAAAGGTAATTTAATGGTTTCCTCAACTTTATCCAATTCTTTATTTGATTCTGGATCATCACATTGTTTTATATCTTCCCAGTTTTCTAAGAAAAATAGGTATTTTTAATTTTATTTAACAAGGGACTTGTCAGTCAAAACTCCTAAGGGAAGTATCATTATAACAATGTTTTTCGAATTAATCCCCATTAAGGCATATAAATGATATTTATCTACTGAAATTATCACCATACCCATGATTGAATTTGATATAATATTAGGTATGGATTGGATTTCAGACCATGATGTAAAAATTAATTGTAAAAAGTAGGAGATTACAATTCTCGATGATGGTAAGGAGTACCTTATCTTTAGAGCAGAAATGTCACCATCTGATTCTTATCTTGATCCACCCCAGTAGCTTTACTAAATTAAATTATTGGGGAGGATGAGAATGAAATAATTATGGGTAAGGAAAACAATGTTCGAATAGAGGACGTACCTATTGTGCAAGAATATGTTGAAGTGTTTCCAGAGGATTTACCTAGACATCCTCCAGAACAAGAAATTGAGTTTTCTCTTGATTTAGTTCCTGGTTCAAGGCCCATATCAAAGACCCCTTATATAATGGACACTGTGTAATTAATGGAACTAAAGAAACAACTAGAGGAATTGAGTAATAAGAGATTTATTCACCCTTGTGTTTCTCCATGGGGAGCCCCCATCCTTTTTGTTAAGAACAAAGATGGATCTATGAGGTTGTGCATTGACTATAGGGAGATCAATGCTACAACAATATTGAACAAGTATCCCCTACCTCACATTGATGATTTATTTTACCAACTTCATAGAGCTCAATATTTTTCAAATACTGACCTTCGATAGGGATATCATCAGTTGTGTGTGAAGAAGGAATACATTCTAAAAACAACATTTTGAACCAGTTATGGACATTACAAGTTTACAGTAATGCCTTTTGGATTGACTAATGCACCCTCTGTCTTCATGGATCTAATGAATAGTGTTTTCAAGGAATATCTTGATGACATTGTAGTGGTATTCATTGGTGATATCTTGGTACACTCCAAAAGCTACGATGATCATGAAAATCACTTGCGCATTATTCTAAAGACTCTTAGATGAAATGAATTAAATGGGAAATTTAGCAAGTGTGAATTCTGGCTTCAAGAGATTTATTTTCTAGTCCATATTGTCTCTAAGGATAGAATATCTATTGATACTTAAAAGACCAAGGCAATCTAAGAATGTCCAGCACCAATGAGTATAACTGAGGTACACTATTTTATTGGTTTAGCCGGTTATTATCGACATTTCATCCAGAATTTTTCCCGGTTGACTAACCCATTAACCAAGATCACACGTAAAGGGGTTAATTTTTTTTTCGAAAAAAGAGTGTAAAAAATGTTTTTAAGAAATGAAGAGAACATTAGACAATGCTCCTATCTTGAATCTACTATAAGGGAATGTTGGCTTTTTTATTTATAGTGATGCTTCAAAGAAATTATCTGGTAGTGTCCTTATGAAAAATGATAGAGTTATTGCATATGTATCACTAAAGTTAATAATTCAGGAGCAAAACTATCCCACTCATTATCTTGAGTTAGCAGCTGTAATATTCTCTCTAAAGATATGGAGACACTATTTCTATTATGAAAAATGTGATATTTATATTGATCACAAGAGTTTGAAGTATATTTTCTCATAAAAGGAACTCAACATGAGGCAAAGTTGATGGCTTGAACTACTCAAAGATTACGATTTCACCATATACTACCACCCTAGGAAAACAAATAAGGTGGAAAATGATTTGAGTAGAAAGGATCATGGAGTTTTAAACAAGATGAGAGTTGAAAGTGATCCTATTTTTAGGGATCTAGTAAAGATGGATATGGGAATAACCATGGAAGGTGAAACATCAATACTTTTTCAAATGGTTTCCAAACCATATTTACTAGAAAGTATAAATAGTTATCAAACTGATGATGAGGAGTTTCCAAAGAACATTAAAACTTTTAATGATGGTAGATTGGGTGACTTCATATATGAAGATGGAATTTGGAAATTTGGGATGAGACTTTATGTTCCTAACATACCTGATCTAAAAAGGGAATTGTTGGATGATGCTCATAGCTCCAATTTCTCTATACACCCTAGAAGCACCAAGATGTATTGAGATTTGAAGGAACATTTTTGGTGGGACAAAATTAAGAGGGAGATTTCTGATTTTGTGTCAAGATGTATGTTTTTTCAATAAGTGAAAGCTGGAAAGAAACATCCTGGAGGAGTCATGAAACCTCTTCCCATACCTGAGTGGAAATGGGATGATATTACGATGAACTTTTTCATGGGGCAACCAAAGACTCCAAGAACAAATGATGCAATATGGGTCATTGTTGATCATCTTACCAAGTCAACACATTTTCTTGCTATAAGAGAAGATTTACCACTTGAACATTTAGAAGGACTATATATTAATGAAGCTGTAAGACTTCATGGAGTATCCCTATCGATTTTTTTCTGATCGTGATCCCCATTTTACATCAAGATTCTGGAAAAGTATTTAGAAATCCCTAGATACTGAACTTCATTTGAGCACTCCGTAACACCCTCAAACTGAGGGAAAATCAGAACGGATTATTCAAACCTTATAAGACATGTTGAGATCTTTCTCACTTGACATTCATGGTGTGTGGGATCAATATTTACCTATGGTATAATTTTCCTATATCAATAGCTTCCATTGAAGTATTCATATGACACCATATGAAGCATTATATGGAAAGAGACTACACACACCAACTTGTTAGGATGATTTTGGTGAAAGAAAACTCGTAGGCCAAGAACTTTTTGAGGAAATGATGGAAAAGATGAAGGTTATCCAAACCCACATCAAAGTAGCACAAAGTAGGCAGAAGAGCTATGCCGACAAACGAAGGAAGAATTTGGAATTTCAGGTAGGAGATCATGTTTTCTTGAAGGTATCTCCATGAAAGGGAGTTATACGATTCGGTAAGAAGGGTAAATTAAGTCCTAGGTACATCGGACCTTTCGAAATTCAAGAAAACATTGGGGTTGTAGCTTACCATTGGGAAATGCCACCAAGTCTCTCCATAGTTCATGACGTGTTCCACATATCACTATTGAGAAAAAATACATACTTGACCCAACGCATGTACTCACCTATGATGAAATTGAACTAGAACCTAATTGGTCTTATTGTGAAGATCCTATCAAGATTCTTGATACCAGAGAACAAGTGTTGAGAAATCGGATGACTCGTCTGGTAAAAGTTCTATGGATAAACAATAAGATGGAAGAGGCAATGTGGCAACCATAGGAACCTATGATGAAGAACCACTCGAATCTTTTTGTGTGATAGTATTCTAGAAATTTTGAGGATGAAATTATTTTAATGAGGGAATAATGTAACACACCAAGATTCCATAGTACATTTCCCTTTGAATAATTCAACAGCTTGCATTGTATGCAACTTTGAGATTCTAACACACCGTGACCAAACAAACTAGCTGTGATGAACAGTAATACCCACTTTTTTAAATTTTATAAATTTTATTTTTCAAAACGGACTTCATTTTTGAATATTTAATATCGAAATTAGCTTAGGTTCAATTTCTTTTACTTTTCTAAAAACTTTCAATTTTTGATGAATAATACTAAATTTTAATTAAAAACAACTTTTTTAACCGAAATAATTTATAGTGTTAATTATACATTTTATTGGTTTTAAAGTATCATTAGATTATATTTTTATCATTTAATATAATTTAGGTCATTGTGTGTAATTTCACATTTAAAGTGAACATAAACAAGTGTCGATCTTTTGATATTTATTATTTCTTAAAAACACGCTTCTTGTTTTGACAACGGGAATTAATTTTAAATTAATTTATACCACTTCTATGTTTTGAATTTGGAAAAATGGATTTCATATTTGGAATCAGGAGGTCCATATTGTGTAAATATGCAACTTTTATTTTTAAAAATTATGAATAATTACTTCGGAAAATATTTTATATACCATGGTTAAAGGGTAAATCTGGTAAATAAGGGTAAAATAATAATATTATAATAATAATAAATTACATTAACATGTGTCTTATCACTATTGGTTGATATATGTCAGACCATGGGCATCCTTGGGTCGATTTGGGGACCCCATGGAGCCACATGAGAGTGATAATGATATTTTACATCAATTAATCTAAAGTAAAGACAAAAATAACAAAAGCATGTATCTTTTAGTAAAACATTTTTATATGGGGTTATATAATTTATCTCTTAGACTATAAATATTAATTAGAAATATAAAACGATTTATTACATAATTTTATTTTATTTATAATTTTTAGTCATTAAATAATTTAATTTATGTATGACACAATGATGATTCAGTAATTACCATAATAATGAAATATTAAAAAATTTGATATTATAAATTTCCAAATAAAGGTAAATTGAGACTTATGATAAATTAAACTAATTTTCCTGGTTAATATTATATTTTAGGGTTGGTGAAATAAATTTTATTCTAATTAATAATGTTTTTATGGCTTTCAAAAAAATCAAATACTAAATAGTGTCAAAATTGACACGATTGACTTTTTAAAACAAATGCTATATTATTAGTTGATATAATATTCCTAAAAATATAAGTTTTGTCTAAAGAAATTAGATAATATTATATATATAAATAATGAACCACATGGGGTTTTATTGTTTTGTTATAGTAAGTTTATTAACCATATAATATAAAAATACAAAGAGACATGGTAAATGTCAAACTATTTAACTAAGAGTTAAATCTAAAAGATAAGGTTAATATGATGCCCTAAAATGTCTAAAACATATTGGTAGAGAGGTTTTCGACCCATATCCACCTTATACTATACATAATTAAATTTTTATCCATTAAAAGCTGAAAATTATTTTATTATACAATAATATTTCAAGCTTTTCCTAAAGTGACCCTCACTTCTCTTATAAAAGGGAACTTCTCCTTCTCTTAATTTCACACCTCCAAAGACTTTTTGCTCGTCCAAACCCTTACCAAATATCCTCCCAACTTTCCTCCCTTAATCCTAGACTCCTTTCATTGGTCAGAAAGCCATCCTGAGCCTTTTTGATCAAATAAAAAAAAACCCGAAGAAGAGGTAAATATTTCATCACCACTTTCAAGTTCTTTTATTCTTACACTTCCTATTTAGTTATTGTTTCCATTATAAAATAATAACTACAGTATCTTCTATATAATGTGATGTTATTATAAAAATGGTACAACCATAATCATTATTCTATGCATCTTATAAATGAAAAAGTCACCATATGTGCGTACGTACGACTTACCGTCTCCACATCGTGGTGTAGTTTGTTATTCAAAAACTTAATTATTTTGATGGGTATAATAATGATTATAACTGATTTAAATAATAAATATAACATGTTAAAGATTATTTATATCGGATATACCATCCAATTACATACAATTTCTCCATCAATGATATTGTCGCTTATGCGTACGTACGGATTACCATCTCCACGAACGCGATGAGATTCATTTCCCCATCGTAACCATTCAAGAATAATTTTCATTTTATGATTAAAAATAATGTTTAAGAACTTAATATCATTCTGGTTATGAATAAAATACATCATATCCATAACAAACATGACTTACGTTACCAAGCATATAAAGGAAAACACGTCAGTTAACACACAAAACGATGATACTACTAAAATATTATTAACAAAGAAATATTAGAATATCATATATGATATTATATATATGTATATAGTTCT
The DNA here is from genome assembly GCA_963277665.1 of Viscum album. Taxonomy (NCBI): domain Eukaryota; kingdom Viridiplantae; phylum Streptophyta; class Magnoliopsida; order Santalales; family Viscaceae; genus Viscum; species Viscum album. Next base: position 45,712,347 of record OY728130.1, on the reverse strand, counting down.
TGTATAATTTAATAAAAATGTTTTAACTATTATACATGAGGTTAACATACCATCTACTAAGGAAAAGTACAAGGTAATGGTTAATTTCACAATCTCGTTGTTATCTGAGATTGTTTTTACGTAAGTATCCACTAAGACCTCTTTATCATCCACATTCGTGTTTTCTTAAAAATATATTTCAAAAAAAAATTACTATTTACTAGACTATGGGTTAAAGTCATTTGTAAGCTTATTTTACCTTATCTGTTTTGAAAGTAATCATTCTGTCGTTTTCTAAACATGGTACTTTATGACCTTTTCGTCAAAATTAAGGTAAGAATGTTTTTTAACTTATACGACGTTTACAGCTATTTTATGCCATTATAACATCATAGAAGATTCCCTTACAAGCTTATAATAATATTTAAAAAATAAATATTTTCATTTATAATCATGTGACTCTTAAATGATTTCAAAATATAAAGAAATATTTCTCTCAAAAAGATTTGATTTCATCTATGTCAACATCCTTTGATAAAATTTACACTTGTTTAAAGTTGATTCATTATGATAAAAATATTCTATAATTTATTTAATTTTTTGTGATATGTTTGAATATGGATGTGTTATTTCTCATTCCATTCATAGTTTATTGTTAAAGTATTGAAATTCCGTATGCTAGTTTTAATATGAATGTTTATGTTATGTTTCAACCTTTTCATATGAGGAATATATTAGACTTAGTATGAGATAGGTGGAAACCACTATAGCTCCTCGGAGCATCGGTGGGTCTCATGAGACAATTATATGGGGAATTGTACAAGGCCTTTCCCAATTTTATATATGGTTTTGGCCGAGACCTAAATCATTTTTATACGTCTTGGCTGAGGCCTTGACAAGATGTTTTAGAATGTCTGTCATTATACATTCCCTCATTATAAAAATAATATTGATGGTTCATGTGGTTATTATACTAGTAGAATACCCATGAATATGTTTTATTATGGAATTATTTACTCAGCTCATATTCCTTCCATAAAGTCTTCATGTTTAGTATTTGTAAAGGAATGTGTTTTAAATTATTCATCATGCCTAATGTTTATGTTATCTTATGTTGTATTTCTTACCCTTACTGAGTGTTTGAGCTCACCCCTTTCTTATGTTTCATTTTCCCAGGATATAAAGAAGTCAGTTATGAGTGACTTGTAGGCATAATCTAGGAGACATGGATGTTTATAATGGAACAAATTAGAGTTGTATTTCTTTTCAAGTTGTAATGATAATCTTATGTATGTATCTTGTTTCCAATAATACTAAACTGATTGGTCTTTGAGAACATGCTTCCTTGTATCATGCCAATGTTATGTAACAATTTACTGACTCTAGGTAACTTGATTTGGGGCATTATAGGGTCTCAATCTGAGACAACTATCGATGGAACTCCATGGAGTCTCACCACCCCCTTGAGAAACAAACGGCCCAACTCATCCACTTTAGTTGTATCTTTGATCAAGATGAACTGGGATGATTGGTCAGATGATCAATCATCACCCAAATGGAATTATTACCTTATGGTGTATGAGTAAATCCACCAATGAAGTCCATGGAAACCTCATCCCACTTACTGATATGAATGGGTATTGTTTCGAGCAAACCGGAGGGCATTTGATGCTCCGCTTTCACATGCTGGCATGTGTAGCATCTCAACACAAAGTACGCTATGTGCCACTACATAACTAGCCACCAGAACATTCGTCGCACATCATAATAAATCATAGGGGCACCTGGATGGAAAACCCACTGTGACTGGTGTCTATCCTACATCACCAACTTCTGCAGAGATAATGACACTACTGAACGGCCCTTGAAGAACAAGATGCCCTCAGAAGACAATGAAAAATCAGAGGATGTCCCTCCACCATGAAGAAACTGCCTCAACCGTTGACAAAGCTCATCACTAGGCTATTTCCGCTAAATCGAATCCAAGAGAGAAGGAGTCAACTAAAATCTCACCAAGAACACACCCTCATTTTTCTCCTTATTCTCCACATGCATCTGAGCAAATATCCCCATCAAAGTCCACTAATCACTGGACTTCCTCAAATCCTACACTGGGACTTTTCTACTGAAGGAATCGGCCACCATGTTACCCTTTCCTGGGGTATATAAAATTTCAAAGTCGAACCCCTACAAGTGCTCGATCCAACGATGCCACCTCAAATTGAGGTCCTTCTATGAGAAGATAAAGTCCAAGCTTTTGTGATCAATGTACACAAAAACATTCTCCCCAAAGAGGTATTGATGGAAAGTATTCAAAGCATGCATCACATCTGATAACTCCAAGTCATGGGTCAGGTAATTATTTTCATGTGGTTGGAGTTGGCTGGAGCCATACGCCACCATGTGATCATCATGCATAAGCACACACCCAAGACCCATACCTAAAGCATCGCAATACACCACATACCCCTTCTCGATCTTAGGAAACAACTGTACAGGGGGAGGTATTCAACCACCGCTTTAGCTCATCGAATGATTTCTGACATTCTAGGCCCAATACAAACTTCACCCCTTTCTGGGTGAGTGTGGTCATCAGTGAAGAAAGACAAGATAAATCTCGAATGAAACACCTTTAATAACCAGCCAGGCCAAGGAAACTTATGATCTCGAACACATTATCCAGTTTCTCCCATGACATGACTGCATAGATCTTCTAGAGGTCCACTAAAAACCCCTTCTCTGAGATCACATGATAGTGAAATTTCACTTCCCTAATCCATAAGGTGCACTTTGAAAAAATTTCATATAGGTACTGATCCCGCAAAGTTCCCAAGACAATCCTCAAGTGATGTTCATGTTCCTCCTCAGAGACAGAGTATACTATAATTTCATCCATGAACACCATAATGAAGGACTAGAGATACTAGTGGAACACCCTATTCATGAGTTTCATAAATACTGTTGGAGCATTGGTTAATCCGATGGGTATTACCAAATACTCAAAGTGGTCATACCTGCTTCAGATGGCTGTCTTTGGGATATCTGCCTCTCTCAGCCTGAGTTGATTGTATCCAAAATGAAAGTATATTTTTGAAAACCACATTTCCCCCTTCAATTGACCGAAAAAATCATTTATTCTTGGAAAAGGGTATTGGTTCATAATTCTTACCTTATTCAGCTTTTGGTAGCCAATGCATAACTGGAGGGATTCGTCAGCCTTTTTTTTCGAACAACACAGGAGCATCCTAAGAAGAGACACTCAGGAGAATGAATCCTTTGGATTACAAGTCATCCATTTGAATATTTAATTACATCATCTCGGTAGGGGTCATTCAATATGAGGGAAGAGATATCGGTTGTGTTCCTGGTGCCATATCAACCAAGAACACCACATCCCGCTCCGGGGGAAAACTGAAAAAATCATTCGAGAAATCATCCGAAAAGTCATTCACTACATGAGGTTGTTAACCTTCAGGGGAAATACCATAGTACTTCAGCATGAGCGAATATAACTAAAAGATAATACTTCCCAACTCTGGGAGTGGAGGTCCTGCACAACCTGACTGAGGATCCCATTCTCCACGAAAAAACTTGACGACTCCTATCAGGATCCGTGAAACTCACTCACCACTTGTAACAATCGATGTGTGCCTGGAAGTGTACTAGATAATAAATGACAAGTATCATGTCAAAAAGATCCATATCTAATACCAAGAGTTCCCACTCCATATCAATCCATGACACGAAGAGCACACACGATGGGAACCTAAGACCCTGCTCTTTCTTCTTTCCCAGCGGCGTCACCAATTCCATCGCAAAAGATAACAACTTGGATGGAAAATTTGGCATGTTCACAAAACATGTAGAAATGAATTAAATAGAGGAACTGATATCAAAAAGAGTAGAATATATAGAATATGCAATCAAAACAGTACCTCAAACTATCAACGATCACGCCTCTTATCATTCTGGTGCCTAATCCACTACATGGAGATGTCTGGTCTCTACCTGAGGATAACCGCTAATATGTGGTTGTGACCTAAACTGGCTCTGCCCAGAACATAACCCCACCCTAACAACATGGCCTCTAAATTGATATCCCCTATCCTTGACGGCTCTGAAGGTGTTGTCACTCCTCTTGAAGCCACTGACCCTGTCCCACTCTGAAGTGGACGTGCCACCCCTCAAAAGCGCTTCAAGTGACCCATACCTGCACATTGATAAAAATGTTTCAGAGTAAGTGGGTAGGTTGGTCAGATGGGCCCTAGCATCCCACACTAGTGGAACATGACCGATCTCGCATCAGAAGCAACAGAGGTGAACTGCCTGGAAGAGTGGCCTGAACTACCACCTCCCTTCATCACCTGATCCTCCTGCTTCTTTTTCTTCTCTGAAGAGCTACCACTACACACAACTGATAATGACCTAGAGAAACCGTCCCCCCCTTTTCGGTCAATCTCTACCATGCATACCCCATCAACCACCTCAGAATAGTTCCTTATCTTAAATAAGAAAACCTGAGAGTATATCTCTGGTCTCAAGCCTTTCTCAAACCTCTAGGCCTTTGCTTGCTCATTGGAGATGATTTCAGAAGCATACCAAACCAAATCGGTGAAACGGTTGGTGTACTCTATCACAGATAGATTCCCCTGAACAATGTCTATGAACTCTTGCGACCTAGCATATGACAAGACCTCAGGGTAGTACTATTCATTGATGATGGCCTTGAAATCTCCCCTTTGCATCTGCTCATTCTTACCAGTTCGAAGTACTATTTCCCACCACCTACAACTAGGACCCTCCAATAGAAACGAGGCACATTTCACCCTGAGCTCCTCGGGTGTATCCATGAACTCAAACATGTGATCGATCTTCTCAAGCCATTCCTCTACTTCCTGGGGTTCTATGCTGCCTCAGAAGGTGGGAGGCTTATTTTTCAGGAACCCTTGGGACTTGTCCTTTCTAGGACCTGTATCATCCTCTCTAACAGGAGTTGATATACTAGTCGGTCCCTATCCTAGATCCTAGACAACCCAAACCATGACCTCTACTAGCCTCTGATCAATTGGTGTGGGAGAACTCTCTTCAGCTTCCTCCTGTGGGCACATGGGAGCTTTTCGGGGAGGCATGTTTCTACAAAATGAAACAGTCACAAAAACAATAGTCAATACCACAATTCTGAAAATTTTAATCAAATAAATCAAATATAAATAATGAAAACACATTATTGTAATAAAATAAACAACTACTCCACACCCACCCGATGTCCACGTGTCGTCTGCAGCCCACACATCTCACTTGGAAGTGAAGTTAATCAGACAATTCCAACGTCTCATGGTTACTCAAGGTCTTCCATGAGCAATGTGGTCCAGGAACCCTACTCATGACCAAAACCCCAAGCCCCAACAGTCCTATCTCCTATCTATCCTGACTCATCCGAAATTAGTAATATATCCCAACAACATTAACCTGCCTTTGAAACCATTTTGTCACAAACCAAATTTGGTCGCCAGAAAAACCAGTTCCAAACCCAGTCCATGATAATGACCAAAGGGCGTTCCCTATCCCTACGGGTTGTAATAAGTGCCCGAGTATCAATAAATTTGGTTTAGAAATGATTTACCCGAGTATAAAAGCATAAATCATTAAAAACAATCAATAGAAGGAATCTGAAATTTTCATGCCAAACAAGACTTAAGAAAAATCCAGAACTGAATACATGGTTTTAAATATAGAACAAGAGGTCCACACATAAATAAAAACAGCATAAAAACTACCAAAAAGACTTCATAAGACATGGGGTTGTCACCCCGATCCATCTCCACAATACCACACCATAGGAGGGGACTAAAAACCCGAACAACCATCACCTGAGGCTTTACCTTTACCTGAGTCAAACATAACCAAGTCTACTTACACCAAAGGGGTGTCAGTAGGGTGTAATCCTAATACAAATAGGATACCACCCAAAGATACAAAATATTATGCAATACAAGGTGAAAAAAAATCAGTTTTAATATATAAGAAAAACAACAATAAATTCCAAGAAATGCAACATTCAATTGAAAATAGTTTTCAAACTAAAACTTTCAGAATGTTAACACATTTAAATAATAGAATTTATCTACTTTAAATTACATCCAAACACACCCTAATACATGGGAAAATACCAAAAATCCAATGATCACCAAAACTGGGAACATCCCTGGACAACTAGATAGTATCGGGCCCTATGTACCTCGTACCTCAATGTAAAGCAACCATAGAAAAATCCATTCTCGTGCATGAGCCACTGGTAAGGAACATACCCATAACCTATTGGTATGAAAAAAATCATCCACATAGTTTATTTAGAGTTGTCTTTATCCAAAATACTATGTGAAATAGGGACAAAACCCATCTGGATCTCTAGCCGTACTAGTACATATTCTCCCACCTAGGTACCCGGGCTTCCCCCTTTGTGCTCAAACAATTTCAAAATTCTACACACAACCATTTTCATGTAAATAATCCACTAATGGTCACATACAAATAATACAGTATCTATACACACTTTATAGCACTTAAAATACACAACAAAACATTTTGATTTTCAATAAAACCACTACTCAAAATCCCGCATTGTTTTGCACTCAAAACTCTTTGAAATATCCACTTTTCACACTATGTGCACACTTTTAAGTCACCAGATCAAAGATTTAAGTTCAATAACCTTCAATTAAACAAAAAAATTTTGTTATAGGGAATCCCCATATGAAACAATAAGCGATATCTTTATAAAACCTCCATTTTCACACAAACATGGCACTTAAAAATTCATATGTTTCCCAAACACCATTAAAACAATTTTCACAGCAACACCCAAAGGAGATAAACATTCTAAAAATTATTTTCAGACATAATAAATTTTAATAAAATCAACTAATTAATTATTTGGTATCCCCAAATGAACCAATGAGATATTTCTATGAAAAAACTCCAATTTCACATAAAAATGGCACATAAAAATTCATTTGCTTTACAAACATCACTAAAACCAATTTTTACTCCAAGAATCAATTGAGATAAACATGAAAACATTATAAACAAAGCAAGCTAAGTCACAATGATTACACACTCAATGGAATCACCTACCAAATGTGTTAAAACCTTGAATCTTTTGTGAGAAAATTCAATCGCACCACCACCGCACATCAAGGAAGATAGATCAACCCTAAAACCAAAAGAATAGACCATGAAAACACAAAGTTAAACCCTGGGATCAAAACCCTAACCTATGGTCATTTTAGACTTCATTAAAGGTGGAAGAAAAGTCATGTAATGGGGAGGAACTAAGAGGGGGTGACACTTGAAATTCTATGAAGTTCTTCTACCTAATCCCCCTTCAAAATGGGGTTCAAATGAAGGTTTGAGAGGATTTGAGGGCTACCATGGATGAAATGGTCGAATATGGGAAGAAAGGGGCGAGTTTGGATAATCTTGGGAGGGAAAATAAGTAATTTAAATACATTTTTAATGACCTAGACATGGGTGCACGGTTTGTATGCATGGTTTGGAAAACCGTGCACCTAAATCGTGCACCCTCCTGTATCCCCTCAAAACATCTCCAGAAGCCACCAAAAAGTGTGGGGGCTTAGGGGGGACTTATGGGGTGATTTTAGGATAACAATATAAGAAATATAAGTACCTTTAATGAATAACTTGGGTGTGACACCATAAATACTTTATGCTAAACATTATTCATTGGGGAAAATAATTTTTACATTATTCAATTCATTGTGGCATTACAGTTGTTTGATTTTGAGATATATTATTTCCAACTGAAATTGATTATTAATTACATAAGGAAAAGAAATGATTAATTATGGGGTAATTTTATGTGGATTTCAATTGAGGTGTTTTGACACATATTTTAGTTTATCCTTTTTTGATTTAATTAATTAAATAAGTCTTAAATTTCAAATAATTTAACATTAGTATTTTTGTAGTTGGGTTTATTAATACTTCATTTTTATGTTTATTTTTTTATTTTTTCTATTAATTAATTAAATTTTTCTACGAAAAGTTTCTTATTATTTTATTCCTAATTTTCTTTGATAAATATTAATTTTAAGTCTATATTTTCGTTGTTAACATTTTTTTTGAAATCAAATAATTCATTATTATATTTTTTTTAAAAATTAAACTCAATTGTAATTTTTAATCTTAATATTTTGTATTTTAATATATTTGTTTTTAATTTTTTTAGTTAAAAATTATTTTTCAAATATTTACAAACTGTATTTGAATTTATTTAATTATTTAGTAGATCTAACATTCTATCTAATTCAAACTTTAATTTGACTATCATTTAAATAATTTTAAATATTTTAGATTTTAATTATTTTTAATTATGATTAATTGATGAATTTTAATGTTTATATTAAAGTGTTTCAATGGTACTCTTAGACACCACATTTATGAGTAGATAGATCTACCCGTTTTTATGCTTTGACCACACTAGATCTGCCGGTGTGCTTCCATCTACTGGTGGACTCCCAGTTCTACCATTTCCACCTATGATAAAAATCGTCTCTAGTTATGTTTTTAACTGGAATATCTAGTACACCCTTCCAATTAGAACATATGTCCATTTGTATTTCGAGCTGTCAAATCATTATTCATGGTGATTCATTTGATTCAAATGTGCAGATGGATTTTCCCTTGCATTTTGCGAGATGGTTCGACTACTCCTCAGTTGTGACGACAGTGACAAATCCCTAAGATCCTGCCTTGCAATCTGGAAGTACGAAGAACAAAAAAAATTAAGCTACTATGAGAAAAAAACTCATCATCTGAAGACAACATCGACGGCGATGGTGATGACAAAAGGCATTATCACATTGATAACATGTTTCTACCAACGCAAAGGTGCGGGTTTTTTCTACGACAATTTCCTGACTTTGGTGTGGTTTCATCTCACTTTCTGATAGAATTTTTTGTACAAAAATAGCATCAATTTCTAATGAAGGTGGAGTAACATAATTATTTTTGCAAAATATGTATATGTATTTCATTTTTGTTGTTATGATTTATTATTTAGACTTTTTGTGTTATGATCTGTTTTCTGTAAATGTTCTCTGTCAATCAATTAATTTAGAATTCCATTTTTTTGTTGCATCGTTCCTCACTAGAGGTTCCAATGCAATGTCCCCTGGAGGTTTTGGTAGGTTCCACATTAACTTACATTATGTTTCCACTGGAGGTTCCACTTGAAATCATTTTTCAGTGTGGAAGTACTAGGGGAGTTCCACTAGAAATACCATTGGAACTTCTAGTTGAACTTCGATTGGAAATCCCAGTGGAACTCCCAATGGATGTCCCACTAGAACTCATGGTGGAACTCCCATTGGAACTCATGGTGGAACTCCCATTGGAACTTCCATTGGGGTTTTGAAAAAATAATTTAATATAAAAATTATTATACTTTTTCAAAGGATAAATTCAATCAGTTTTATAAATATACATTTCAGGGGTAGTGTGGAACTCCTAGTGGAACTCCCACTAGACCTCCCACTAGAATTTTTAAATGCTAAATTCATTCATTTTTACAATAAATATGTGACTATTTATTTTAATTCTCCATTGTATGTTCTAGTAAAACTTCCAGTGGTAGTTCCACTAGAAGTTCTACTTGAAGTTCCATTGGAAGTTCTAGGGGGACATCTAGTGGGACTTCCACTAGTAAATTTTGGTGGGACTTCTATGGAACTTCCACTGGCACTACCAGTGGAACTCCCACTGAATTTTTCAAAGATAAATTCAATCATTTTTACAATAGAAATGTGTCACAATTTCACTAAGTATTTTTTTTAATTTTCAATTGGAAGTTCCACTGGAACTTCCGATAGAAGTTTCAGTGGAACTAGTGGAACATCCAGTGGATGTGGGACTTCAAGTGGGACTTCCAATGTGACTTCTTGTAGGACTTCCAGTGGAACTCCTAGGGGGATTTTCAATGGAATTTTCAAATGATAAATTCAAACATTTTTACAATAAATATGTATCACAATTTCAATGAGTATTTCTTTTTATTTCCCACTGGAACTTCCATGGGAACTTCCACTGGAAGTTCCAATGGAACTTCTAGTGGGAAATTTAGTTGAATTTCTAGTGGCACTTCCTGTGGGACAAATGGAACTTTAAGTGGTTATGGGACTTCAAGTGGGACTTCCATTGTGACTTCTAGTAGGAATTCCTGTGGACCACCAAGTGGGACTTCCAAAGGAATTTTCAAATGATAAATATATGTCACAACTGCAATGAGTATTTCATTTAATTTTCCACAAAAAGAGCCATTGGAACTTCTACTAGAACATCCACCGGAAGTTCTAGTGGGACTTTTAGTGGCTATTCCGGTGGCACTTCCTATGGGACTAGTGGAACTTCTAGTGGCTATGGGACTTCAAGTCGGACTTCAAGTGGAACTTACAGTGCGACTTACAGTGGGAATTCTAGTGGCCCTCCCAGTGGGGATTTGAGTTGAATTTTAAAATGACAAATTCAATCATTTTTGCAATAGATTTGTGTCACAATTGCAATGAGTATTTATTTACTTTCCCACTGGAAGTGCCACTGGAACTTCCACTGGAAGTTCCAGTAGGACTTCTAGTGGCAGTTCCATTGGCACTTCTTGTGGGACTAGTGGAACTTCCAGTGGCTGTGCGACTTCAAGTGGGACTTCCAATGCGAATTCCAGTGGGACTTCCAGTAGCCCTCTTAGTGGGACTTCCAGTGGAATTTTCAAATGATAAATTCAATCATTTTTATAATAAATAAGTGTCACAATTTCAATGAGTATTTCTTTTAATTTTCCACTGGAAGTGCCACTGAAACTTCCACTGGAATTTCTTGTGGCACTTCCAATGGGACTTCCCATGGTAGTTCTAGTGCCACTTCCTGTGGGACCAGTGGAACTTCCAGTGGCTGTGGGACTTCAAGTAGTACTTCTAGTGAAACTTACAGTGGGACGTCCACTGGAAGTTCCAGTGGGACTTCTAGTGGGACTTCCACTTGACGTTCTAGTGGGACTTTTAGTGGGACTTCCACTAGAAGTTCCAGTGGGACTTCTAGTGGGACTTCGAGTGGAATTTTCAAATGATAAATTCAATCATTGTTTCAATAAATATGTGTCGCAATTGCAATTAGTATTTCTTTTAAATTCCCACTTGAAGTTCCAGTGGAAGTTTTAATAGAAGAGACACTGGAACTGCCAATATAAGTTCCTGGGGGACTTCCTGTGGGACCAGTGGAACTTCCAAAGGAAATTCCTGTGGGACTAGTGGAACTTCTAGTGGCACTCCCACTTAAAGTTCCAATGGAACTTCCACTGAAGTCCCTAAAGAACTTACAATTTATTGAACTTCTATACTGTAATTTTGTGGATGACCCCAATAATTACTTCATATCTATTTTCTGGTGTTCATTTTAGGTCAAATTTGACCACCTTACAAATAATTTTACAAGAAATAAAAGATAAACTGATAGATGGTCATATAAATTCTTTGCACACTACTTCATTTTGGAATGTGTTTGAATCATTCATATCCAATACAGTAACAACATCATATCGCAAAAAATCCAATATTTATATTATGTATGTATTGGATTACTACAATCTTTCTACAACATATTTCTGATTCGGTGGAGGGGAAAGACATTTATTTGAAGCTGGTATCAATTAAATAATTTCACACGCACCGCACAAGGATTACGAGGGAAATTATCACTTTATTGTTAAGGATTAATATTTATTTTTAATTCAATGTATAATATACTCTTCATATGCTTCTTGTTATTGTAGTTTTGGTTTTGTGAAAAAAGTGGACTAGTGAAAGGGAATCAACAAGCAGCCAATCCACCTTTCACAAAGTGGGGCCTCTCTGATTTTGATGATGCTTTAAAGAAACTGAAGATTCATCAAGTTCCAACTACAGATATTGAGGAGATAGAAATGGTTATGGAAACTACTGTTGGATGGCAGAAAAAGGATAATCCTGAGAAGGATAGAATAAAAGTAGAAATTATGGAGTGAGAAACGGTTATGGAAGATTCTGTTGGATAGCAGAAAAAGGGAGAACAATATGATGACATAATAAAAGTTCTTGCAGAAAGAAATCGGTCTTGAAACAAAAACTGCATATAAAGGAAGTAATTGTTAAAAAACCGACCGAAAAAATTAAAAGACTGATGTTGTTAGTAAGTGAGAATGCTAGCATAGAGAAAAGAATAATAAAAGTTAGTGATGAAAAGAGTCATTAAATTAATAAGGAAACCCGAACAGAGGGTACAATTAAAGATGGAATGCAACAAGATCCTTCTGAAAACCCCACATCTCCCCCCGAAGTAGAACAACATAAGGAAAACCAGCAACTATAAGCCAAGGAAACTGGGATTGAGGAGCCTACAGATCAACTACAAGAAGATGATGAATAAACCACAACTTACATCATATCATCCAAATTTGACACATAGAAATTTAGAGTCTCCAAATGAGATCAATGATTAGAAATTCGATGTCCAGAGCTAGTATGTAAAAGAAATTGGATTCTTCTTTTCAGTATGAAACCCGACACACAAGAAGAAGAACAATAACATGATACAAAATCACTAGAAAAACCAAGTCAGCTGGAAAAAACAATTGAGGTACGCAGTGTTTCAATGAAAACAGAATAAAAAAAGGTTGTTATAGTTCTGTCAGGAAAACCTAAATGGGTCTGGCAGAGTATGCGACTGTAGAAAAATGACTATGAGCAGTTGCAAAATATTCTCCAGATGGAACAAGGTTGGTATGTATACCCTTCATTTCAAGGACTTAAATTCAATTACCCTAATATTTATTTGTTATTTTATACATTACTGTGATTATAATGTAGTCAATATGTATGGGAAGCTGAGAACGACTTGTATTCAGTTGGAATAGATGACATTTTCCAACTTTTCAAGAAAAGAATGACAAGTAGCTGGGTGAGCCTAATTTAAAAATGCTCACTATAAAGTAATATTCAATTTGTCTCACATCCTCAATGGGTTTTTTATTAATATTAGGTTATAGATGCCTATACTCAGCTTATCATAAACAAGTGTCAAATAGGGAATATGGATGGAATTTTCGATAATAAATCAACAATGATTACAAGTGTTGCATCCATAAGTATAATATTATCTATATTTTTTATGTTTTAAATGTATTAATTATTATTTTGTCTCACTATAATCATTTTTATAGAGAATTATATCTAGGAAAAACAACAATTTGAAAGTGTGTTTGCTAGAGAATCCCATAAAATAAGCAATGCAGTTGAATGGAAAATTCATCATCCCCATCAACATAGACAATCTTCATTATACATTTTTTTTGTTTGATATTGAAAAAAATAATTTCAGATACTATAACTCCATGCAGCCTTGAATGGGTCCTGCTGCAATTGACTGTTACCAACAAGATGCATTACAAATGGTAAATTATATCCTCTTCGACATCTAATGCATTTTCATATACACCAACTTACTGAATACAATCTATATGACACTTGCAGAAAATATTTTTTGAACTAGTCATCAGACAATGGAAAACCAAATACATAGATATGACTGCTCCAGTGCTTCCATTTATACTGGAAGATAGTCTCCAATAAGGGGACACAACATTAGAATATGAGTTAATTGTTTGTTATCTAATTGAGAAGCTGGCAACGAATCAAGGGTATAACAAGACCCTATCGCAATAAAAAGTTGATTACATACACCTGTATATGGTGCACTATTTCCTTACAGGCCCTGCATATAGTTGGAATGAATCCTCATATAGAAACAGAAGCTCTCTTGTGGAAATTTTACTGCCAGAATGAAGAATAAGTAAAATAGTTGGGGACAATGGATGAATAGTTCTGTTATCATTTTCACTACACTGGGAATATTATGTCCTTATAAGGGGAACCACTTTCTTTTCAGGGAATTTATTTGGTTTTGATTTTAGATTTAATGATTCTAATTGCTACTGGTAAGTGGATGAATAGGTATGTTCACACTTTAAGGATATTATATTTATTGTTTATAAGAGTGTTAAGTTTGGCCAACATTTGGATTTCATCAGAAGATGGGGAGTCTCCATATAGAGAGACTTCTCCCAAAGATCTAATAACTCTTAAACAGTCTTATGGATTTCTTCATCAAAATTCAAGAACTTGGATTTATCCCATCCTCAAAGACAAATGCATACATAAATCTAGAACCCGGATTTATCCCATCTTTACACTTGAATACACAACAAATGAATACAAAATGTTTACAAGTTATTGAAGTATCCAAATCCCAATACATTACAAAAAAAAGTGGATTATCAAATACTAACTCATCCATAAAGAAAAAATTCATATATAAATCTAGAACATAGATTTATCCCATCTTCACAGTTGAATACATAAAAAATGCATACAACATGTTTACATGTTATTGAAGTATCCCAATCCCAATCCATTACACCCAAAAGTGTACTGTCAAATACTACCACATCCTCATAGAACAAATGCATACAGAATTGTAGAACCTAGATTTATCACATTTTTATTGTTCCATATTGAACACATGCATACAACACATTTATAATTTCATGAAGTATACTAATCCCACTGTCAATCCATTACAACTTAATCTGGATACAACATATACATTTTTCAATTCAATCATTAGAATTTAAAAAACTACACCCATCTAATGTTGTCTACACTGCTTGGCCTATTCAAATGCTATCCAAGAAATCTACCACCTAAGATGATTTTCCAAATTGGTGGACAAAACTTACTGCAACAGAAAAAGTACAAAATTACAAATGGTTATAAAAAAGAATGCCCATAAAAAAATTGCATGTGAAACTATTTTTCTAGCTCGAACAAAAAATCTTATCTTACTTACTCCTTGAATCCCTGCATGCAAAGAATAATGATATCAGATAACATGTTAATAATAAAAAACTGCTCTTATAAATGAAATGCATCATAAAATTAAATCATATAGTCATCATAGCAGAAGGCATAATTTTTTTATTCAACGGTTTCCCCTTTCAGCAGCCATTGTCTAAAAACTTTTCAATCTATCTCCCCCATTCCTGTTTGATTTCTTTTTAAAAGAATCCTTTCTAAAAATTGTGTCTGAACTAGCACAACCATTAGCTTTATCTTCTAATGTATTTATGATAGACAACTCTTTTGAAAAATTACTGAAATTTGAGAAGGCAATTTTATTACCTACATTTGTCTCACAAGATGTGGTAATTAACTTCATTCCCATTGGTGTTAAATTTTTATAACATTTTGCTACAACTGATTTTCTATCATTAAGTACCACAGTAGAAGATCCTTTGAACATCACAATATTTCTATCCAATCGGGTCCGTCTCCCCAAAATATATTTTTCAGGTATTTCCCTCACATCAAGATGATAAAAAAAATTTATACTATGACAACAAAGATACCCAACAGACTCAAAATTTCGACAAGAACATTCTATAGCTTCATTTTAAGCTTCATATGATACGTGGAATTTATCTTCACAATGAACCATTCCAATAAAATAACTGAATTGAACTCCAATTTCAAAACAAGATATCAAAAAGCAAGAAACAACAAATTAATATTCATTCTGAAATAAATAAAATAATTTTAGAGTATATCAAGTACAAACTTAGCACATCAATTCTTAGTAAGGGTAAAGATTATGAGGCAACTTCTCCCACATCTGAAATTCTACCTTTGTTTCACGATACCAATTTTTTTCCAACAAGTGTTCAAACTACTTAAAGAAATAAACAACACTTAACTTTTGATGAACATAATCTTTAAGAAATTCATTAAACCTTTCACTTAATTGAGTGATGTGAATAACCAATGTTAAATTATCTTTCAAAAAGCAATGTGCCCACTTTTCTCGCAATACAAATACATCATCTAGCCACTGCGACTTCCCATCCCCATATTCTTCTCTAAGGGAAGACCACTCCTTATCAAACTGATTTGCATCATGGTATTCAAACATACACTTCTTAAATCTAGTTATAAAACTAGATCCATATTTCATCCAATTACCTAAATTCTTAATGTCATTTTACATCAAATGCCATGAACAAAGGAAATGTTGAGTTCCCACTAATACTAAAAAAATATATTTTCCCATTACCGCATCCTGATCAGTAAAAATAGTTTGAGGACACTTCATGTGATGCACTTGTAAATTTTTTTGAAACAACCAAGAAAACAAAGTCATTGTTTCATCATATAACAAATCTATCCCAAAAACAACAATCTCCCGATGATGATTGAACTCCACAAAAACACCTAACGGCCTTTACTCTTTATTAGTGCTAAAAGTGGTGTCAAACACAACAACATCTCCAAACAACTCATAATATGTTCTCATTTTTGGATCATCCCAGAAAATATTACTAATTTTACCATTCGTGTCAAAATTCATAGTATAAACAAATGATGGATTGTCCCGACTTTTTCCTTCCAGGTATTCTAACATGTAACATGCATCACCATGAAGAAAATATCTTTCCTGTTTAGACCTTAAAAAATTCAATTGATCAACACACGTGTACCCAATAACATCTTGCCCCCTGCAATAGCTGTCACCAATGAGAAAGAATCATTTAGTTTAATACCCGCAGAAGCATTCACATCTAACTAAGTTGCTTGTGCTTCTATTATTTTTATTTGTGACCTCATAATATTAATTGATTTAGGCCTATGCATGGTATGATTATGCTCTTCAAAAAATATAGTATATTCCTATTGGCCAAAAGACAATAAACCAACCCCCATTCTAGAAAGGATACATGTACGTGTCTCAACCTGAGGAAATTTCACCATGCTATCACATTTTTCAATCTTCTTATGACATTATTTTCTACATGAATAAATTCTTGATGTGACAATTGATTTATCCTTTCTCCTTTTATTAGAGTATTTTTGGCTTACACTGAACCCATTTACTCCCCCATACGTGATAAAAAAACATTGTGCTTCGTCATGTAACTTGAACATCATCCCTACATCTGGTTACGTATGGGGGAGTAAATGGGTTTAGTGTACACCGAAAATAATCTAATAAAAGGAGAAAGGATAAATCAATTGTAACATCAATCCTTTAGGCATGTAGCAAAGAAGGTCATATGAAGATTGACAAATGTGATAGCACGGTGAAACTTCCTCGGGTTGGGACAATTACAGGTTTCCTTGCTCTAATGGGGGTTAGTTTATTGTCTTCTGGCCAATATGTTTGTACTATATTTGTTGAAGAGCATAATCATCCCTTGCACATGGATGAATCAATTCATATGATGAGGTCACAAAGAAAACCGAATCACAAGCATATGAGTTAGATGTGAATGATTCTGTGGGTATTAAACCAAATGATTCTTTCTCCTTGGAGACAACTATTGTAGGGGGTGATATGTTATTGGGTACTCATGTGTTGATCAATTGAATTTTTAAGGTCTAAATGGGAAAGAGATATGATTCATGGGGATGCATGTGGCATGTTAGAATACCTGGAAAGAAAAAGTCTGGACAATCCATAATTTTTTTTATATGATGCAGTTTGACATGAATGGTAAAATTAGTAATATTTTCTGGGCTGATCCAAAAATGGGAACAGATTATGAGTTTTTGGAGATGTTGTTGTGTTTGAAACCACTTTTAGCACTAATAAAGAGTGTAGGTTGTTAGGTGTTTTTTGGGGTTCAATAATCATCGAGAGATTTTTGTTTTTGTGGCAGTGTTGTTATATGATGAAATAGTGACTTCGTTTTCTTAGTTATTTCAAAAACAAATTACAGGTGCATCACATGAAGAGTCCTCAAACTATTTTTACTAATCATGATGAGGAAATGGGAAAATCCATTTCTATAGTTTTATTGGAAACTCAAAATTGCCTTTGTTCATGGAATTTGATGCAAAATGGCATTAAGCATTTAGGTAATTGGATGAAATATGGATCTAGTTTTCTAACTAGATTTAAGAAGTGTATGTTTGTATACCACGATTCAAATTAGTTTAATAAGCAGTGGTCTTCCCTTAGAGAAGAATATGGGGATGGTAAATCACAATGGCTAGTTGATGTATTCGTATTGCAAGAAAAGTGAGTGCATTGCTTTTTGAAAGATGCTTTAACATTGGGTATTTGCGGCACTCAATTAAATGAAAGTTTTAATGGATTTCTTAAAGATTATGTTCATTGAAAGATAAGTGTTTTATATATCTTTAAGCAGTTTGACCTCTTGTCAGAAAAAATCGTTATCGTGAAATAAAGGAAGAATTTGAGATACGGGAGAAGTTACCTCGTAATCTTTACCCTTACCATGAATTGATGTGCCAGGTTTCTACAAGATATACACTGAAATTATTTGATTTATTTTAGCATGAATATCAATTGATTGGTGCTTATTTTTTGATATCTTGTTTTAAAATTGGAGTTCAATTCAGTTATGTTATTGGAATGGTTCATCTCAAAGATCAATTTTGTGTGTCATATGAATCTTCAAATGAAGTTTTTGAATGTTATTGTTTAAATTCTGAGTCCATTGGGTATCATTGTTGTCATGTTTTAAAAATATTCATCAGCTTGATGTGAGAGAAATATCTTAAAAATATATTTTGGGGAGATGGACCCAATTGGCTAGAAATATTGTGATGTTCAAAGGATATTCTGTTGAGGTACTTGCTGATAGAAAATCAGTTGTAGAAAAATGTTATAAAGATTTGTAATGAATGGGAATGAAGTTAATTACTGTATCTTTTGAGATAAATGCAGGTTATGACATTGCCTTCTCAAATTTTAGTAATTTTGAAAAAGAGTTGCCTATCATAAATACATCATTGGATAAAGTTAGTGGTTATGATAGTTCAAAAAAAAAAAATTAGAAAGGCTTCTTTTAAAAGTAAACCAAGCAGGAAAGGGGGAGATAGATTGAAAATATTTTTAGACAATGGCTGCCAAAAGGGAAAACTGTTGAATAAAATAATTAAGCCTACTGCTATGATGACTGTATGATTTCATTTTATGATGGATTTCATTTATAAGAGCAATTTTTTTGTTAATATGTTATCTGATATCATTATTCTTTTCACACAGGGTCTCAAGGAGTAAGCATGATCAGATTTTTTTGTTTGAGCAAGAAAAATAGTTTCACATGTAATTTTTTTATGAGAATTATTTTCTATAACCATTTGTAATTCTGTAATTCTTCTGTCGTGGGAAGACATCTCCATCAATTTGGAACTTCTTATTTGGAGGTAGATTGCTGGGATAACATTGGAAGAGGCTTATTATTGTTGACAACATTGGATGGGAGTAGTTTTTTAAATTGTAATAACAGAATTGAAAAATGTGTAGGTTGTATCCAGTTTCAGTTGTAATGGATTGGCAGTGGGATTGGGATACTTAATGAAATTTTAAATGTGTTGTATGCATGTGTTCTACATGGAACTATAAAGATGTGATAAATCTAGGTTCTGAAATTATGTATGCATTTGTTCTGTGAGGATGTGGTAGTATTTGATAGTCTACTTTTGATTATACTGGATTGGGATTGAGATAAATCAATAACTTGTAAACGTGTTGTATGCATTTGTTGTGTATTCAACTATGAAGATGGGATAAATCTAGTTTCTAGATTTCTGTATGCATTTTTTCTTTGAGAATGTGTTAGTATTTGACAGTCCACTATTGGTTGTAATGGATGGGCATTGGGATACTTTCATAACTTTTAAATGTGTTGTATGCATTTATTGTGTATTCAAGTGTGAAGATAGGATAAATCTATGTTCTGGATTTCTGTTTGCATTTTTTCATTGAGTATGGGATAAATCTAGGTTCTTGAATTTTGATGAAGAAATCCAGAAGACTGAGTAATATTTATAGGATCTTTGGTTGAAGTCTTTCCATATAGAGAATCTCCATCTTCTGATGAAATACAGATGTTGGACAAACTTAACACTCTTATAAACAATAAAGATAATATCTTTAATGTGTGAACATACCTATTCATCCACTTACTAGTAGAAATTAGCATAATTAAATCTAACAGAAAAACCAAATAAATTCCCTCAAAAGAAAATGGTTCTCTTTATAAGGACATAATATTCCCAGTGCAGTGAAAATGCTAATTGAACTATTCATCCGTTACCCTCGACTGTTTTACTTGTTCTTCAATCTGGTCGTATAGTTTTTACAAGACAACTCCATCTTCAATAGGATGTTTCATTCCAACTGTATGTAGGGCCTGTAAGGAAACAGTGCGCCATATACAGGCACATGTTATCGAATTCTTCTTGAGATAGGGTCTTGTTATACCCTTGATCCGTTTCCAGCTTCTCAATTAGATAACAAACAATTACCCTGCAGTCTAATATTATGTCCCCTATTGGGGACTATCTTTCACTAAAAATGGCAGTGCTGTAGCAGCCATATCTAAGTATTCGGGTTTTCATTTTCTGATGAATTTTTCAATAAATATTTTCTGGATGTGTCGTATAGATTTTATTCACTAAGTTGGTGTATATGAAAATGCATTAGATGTTGAAGAGGATAGAATTTACCATTTGTAAATAATCTTGCTAGTAAAAATCAATTGCAACGAGACCCATGTGAGTCTGCATGGATTTATAGTAGTTGAAATGTTTTTCTTCAATATCAAACACGAGAAAAGTCTAATGAAGATTGTCTGTGTTGATGGGGATGAAGACTTTTCCAATCAACTGCATTACTTCTTTTATGGGATTATCTACCAAGAACTCTTTCAAATTGTTTTTTCCCTAGATATAATGAACTGTAAAAATGAGTATAGTGAGACAAAATATTAATTAATATATTTAAAACATCAAGAACATAGATAATATTAGACTTACCAATGCAACACTTGTAATCATTATTGATTTATTATAAAAAATTCCATCTATCTTCTCTATTTGACACTTGTTTATGATAAGATGAGTATAGGCATCTATAACCTAATATCTATAAAAAAACAATGGAGGATGTGAGAATAATTGAATATTACTTTACAGTAAGCTTGTTTAAATTAGGCTCACCCAGCTACTTGTCATGATTTTCGTGAAAAGTTGGAAAATGTCATCTATTCTAACTGAATAAAAGTCTTTCTCTGCTTCCTTTACATATAGACTACATTATAATCAGAGTAATGTATAAGAAAACAAATAATTTTTAAGGGAATTTATTTTAAATCCTTGAAATAAAGGGCAGACATACCATCCTGGTTCCATCTAGGGAATCTTTTGAAACTACTTATAGACTTTTTTCTGTATCCATGTACTCTACCTGACCAATTTAGGTATTCCTGAAAGACCTGTAACAGACATTTTTTGTTCTATTTTTATTGAAACACTACCTACCTCAATTGGTTTTTCCAGCTGACTTAGTTGTTCTAGTGATTTTTTCCTATTGTTTTTCTTTTTCTAGTGTATCAGGTTTGATATTGAAAAGAAAAATCCAATTTCTTCTACTTCCTAGCTCTAGACATCACATATCTAATCATTGATCTCATTTGGAGACTCTTGGTTTCTGTCTGTCTAGTTTGGATGGGTTGATGTACAAGTGTGGTTTGTCCATCAATTTCTTGTAGTTGATCCGGAGGCTCCTTAATCCCTGTTTCCTGGGCTCCTAGTTGCTGGTTTTCCTTCTGTTTTTCTACTTCAGGGGGAGATATGAGTTTTTCAATAGGATCTTGCTACATTCCATCATTAATTTTACCCTCTATCTGGGTTTCCTCCTTGATTGAATGACTCTTTTTAGCACTACTTTAGCTTATTCTTTTCTCTATGCTAGCATTATCACTTACTAATAGATTCAATCTTTTAATTATTTTTGTCTTTTTTTAACAATAGATCCCATTTTATGTAGTTTTCATTTTAGAGCCGAATTTTATTTTGCAAGAACTTTTATTCTATCATCCTCTAGTTCCCCCTTTTCCTGCTGTCCAACAGAAGCTTCCATAACTGTTGTCGGCTCCTCAATTTCGACTTTTATTTTGTCCTTCTCTGGATTATCTTTTTTCTATCATCCAATAGTAGCTTTCATATCCATTTATGGATCCTAAATTTCTAAAGCTATAACTTGATGAATCTTCAGTTTCTTTAAAGCATCATCAAAATCAGAGAGGCTCCACTTTGTGAAAGGTGGATTGGCTACTTGTTCATTCCCTTTCACTAGTCCACATTGTTCACAAAACCAATACTATAATAACAAGAAGCATATGAAGAGTATATTATAAATTTAATTGAGAATAAATATTAATCCTTACCAATAAAGTGATAATTTCCCCTGTAATCCTTGTGCGGTGTGTGTGAAATTCATTAATTGATCTCATCAATTGTTGGTGTATTGAATGATACCACTTTAGTGTTCTCATGTATCTTAAATTATTCACATAATTGATAAAACCCCAACTTAGGTAAGAACCTATAGTAGGGGAAAAACAGTTGCACATGTGTATAAACATATAAGTGTTGCCGTTTCAAGATGATCATGTTCTTCATCTCTCTTTATTACTTCCAAAAGTTCTGATTTTATTTCATTTTGTGTCAACAACTTGACACCAGTTTGAAATATCCTTAAATATAATGATTCCTTATTTGGTTTGAATGAGTAGGAATTGTCTATTTCTATTTGACATTTTGTTATTGCAATGATCCTTTGGATATCAGCTTCATAGAAATTTCTTTCCCCTCCACCGAATTGGAAAGAAGTTGTTGAAGGATTGTAGTTATCCAATACATACATAACAGAAATATATAATTTTTTGCAATCCAATGTTGTTAGTGTATTGGATATGAACTCTTTAAACATATTCCAAAATGGAGTTGTGATCAAATAATTTCTATGACCATCTTTAAGTTGATATTTTATTTCTTGTAAAATTCTTTGTAAGGAGGTAAAATTTGACCTAAAATGCACAACTGAAAATAGATTTTAAGGAATTATCGGGGTCATCCACAAAATTATAGTATAGAAGGTAGAAAAAGTCTAACTTCTATTGGGACATTAGTGGACGTTCCACTGGAACATCAAGTGGGAGTGCCAATAGAAGTTCCAATAGTCCCACAGGAAGTTCGGTTGGAAGTTCCACTGGTCCCATAGGATGTCCCATTGGAACTACCAGTGGCAGTTTCATTGGAATTTTTAGTGGAACTTCTAGTGGAACTTCTAGTGGCACTTAGAGTGGCACTTCCAGTCGCACTTCCAGTGGAAATTCCAGTGGGAAATTAAAATAAATACTCATTGCAATTGTGAAACATATTTATTGTAAAAATGATTGAATTTATCATTTGAAAATTCCATTGGAAGTCCCACTGGGTGTGCCATTGGAAGTCCCAGTGGAACTTCTAGTGGAAGTACCACTGGAACTTCCAGTGGAAGTCCCACTAAAAATTCTGGTGAAACTCCCTCTGGAAGTCACACTAAAAGTCCCATAGCCACTAGATGTTCCATTAGTCCCACAAGAATTGCCACTAGAACTTCCACTAGAAGTGCCACATGAACATCCAGTGGCACTTCCTGTGGAAAATGAAAAGAAATAATCATTGAAATTGTGACACATATTTATTGAAAAAATGATTGAATTTATCATTTGAAAATTCTACTAGAATTCACATTGGGAGGTCCACTGGAAGTCCCACTAGAAGTCGTACTGGACGTCCCACTTGAAGCCGCACAACCACTGGAAGTTCTACTAGTCCCACAGGAAGTGCCACTAGAACTTCCATTAGAAGTCCCACTGGAACTTCCAATGGAAGTTCTAGTGGAACTTACAGTGGTAAATTTAAAGAAATAATCATTTCAATTGTGACACATATTTATTGTAAAAATTATTGAATTTATCATTTGAAAATTCCACTGCATGTCCCATAGGAAGGGCCACTAGAAGTCCCACTGGAAGTCGCACTAGAAGTCCCACTTGAAGTCCCACAGCCACTGGAAGTGCCACTGGAACATCCAGTGGATGTTCTAGTGGAAGTTCCAATGGAAGTTCCAGTGTCACTTCTAGAGTAAAATTAAAATAAATACTCATTGTGATTGTGACACATATTTATTATAAAATTTATTGAATTTATCATTTGAAAATTCCACTAGAAGTCCCATTAGGAGGGCCACTGTAAGTCCCACTTGAAGTCTCACTGGAAGTCCAACTTAAAGTCCCACAACCACTGGAAGTTCCACTAGTCCCACATGAAGTTCAACTAGAACTACCCCTAGAAGTCCCACTGGAACTTCCAGTGGAAGTTTCAGTTATGTTCCAGTGGAACTTATAGTGGGAAATTAAAATAAATACTCATTGAAATTGTGACACATATTTATTGTAAAATTTATAGAATTTATCATTTGAAAATTAAACTAGAAGTCCCACTGGGAGGGCCATATAATTTCCACATTAAGTCACATTGGAAGTCCCACTTCAAGTCCTATAGCCACTGGAAGTTCCACAAGTCCCCCTGGAACATCCACCGAAAGTTTGAGTGGAAGTTTCAGTAGCACTTATAGTGTAAAATTAAAACAAATACTCATTGAAATTATGTCACATTTTTATTATAAAAATTATTGAATTTATATTTAAAAATTCTCATGGGAGTTCCACTGGTAGTGCCACTGGAAGTCCCACTGGAAGTCCTCCCAAAACATCTAGTGTAAGTCCTATTGGACGTCCAAATGGAAGTCCCCCTGGAACTTCTTGTGGAAGTACCGCTAGAACTTCCAGTGGAAATTTGACTTTCACTTCCAGTGGAACTTCCACTAGATGTTTTACTAGAACTTACAGTGGAAAATTAAAAGAAATAGTCACATATTTATTGTAAAAATGACAGTATTTAGCATTTGAAAATTCCAGTGGGAGTTCTAATAGGAGTTCTACTGGGAGTTCCACTGGGAGTATCACACTACCACTGAAATGTATATTTATAAAACTGATTGAATTTAGCATTAAAAAAAATATAATCATTTTTATATTGAATTATTTTTTTGAAAACACCAATGGAAGTTCCAGTGGGAATTCCACCATGATTTCCAACAGGAGTTCCACCGTGAGTTCCAGTGGGAGTTCCAGTGGGAGTTCCATTGGGATTTCCAGTTGAAGTTCAATTGGAAGTTCCTATGGGATTTCCAGTGGAACTCCCACTGGAACTTCCACACTGCAAAATAATTTCAAGTGGAACCTATAGTGGAAACTTCGTGCATGTTAAATTGGAAGCTTCTGAACCCTCCAAGGAACATTGCATTAGAACCTCCAGTGAGGAACGATACACCAGAAAGAATGGAATTATAAATTAATTGATAGACAAAGAACATTTACCAAAAATTGATCATAACACAAATGTTCTAAATAAAAAACATAACAATAAGAATTAAATACAGATACATATTTCAGAAAAAATAATTATGTAACCCCATATTCGTCAGACATTGATGTTGTTTTGTACAAAAATGTGTATCAGAAAGTGAGACAAAACCACACTGGAGTCAATGAGTTGTCGTAGAAAAAACCCACACCTTTGTGTTGGTCAGAACTTGCAGACAACGCAATAATGACTTTCTATCATCACCATCGTCATCGCTGTAGTCTTCGGATGCCCAGTTTTATTTCCGTAGTAGCTCGATTGGTTGTGGTCATCATACTCTCGGATTTTAGGGAGGGATCTCAGGGTTTCATCAAAGTCATCGTAGCCGAGGAGTAGTCGACCCCTCTCGCAAAATGCAAGGGCAAATCTGTTTTCACATTCGAATCGAATGAATTGTCATGAATGATGAACCGAAGGATCGAAATACAAATGGACCCGTGTTTTGATCTGAAGGGTGTACTAAATATTTCAGTTAAAAACATAACCAGAGATGATTCTTATACCTTTTCAATAGATTTAACGATCTTTTTTCTATCATTCTACCGCCACATTACTGCAACCTCCAACTTATCCACTAGTATCTATTTCTGCTTCACCCACAAAAGATATGTCTATGCCCTTCCATCTACAGGTGGACTCCAAATTCTACCATTTACACCCACCTATAGATATATCTACCTATCCTTCCACCATTCTATCACCACACTGCTGCCACCGCTAGCTTATAGATCCACCGGTCCTATCCCACCACGAGCCTTGTTTCGCCACATGACTATCGATCATTGATTGATGGAAACTCCCTATTGAAGTAGAGCTACAAAAGCTGCACCAACCACACCCATAGCCTCTAAAACCTAATTTTATACAAATGCAACCTTATGTTGGTTAGATATTAAAGAAGATGAGAGAACAGGGGAGATCTGAGTTGGTGTGATGAGGAAGATTACAGATTAGCCATCTTACCTCCATAGATGAACACTAATTCCCTAGCTGAAATCGACCTCAAACCACCATGATGCTGCCACTGAACCACACTAGTAAAGGAGATTACTCTCATCTGAGACCCACCCCTACTGAAGTAATATCTCTCCTCCGAGAGATAGGATACCCGTGTGCGGTAGCTCGTAAGGAAGAAAGAAAAATAAAATAATAACAATAATGAATGAATTAAAGAAAATAATAATATTAATAAATAAACAAACAATATAATATAAATTATATTTAAATATAATAGTAATAATAATGATGATGATAATATATAAAAATATTTTTATAAATATATAATTATATTAATAATAATAAAAATAATAATTAGTTTACATGTAAATATATTCATTAATATTTATAATAATGATACTAATAACATATATAATTTATATCTATAAATATAAAAGTTATATTTTTATTAATTATAATAATTTACTAAATAATTTACTTTTTGTTTTGAAAACCGACCTGAAGTAAGTCCAAGTTCTTCTCAAATAGTCGATTCAAGGTTGTTAGATGGGTGTTTCTTATGTCACATGTAAAATATCGTGTCAGATACACATGTTAATTGATTGATCACTCACCGAGTGATGTTGGTTGAAGATGTTAGTGACCCAACAAAGAATAAAAGAGGATAAGTATAGATTCATGGAACAGATATAGGAAGATGAGGACCTCTGGATGAGAGCGGGCAGATAGAGTAGTAGCATGCATTGTGACCATTACTCTAGGGAGAATTCTTATCCCCTGTATCTTCCTTCATAATTTTGATTTTGTATTATTTTTCTTGAGTAGTAAATATTTCATGGTTAAATTTTGTGCTTGGGGATTTTCAACTTCTAGTTTTATACTTCAAATTCTTCAAATATATTTCTTCTTCAAATTTCAGAATTGATCAGTGTGGTCAATTCTAAAATCTAAAAACTATTTCTTGCCTCTCGTATAAAATTTTAAAACTTTGTAAATGATTGGTGAGATAGTTTATAATGTATTTATCATCAAATTACATTGTTGTTTAAGTGTATTTTGAAGTGGAGAACTTCAAGAATCATTTTTCTGCATGTTTAATCTCCCAACGAGTGAAATTAATCAACTTTTGAGGATAAAAATTCAATAAAATTACTATGAATGAAGAAATAGATTCAACCCAATTGGTTTAATCTCCCCTATAATCTTTCTAGATCGAATTTATCAATGTCATTCCTCACATCCCATTCATCATATTTGTCTCAAATTGATTCAAATTCATCACTATCTCATCATTATTTTTCTTTTATTTAAAAATTAAATAAAATATTTCATCCATTGTTTACAGTGGATTTTTTTTCTAAATTTGGTACACACCCTTCCCTGTGGTTTTCCACCCTACTAGCTATTATACATTATTCATTATAACTTAAAAATAATTAAACCTACACATTTTTACTGATGAACGTGTCAATCCTCATTATCCCTATGATGCTAAAATAAATGGATTTTCTTCTTCATCTCCAAATCAATATTTTCCATCTACTTTACTATCTTATTGTAAAGTATATCAAATGAAAACTTCATAGAATATTAGATTTCCTCATTTTCATCTATGTTTTTGTTAGTGGGGGAATTTCTTTATATTTTCCCCAATAAAAACCCACTAAAACACACTCTAGATATCATTAATTTCTCTTGGATTTCATCAGGGTTAATTAAAAATACTTTGGTCCTATTTTATAATGGGGATCAAGATGAATATTATCACTTGTGGTTGTACTATTCTTAGAAAATCTTGGGATTTTATATATTTATTCAGAAATGGTCTACTTTTTGAAAAAAAACTATAAGGAGAACCGGCGATAAACGATTCCAAAAACACCATGTATAAGGGGAAATAAGAAAGAAAAAGAACATGAACATAGAGATTTACATGGTTCAAGGATAATCTCTTAATCCATAGAGAGGAAAAATAACTTTATTGTAATAGTTATCAAATTACCGTACACACACACCATATAGAGAAAATGTTCCTTTGAATTTGGGCATCATGGTTCTTGAGCATGAAATGAAAAAATTCAAGGATTTTAGTCACTCTTATGAACAAGAGTTTCATGTGATACATATAGATCCTACAATAAAATAAACTATATTTATGAAAGATCTCGATTCAATGTATGAGGGTCTATCTTCTGCATCACATGACCCTAGAACTATAGTATTCAAGACTCCAATTCCTCTAACCATCCTAGCTACTAATTATGAAATAGTTTCCAAGGGGGGGGGGTAAATTTAGATCCAGAGGATATCACAACATACCGAGTAATAAGGAAAAATGAATGTTATAAGGTCCATGATCTGGTTACTTAGACCCCACTAAGGGATTTAGGAATCATATTGGATTCCTTTATTAACTATTTAAAATCCAAATATTTGGAATATTTGACTACGACATATTCTATGTTACCACCATGAACTAGCATGATTCCTATAAGAAAATTTAAATTTGGTCAATGGATACAACTATAATGGATATTGGGGTTATGGAATCTAACATATAACCTATATAATTACATAATAGGGGGAGGATAATACTAGAAATTTATCCTTCTTCTTTGAAAATATAATTATTTTTTATCAACTAAAGCATCAATTTTCTATCATTAGAGACAAACTTGTAGAAGTATCATCAAGGATAGAAATTTCTAAGAGGAGAGTGGCCATCCTAGAAATTTGAGTTGTCCAAATGCATAAAACGAAGAATGTTGAATGTATATATCTTGTCTATTAGTGGTAAATGTTTGATTCCTCTCTCTAAATACTATCTACCTTAAATTACTCAATGAAAAAATGCTTATTTTACATATGTAAAATTATACTTCCCAGATACTAGGTATCTGTATATAACTTCAAGAGAGTATTCAAGATATAGGTTTACCTATGGTTTTATGTTTTACCAATAAAATAACCCCATATTCAAATAATTTAATTCTCAATACCCAGAAATAAATGATCAATTATTTAGAGGGTGGGAAGGAGAGTGAAATGTTTTAAATATTCCTCAATGATGAGAATTATACATTAGTGAATAACATTGAGGGAATTTGAATCCAATTTTAATAAATTCATATGGAAGTGTGTAAATAAAATTTTAAAAATTATTGAGTTAGATAGGATATTATGAAATGTTTTCCTTTAATATATAATCCCTAGATGGGTATAGGATGGACATGTGCACTTACACTTTCACTATACCATGGGTTTGTCCATTTATAATTGGGAGACCATTCCTTTGAGCTATATTACTTTTTGGATGTGTATTGGTTAGAAATTTTCAATTATTAATTCACCATAGAAATGTGTAGACATTTTAGATTCATAATAACATTCCTTTTGGTTATGTACCAAAGATGGTAATTGATTGGGAATGTGCACTTATGCCTCCACAATACAAAGGGTTAATCTGTTTAGAATTGGAAGAATGTTTTGGCAACTCAATCATTATAGATGTGAATTGGGTTTTATAGGAAAGATGAATGTTTAATAGGGTTTAGATAACCATAAATTTTATGCCACTATGAATTGATATTATTATTATTATATAAATACATATAACATAGATACTAAAAATAAATAGTGAATGGATTAAGCATCAACACAACTGAGATGGGTTATGATGCATGGGGTGATGGGGTGATAAAAATTTTATCTATTTTTTTACAAAATATCTAGACCTAATGACAATGTATTAAAATTTATTGGGCTAGATAATAGTCCTAAAAATATTTTAATCTCATTCTATTTTAATATTTTCTTCTCTAATCTATGGATGATGGGATTAACGAGCAAAAACATTACCTTTTCATAGACTAACCTTTATATTTTTTTATCTAGAGAGTTTAGTATCTCTTTATCTATAGTTTATAGTGTTATAGGTCAGACCATGTAATGTTTGAAGTTTAATTTTATATAACTTTGACTAACAAGATTCTTTTAGTTTAAGGGTATATAGATTATACCAATGGTTCTTTATATTTCAAGGTCGTATTTCTAGAAAAAATAGTGATTTATAGTTTAGGTTTGAATTGATTTAACAAATAATGTTTTACTATTTAAAATTCATGCATATTAGGCCAATGGTGTTGTGAAATTTAAGGCCATGTAACTTAGACTAATGGGGTTTTTCATTTGAGGTTGTGCAACTCAGATTGAAATGATGCTTTAACTTGGGTTATTTATGGCACAAAGACTCGATGTTAATGATTTTGTATATCTAAAGTATAGATGGAAATTGTTTTTAAAGTGAAATGAATGGTAGAATGGTTTTTATAGTTTAAATTGATATTAACAGAACCATTGGTTCTTCACAGTTTAAGGTTATACATTATAGACTAGTGTTGTACATTTTAAGGCCATGTTGATTGAAGGTGATTTTTAGTTTAAGGTCAAAAAGCCTTGAAATGCATGTGTTGTTTAATTTAACATCATGTGTCTTATACAAATGGTGTTTTATAATTTAAATTCAATCATCTTTGAACAATTATATTGTATATTATAAGTTCATGTAGCTCAGAAAGAAGGTTCTATATAGTTTATGGTCGTATAGCTCATACTGATAGTAGTGTTCATTTTAAGGGCTATGTAATTTAAGAAAATGTTTCTTAGTATTTTATGTCCATACCATATGAACTGAAATATTATACAATTTATAATCTTGCAATATAAAGTGTTTTTTTTTCAATAGAGTGTCAGGAATTCCCAAAATGAGGTAGTTGTCTTAACATGAATAAATTCAACCCAATGAGAGTAAGAAGTAAATATAACACTTGTGTGAATTAAAATATGAGATAGAATATTGTGAAATGAACCTTGATATAAAGTGGAGAAAAAAATATCAATGGGAATTAAACACTAATTTATCTTGATAGTGTGCATAACACATGGGGGGAAAATTGAGATATATTTCAAATATATTTGAACATGAGAATATTTAATAAGGTAAATCCTGACATGGAATGTTTTAATAGAATATTATGAGGTGGGAACTGATCATCCAGGACAACTGTTGTCCATGTTTGGATGAAGGGTCTGTTATGGTACCACTAAACTGATATATTGAGGATGACCACAAACGAAGTTCAAAACATGGATTTTATAGTAATGATTCCAAAATAATATGGAATTAGAGGATATTTTCTTCTACATAAAAACATGCCCTTAGTTGGGTATTAAAGATTCATACAATGAGATCATGTGTCTTCATTGTTCTGAAAAGGTTCCTTTTTGATGAGATGCACCCATTACCAATAAGCATAAAGGATTAATAGTGATTCAAACAATCATGAAATGAAGTATATCATATAAATAATATAATATTCAAAAGTATTGTATAATATTCTTGAATTATAAAATTATATATTAGGTAAAACACTCTAGAAAAATTAACATGAAACACAAATAGTTATTAAAAAGGGGACCTTGGTATCATAAAGGTGATTTGAACCCAACATGGATGAATTGGATTTAGCACCATGGCATAGTAGGAAAAGGGTATGGGGTGGGGAATAGGTGCATCTATCCCCAATATAGTAAATATATACATGAGTATATATCATTTAAAGATAGTAATAAATCCATATATAGTTTTGAATAAGGGAAGGATCTCTAGTATGAATGTTTTGAACCAATCCTAACATGAATTATAAAGGATCCCACATAATAGGGTGAAACAAATGAAAAGGGAAAGAAAATAAATGAGGGATAATCTATACTTTGGAATGGGAAATTATACATGAATGAAGAAAAAAGGAAATGTTATTGTGTAATGGGGGGAAATGTATTAGAGTGGAAAAATTTCGTTAGGTCGGTGATAAGTGATCTAGGTATTGTAATGTATCTTGTGAAATTGGGAATCAATCCATTCATAGTTCTAATCATGGAGATCCTAAGGTGAAAATGGTGAAAGGATAAATATGATAACTCACGGGAATGGTAAATCTGATGTAAATATAGGTGATCCAAAGTCTTTATGTGGATTAGGCTCACATTCAAGATTACGATTATTTAGATATCATAAATATTTAACCTGGTGAATACAAACATGAATTGAAGGTATCATTAATATATAGATTTAAAGAGTCATAAAAATATCAACATAGATCAGTCTCAAATACAAGTAAATTATGGTTATATAGTTTAACATTGTCTGTAAGGGATAAATATGCAGTTGAATGCCATGTGGAAAGTATGGGTGATGTATAGTTTAAGGTGATAGATAAGTACCTCATGTCATGAAATTTTAAGTAGCATGAAAAGGATGGATCTAAGAAGTTTAGGGTTATACATGATGTGCTATGTGTCATTCAGTTTAAATTCATACAACCAAGACCATTATAGGTATTTTATGTTCAAATAGGATGGATGATATAAAGCCATTGTAAATTGGTATGTGAATCATTTCCTGAGAAATCTCACATTGATAGGAGGCTTAATGAGATATCTATCTAGAGTTATCAAAGAATATGCTTCATCAGAGTAGTTTTTCTATATAATGTAAGTCCCATCCAATTTGGGCATTGATTTTGGAGTCTTTTTCCCTTGTATCATTGGTCACCTCAAGGAAAACACTGTTTCCCCTTATAAAATGAGTGTAAGGAAAGAATCTTATTAAACACTCATGTCACTCAATTTTGACGACCCTCGGTGTTATGTAGTGTCTATAATACCATTTTAACAAGGTTTTTAAACTATTATAAAAAAATTTATGATCATTCATCTTCAGTTATATGAATATAAATGATTCTATAAAACAAGGCTAACTAGACATCGATAAGTAGACCTAATTTGAATTCTTACACCAGTGAGTATGGATTCCCTTAGATAGGGGTATGTGTAACGGTGTGATAATCCCATAAAGAATATGGGAGATTTTCAAGACATGTATTCTTATCATTATCCACTATATTTTATGGGATATTCAATAGGTTCATGTTAAAGGCCACTTTCCCTATATTGGTGTTTGCATGATAGCTTGAAGAATAATTAGACTGTATGTTATATTTAGAGTACAACTTCTTTAACTCATATAAACAAAAGTATTTTTAATTATCTATGAATATAATTAGGGAAACTCAAAATCTATTAATGATATTGTATTTTATAAAAAGTGATTCTGAATTTCTCCTTTAGGGGTACAACTTCATATCATTTGGAAAAGACATTGGTGGTAGTGAAGATGAACATGAACTACCCAACCAGAGCCATATAGTAAGGAATCATGATATATATACCCCTTGTAGAAAATGGTTAGGATTAATTTGTATCATGTAGAAAATATAATTGTTAATTAAGGAAGTTGACGTAAAGCGGTCATATATAAAACTTTTATGAGAGTTCTATGAACCCATGCATTATAGATGACCTAATGTAGCCAAGTATCTTAATATAATGAGAGAATTGATTCTATTTTTAAAGGAATCACATTTTTTAACAAATATTTATTTTATATCATTAATGGTCTATTCTCCTTCAACGCATATGAGAAGGACCTCATTTAAACCTTTCTTGTAAAATATTTTCTAGTAATTTGGACCATCACAAAGGATGAAATTTACTAATCATTTGTGAATCTATTCCCATTTAATATGGCCTTATGGAAGATCTCAATTTTTAAGGTAGTCCAGTAACAAAGATATCCAATTATTTATCTATTTAAATTTTTGGTATGGGGACTCTATCCAGGTCAAAGTGGTGTCAATTTCATTCACCTCTCACATTTACTTATTGATTAAAAGAGCCACCACTCATTGATAATTTTTCCATATAATCATTTCATCATGATATGGGTTAGAAAGAGTGGAATCTAGGTTAGCTAATGTGTCAAATTAGTCAATATGTAGTCGTGGAACATAGGAAACAATCAACTTAGTGAGGAAAAGTGAAATCAAATATCAAGTATGCATTATGAAAAATATTTTTATTAGAAGATGATATTTTTTTATTCAGAAGTGGTTATAATACCTTATAAATGATTTTCCAATGTTTTTTCATAACTTCTACTAAATTGACCACCCACATTGATTATATGTGACTGTCACAAATTGGTGGTATGTTAAAAAATTTAGAGGCATTTATATTAGCGGTGGTCTTAACCCCTTCTAAAAAAATATTTTTTTTGGAAAATAATTTAAATGTAAACCAATTATATATTTAAATATAAAAAATATTAATATAATTATTGGATATGGTTTAATGATAATTGATAATTTTTTGAATAAAAATTTAAAAATATTGAAATTATTTTTCCCACTCCCTACGTGAAGCACGCACCCTCCTTGAATTCCCTATTTGGATTGGAAAAAATCACACAAAACTCCCCCTACACCCCTAAATTTCACCCTACATGG
This sequence comes from Viscum album, assembly GCA_963277665.1. Classification (NCBI taxonomy): domain Eukaryota; kingdom Viridiplantae; phylum Streptophyta; class Magnoliopsida; order Santalales; family Viscaceae; genus Viscum; species Viscum album. The sequence goes on along the minus strand of OY728130.1, from coordinate 45,677,561 downwards.
CTTCCCTTTCCATGTAAACACACCCAATCATACTCCCACATAACCTCACACGGAAGTGTTAAATAAATCAAACCGCTAACAAGATTCGAACTCACAAATTCATGGAATATGGACAAGGTATCTGAACAACTGATATAAAGTTAATTTCAAAATCAATAATATATATATATATATATACCCATATATGAACATATTAGAATATTTAAATATATATATATGTTTACATTTAATAATATATCAATTTACATTTACATTTATATTTATATTTATATTTAAACTTATATATATATATTGTGAAAGGGATTGATTCCATGAGTTTGGAGACCCACCCACATGAATACTTCATTGAAATAAAAGAAAAGTGGTATAAGGGGAGGTGATAGATAAAACACAGTGAGAAGATCGCAAACCAAAAACATGTAGGCAGAAAAATTCCCAAGAAATAGAAAAAAAACACTTTGAATCAACTTATTTTATCCTAAACCTCCTTATATTACCCTTATTACCTCAAATTCATAGGCATAAGATTCTCCTCTACTTCTTAGCATATTTTTAAGGTTCGTGATCTTTATTCAATGATATAGTAATACTTTTAGTGCCCATATTTTTATTTTCAACCATCGTCCCATTTAAGTTTTATTGTTAGACTCAGTATTAAGTAAAAATAGTCCCATGGTAGCATCTTTAGGGGTTTGAGGTTGATACATCATTAGAAAAATCCAAAGATTACTTGAGATCCACAATGAATTTTTACCAATACAAATATCATTTTGAACCTATGACTTTATTTCTTTCAACAGCAAGTCTTTGTTCTCAGTTTTACTATTAATAATAATAAAGGAATTAGTTATTTACCAGTGGTTTTGAAATCATATCTCAAGTATGAATTACAAAATATAATTTTTTCCTTCCTCCTGCTAAAAACATGTGGTACATTGGGGAATAGTTTCCCAAGTTCCCTATTTAGGGATTTTTTTTTATTCTAGTAATATGAGGAAAATTTCCAAGCATCATTCCCACCATGACAAGAGCTGCAAACTTGATAAGCTCACACACTCCATACTTTTATATAGAGATTGAAATCATTCCAGAATCTTTGATAGCCTCTATATACATAAAACAAGATTGTGGGCCCACAATAACCACTTGAATAAGATCAGAGTGCTTTTCCCTCATTGGAAATTATTTTCTTCTCACTGATCAATATTTCAGGTATAATCGAGTGACCTTAAACTACCATATCACCCTAAGGTTTAGATATTCTATCCCCTGGTGACTTTTCAATAGCATCCCTACTAGAGGTGTAAGTTACTAGAGGGGACAAGCTAGGATAAATTGAAGCAATGGGTTCAACATTAGATTTCAAATAGACCTGATCTTGCAATGAAACTTGATCAATCCATAAAACTTCAGTTGCACCAGGGTCCATTTTAGACATAAGTTGTGTGGTGATTTCATTCCTAGACATGTCTGAGCTCAGTCTTAATGAATCCACATGTATCATATTGCCATGATTACCTACATTACTAGCCTTTGAATCAGTAGTGGCTACGATCATGTGGCTATCAACATCAAGGTGTGTATCCCTTGAGGAGTCTCCCATAGGTGAATATCCACAAATACCTATAGCCTTCAAAATATCCATAGGTTGATTAGTCTTAGTGTCCATTACACATTAAGAAGGTAGGTAAAAGGTAACCCCATATACTAGCTACGTATATCTAGTTCTATTAGATGGGTTGTTTTGTTTATCAACTCCCTTGATTTGTCTAAAATTAAAATCAACATGAGAGTTAACCCCTATAACATTTTCTATCCCCTTTTATCAATAGATTTAAAATACCTTTATTCCTATAGATAAACTGATTCTAACTCAGGATCACTTTCTGAAGAATATTACTCCTTAGATTCAGTACAATCATTATTTCTATTCCTAAATTAATGAGAAGGAATTAACCCACCCTTGATCTTGTTTTGAATCTTAAATTTATTATAATTATTGGGTTTTTGAATCTTATAATCAAATCCTTCTTAATATTTTATGGAAAATAACATATTTTGAGTACCCTCCTTAGAGTCACTATCTCCATTAAAGTTACTTTCTTGGACCTAGGCCTTTCTAGAATGACTGTTCCTACAATTTGCAATGGCATGACATTTAGGCCCATAAGAGTGAAAAACCTCCAACTTGCGGTATTTTTCAAAAGATTTTCCATTATTATTATGATCCTTACAATAGTAAGGCATCCTCTCAAAATAAATAATCAAATCAAACCTTATTTTTTTAGTAGATAAAATTTTTATTCTAATAATAGGTTAACCACTACTACAGACCGACCCTTTAACATTGTGTAAAAAGTGATTTAACAACACTAAAAAAGAATTATTGTCCTCAACGCTGTTAAAAGGGGGGTCCCCTTAATCAAAAATTTCATTAGTGATGATAAAAGGTCCCCTTTATTAGCACTTTCATTAGCACTAATAAAGGCCCAACTTGTTGTAGTGTGTTGTTTGAATAATAACACACTACAATAAATACACCTATAACCTATATAAAAATACACATGTATGAAAATATATATATTTCATTGAAATAAAGTTTAGATCATAAATTTTAAAAAACACTACTATATACATTTAAAAAAATGGTCTGTATAATTACATTTACAATTAATATCCCACAAACATTTAAAAACATTAATGTTTCATCACCATTGACACCCACGATCCCATCTTAAAAAAATCTGACCATGGTATTAGTTACCAAAAAAATCACCACAGATAAAGAAAAATAATCCACCTATATAAAAAAAAATCTTATGTTGGTAATAATATAAATAAATAAATAAATCCTAAATATGAAATAATTCATTAATAAAATGTCAATTTAAAATAAAAAATAAACACCTGAAGTTATACCTATCACACCATTCATTCTATTGAGGTGTAGTTGATTCCTACAAGTCAGAAATGACTTTTGGATCATTTTCCTAAATTTTCAAAATAATACAAATGTGTTTACTTAGTTTTTAGTAAGTCAATTATTCTTTTTACTAAAACTAAAGTCTATTTTAAATAAAAAGATACACATGGAGTTATATCAGTCACAATATCATCATATTGAGGTTAGAATTATTCCTATACATCAAAAATTACTTGTGTATTATTTTACTAAATTATTAAAAAAAATCAATATTATTTTTCTCAGTTTTGTGTATATCAATTGTGTTGTTTACTAAAATGTCATTTCAAACTGGAAACATGTACTTTGAGTTATACCAGTCACATCATGTGTCATTTTGATCTCATAATACATCCAACACATCAAAAATTACTTATGAATACTTTTTATAAATTATCATGATAATCAGTGAATGTTTTCTTTGTTTTTAGTGAGTGGCACATTTTGAACTAAAATGTCAATTTTAAACTGATAACACACTTTGAGTCATACCGGTCACACTATGTGCCTGATTGAGGTGTGGTTGATTCTTATTTGTCCCAAATTACTTATGGTTCCGTCTAATAAAGTATAAAAATAATACCTTATAATAAAGTATCAAAACAATAAGAATTTATTTTCTTGGTTTTTCAGTATGTTACTTGTTATTTTTAATAAAACTAATGTAAATTTTTAAAAAAAGACACACTTGGAGTGATACCGGTCACACTGTGAGACAGATTGAGGTTCAGTTGATTCATACATATCAAAAAATTCTTATGTATCTTTTTACTAAACTATCAAAAAAATCTAAATGTGTGTTCCCAGTTTGGAGTATGTCACTTGTTTTTCTTACTAAAATGTCATTTCAAACTAAAAAATGCACATTGAGTCATACCAGTCACATTGTGTGTCATTTTGATGTTAGACTACTAACACACAAAAATTACTTATTAATTTTTTTCCTAAATTATCAAGACAATAAGAGATAATTTTCTTGATTTTTAGTCCGTGACACCTTAGGAACTAAAATGTCAATTTTAAACTGATAATGGAAACTTGGAGTCATATAGGTCACATTGTGTGTCAGATTGAGGTGTGGTTGATTCTTACACATCAAAATTTTAATATGAATCATTTTCCTAAATTATCAAAACAATATGAATGCATTTTATCAATTTTTAGTATGTAACTTGATCTATTTACTAAAACCAATGTCAATTTTAAATAAAAAGGAACACTTGGAGTCATATCAGTCCAAACGCAAGTCAGATTAAGGTTAGGTTGAATCCTATACATCAAAAATGGCTTGTGGATTATTTTCCTAAAGTATCAAAACAATACAAATGAATTTTATTTATTTAAAATAGTTCTCTTGTTCTTTTTACTAAAATTAATGTCAATTTAAAATAAAAAGACACATATAAAGTTATACAGGTTACATCGTGTATCAGATTGAGGTGAGGTTGATTTCTACACATCAAAAATGACTTACAAACCACTTTATAATATTATAAAAACAATAAGAATATGTTTTATGGGTTTTTAATATGCCACACATTATTTTTACTAAAATTAATGTCAATTTTAAATAAAAAGACACACTTAGATCCATATCATTCACACCGTGTGTTGTATTAAGGTGAATTTGATTCCTAGATATCAAAAATTATGCATAGATAATTTTCTTACAACATCAAAATAATAAGAATTGGTTTTATTAGTTTTCAGTATTCCACTTGTTCTTTTTACTAACATTAATTTCAATTTTAAATACAAATAAACACTTGGTGTTATACCAGTCACACTGTGCATTGGATTGAGGTATAATTGATTCATAAATGTAAAAATGACTTATGGATCATTTTACTAAAGTATCAAAACAATCCAAATGGGATTTCTTGGTTTTTAGTATGTCACTTGTTATTTCTACTAAAATTAATGCCAATTTTAAATTAAAAGACACACTTGGAGTCATATCGAGCACACTTCTTATCAGATAAAGGTATAGTTTATTCCTTCGCATCACAAATGACTTATGTGTCATTTAACTAAATTATCAAGACAAGATGCATGTTTTTTATTATTTTTTAGTATTTCACTTATTCTTTTTTAATAAAATAATTTCATTTTTAAATGAAATGAAACACTTAGAGTCATACCGAACACATCATGCATCGAATTGAGGTGAAACTGATTCTTACATGCCAAAAATGACTTATGGATTAATATCCTAAAGTATTAAATCAATCTTAATGCATTTTCTTGGTTATGAGTATGTTATTTTTGTTTTGAACTAAAATATAAATTATAAACTAAATACATACAATCTAAATCATACTGATAACAATATGTATCATATTGGGGTGTAGATGATTGAGTATGTGATATGTGTTTTGATTTCTATTATCCTCAATAATCCAAAAAAGAGAGAACATGCTCCATTTTTATGTAATAAAAAATAAATTCTCCCAGAAACACTTCACATTTTAGGCAGCATGGGGTTTTCTCTTCCATAAAAAAGGAGTCTGTTCTCTCTTTTCTAGCTTGTTGCAGATAGTTGAAATAAAAAAATATGACTTCCCCAAAGATCTATGAAAAAACTAAATAAGTTTTATATAAAAATGATAAGTAAGTTAACTTAAAAATAATAGATAAAATGATGACAAAAATAATTAAATATGTATTTGGAATTAACCTTTTTATGATGGTTGTATACATTCTTGACCCATTTTCTTATTTTCATTATTTTAGTTGCAACCTTGAAGTCCAATCTCGGATGAGCATGAGCAACTTTGAACAAACCACCCTAACCCGAGCAAAACAATCCACCCATATAAGAAAACAAATTCTTATATTTTTAATACTATAAAAAAATAAATTAAACATAAATATGAAATAATACATTAATAAATTTTCAATTTTAAACTAAAACCATACAATTTGAGTCATACCAGGCACATCGTGTATTATATTGAGTGCATGATCATAGAAAATAAGTGAATTTTCCTTGTTGATGAAGTCATTTCTTTATGATATATGTGAAAATTAACAAAAGAAGTATCAGATAGAAAATTTGAAGAAATTAACTAAAAAACTTAGATAAAATGATGATAAAATAAACTAAATAAGAAGTAGGAAGTCACAAATTCATTATTTATGTGTATATTCTTCCTTCAGGTATGTTCCCCATTCATTTATAAAAAAATATTTTTTTCTTTTGAATATGAGGATTTTCAACAGTCATATTGGTACTGGAAAAATATAAATACATAAATTATTAATAAATATTTTAAATAAAATTGTAATTATCTTTAAAAACAACTCTTTAGGGATGCTAGTTTGTTGATGGTATATGATATCTCTCATAAATTTACAAACATAATAATAAAAATCTATTCCATTTGTTTATTTTAGACACTGAGAAAACTTTGAAAAAATAAGTAATTTGTTTTGATATGTGTTTTGATAGTAAAATGTTATTATATATACCCTAATACTTGTCCACTTATAGAATTCAATGGGAACCTTTTGCGCACAGACTGTCCTCATGCCATGATTTTCATGATATTTAAACACCTCCCTGTCAAAATAGAATTCTCATTAAAAAATAATAAAAAACATACAACTTGAATTTTAGTTTTAAAATTTTGGATGTAGTGTATTACAAATTGAAAAAAAAATCATCACATGTGGTTGGTTTGTTGGGTATCAATGTAGTGAATCCAAGAAATAAATATTTAGAGTATCCAAATTGACTGCAATGAGTGCCCAATGTTGCCAAAAAACATGGAAATGAATAATTACTAAAAGGAATGAAAATATATTTGATATGATAAAATTTTATATTTTTACCCTTGAATCATTGGTATTAAGAATATTCAGTCATCTGTAACTTTTTTTCAAACAATCTGGTCAGTTTTACGACTATTTAATCTTTTTTTAATTCAATTTATCTTTGGTCTGTATAAGTAATGTGAGGTATAATGATTCCATATTTATGTTCATGGGGTAATTCATTAAATTGGTATTGATATATATTCCTTCAAAAACTATGAATTGTATTTAGTCATAATTAACATAGTATATTAGTTATTGAATTAAAATCATGAAAACACACCTCATGTATAAATTTAAAACTGGGAATCCTAGACATTCATACTTGAACATTTAATTTACATTATCAAGATCAATTAAGTCATTAATGGCAACTCTGTATATTTATTCTTTAAAATAAACTGTGTAATTACTTCCTCTTTGAAACTTTGTATCTACATGAACCTTCAATGTTAGTAAATGTGGATATTTAATGGGTGGGATAAAGATATTTTATGAATATATTTTTTATTGGTTGGTTAATCCTTTAGATGTGTTTGATTAATAATTTTGTTTCACCTCTCCCCTTTTTCCATATGTAATAACATTTTTCGATCTATTTTTTTTCATTAATTGGTAAAAGTTTAGCATGAAAAATAAATTGGAAATGGATACCTCCTTATTGATATCTATTTTACAAGATATTATATCCTTGATAGGATTGTTCCAATAGTTTTCTTTATTGTATGAATTTTTTCATCATCAATAGGATCAGTTATCTCAGTGCTTGGCTAATGAGCTATGGTAACCCCCACTCTCACATGACTTATTTGAAGTGGTCGTTTGTGTAGAATATCTTCTTGAATATTGAACATGATAGACCTCACTATAAGGTTATGTGTGGATGTTGATAGATATAAATCATAGTCATTTTCACCCTGTATAATATCTGTATAGGAAAGGTATTAGTGTCTATCTAATTCAAATTTCACAGAAAAAATTATGGGAATATTGATTACCTTATATAAGATATCTCTTTGAGGGGAATAGATCACCTCAAAGATGGTGGGGGATAGGGTGAGATTTTTATATAGTGGTTGTTCTTGAGTTGTTTCTTCTCTTTACTTCCCCCCATAACATTATCTATTAAATTAGACTTCTAATTAAGTTTTTATTAATGGGTAGATAATATTTCTTTCATCTCTTCCATTTCTTTATCTTTATCTCCACATTCTTTTCTTTTCTCAAAATATGTTCGGGGTGTCACCCCAAAACCCTAACATCTAATATAACTATACTTTTCTGGCCGCTTCAAGGCCATTGATAGTAGGTTTTCATCTAATGAAAGTGTTGATGATTCATGTGTCTATGTTAGGTAGAAAAATATATAAAAATAAGTAATCAATATTAAGTAATAACGATTTAAAATAATTTTTTTATTATGTCTTAGTTACACATGCTTCACATACTTTTTATTAGTTTTCATCTATTAGTATCTCATATTTATTTACATGTGCCTCCTTCCATATCACAAGATGTGGGATGGAAGTGGCTTTGGATTTAGATTCATCAATCTGCATATAAATAGAGGAACATAAATATGTTTATGTTTCTCGTCACATAAAAGTATTAAAGAATATTTAAAATACATAATATTTTTTTTTCAAGTGAAGCATACCTCATCCTTGCTTTATGGTAGGGGTACGTTGGTTTTGTTTCCCACTCCTTATTTTAAGTACCTAATTTTTGTTTCATAAATTAAAAATTCTTAAATAAATTTATCAATACACGAATTTTCAAACAATGTATTACTATCCAAAATGAACATAAAAAGATATCTCCCCTAGATAGATAGTAGACCCATCCCACAATGCTTAGTTTATTATGTGTTCCTACATATGCAGTGGGTGTAGGATTATTTTCCATTAAGTGTCTTTCAGATGACATTTCACTAGAATTGTCAGAAAGCCTCTATGGGCCTTTCCAACAAGCATTAATACAATTTTTTATAGGATTCATCCACTATAAATGAACTCTTCAAGGGATAATTAAGAGAAAGTTAATGTTTTATTAATTTATTTTTTAATAATTTAAAGAAATTATATCATAATGTAACCCAAATTTCTTCCCAAATTAGTGTCTTAAGAATGGTAACAACATGATGCTATAAAGATAAATCAATCTTCATGAGTTACCAAGTGGTGAGCCTAGTGAAACTACTAAAAATTACCTTATTGGGGTTAATATGATAGCCTCATGCATTCTATCAGACCTCTAATTTTATTCCATTGAGTTTCACTATAATAATGTTTTCTAACACCATCACACTATAGCGCTCTTTTTTTTTTCAGCAACAATGGTTCTTCATCGTCTACCAATTCCTTATGTTCAATATCATCAATATGTTATTCCTCTATATTAAGATAATTAAAATATGTATAAGGTCATTGTTTCTCTATATTGGGAGCAACAACATGTTGAGAAGCCCGTTGTTCCTCGGGATTGGGGGAATCAATACATGCATAAGTCATTATCTACAGAAGTGGTTCAAAATTTAATTTAGATTACATAAATTAAGAAGTGGATATATAATTACATGAGGTAACACAATGTATATTACAAAAAATATATCATGATTATTTAAATCCCTTTTTTTAAATGTTGAAGGGATTTGACCCCTCTATCGAGTATTCAAATCCCTTTATTTTAGTATCCTATGACATACAAGACCCAGTCTACATTGTGACCACTATGAAATGATTGTGATGTCCCAATGAAAGGTTCATACTTAGTTTAATTTTCATCTGACTCTTCAGTGGTTTTAGTTGATAATAGAACAATTGAACACTTTCTATTTTCAATATCTAGAACATAAAATACCTGTATTGCTTATGATGCCATGATAAATAGTTCATATTTTTACCCTTTATTATTGAAATTCACTTTCACGAATCTCAATTTATCTATTTTAATGTCACACCTGTTATCAACCCACTTGCATTGAAAAATAGACACTTGGAATATTGTATAATCCAAATCCTATATTTGTTTGATTATTCCAAAGCAAGATATATTTTCATAAATTGGATTTCTGTCCCTGGTACCATATACATTCATCGATTCGACCATTTGTGTAACTCCACTATTTTTCAGGGTATTATCTTCTTCATGTTCATTTTTTTAGAATGTATCACCATTAATTACATAACTATTATAAGATAATACATGAAAACTTGGTCTTCTGGCTATCCATTGATGTCATTCTAAAATTTAATTCGGATGTTCATCTTACTCCTTAATGGTCTAGAAACCATCCTATAAACCATTGATTTGGTGTATTTTATATCCATATTTCATCCCTTGGTGGATTAAAATTCCAAATAATTTCTTTGTGGGATTCAAAATATGGGGAAACCTCTAAACTATTATGAAAAACATAAAGGTGGGCATATTACCAATCTGTAATAGTGGTTGTGACAATATCTATTCCAAAAATTCCTTCACCTATAAGCCACCTAGTGTGATGAGATTTTAGTAGACCAATGATTTTAACACAAGAGAGGTAGTCAGTATAGAATTTAATGGCTTCCTCAACAATATATTGATCCGCAATACAACCCTCTAGAAAACTTATATTTTTGATATACCCTTTTTTCAATCGGGTAGATTCATCTATAATGTATTGGACCACATAGTAGAATCTCTCCCACTATGTGAACCATCATATCAAATAATGTCAGTGAGAATAAAATTTCCAATTCATATAATATGATGGAAATTTATTTTTCCATATTTGGAAATTTCATTGGGTTTATAACTTTTCTAAATATAGCTTTGAAAAATAAATTGATCATGGTTAATTTATGACAAACATTATTGGGACAAATTCATTGTAAAGATACAAGCATTTTATCTTGCATCATAAAAAGACAATCATGTGATTTAAAATCTTTTAACATTAAATCATTCATTGATATGATATTATTGATATTCGATGAATAAGCCTATGGAACCTTTATGTCATTCACGAAGTTTCAAAACTGCTATCTCTCATTTCTTAAAATATTATAAGTAGCTGGAGGAAGAAAGTCCATTTTTCACCATTCACTGATGCCAACTCTACCTATATTACCATGTCAATCATGTCAACCCTATCATTAATCACATCCCTTTTTTTCTAAGTAAATTTAGTAACGTTTCAATGATCCTATCACATATATTTTTTTTCAGCATGCATAACATCAATAAAATTTCTGACGTACAGACAGTATGATAATTAAAAAAAATTCCTTTTCTAACCGGTTTTTTGTAAGGTTTTTTGAAAAATGTTTATCAAAAGTAGTTTCCATATCTTTCACTTTCTCAAACATTTGATCAACTATTAGTGAATATAGTGATATATTTTCTTCTGAACTCCCATTGAATGATGTCATTCAAGATCATTACTTATGTCTTCAGGGTATTCATCTTCTATTTCTTTGTGATCCTTCACGCATGACCCCATATTGGTTGGGTGTAATAGACCCCACAAAGTTTTGGATTGGGTTGGTGGATTGGGAGAAGGTGGAGCTGTTGGGGTGCACTTTTGGAGTTTTGGGTTTTTTCAAACTCATGTTTACAATGGTGGATCACCTTGAGCATACTGTCTCATTGTTCATGTTTTTTTGGGTTGGTCTAGCTAGTGTGTGCAATGGTGGATCCCCTTGGACCAGACCTCATTTGGTTTCACTTTCTCGGCTCGAACTTAACCAAAAAGTATTTTTAACAATAAAAAAAATGAATTTTTAGTCAATCATCGGGGTAGAAATCTACAATGTCCTAGAAACATAGTCTTTGATGAATGTTTAAAAATAATTTTCTATGTACCTTATTAATAAATATGACATCTTTGAGGTCCTATAATACTATACCCTAGAAAATTTCCATAATCTAGAAAGTCATTTATCATCCTGTACAACATGGATCTCAATGTGAAATCTTAATTTCTGCAAGCATCATACAACATCATACCTGAATATCACAATAATTTAAAATCTTCAATCAATAGATTCAAATAAATGCCAATATCATTACCTAGTTGTTTTGGTCCTGATATAAACATAAATAACACAATGTATTTTCATTTCATGCATAAACATGGTGGAAAGTTATAATTTACCAACATAACTATCCATATAATATGAGTGCTGCTTTGAAGACCCAAAGGATTCACTCCATCAATAGATAGTGCAAAAAGATGGTTTCTCTGATCGTTTCCAAATTCAAGATACTCGTGATCAATTCTCTTCCACCAAAGAGAGTCTGTCAGGTGACGAAGTTTCCTATATTTATTTTTTGTTTCTGTGTTCTAATTTAATTTCCTTGTAGTCTCCTCACTTCCATACAGGTGCCTAAACCAAATAATGATTTGAAAGTACCATAAATATTTCATAGGACCTGGTTTATCTTTCTTGTATTAAGAAGAACCATACTTTGGGTATTCATGAAGTGATTTTTGGTCTTTGTGAACCAATATAAATTCATTTGGACAGATATGTGTTCTTTTAGAGATGATACCCATTGAACATAACATTCATTTAGTGTCATATGTTTGGATATGAAGTAGATTATATTCTAGGATAATTTCATTCAAAAGAGAAAGTAGTTCAGTAAAACTAGCATCACTCTATTCTTTGATAGCTTTTAAATTATACAGCTTGAGTAAGAATGATAATGTTATATATTTAGTACATACAACATTCAATGATGTCTTTGTACAACTCTTTAACTTCTAAAACAATTTTGGACAATCACGAAGTTCATCTTCAACTGTCATTATCATTTACTCAATAAGATCTTCATCACCATTCAAACTTGTAATCACATCCTCAATAGAGTCTTCTTCATTGTCTTTGCTTGTAATCATATCAGATTATCTATAAAACGCACTAGTGTTATCCCAGTCACTAGTTACATTTAATTTTCACCCATGTTTAGTCCAAAATTTATAACTTCAATTTATTTCATGACTGATCAAGTGGTCTTCCAAGTCATCTGGACTAACTAGTCTTGAATAACAGCATTGTAAACATGGAAAAATGATTTGGTATGGGACATATACATGATATTTTACAAATTTGATTAACTCTTTCACTCTATCCTAATATTCTTTTTGAATACGATTGGTATCCATCCATTTTCCATTCATATCCATCCTATTAGATTCATTAATATTAATATTTAATAAATAAATAAATACACAAAAGGGTTGTTCAAATAGGGGGAACCCAAAATTTGGAAATGACAAGGATTTTGGTCTGAGGACTGAAGTTTAATGACTAAAGTGAAAATCTAATTCAAGTGGTTGATGCAAGAAATTCATTCAACTTATGACTTAACATAGGAATCTAATTATGGAATAAACAACTTGATATATGAGTGTGTTATAAACAATGGTATTTGGTATTCCTAACACTAGTACAATTATCATTGTTCTATCTTTACCACTATAATTGTTTTTGAAAAAACATAATTATAATTTTCAGTGATAAGTATTTGTCATCAATATATCTTCCAATCATTAGAGTTAATGATATCAATGTTGTCTAACATTTCATAATTAAAATTAATAATATTTTTTTAATAACAAATTATTACTAAATAGTAATTATTTATATTTTAATAAATTAGATAATAATAAATATTAATTATTGTTAATAAATAAGTAATAATTACTAATAAGTACAAATTATTATTCATGTTTATTAATTAAATATTAATTAATTAATTAATATTAAAAATAACTAGTAATAATTATACTAATTGATATTCAATATTAACTAATACATAATAATTTTTAAATTAATAATTAAGAATACTTATTAATTAATTGAAAATTATTAATCATATTTACTAATTATTTAGTAATTAATTAACAAGAATTAATACTAACTTCAAATTATCAACTAATAACTAGTATTAAATATTAATTAATTTATAATAATTGTTAAATTACAAAGACTAATTATGAGGTAATTAAAAATTATTGTCTATATTTACAACTTAATTAAAACTTAATTAATAAATATAATAAATATATTTATTATAATTTTATAATTATTTAAATATATATTTCATTATTTATAATTTTATTTATAAATAAATATTTTTATAAATATTTTTATATAATTATAAATATATTTATATAATTATTTATATTTATATAATTATTTATATTTATATAATTCTATATATTTATTAATATATGAGTATACTTTATTATAAATATAATATCTATATTTATTATTTAAATATATTTATTAAAATTTTATAATTATTTAAATATATATTTAAATATAATTATATAAATTCATTAATATGTGAGTGTATTTTATTATAAATATAATAAATATATTTATTATTGAAATATATTTATTATAATTTTATAATTTTTTAAATATATATATAATTATAATTATAACTAAATAAATTTATAAATATTTTTATATAATTGTAAATATATTCATATAATTATATATATATATATATTAATTTATAAATATATATAATTATAAATATATTAAATATATTTATTATAATTTTATAATTATATATTAGGTACTTGGGGGTACAAATACATTGAAGTGCGCACGCACACACACACGTCTCAACCCTGATAGGCAGGTCATATCCCCCCTAAGGGATAACCCACCCATTAACGACCCGAAGGCCCATTACAAATTATGCCTCAAAAGGGCCTGTAAATACATCCCATAAGGCCAATTGACTTTTTTCATCACCATGACCTGATGTAACCCTTAACTGGCTTCATCACAAACCTAGTTGAATAAGCCTCTCCTACATATTAGCGATGGGCAACCCCATTGCCTCGTTGGGCGCCATAAAATTGCCAATGACTATCGTCGGACAACCACCCCTGCTGTAGAGTGGGGGTTCACCAATCTTATTAGCATTAGAATGCACCACTAAACACCCCTACTGAACCTGGCATGCCTTTTTGCACCCTCTGTTGTTACCACTGCAACACACTATCTCAATCCCGCCGGTTCATCAACACTACTTCATCCATCAACACACCACCCCATCATCGACCGACATTGCCTGGTCACTAAAACACATGTGCCACCGCCTGTGCTCATCCCCACACCATAGCTAGCATAGGACTATTGTTGCCTCCAAGAACCGCCATCAACCATCGTTGATTGCTATTGCGGCCCCAAAATTCGATCAACCCCACTGCCCAACACCTGCCCGCTGAGATTATCTATATGCACGTCAAAGTGCCACCTGGTCCCATCATAGATCTATTGTATGTCATCATCACACCAGAATGATGCAACTTATTACCACTGTAATCCACCGCTTCATATGACAAAGCTATATTCCACAGCTGTCATCAGTTCCTCATCATGTGTTTCCCCCAATGTGTAGTTTGGGCAACCAGAAATGTGCCTGCTACAAGTGGTGGACCTAACAGCCATCGACAGGTGACATGATCCATCACATAACACCCCGCCTAGAAAACCCATGAAGGGATACACCTGGGACTTGATCCCATGCCTTCATGCCTTGAGGGGAAGAAGGTCACCAACTGACCTACACCCCATTGGATAATTTTATTATTACTTAATTATAAATATTTATTTATAATCATATAAATTATTTTTTATAAGAATTATATATATATATATATATATGAATTATTGATATATAAAAAATTATCAAATTTCAATTATCAAATGATATTTACCCATAGATAAAAATATCTAATTTCATGGAAAAATCTCAAATATCAATTGAAGGTGGAAAAACAATGGTAAATCCACAATTGTGTTAATCTTTCAAAATTAAAGAAAACAAATAAAAAATAAAAGAATAAAATGCTAAAAGATTAATTATCAAAAAAACAAACCCTAGCTACAATCTGAGCGGCGGTCGACAGCAAGGGAGGGGCGGTAGGTGGTAGATGACAATAAGGGAAGGGTGGTGGGCGGTAGACGATGATAAGGGAGGGGGTGGTGGGTGGGAGGTGGATGGAGGTAAGGGAGGGGGTCTCGGTAGGAGTGGTGGTAGGTGTTGATAAGGGAAGGGGTGGGCGGTAAAGGATGTTATTCCTAGTGAGGCCAAACTTCCAGACTTACTAGACGTCGCACTCAGGTCGAACCATCAGAAATGGTGAAAATTAGATGTCAGAAGAGAAAATCACTACAGTACTAAAGATCTAGTGAAATAGGAAACAAAATGGTACATATACCATAGATTTGGAGATGATTTATTCATAGGGAGCAGTAATGACGGTAGGATGCAGCGACAATAGAAACGACGATAGGGTTTCATGAGAGTTTGGAGAGGCATGAGCAGAGAAGACTCAGTTAAGGTTCTTTTTATAGGAACTATTAAGGTTTTTAAAATTGCTTCAAGAAAAGAACTGATAAATCATGGTTTTATCAGTGCTAAAAAAGAAAGCTTTGACAAAAAAATCCTTTATCAATATTTTTTTTGCTCAAAGTATTATCTTTATTAGTGCTAAAAAAGAATTGATAAAACTAATATTTATTAGTGATAAAATTATAGCACTAATAGTGAGGACTTTTATCATAGTTTTATTTACACTGATAAAGATCAATCATTATTAGTGATGATAAAGATCTAATCTTAATATTATATTAGTTTATTTGAATATATTCATTATAATTTTATAAATATTTAAATAAATATATTTATTTATAATTATAATTATAAATTAACATAATTATATATATTTTAATATAACTATATAAATATATTTTTATATATTTATTAACAAGAAACGATGATTTATATTTGTGTCTCACTTTTTTGGTTTGGTGGAATTTTTGTGCCACATGACTTTTCACTACTGCAATGCCCTGACCCCAGAAAATCGGAGTTGGTGAATTATTTTAATACATTGTCATGATTACAAGGGATCAAATCCTAAAGGACAAATTTGTTTACCTATCTTGGAAAATAGATTATATACATGAACTTTACATTACAATTCAAAACATAAAATACAACATAGATAGTCATTGGAGAATTCCATTATTATCCTAGCTTAACCCTTCATAACCATCATAATACAGTTTTAGAATCCTGGGAAAATAAAACATAAGAAAGGTGGGAGCTTAGATACTCAGTAAGATTAAATAATACAATGAAGGCCCTTATGACTAAATAAGAATAAAACATAAGGTAAGTTATATAATTAAAACATAATCCACTTAATATTAATCTTGAGCATAATATGGTAAGAATATATAGTACCATATAAAATAATCACATGAGATAAACTACTGGAAATTTGGGCTATAGCCACAGTTTAAAACCGTGGCTATAGGTAATAGACACGGTTTGAGAAACCATGGCTAAGTTTGGCATGGATATAGGCCTATACTTATAGCCATGGTTTGGAACCGTGGATATAGGTCTAGAGCCATGGTTTAAACTGTGGCTCTAGGTATACATCCATGGTTCAAACTGTGGTAATATCACTATATCCACAGTTTAGAACTGTGGCTATAATAGAGGAGGGACACAATTTATTACCATGGTTAGAAACTGTGGAATTAGACCAATAGACACGGTAAAAACTGTGGTAATAGACCTACATCCATGGTTAGAAACCATGGCTATAAGGTTTGAAAAACCATAAAAAATAGCCCCACCCCCTGCACAACCCCCTGTAGTAGCCCACCCCCTGCATCCCCCTCCCTCCTAGACACCCCCACCCTAGATAAACCCACCCTCCCCTGGACAGCCCCATCCCACCTTTTAAAGACCCCTGGAAAGCCCCCCTACAAAGCCCCACTCTTAGACAGACCCTAGACACCCCCCCCCAGACAGACCCTGAAAACCCCCCGACAGACCCTAGACACCTCCCCCCAGACCCTGGACACCCCCCAGATAGACCCTGGATACCCCCCGGACAGACCCTGGACACCCCCCCACATACCCTAGACACCCCCTAGATAGACCCAGGAAATACCCCCCCCCCCTCGGACCCTGGATCCCCCCCTGGACAGACCCTGGACACCCCCATACCCTGGACAGATACCCCTGGATAGCCCAGACCTCCACTCTCTTGGACAGCCACCCCCACCATCCTAGACAGACCCTGGAACCCCCCCCCCAGAACCTGAACACCCCAAGACCCCCTACTCCCCCCAGACAGACCCCCCCACTCCCCCGGACAGACCCCCCTCCCATCCTCTTAGACCGACCCTGGAACCCCCCCCCCAGACCCTGGACAGATCCCCCTGGACACCCCCCAGAACCTGGACACCCCACCCCAGGCACCCCCTGACAATTACCCCCTCCCCCTGCCAGTCCCCACTACCAGTCCCCTCCCCCCTGCCAGTCCTGCCCCCCACCCCCAAACCTGGACACCCCCCAGACCCCCTGGACAGACCCCCCAGATAGACCCTGGATAGACCCCCCCTAGATAGACCCTGGACAGACCCCCCCAAGACACCCCCAAAACCTGGACACCCCATGACCCTGGATAGATCCCCCTAGAAACCCCCCATAACCTGGACACCCCACCCCTTTCACCCCCTTCCAGTTACCCCCTCCCCCTGCCAGTCCCCCTACCAGTCCCCTCACTACCAGTCCCCTCCCCCTACCAGTCCCCCTGCTAGTTTCTCCCCCTCCCGCTTCTAGTTCCCCCTCCCCTGCCAGTCCTCCCCCCACCCTACCCATTTATCCTCCCCACTTCCCCTGCTAGCCCCCATTTGCAACCCCCTACCAGTTTTCCCCTTACCCCCTTCCAGTCCCCTCCAAATGAAATTATACACGAAATCTACTTACATAATAAGAATTAAACAAATCCAAATATAAAAAAACACATAACTGCACTTACATGAGTCTCCCTATAATAAAAAATATCAAAGAAGTCTGGAACCAGCTCAAAAGTACCTACAAAACAAGGTAGAACATAGTAGTGCTCATCCCTTGTACCCACACTTCCCCCCCTCCCTGCCCCCTACTGGACCCCACTAGACAGTAGCCCCCCTACTGAACTCCCCTGGGCAGTAGCACCCCCCTACTGGACACCCTTGGATAGAATCCCCCCTATTGGACCCCCCAGGATAGCCCCCCCTACACATCCCTTGCACATATCCTAAGGGATCCTTAGTTAAGCAGATTGACCAAGCAGGTGAGCTTCAGGCTTTGCCCTTAGATGTACCTACCAAATCATAACCTGTAGAGGCTTCATTACATAGTGTTGAGATATTTGTGTCCCTAATGCCTTCAAATTTTGTATCCATAGTATATTCATAAAATTTCAGAGAAAGGCTTCTTTTAGATTTTAGTGGAATTTTTAGTTATCAGGAACCTCATATTGTTGCATCTACATCTAGTTCTCTACCTCCCTCGGCTTTATTTGATACTGATTTGATCTAGTCTATAGTCAAATAGTATCTCCATGTTGTTATAGGTGATTTGCATTCATCTCATCAGGATTAATTATGGTAGATTCTGTAGAATGGGTTTTCAAGGAATAGGTTGACTAGTTGAAAGTGATGACAACTCTACTCAAGCTATTCATAGAGGAGAAGATTTATTTAGTATTATGGAGATATGAGGAAATATTATTATAGACTTTTTCAATATTATGAATCCTTTCCTATATGTATCCAATACACTAGTGGCTACCAGCTGGAAGTGAAAAGTGAAATAGTAAAGTGGACTCTAAAGTCTGCACTACTACAGTGGTCAAAGTGGTCTTCTTACTTGAGATTCTTCTTCTCCCTCTTTCTGTATCTCTATTTTATATCTTTTTGGAAATATCATGTGATCCACTACTATTTTTTCAATATTTGTGTACCTTTTTTCAACTACTCTCCCTACTGTTAGGTTTGTTACCTCACATTTAGAGACTCCACCAGGGAAATCGCTTGAGGTTGAAAGAAGATCTGAGCATACCAATTGGTTGAGAGAGAGTACGCATTTGGGAAATGCAATATAGATGGATAAGATCAAGGAGGCCTCTCACATTTATGAAATAGTTTCTATGACTAGTTTTCGTTTGGCGTGATCAGGATCGGAAGGTACGTGCGACTATTTTGTGGAGGTGATGTTGGTTGAAAAAGAAGAAGAAATAAATTAAGTCCTTGTAGATTATTTCTCTCTCTACCACCTATTTTTCTATTGTACAAAACTTTTAGGAAAATCACTTGTGAGAAATCAATATTTTCTGGAGGTGTGAATGCTGGGAATTTACGACTACTGCTGAAGACATGTCGAAAAGGCTAGAGGGAATGCACGAGGTGTGTTATCATGTGTACAATTTAGGATGGAGTTGGAATTTTCTACAATGGTATGATTTATGCAAGCTCAGATGGTTGTGATTCAAGAACTACTAAACACTATAAATTAATATCTATAGTTTTTGTGAGAATAATCATGGGAACTGGATATGCAGGAGACTCGTTGATGAGATTCTATAATGAGAGGTGATGAAGCTACTGTATGTACGTTTGGTAGAGGCTATGCCAAGGAGCAATAGATTAAAACAAAACCAATATGTCCTGAAGAGGTAACATATAATTTTTATTTTATCATGGAAGTGGATCAAATATATGTTAATAGAGTGGAAAAAATATTGAGGATTTTTCAGTCCGAATAGAAAATGATCAACAATGAAGAGTTAGAGGAGAAGCTTGAATTCTGTCTCGAATGTCCAAACGTAGTATATTTTGATCCGATTTATTTATAGGATAAACATGGAATGAATATTGAGTAGGGGGATCATGTTATAGTTCTAATGGAACCTCTAGATGAGGAAAAAAATAGTTTTGAGAGTTCTTCCCCAAAAAATCATGGTGAAATACAAATTAGAACAACAAAAGAGTATTTTTTTTATGTTGCTAATATAGAAGGTATTTTCCGGTGGTTTCTGAGTTTTATGTATTCCATGAGGACACTTTTCCATGAATAATTTTTTGAAATAACTAGATACATGTTATTTACCTTTGATGATGTTGATGAATTTCAATAGATTATAATGTGGAAAACACAAGTCCAACTGGAATTGTCAAGGATGCTGAAGAAAAAATTGGCATGGAAACGAACATGCCAAATTGCTTCCGTTCTAGAGGATGCCATTGAAATTTCAAGATTTTTTAATTATAGTGATAGTGCATGAAATTATTTATCTAGCTAGACACCTGAATTCATATATTACAATTTCGTTAAAGTAGTGTTGTGAAATAATTTTCTGAAGAAAGGTTTGGGTGTTGTGCTTGTATGTAGGTCTGGTTGGGAAAATGTATGTTGCTTTATGGGAAAAATTTAGAGTTCATCCACTTATGGGAGATCCAAATAAGATGTTGTTACTATTTTCATGTTATGCTTTGTTGGCTACATCAGAATTGAAACTCATAATTTGGAAGACATCTTATATTTATTTCAAAATTATTCTTGTTATAAATGCATCAAAGGATCTAATTACTGCTAAAGAAGTTGGTTTCGTTGTTGATTATGTAAAGGAAAGAGAGATAAACTATGAAGTGTTGAATATTTCTCCTTATATGTTACCAGCACTGGGTACTTATGGGTTTTCTAAATTATCCAATAATGTTTCTCCAGATTTCATACCCACTGCAAGATACACTTTTTCTACTGACAAGAAGATTGAGGTTGGTTTGATGAGTTACGAGACAAGGGGATACGATGTTGTTAGATTACACACACTTCGTGTGTGTGGCCATGTTGAATGCTTCTTGCGGGAGAAAGTAGAACTATCTTTTGTGACTCACATGAAACTTTTCTTTCTGGAATCCATGGGGGACAAAGGAAAGAAGGATACATTCTAGTTTTTTCTTTTGGCATGGAAAGTGGTACCTGCATTGGATGTTAGAAGTAAAAATGTTTTGAAGCCTACTAAAATGGAATCATTCAATTACTTAGATCTTTTTGGAGAGAGTAAAGGATTTTTTTATACCTTCTGGAGGTTTTTGTAAGTTTACATTATTCTTGTTGAGAATAATTCAGAATGTTTTGTGAATAAAATCATATTTTGTTATGGTTGTTTATGATTCTGAACAAGCATGCTGAGACCCACCAGTGACTGTTCTTATGATTAAAGCTTCCAAAATTTGGTATGAAGAGAAAAATATTGATTCTTAGCCTGTGTTTTTGGTATAAGAGGAGCTGTTTTAAGTTCTTATTCGGGGGAATGAAGCTCTTTTATTTAAACTGGGCTTTCCATGTGTTTGTTTCATTTGTGATGGGATACTAAAAATGGGACAATAAAGTAAGGTCAGTGAGCTTCAGAAGACTTATGCTCTAAGGAAAAGAATGGAAAAAGTTACATTAATGCTTAGGCTTCCCCCAAAGCCACCTCTAGGGGTTTCTATTACAGTGCTTGAGAATGGTTTTTCATTCTAGTAATTAAGCAGTCTAGAAAAGCTATTTGTAGTCCACCTAGAGGATAATCTAAGTTTTTAATGGGTACGAAATGTTAGTAATATATGAGGGTTAGTTTGTTGTGGGGTTGGATGGGGCGTGTATGGGAAGTAGTGAATAATTAGGGTAGATGTTTTCTTTTCCAATAATTTTCTATTTTGGACAGCTTTAGTAGTTAGGGAGTTGTTGGATGGGTTGTTAGCATTCATTTCAGATATTGAATAGGGGAGAGAATAGCGGGAAGAGGGTATAAATTAATTGGCTTGGTTCAGCTAGTTGATGTTGAGAGGTAGGGGCCTTGGGAGGTGCTGACCTTATCTCTCGGAGAGTTGTTCTTCTTCCTTGAGATTCTTCTCCTCGCTCCTTATGTATCTTCATTTCTCCTCATCCTAGAAATCTCAAGTGAGCCATGTCTATTTGTTTAATGCTTTTCTACCTATTTTCAACTGATCTCATTACTGTTAGGTTTGTTACCTAAATTTTGAATACCCTAATGGGGAAATCACTCAAGGAGGGAAGCTGATATAAGAATTTTGATAGCTGGAGAGAGAGTAAGGATTTGGGAAATGCAACACAGGTGGGGAAAATTGAAGATGAATCTCACACTGAGGAAATGGTTTATGTGACTAGTTTTTGTTAGGCATGATTGTGATCGGAAGGTATGCATGACTCTTTCATGGAGGCATTTTTCATTGAAATAAAAGATGAAATAAATGAATTACTTGTAGTTTATTTCTCGCTCTAACAACTATTTTTATATTGGACACAACCTTTAGGAGAATTGATGCTAAAAACTCGACTCTGATGGAGGCATGAACATTGGGAAGTTGTGACCATTTCTAAAGACACGCTGTAGAGGAAATACAATCCAAGTATCTACAGAGGGAATACAATCCCAGTATCTACAGAGGCAATAATGTATTGCCTCCATAGATACTCAGATTGCCTTTGAGCGTTGTTTTTCTACCAGGGTTAGAAAGAGTCAAGCTAGTCTATTGACAACTGCAACAACCAATGTGGAGGATTTTTACACACTGGTTCAAAGATTCCTAAAGGAGAAAAATTCCGAACAAGAAAGGTCAAGGACTCTTCCTCAGGCTAAGAAGGTTCTGGATGGGAATTCATTGGTTACTGAAAAGGATTTAGAAGGCTACTGTAAGGGATACTTTTCACAAGGATTTTCAAAGTAGTATGGATTACCTACTGGATTATTTTTCAACATGAACAATAACTTTAATAATTTTATAAACATGGAATAATATTTCCCAAGATCTAATTCTTGTCCTAGGAGGTCATTGTTTTCCAGTAAGGGGGATGTTGTGGGCTGGGTGTGGTTGGATCAGGGCCAAATCACGACATTACCGCGGTGTGACCGCGGCGTGACTGCGGCGTGACCACGGCATGGCCGCATCTTGACCGCAGCGTGACCGCGGCATGTTGGCCCGGTCCAGTGACATCTGCGAGGAAACATCTTCCATCCAGGAGAAAAGGGAGCGAGAGGAGGCGGGGAAACATTCCGGCCATCGCCCCGCTGGAAAAAATTATGATTAATCAGTCGCAACATTGATCACAAGACTCATGGAATACTATCACGACAAAACGCCGTAGGGTGTCATCCTAGAACAGGGCCAAATCACGGCATTACCACGGCGTGACCGCGGTGTGTCCGCGGCGTGACCGTCGCATGACCACGGTGTGACTGAGGGCGGCGTGACATCGGCATGACCGAGGGCAGCGTGACCGCGGCGTGACCACTGTGTGACTGCGGCGTGACCGTGGCATGTTGGCCTAGTCCAGCGACATCCACAGGGCAACATATTTTGGCCAGGAGCGAAGGGAGCGGGAGGAGGTGGGGAAACATTTCAATTGTCGCCCCGCGGACAGTAATTGTGATTATTCAGTCTCAACATTTATCACAAGACTCATGGAATACTATCACTGTGAACCGTCGTGGGCTGTCGTCATGGAGCAGGGCCAAATCACGACATTACCATGGAATGACTGTGGCGTGACTGTGGCATGACCTTTGCATGACTGCGACATTACCACGACATGACCACGGTGTGTTGGCCCAATCCAGCGACATCCGCAGGGCAACATCTTCTAGCCAGGAGCGAAGGGAGTGGGAGAAGGTGGGGCAAAATTCCGACCGTCGCCCTGCTGACAAAAATTGTGATTTTTGAGTGTCAACATTGATTCAATACTCATGGAATACTATCACTTCGAACTGCAGCGAGGTGTCATCCTAGAGCAGGGCCAAATCACTGTGTGACTGCGGTGTGACCGCGGCGTGACCACGACATGACCGCGGTGTGTTGGCCCGGTCCAGTGACATCCACGGGGCAGCATCTTCCAGTAAGGAGTGAAGGGAGCGGGAGGAGGCGTGGAAACATTCTGGTCATCGCTCCGCTGGTAGAAATTATGATTAGTCAGTCTCAACATTGATTACAAGAATCATGGTATACTATCACTGTGAACCTCCAAAGGGTGTCGTCCTTGAGCAAGGCCAAATCACGAAATTACCACTGCTTGACCGTGGAGTGACCATGGCGTGACCGTGGCATGACCGCGACATGTTGACCCGGTCCAGTGACATCCGTGGGGCAGCATCTTCCGGCTAGGAGTGAAGGGAGCGGGAGGAGGCATGGCAACATTCCGACCGTCACCCCGCCGAAAGATGATAGAACAGATCAACTATTTAATATGCTATAACAAGCGATCTCCAGAGAAGGTCGTAGCAATCATCACAATGACGTAATGTCTAAAGGGAAACAAAAAAATGGAAAAGAATCATACACCGTGCACAAACCATTTAAAAATTCATTCACTTTGCCTAAACATGGAAATTTTATTTATAATATTCAAAGCGTGAAAAGGATAGTGTCATGGTCAAGTCATATGCCTACTCGGGCAATGTCATTTGAGTTAAATGAGTATGATAATCTAATTTATATTATTCAAAGAAAACAAAAACTTACTAGCCATAAAACAAACACCAACATGAGTCATATGAAAGACTCAAACCAAATCTAAACATGATACAAATAACTATCACAACTCTTTGGTTTAGAAGACATTGCACCTCCGTTGGAGGGGTTTTATTATAAAATCATGGCATTGATTTATTTCAGCAGAAATAAACCATATAGAGAAATTATGAGGGGTTAATTTTATCATTTATTTCAACACAAATCAACCATATACTTAATAATTCAATTTTCCATGTTTAGGAATGTTGGTGCACCCCATGGGTGGCCCTGAACTGGTAAAACAATCCTCAAGGCATCACATAGAAATTATGAGGGGTTAATTTTATCATTTATCCAACCAATTTACCCAACCCTAAAAAAGAAATAAAATTACCAACAAGATATAAATAAGAACACAACCTCACATTCAAAAATCAATAATAAAACAATTGTATATAACTTATAGACCACAAACCTCTATTCTAAAGAATACTGCTTGCTCAAACATTCCCCTTAACTCAGAATGAAACACCATTCAAAACCGCCTCATATGACCTGAAATGAAAAAATGTTGTTAGGTCATTGGAAGAACATGAGAAACTACACATTCCATAATATGAAAAAGTGAAGAAATATGAGGATTAGACTCACCTAGAGATTTTATTCCAAACCAATGGTGATTCAAATAGAATAGAATCAAAGGAGATCAACCCATGTAGAGATATGAGTATTTTGGATCTTCTCTATGGTTTCAAGGTGAATAAATGATGAGAAAATTAATTGAGGTTTGATAAATACTAAGGGAAAAATTGGAAAATTTCACTTTTTAAGGGGCACACAGTTTGGCTACATGGTTTTCCAAAACATTCCCAAACTGTGCACCAATATCTGTCCAAGAGGGGTACAAGTCACACTGTGGACCGGGGATCTCACAATGTTTATAAAAATATGTGTCATCGGTATGAAATTCATCTTTCCAAGGTCATGTGGTTTACTCTAACTATGTTCCAACCATGTAATATGCACATAATGGCCATTTTTCTCCTTTCATTCACGTTTTGAACCCCCTTAACACCCTTGCGCCTGCACATACATCTAATGGACATTCCATTTACCAAAATCATTATATGTAAATAAAAATTTAAATAAGTACATACCTCTGCGAATACTAGGATAATTCAAAATCCCAACCATATAATGGATCATCCTCAATCCGTAATCACAAGCATCGTTTACTTCTGAGGTAAAGAGATTGGGCCACTAGGCTCACATATCTATCTCCCTCTCCCTAGAATCTTCTTGAAAATTTATTTTCTTCCAAAAAACTCAAACGAAAGGCATGGTTTTGCCTCACAATAATTTATCACTATGATCTAAAAATGAACTGCATTCTCCTTAAAGGATGAATCAACATGATACTACAATCAACCATAAAAACTACATAGGGATTCCATAGAAACACTTCCTAAATCAAAACACCATGAGACATCTCACAATACATCATACTATCATAGAAGAGTCAATCAGAACCCCATCAGCATGAAAACGCTTCACAAATCAAGGAAAAATATAGTTGGGGCCATTTTATCATGTTTGTAAAACTCTAATGTTGACCCAAACTCGACACCACACTTTGAAAAAGTTGATATTTCTGAATTACTTTTCCAACTTAAATAGATCCACAACTCAAGGACCCATGATCTTATTGACTAATCCTAAATCTGAACTCAATCAAAACACTCAAGGTACTCAACACGTCAAACCTGGGAAAATTATTCCAATCTAGTTCAATCCACACAAATACTAATAAATCAAGTTCATCCATCTTGAAACATTCATCACATCATCAATCAAGAACCTTCCTACTATGGGGACCCCCACCACACATATTAGCTTACCTGAACCACCTTCTATTTCCTAGATACTCCCTTATCAAAAAATACCTCTAGACAACTAAAGTGACTTTCACAAAATACCTAACACAATCCCAACTCACCATGCATTGACATCCATAATGTCTTCAAC
Source organism: Viscum album (assembly GCA_963277665.1). NCBI lineage: Eukaryota > Viridiplantae > Streptophyta > Magnoliopsida > Santalales > Viscaceae > Viscum > Viscum album. Next base: position 45,650,381 of record OY728130.1, on the reverse strand, counting down.
CAATATTGGCATCTAGACTTGTTGTTGAAAGAACTTTGGAGTACATCCCTTCACCATCCAATAATAGACTAAGGGAAACATTACCTCCTTCAATTTCACCCTCACTTCTGAAAAGAACATTCCACTACAAACATAAAACTATAGGAGGGTCAAAACATACCATATTAATTACCTTTACCATATGATGTTGAACAAACCTCCACTGTCTTATTCCAAAGCATTCATCTTACAAAATTGATTTTATACCCATTTCACATTCTCATGGATATTAATAACATGAGGTATTTCACTAACATCGGACACACTTATCAATTCAATTCACTAAATTCTAGTAGAACTACACTGTCATGACATCACTATGCTTCAAACCATCATTGTGCTCCCCCACACTCATCAACACTCGCAACACAAGCACTAATACCATCCATACACCAACTAAATAAGGCTATGTTATTACTCATAACCATTTAAAAATTTGAAAAACACATTTCACTCTAATAATTTTACTGAATGAGTATTACAACTCATCACTTTTGTTCTTTTCTCCAAGCTGAGTCGTGTTGTACTAGGATGACTCGTTTTTGAAAAAACATAGCTTTACTATTGGAATTCCCTTACCTTATAAGGTCAATATGACTTCACAACTATGGACACCATATGGTAACCAAAATACACCTACTAATTTCAAAACCTGACCTTCAATGTGTTTTTAGAACCCATCCTCCCGTTCCACAAACTGTTTTCTTGTCTTATAATGCTCGTCAATGACTTTAACATATATATATATATATATATTAAATTTCATTGGGGACCACCCTGAGCCCAAGGTGTATCCTTGGATATCTCAACCACCACATCCAAGGCCCTCCTAGCATTTTCTTAGGAAACCAATTTCCACCTCGTAACTTTCTTTCATTGGAATCTCAGTGCCACTACAAAAACATTAGGCTCTAATCCACTACTCTAAGACAAACGTATCACTCCCCACAATAGGAGAATCATTACCATCTCCTTCTTCAATGAATCCCAATGACCACACCTCATGCTTAGATCATATGTTGAACCGCAAATCATGTATTTGGTTATCTAGCTTTTCTCAAATCAATAAAATGTGTAACACCCGGTACCCATTCTTGGCTTCGGTGAACAACACCCATGACGTTCATCGACACCGACTCAATCCCAAGGACCTCAACCATAAAATTTCAATTGTGTACATCCCACCACCCAACACCATATATGCCTCCCCATGGGCATAACCCACATGATGTCCCATATTCTACTAGAACACATTCAATTAATGAGTTGTAAATTCGGATCTTTCTTATTGTACCACATATGATGTTAAGATTTTGAGCATAATAATCACTTGATAAAAGTAGGATAAACGTTTTCAAAAAACACCTCCACAACTTATCCATAATTGATTCCAGATCCCACAATGGAAAACCATAAAGAGGGATGTGTTTTTGGAATCCCTTCCTGTACAAATCTCATCAGCGGATAACCACCAATGCTCAGAACTGATTTCCAACAAATACTCCACATCTTTACAATCCTTCATCATGAAATTGTGAACCATAATTTCCTTTTGAACTATATCCACCACACCAATCGTCTTATTCCATCACAATCCTAAATTTTAACAACTCATACCTAAGATTTTATCACACTAGTAAAAAACAAATGGTCTCTAGCATAGATATGCTTCTCGCTTTGGATTCATAGAGAGTGACGACTTATTTTCCTAAACCACTTGTTTTCCCTTACCATATGGACACATTCCATACTAGTGCATGCCCACATATGGACCCCATCAGAGCAGTCAAGGTCTCACATCTTCCTATGACCACACATTTTAACTGACATTAGAGAACACATGCAAAAAATTCACCAGATCATAGCCCAATTCCCTCCTACTCACCTGAAAATTACAATAAGTCCATAATACCCATAAGAATCAAGAAATTATCACCATTTCACCCAAAAACTAGACCATTTGTACAAGAAATCCTAACCATGGGACCAAACTCACTTTGGTCATCACCTTTGGAGTGAAAAATGTTACCATGCTTCAGAAACCCTTGACATTTTCCCCATAAATCATCATCAATGATTTCATTAATCGACATTCAACTATATATTTCAAACATACAACTGATGCAATCCTTCAAAAATAACCTTACACTAACCAAAATCACTAATGTTTCCCCTAAAATACCTTGGGAACAATGATACAATCTATCGAAAGATGGTGGTACTTATGATGCATCAATTCCACTACAGATTCATCTTTCATGAATCTTATTCCAAGGCACATGAAACACTAGGATAACCCCACCCACAACAAATTCACCCTTGATTTTTCGTAAGAATAACATCTCATTGTTATAACTCAAGTCCCTTCTCCCAAAATAATTTTTCTTCAAACATAGTCCACTATGATAATATTCACTTTTCCAAAATCAAAACATATCCTCGTGCCTCATGGAACCAATAAGCCCAGATAAAAAAACTAAACATTATTAAGGGTATCCCTCAAGGATCAAATGATACCAACATCCCAACTAGGATTAATGGTAATAAGTCACTAGATCCACTCTCTATGCTAGATACATCACACTTCCGCATGCCATAACTCATAGGTGCCTTTCCTCACCAGTTCGGGTAAATAGGGTCTAAAGAACACTAGAAAATAGTCACTCTAGGTTTTAAACTGAGCTCACTAGCACACATAAATCGGCTCCACGAGCCAAAACCTCTCAATGTAGGATCCAAAAAACACATCTCAAGGTCTGAATACACATGGTTCAGAAAAGCTATAAAAACTTATCACTAACAATGCCACATCTAAGACACCCTTTCTTAAGACCAACATACAACCCATAAAAATACAACCACTAGGGTTACCAATTCCACATAAAAAGATACACCTAAAAATTTCATGGTCACCCCCTACCTAAATATTAAAAGGGAAGAAACCCTCTTTACATAGATTGAGATTCATCATGGATTCTAGAAATATAATCAAGCTCTCATCCTATGGAACTCTCACAGCCCAAAACCAACCATACAAAGGTCCTTATAAACAATATGATGAATACTAAATGTTAATCTACATAATTTTTTTTTCATTACTCATTATTTTATAATTAAATTCACCATTTGTTTCACCCATGGATCACACATTAGAACATTTTTTAACCCTAAATTTAAAAAATCACCACTTATTCAGTTTCATATTTGAAAACTTGTTTATCATGAAACATTTAAAGGAAGGTAAATCAATGTATATCCCAAAATAAATTAAAATATACAAATTAATGTTATTTCATATCTTATACTACCCTCAAATATTCCTTCCATGGGTCAGGGTCAACATAGGGTAATCCCAGTAAACTGATACAAGAATTTCATTAGCTCTCTCTTTTTAATCCATTTCCACTTTCACAATGAAAAAATATCCCCAATATACACCGTTATCATTTTTTCAATTTGGTAAAACTAATATACTAAGTCATTTAACACCATCATTATGCATAATTATATAACAATTTACCATCACATTGTAAATATTTTTCTTTTATACACCATTTAATCCTTACAAATTATCCCAACCAAAAATAATTTTGACTCATTTATAACGTTTCATTAATCACACTATTCATTATCGATTCATTTACATTCATTCATTTTACCCTTTTCAATTATTTTATTAGCAACCATATAATTAAAATTTATCAGGAAACTAAAATACACCTTACCCTTCAAGTCCCATAATCCCATTATGTGTGGGATTATTAGGATGCATGCCACATACATCCCTATGTTCCTATAATGATTCATCAATGACCAATTTAATGAAATTCCATTAATAATAAATTTAATATAAGACTATCATATCACATAAAAAAGTGCATCACCCAATGGTGAAATATCATTAAACTATAACAACACAGAAAAAGAATACCAATTCCCACCCTAGGCACATGAGTTTTCCCTCATACATGGGTTAGCTACTCCTATGAACGGGCTCATTCCCAAGTCCTGGAACATCCTAAAATCATGTATACCATCCCAAATTGTAATACAATAGAAAATAGCTTCTCTATTACACGTTTGTATTTTCATTAACTAGGGAGCCACTAAACAGGTGACCTAAGCTGATTCACCACATGAACTCAAGCACCTCTTCCTGTATACCATAGGTTTCTTACTTGTAGCATGGGTATGAGGGATCATGTGGGGATTCTAAAACATCCTTACCTGTGTAAGGCACAATAGATACCATGTGAATTAAATGAAACAATAAACAATAACTGAACACATGAATTGCAAACTATTTCCCCAAGAGGGTATGGACTATAACCAAACAATAATACATCATGTCAAGATAACATTGTCAATTAAGAAAGAAACCCAATAATTAATTGAAACCTTGGAATCCCCAAAATGGGTCCAGACTCCAATTCTTGATCCCCATTCATGCTCTTCCCAAAGACAACTAAACTCCCCAGAAGAGGGCATTTTCCCTTGTTCGGACATACAATGATGAAATAATCTCAGGTACCCAATGATAGTCTGGTCAAGGTTTGGGTAATACTCATTAGGACATCACCAATGATGTCTATAAATTATCCAGTCTAAACAGATAGTGTATATATGTTCAATGTAAATAAGATAGAAAACAAATGAAAACTCAAGTATTATCAGTTAACTATATACACATTAACCATTTCCTTCGTTATTTCTATTTTTATCACTTATACCATCTTAATAACCTATTTCATTTTCATCCCATGTTCAAATAGGTTAGGCATGTATATCTTTTAAACAATGGCCTAATATGGTAAAATACTATGCATAAGTGAATAAGTCATGTTCCCTATCTCGCTAGGGATAAACATATCATAACCAAATAATTACACTTACCATGGAGCCTCAGTCCATGTAGTTATATCCAATAAACTATTAAGGGAATATATCCTCAGTCCGACTCCCTAACTCATGTATTAAAGGGGTAGGGTTTAGAGCCTCTATCCAACCTGACCTGTGTGTAATGAAACTAAAGTGAATTCCCCCCATACAACCAGACCATGATCACATTCTTATGTATTGATTAACCACATATAAAATATGTCATCCATAAATATTTCATAAACACAAACATCACAATTCATATTTAATTTCATATGACACAATATCAATACATAACTCATTAACACATTTTCCATTTATATCGCTTAGCAAATTTGACCCATTTCCCTTTTCATACCTTAACCCATTTAGAATATTAATCAACACCAAAAAATTAACCCATATAATTGTTTACTCAATTTAGGTGAATTATCCCATTTATCACGTTCCTATATTCTTATGAATTAACCTATTTATCCATGCCCATCACAAATTCCAAATCCATTTCCCAGATTCACATTAATCCATTGAACTTTTCTTCACATCATTCCAAATAATACCATTTTCCATTTTTAATAACTTGAAAAAAACCATTGGTGACTCGTATATTTTATCTAAAATTTCAACATATTTATCATGGTCTTTACTTCAACACAAATAAACCCTATTCTTAATATTTCAATTTTCCATGTTGGGAAATGTTGAAGCACCCCATGGGTGGAACTAAAAAGGTAAAATCATCTTACACATATCACATAGGGATCATGAGGTGTTCATTTTATCATTTACCCAACCATTTTACCAAACCATAAAAAAGGAATCAAATTAAAAACAATATAGAATCCTGAACAGAACTGCACATGAACAAATTAAAAATAAAACTTTTGGATATAACATATAGATGATATACTTTGATTCTGAAGAAAACAACATGCACAAACTTGGAGAATCACTCGGATTCGAACACCCTTCCAAACCCCAACCTAATATACACTAGAAAAAAATCATTTAAGGGATTCAGAAGAAGATAACAAAGTAGACAAACCCAAATCTAAAAAATTGAAGAAAGAGGAGTATTAGAGAAACACGGAGCATCGATTTGAAACCAAGGCTGCTCCAAATAGTGTAGAATCAAAGGAGATCCACCCTTGGAATGATTTGGGCATTGTTTTATCATAACCATGGATGAAAGGGGAAGAAATGAGGAGAATATTTGTTGAGGCATGATAAATATCGATGGGGGGGAATGGGAAAATCACACTTTTTAAGGGATGTATGGTTTGGCAGAAATTTTTTACAAAACATTAACCAACCATATGCTTACCTCTATCCAAGAGGGGTAAAAGTCACAAAATAACCTGAGGATACTATAAATTTTACAAAATAATGTGCCGGCATTGTTAAATTATCTTATCCAAGGTAGAATGGTTTTGCAACACAATATCACAATTTACATTAACATACCGCCAACCATGCAACATTAACAGAATGTATAGCTACCCAGGGTTAACATAAAAATATATTACATAGTATTAGGTGAATATAAATTACATTACAAAAATACATTCCTAAGGACTATATTATTTTTGTGTCATTGTAATCATAAAAAATATTCAATCGTAATGAAATATCAGAAAAATATCCCATAAGGATGTCAACCATTAGTACTTATACCTAAAAAATATCTTCATAACCTAAGAAACCAAAATATTAGAATGGTGTTCACTTATATTACCATTAAGTTAAATAATTTAAATGTGTAAGATATTAGTAAGATAATTATATGTTGCGTATCAAAAATAGTTATGGTGATTTTTCTGGTAATCTGTATTGTGTTATTACAAGGTCAATGGATTCACCAAACCTATAAATATTATGTATGGATAGAATTATGTATATATAATATTATATTTTTTTATGAATCCATAGCCTTGAATGCGGTCTATTTTCCATTCCCAATGAACATGAAAATGGGCCATGAGTTAGTAGGGACACATTACTATCCTTATACACCCCTGAAAATGATAAATCGTTTCCAGTACCAGGATCACAATATTAATTCACCTCCCTATGGCCAGTTGGTCCACTATCAAAAAGGTTGTAACTCTGACTCTGGTGTGGGATTAATGCACTAGTAATAGCAAACAATTATGAAACATCACTAAGAAGACTAAATTTTGAACCAATCGGTTGACATATAGGGAAAAATTTCATCCCCACTAACTCAATTTTCCTTATTCTAGTGTTGTAAAGTAATCATGAATTAAAACGTAGTTTTAATGTGTAGGAAAAATCCATGGCCTACCCACATAAGGATTGTGATAATTTGGTGTGGAAACATACTGAATCCATTCAGAAAACAATATATCATTCATGGGGAGGGCTTGACCTCCGGAAGATTCTGTGCTATCTTGAGAAATTCACTCAAATAGGAGGAGTTCATTTAGGATCATCCCAAATGAAGGGATAAACATATGAAGGGATTTCATAGCTCTGGTTTTGAAAAAACTCAATGGAATAAGAGAAATCAAATAAATTTCAAAACTTGTTATCAATGCCCAGAACTAATTGAGCAAGATGAGTCAGCTCAACCTGGGCACTCCTGTCTAAAATTTCCCCTAAATTCTAAAGCTCGACATTGAAATCCCTTTCAAATTTTCTACAAATCTCACATATTCATGAGAAACCAAGCATACGGGAAAGGAAAAAACTAAAAGTCCAATCAACTTACAGGATAGAATCCATGACTATTTGGTCTCCAGAGGAACGATGAGGGAGGAGGAACGGTGAGGGAGAAGGAGTATTCCTTGGGGGAGAGGGTCGAGGGTGGGAGGAGAAAGTCGAGTATGAGGCTGGGGAGGCCGCCATGAAACACCAATGGCCGGAAAGTGTAGCAGCGATGTCAGGGAGGAGTGCGCAGAGAGCAGGTCTAGGTCGAGGGTTCGAGGAGTCATGGACAGTGGGGAGGTGGAGCTCACGGATCAGGGGAGGATAGGAGTCGCGGAATGGGGAGGAGGAGCCTGATAGATAGTCAAAAAAATATTTCTATGTATTTTTTTAATCTGTGGCTATAAATTATGATATATCCACAATTTTAATAGAACTGTGGGTATAAACTAAGCTATAGCCACAGACTTATAAAACCGTGGCTATAGGTTCGTGGCTATAGCCCTGTTTTCTAGTAGTGATAGAAAAAATAACCATGAATATTCTACTAGTCTAATAGTTACTTGGGATATCAATAACTAATACCATAAAGAGGGAATGCATAATGATGGACATCTAAAAATTACCATCGAGGCTTTATTTGAAGAATCTAATACTATCAAGGCTTCATTCAAAGAATATAATACTTTCAAGGCTTCATTACAAGAATCTAATAAATAGGTAAGGTCTCAGACAAAACCATATTTATTTTTTTCATGAAACCTACAGATGTATCGAGGGGATATAGAGGGACCCTACCATCACTTACTAAGTCCACTAAATTCCTCATATGAAAAGGGAGAAACATAACTAACACAAACATTCGTATTAAAACTAGCATATGAAATGTTAATACTTTAACCATAAACCATGAATGGTATCAAAATAGAACATCAATAGTCAAACATATCATAAACATTTCAATACAATATGGTCGATTTTATCATCATAAATCAAACATAATTAAACAACAAAATCCAACAACGTATGTTGACATAGATGAATATAATCTAATAAAATTATTAAAAATATTTGGGATAAATATCCATTTTTTTTAATTTTAAATCATTTAAAAGTCCTGAAATTGTAAAAGAAATCATTTATTTTAAAAAATAACATCATAATCTTTTCAGGTAGGCTTCAAAATATTAATGTGTTATGATGGTAGAAATATCTGCTCACATGGTACAAGTTAAAAAAAACTTTCTTTCCTTAATTTTTCAAAAATTTTATAATGTACCTTGTTTGGAAAACGATAGAAAGATTCCTTTAAATTTTTTTTGAAATGTAAAACATGGGTATAAATGATTTTAAACAATTTCTTTGGAATAGTAATAATATTTTGAAATAAAATTTTGAGAAACATGGACATGGATGATAAATATTTCCCAGTAGATACTTAAATATAAACAACCTCGGATAATAATGAGATTGTGAAATTAACCCTTACCTTGTGATTCCTTTTGGATGATCATACTTTAACCTCCTGTATAATGGTTTAAATAGTGTTAATAAATTATTATAGAACTATAATCATGTTAATAATATTTCATATCAAATTCTTATAATATCTTATTACCTTTTTGTTAACAATATTTCATTATTTCACTATTTTTGGTGTTAAATAGTGTTAATAAATTATTATAGAACTATAGTCATGTTAATAATATTTCATATCATATTATTATAATATCTTATTACCTGTTTGTTAACAATATTTCATTATTTCACTATTTTTGGTGTTAATTGCCTAGTTTTCTCAAGTATGTTTTGACTTTTTATTTGATTATTATATTAGTTAGATCATGATTTGATAATCTATAGAATGTAAAACATGAGTTAATTATTTTATATACTGAGTACATATATATTTTTAATAATATATAAATTTTGGAGATAATAAATGAAATACATTGTTCATGGAGATAATAGACCGTACGTACGCATGAACGCTACCTTAATTTCTTTGTCATATTAAAATATTGAAAAGTGAATGACACATATGTATATTATAATTTCAGTATGATATGTATTTGATATATGTTACATATTTTTATTAAAATTATCCTTAATATGTCCATGTATAGTGTGAATGAATCACATCGCTTTGATGGGGTGGTAGTCCAGAATTACTCAAATGATGTTATCGTATATGCACAATATAGAAATCATAAAGGTATGTTTAATATAAAATTTACAGAATATTAAATAGGTTATAATTTATATATTAAAATATTATATAACCACCAAAATAGTTTTAATACCATCCATTAAGGCAGTAATGGAAAAAGAACAAAAACATATTCACATAGCCTATTAACCATCATAACTTGGACAACAATTTCATTTCTCTGAATAAGAGGAGGTGAGAAATGAAATGGATATGAGATATTATATTATAAACATAAAACTATAGTATATAAATTATTTTGGATTTATCATTCACTGATATATGAAGGAGGTGAGGATAAAGTAGAAAACTAAAATAAAATAGGAGAGGTACTTTGGGAAAATTACCTCTTGAATATCAGCTCCTTGAAAGACCATTAAAGACCTTAAATTTGGTCTTTGGGTGATACAAGAATCAAGTTAATGTGGGTATAGTGAGTAGGAGAGGTTTGGGAAGATATTTTAGTAGATAAAATGATTTTTTGGTAGAAATGGAGAGGGAGGGTGGTATTTATACTTGAGGAGAGGTGGGTTCAAGTGATTAAATTATTGATTATTTTATATTTAAAGAAAACCACATTGAGGTAGAATTAATTTCAATTAATTATACATTCAATTAATGTTTTATAGGCTGGTTATAGTTGATACACACCTAAAAAAACCACTAAATGTTTCAATTTCTAGGTATGTTAAGATTTTACCTTTAAACTTTAACCCACATCACAATTTTACCTGTACAACAGTAAATAAGTTTTTACCATGGTAAATTTTTTATACCTAAAAATAAAATTGAACCTATAACCTAATTTGGACCTTATTATTCCAAATATGGAATCCATTATACCTAATTCAATTAATATAATTGTAAAAATTATATTTAAAATTAATTATGTAGACAAAATGAAAAAACGGGTTTTTAAAGTGAAACATTCAAAAGATTGTAATGGTTTTATATTTAATTCCAATCTGAAATTGATCTAAATTAAATATATTAGTTTTATAGGTAAAATATTAATCTAATTATACTTTAAAATAAATTAAATTTATTATCTAAAAATATAAATAAATTAGTCAAAAAAACATTTTTGAATTAAAATGGAGTATTTTTCACTATTCACTAAAATATGAAATTTATCGAAAAAATACCTTAAATTCAACCAAAGTAAATTTTTAGGTCCCAATATAAAATAAGAAGTCTATTTTTTCAAATATAATTTTTTAAATTAAAAAAAATTATACTTAAAATGGGCTCTCCATCAAAAGCTAGTAAAAATTTCTATTTTGAAAATAGTCCTTTTATGCGTAAAATAGAATTGTTCTTATATTAAGTCTAGAAAACACACAAAATAAATGTTAAAAATTATATTGTATATAATTTGGTTAATAATATTTAATATTTCTATTTTAACGTCTCGGTTTTAATAGATCTCGGTGCATTTGAACTCGATGTTACGGCAACATAAGCTATTAAAGAAAATGGATTTATTTAAGAAGAGATGTACTATAAAATATATGGGTGTTACATTATCCCCTCATTCAGTAAATTTATTCCTCACAATTTCAAATTTCACTTCATAAATCAAAGGTTGTTACTTGAAAATTCATTTGTGGGAGACCCACATCAGAAATAATGTTAATAAAACATCCTCTTAATAAGAGGAAAAAAGAAATACAATGGTTACCATAAAATTATTATTTAAAATAGGAAAATAATTAGTGGAAAGTGAAAATTGGGAAATGGAAGAGAAATAAAACGATCATATTCTGATGGAGAGTGATTGATAACATGGTCCTCAGAAATTCTACCATCATAAAACCATACATTTGTGATGGGTTAAAAGGCCGTTGATTTCCCATTATGAAAATAAATCGGAAAACGTTTTTGTTTAAATTTTTTGAGTAATTAATTTACTACCTAAACTAAGAACATAAAGAAATATACATACTTTAAATCTAAAGTTTCATCTAACAACAAACTCATATTTCTCTTCAAAAGATAATAAAATTTGTAAATATTCTATTTATCTTAAATGTATAGGGTTCCAAAAATGAACATATAGTTCATATGAAATACCGTTTAAATAAATAAAACTATGTTATACTAAGTAGGACATCACGTAGGCTATTGTTAGGTGATTCACCCTTTTCAACCTTCAAAAGTTGGTTTAAGTCTCGCAACCTTGCCAGATGTGACGGGTTGTCACTCGACTCACGGGCTGTACTTTTTCAAAAACTATATTATTATAACATTCCAAAAATATTCTTAATAAGTGTTTTAACCTCAAAAAATAATATCCAATGATCAAATTAATTTGTTCCAACCTTTAGATATATCCAAAATAATTCTGTCCAAATTAACAGTCCAAAAAGGTCTCTAAATTTCCAAAATCAACCTTAACATAATATTTTCATCAAACAACATAATGTTGATCTTATTGTCACATACAAAATATATGATTATCTTGATAATATTAATACCTTAATAAAAACATTCATGCTCCAAAATACTTAAATAAAAAGTATTACAGTACAATTCTTATATATCTCATGATTTTTATAAAAATGATATAATAACATAATTCTTGAATTTAGAGACACAAATACATTAATTATTCCTTTTTGACTATAGAAAAAATATAATATTTACCATGATACCTTTTATTCTTCTAATATATATTTACTTGAAACTTTGGGTGTTCATTTACATAATTCCCCATATCTTTAGAGTAGAAACAATGAACATTGGAAAATTATTTATTTTCAACGAAATCACGAGCATAGTGGCATTTTTCTGCACACTTGAAACAAACTCCTTTTCCTATTAAGCAAGAACCAGATTGTTTCCTTTCACAATTGTCACATGTGAGAAAATCCCTCTTTACCTGCTTCCTATTATCTATCACTTGCTCCACTATTCTCCTCTTCTCTTACATTCCCATAAATTCATAGGGCTTGGAAATTCGTTCTCTCTCTTGATATCACATGAGACTATATCTTAGTATGATGAGAATTTTTGTGAGACCAATTTATTTTGGAGAAACGGATTTAACCCATTACAGAAATGAATAATCTTACTCTTTGGGTTACATATTTAGTCCACCACATGTATTTCTCATCTTGTGAATTTTGTTTCATATTTAGCAACATTTTCATCCTCATTTTTTCTCAAATCCAAGAATTATAACTCTATATCCCTCTCTATTCATGTGGGAAATACATTTCCCAGAACATTTCCCTAAAATCATGTCATTCCATACTTGAAATTCCATCATCCTTTTTCATGTTTTGTTTAAGGACCCAGTTGGATTAATGAACCACTGAGAGGGGGGGGGGGGTGAATTAGTGGTACCCCATTTTCTTATTTTAAGTTCCCTTAAAATGAGAACAACCTTTGTCTCTTGTTAAAGATATACTTCCCTGCTAAGAAACAAACAAGCACACATCCAAAGGAACACAACAATTTACAAGGTTCACTATTCAATAATAATAGCTACGTCCTTGGTATGGTTGGAAACAATCCAGCACCATACAATCCTTTAAGAAAACAATCCTTAGATTAAAATGAGTAGGATATACCCTTACACTCATGAAGCACTGTGAAACAATCACTCCAGTGCCTGTGCACCCTCTTAGCACAATATGACAAAGTCTCTTTTATTGTAACAACTTATGTTACCTTCACTTCCTTTCAAATACACAAGTGTAAGAAAGTTCAGTACAAATCTTCACTTCCTTACCCAGAAGAAAGGCAAGGAATTCTTGGACTAGAGATAGATCAATTATAGTCAGAACTTCCCATTCTGAATCTCCACTCCAAATTCTTTACTCTTAATTTTTCTTCTTCACTCCAAATTTTCTTCTTCACTATGATTCTTCAATCCGAGTCTTCCTCAGTCTAAGAAACTCAATACGGTGACAATTAGTACTGATTCCCCATTACAAATCTCCACTCTGAATTCTTCACTCCAAATTATTCTTCTTCACTTTCACTCTGATTCTTCAATCTAAGTTTTCTTTAATCTAAGAAACTGAATACGGTGTCGACTAGTATCAAATTCTCATTTCAATTGAAACTGCAATGAAAACTCAGTCAGCCATACACTTCTCTCTCTCTCTAGATTATCAGAGTTTCTATCACTATAGAGTCATCAAATAATTTACTTAGTACTCTGATCTCCTTTCAGAGGTGCTCTAAAGTGTGCTTAGGCGGGAAACCAAAATAATTTTCCCGCTCACTTAAATTCAACCAAATCTTAATTGCTCCTGAAATCTCAGAGTAATTAAGACTTTGTCAAGTCTTATGTAATCTTCTCGAATCTTCTTTCGCTTCTCTTGATTTAGAGCTTTGGCCTTTTCCAGATCTGACCTTGTTACACAGGTTTCTTGGAGTCACATTCTCATATCCACTCTTCTGATTTCTCAGTATCACATTCTCAGATCCACTCTTCTTTGCTTCCTCGGCATGACACCATTTAAATTCTCGGTATGACACTTCTTTATTCATCGATAACGAAGATTTTGAACTCTCAGTATGACTCCCATGGATCTCGATACGACTTCACCAGTTCTCGGTACAACATTTTGGTTCTCGGTACGCCTCTTCCTGATTCTCAGAATGGGTTTTGGTTCTCAATACGACTTCTTCGATTCTTGATACGACTTTAGGTTCTCAGAATGACTTCTGGTTCTTGGAACGTCTCTTCCTGATTCTCGGTATGACTTCTCTGACACAACGTTTTCTTGCATCGTGAGTACTTTCATATACTCACAAATTTAGAGCTACAAAACAGCAAAGCATCGTCACAAATAATTCCTTCACATCTCCTATCAGCCAGCTTTCGAGAATTTTCAATTTCCTGGTTCCAAACTTCTCAATTTACAGACTTCTAATTCCAGACTCTGAATTCTTCGAACACCAGGTTCCGAATGTTCAATATACTCAGTTCGGAATCTTCAAAATTCTAGCTTCTGAATTCTTAGAATTTCAAGGTGTCTTTACTTTATGAAAACTTCCTCAAGATCAAAAAAAGACAATCCATGAAAACCATCTCTTCCTTCAGCTTGGTCCTAACAATCTCCTCCATTGGATTTTGTTGTCTACCAAGTTTTCATAAATGACCAAACATTGTAACCTCAAGTAATGGATTACTTATCAATAATTATAAGCCTACGTGAGCTAATTCATTGTAGGAAACAAGAATCATTGACATCAAAACCATGTTGTCCATAGGTAGTGAAAATGACATCTTTAACTTCATACATCTTCAGCTTCATACATCCTATAAACAAATTCAAGTTATTTCCTATAACCACTCCAACAAATAGTTAGAATAGTTCACATACACAAGCAGTGCTGAGTTCACAGCTTACCCACAACTCTCTCTTTAAACAATAGATTTATGATACAAACAACTTCCCCCCCTTGACAAAACAATCCAAAGGTAAGAAGAGAGAGGGGACAGAAAAACATACCTTAGCCTTGAAGAGAAAGAGGTTGGACACCCATGTTCAACCTTAATCTTGAGAATGATTCCTTTGGCAGAGGTTCTGTGAAAATATCAGAAACTTTTTCAGTAGATGAAACATATTCTAATTTAAGTTCATTGTTTTCAACATGATCTTTGATGAAATGATATTTGATGTCAATATACTTTGAACGAGAATGTTGTACTGGATTCTTGGTAAGATTAATTGTGCTTTGATTATCACATCCCAAGAGCAAGAGCAGCTTCACTTCAATTGACAATTCTTCGAACTGTGTCTTCATCTAAATAAGTTGAGTAGTGGCCATGGTAGTAGAAACATATTCAGCTTCAGCTGTACTAAGTGTCACAAAATTTTTCTTCTTCGTGTGCCAGCCAACACAACTTTTTCCTATAAAGAACACTCCACCAGATGTGGATCTTCTATCCTCAACATTTTCTGCCCAATCTGCATCTGAATAGTCAAACAAATCAATGCTATTTGAGCCACTATACTTGATTCAGAATTCTGCTGTTCCTTTTATGTATCTGAGAATTATTTTTCCAGAAACAAGATGTGAGTCTTTAAGAGCACTCTGGAATCTTGCACATAAGGTAACAACAAAAACAATATCTGGTCTTGATGCAGTCAGGTATAACAAACTTCCAATCAGCTTTCGATATTCTTTCTGTTCAACTTCTTTTCCTTCATCATATTTTATTAGCTTCATTCCCACTGAGATAGGAGTTGATACAGGTTTTGATTTTTAAATCCCAAACTTCTTAAGAAGTTCCTTAGCATACTTTTCTTGGGAGAGAAAAATGAATTCTTTCTGTTACAAAATTGCTAACCCAAGAAAGTATCTCATTTCACCCAACATAGACATCTCAAAGACATTCTTTATTTCTTTAGCGAACCTTTCACAGCTTCTTTCATCATTCCCAGCAAAAATAATGTTGTCAACATAGACAATCACAATGAGAGAAAGATCATGGATTTCCTTGATGTACAGATTGATGTCAACTCTTCCTTTCTTGAAGTTCATCTCCTTTAAGCAAGTGTCCAGTTTGGAATACCATGCTCTTGGAGCTTTCTTTAGCCCATAAAAGGCTTTCTTCAACCTGCACACATAACTTTCATTCTTCCCAACAACAAAGCCACATGGTTGCTCAATATAAACTTCTTCTTTGAGATATCCATTAGGAAATGTGAATTTAACATCCATTTGAAAGATTTTGTAGCCTCATTGTGCATAAATAGAAAGAAAGATTCAGATAGTTTCTAATCTGGCTACCAGAGAAAAAGTTTCTTAAAAGTCAATTCATTCAATCTGAGAGTAGCCTTTGCAAACCAATCTTGCTTTATTTCTAATAACTTCACCTTATTCATTCAACTTGTTCTGGAAGACCCATTTGGTGCCAATAATGTTCTTATTTTCAGGCTTGGGTACGAGTCCTCAGGTTTCATTCTTTTCAATCTGATCCAATTCTTCATTCATTACTTGAACCCATTCTGGATGCTCAAAGTCTTCTTTAACATCATTTGGATCCACTTTGGAATACAAGGAAGTATGTGATATATAATTACTTATTATTCTTGTTTGAACCATGTGACGTTGATCACCAATAATATTCTGAGCTTGCACATGTTTCATTAGCCTTGGATATGTTTTTCATGTGCCTTCCTCATCACTTGATTTGGTTGAATCCTATTCTTCATCTTGATTAGGATTACAATTCATTGCATCCTTATCAGAATCATTAACTTCATCTTCCTCATCTTCTTTGTCTGTCGGGACATGCTTATCTTTCCCCATAGTTTCAATGAATTTTACATCAACTGTATCCACCATTCTTCTTGTTTCTTTGATAAAGCATCTATAACCTCTTCCTTCTGGTGCATAACCAAGAAAAATTCCATCTTCTCCTTTCTGCTCAAATTTTCCACTACTTCCATCTTTCTTCTTTATGATACATGGGCTCCCAAAAACATTAGCATGATTCATACTTGGAGTAATGCCATATAAAAGTTCATATAGAGTCTTGTTTGATTGGGGCCTGTAGAAACATCAATTTTGAATAAAAACAGCTTTACTTGTAGCTTGCCTCCAAAAGTAATGAGTAAGGACATGTTCAAGTAACATGGTTCTTCCCATTTCCACCAAGATTCTGTTATTTATTTCAGCAACCCCATTTTTTGAGGTGTATATGGAGCACTATATTCATGATGAATCCCATGATTCTAAAGATAGTCTTCAAATTATTCACTTATATACTCACCACCATTATCTGTTCTCAACTTCTTCACAAAGTACTCACATTCTTTCTCAGCTTTCCTTCTGAAGCTTTTAAACATTTTCAGGGCATCTGACTTGTGCTTCATAAACATAACACATGTAATGCGAGTAAAATCATCAATGAAGGTGATGGAGTACTTGTCTCTATTTTTTGATTGTTTTCTCATCGGTCCACATATAACAGAATGTATTAGTTCAAGGGGTTGTTTTGAACATATGTCAACCTTCTTATGCACAACACTTATAATCTTTCCTTTCTGACAGGTAGTGCAACACCAATATCTTCTTCTTGGAAAATCTGGAATGTCTCGAACACTATCCCTTTGAGATAACTTGCTCATATTTCTCTAACACATGTGTCCAATTCTTCTATTCCACAACTAAATTTTTTCCACTATGCTCATGTAACAAGAGTTTTGTGAATTTCCAACCTGAAACAGATTTCCTTTGGTTCGTTGGCCTCTTGTAACAATATTCCCATATTCTTCACTTTTCACAATAAATACATCTTTCTTGAAGATAATTTTTTTACCCTCATCACACAATTATGATACACTCATCAAGTTGTGCTTTATCCCATCAACATATAGAGTTTTCATGGACTTTAATTTTTTTCCCAATGATGGTTGATCCAACACCTTTGATTTTGAATGATTAATCATTGCCAAATGTCACAGTGCCTTATTTAAAATTATTCATATTCTTTAGCAACTTGAAGTCTCCTATCATATGTGAAGAACACCCACTATCAAGTATCTAAGGTCGTTCTTCCTTTGTAACTTTTAGAGAAGTTTCAACAATAATAGCTTTTTCTTCTTTCACTTCTTTCTTCACCTTCGGATTCTGAAAATTAAGAACTTTTTGTTGAGCTGGTAACAACACAAGACATCCTTTTGCAAGGTGTCCAGGTTGTTCACACCTTTCAAAAATGGTCTCTAGAGGCTGGAACCTATTTTCTATCTTGACTTCATTCTTCTCAAATTTCTTCAAGACAACCTTCTCACTCTTCTTCCTTTGAGGAGATTGACTCCCCCTCAATCTCTGAATTTCATAACTTGTGGGGTAATGGTAATAATGTTGATTGAACCAACACATATTCGTTTTATGCACAAATCCACCACAATACCAACAGTACCCATAGAAGAAGTACCCTCCTCTAAATATTTTAGTTTGATACTTCTTTGTTGCTCTTTTTTCAGCCCCACCAACCATTCTTTTGTTAGCAAGATTGCTCTGCTGGAATTCTGCCTTCTCTGATTTTTCTTGTTTTTCACCAGTGTTAGACTTAGGTTTCCTTGAAACTTCAGCATTCCCCGTAATGCTGGTCTTGGCCACATAAGTAACTTTCTCAGCTTTATTCTTCACAGCAACCACTTTATTCTTCTGTTGAATTTTCTCAGGATGTGCTTTTTGAGAGCCTTCACCAACATCAGTAGTTGAGTTTAGAAACAAATGTTTTTATATTCAACTTCGGAGAGATTCTTTTGAATGAGTTCTAATTCTTCTTCTTCTTCCCTCATCTTAACTCTCATGTTCTCATTTTTATTTTTCTTATCTTTTAGAGACTTTTTGAAGTCTTCAATCTCTTTCTCAAGTTCTTATTTGTCATTGAATTGATTGGATGCTGAGAAACATTCATCTTCCAACTTTTTGTTAAGCTTCTCTAGCCTTCTGATCTTCCTTAAACATTCCTTTAATTCTTCTTTCAGATGCATCTCAAGCTGAGTTTCTTCTTCTTTCGAGCTGCTGCTTTCGAAATCCTCATCATTTACTGTTTCAATGAAAGTATTCTCAACACCATGCTCAACTGATTTTTCGTATTCAGTATCAATTTCTTCCTCTTCTTCATTTATGGATAGAAATATTTTTTTCTTGGATTTGAAGAACTTCTTTTCTTTCCCCGACTTTCCTTTACCACCCTGCTTCTTCCATAACTTTATTGCCTTTATTTCTTCTTCATCACTGTCTTCTTCATTCTCTCTTCAAGGACAGTTAGCCGCAAAGTGTCTAATGACTCCACATTCAAAACACTTAAAGGGAAGTTTTCCCTTGTATTTACCTATACCCCCTTTAACATTTTTTGAAAACAAGGATAAAATATCGTTAATATTTTTACATACCTCACTTTCAGAGTCAGAGTCACCACCATCTTCTTTAATCAAGATCTTCTTATAATTCTACTTCTTCATGGCTTTGAAAGATAATTCTCTGTCAACCTTTGTCTTGGTCTTCATAGCCTTTTCCCTTCTCATCTCATAAGTAATGAATATTCTATGAAAATCATCAAGAGATAGAGTCTCTGTCTTCTAATGAAGATAAATTCACATCAAATTTATCAAGAATAATCCTCAAGATCTTTTCTACCACAGTAGAGTCTTTTAGCTCTTCACCAAGACATCTGATGGTTCTAACAATATCATTTACCCTGGTGAAGAAATCCCTAATAGATTCATGCTCTCCCATCTTCAAGTCTTCATACTTTAATCTCCAGATTTAAAGTTTTGCCTTCATGACATTTGTATTGCCTTTGTATATTTTTTTCAGTTTGTCCCATATACCTTTGGCTGTGGCCACTCCTTTAACTCTCAAGAATTTACTTTCAGAAAGTGAATACAATATAGCATTCTTGGTTCTTCCATCATTCTCAAGAAACTTCTTGTCAACAGGTGTAAGTGTAACATTATCTTCAGTGGGGGGAAACCCAACTGTTGCAGCTTCATGAACTTCATAACTAATAGACATGAGATACAATAGCATTCTATCCTTCCAGATGTGATAGTTCTTCCCATCGAATACCAGAATGCCTTTATTGTTCACACAATTCAGATTCTCCATTAGTAAGGAAAACAAATGCAACCTCGCTCTGATACCACTTGTAAGGACTCTGTTGTAGTAATGAACCAATGAGGGGGGGGGAGGTGAATCAGTGGTACCCCTTTTTCTTCTTTTAAGTTCCCTTAAAATGAGAAAAACCTTTGTCTCCTGTTAAAGATATACTTCCCTGCTGAGAAACAAACAAGCACGCATCTAAAGGAATGCAAAAATTTACAAGGATCACTATTCAATAAGAATAGCTATATCCTTGGTATGGTTGGAAACAATCCAGCACCATACAATCCAATATGAAAAAAATCCTTGTATTACAATGAGTAGGATATACCCTTACACTCGTGAAACATTGTGAAACAATCACTCCAGTGCAGGTGCACCCTCTTAGCACAATAGGGAAAAGTCTCTTTTCTTGTAACAACTTATGTTACCTGCACTTCCTTTCAAATATATAAGTGTAAGAAAGTTCAGTACAAATATTAACTTCCTTACCCAGAATAAAGGCAAGGAATTCTTGGACTAGATATAGATCAGTTACAGTCAGAACTTCCCATTCTGAATCTCCACTCTGAATTTTTCTTCTTCACTCAGAATTTTCTTCTTAACTTCAATTCTTCAATCTGAGTCTTCCTCAGTCTGAGAAACTCAATACGGTGACAGCCAGTACTGATTCCCCATTCCGAATCTCCACTCCGAATTCTTCACTCTGAATTATTCTTCTTCACTTTCACTTAAATTATTCAATCTGAGTTTTCTTTAATCTGAGAAACTCAATACGGTGTTAACCAGTATCAAATTCTCGTTTCAATTGAAACTGCAATGAAAACATAGTTGGCCACACACTTCTATCTCTCTAGATTATCATAGCTTCTCTCACTATAGCATCATCAAATTATTTACTTAGTACTCTGATCTCCTTTTATAGGTGCTCCAAAGTGTGCTTAGGTGAGAAACCAAAATAATTTTCCCGCTCGCTTAAATTCACCCAAATCATAATTTCTCCTGAAATCTCTGAGTAATTAAGACTTTTTAAACACTTCTATAATCTTTTCAAATATTCTTCCCCTTATATTGATTTAGATCTTTGGCTTTTTCTGGATCCGACCTTGTTACGCAGGTTTCTAGAAGTCACATTCTCAGATCCACTCTTCTGATTTCTCAGTATCACATTCTCAGATCCACTCTTGTTTGCTTCCTCGGTATGACACAACTTCAATTCTCGGTATGACCCTTCTTTATTCATAAATACCAAAGATTTTTAACTCTTGGTATGACTCCTCTGGATCTCAATACGACTTCACCAGTTCTTAGTACAACATTCTGGTTCTTGGTACGGATCTTCCTGATTCTCAGAACAGCTTTTTGTTCTCGATAAGACTTCTTCGATTCTCGGTACAACTTCAGGTTCTTGGAACAATTTCAGGTTCTCAGAACGGCTCTTCCTGATTCTCGGTATGACTTCTTCGATTAAAATTTTTCTTGAATCATGAGTACATTCATATACTCACAAATTTAGAGTTACAAAATAGCAAAGCATCGTCACAAATAATGCCTTCACATCTCCTATCAGCCATCTTTCGAGAATTTTCAATTTCCCAGTTCTAAAATTCTCAATTTCCAGACTCCGAATTCCAAAATCCGAATTCTTCGAACACCAGGTTCCGAATGTTCAATATAATCGGTTCCAAATCATCAAACTTCTAGCTTTATAATTCTTATAAATTCAAGGTGTCTTTCCTTTATGAAAACTTCATCATGATCAACAAAAGACAATCCATTCAAACCATCTCTTCCTTCACCTTGGTCCTAAAATTTTGATTCAGTGACGACTATTAACCCACATCTTTTGAGAGATGATAAAATTTCATGACAACATTCTTCCTTTAATTTCTTTCCAAAGAAATAAATGTATTCTCTAAAGAACTTATCTTTTTTTCAGGACATTTCTCCTTTTTGTTGTGGATCAGGATACTCCATACGGGTAAGGTTATTTTTCATAACCTGAGTTAGCTATCCCAATATAGTAATAAGATGCTCAAAACTTGTTGCAGCTCCAGTTCCAACATCATTATCTTGCATAAGAGTAAAATCTCTACATGTATTATGTGCATTGATATGTTTTCCATTCCTTCTAATAGGATCCATTTCTAAACAATAGAATATGCTAGATTAGATCATATCATTATGTATAATCCCACAACAAGTGAAATTCATAACCCAAATTGATTTTTTTTCTGAATCTAGTATCATAACTATAAACATGGTTTCTTTGAGATGTTCTTATATACTTATGCTCAATGTATACCTTAGGGTTATATTCCCTAATCTATGTTCTCTAAATCTAGTATCCAAGGTTGTTGCTAAACCTCCTCTAATACCAACTGTAATTCCCTAATCCTAGAATCCCAGTGTCGGTGCACTATTTTAATACATTGGAATGATTACAAGGAATCAAATCCCAAAGTAATGTTTAGTTTAGAACTATTGGAAAAAAGATTACATACATAAACCTTACATTATAAATCAAAACATAAAATACAACATAGATAATATTTTTATAACACCATTATTCTCATAGATTAACCCTTCATAACAGTCATAATACCCTTCTTGGAATCCTAGGAAAAAAACATAAGAAAGGGGTGAGCTCAAATGCTAAGGGTAAATAGTACAATGAAATCGGTTATGAGTAAATGAGCATAAATTGTATATAACTGAAACATAATCCACTAAATATTAATCTTGAGAATAATATGGTAAGAATAAATAATAAAATATAAAATAATCACATGGGAGAAAAAGAAAAACCATGAATATTATACTAGTAGAATAATCACATAGAATATCAATAAATAATCTCAAAAAGAGGGAATGCATAATTATGTACATTTAGAAATTACCATCGAGGATTTATGATATGAATTTTTTACTATCAAGGCTTCATTCCAAGAATCTAATAATTTTAAGGATTTATTCCAAGAATCTAATAAATGGGTAAGGCCTCAGCCAAAACCATATTTATTTTGTTTCTTGAAACCTAAAGATGCATCAAGGGGCTATAGCAGACCCTTCCCATCAGTTACTAAGCCCAATGCCTTCCTCATATGAAAAGGGTGATACATAACTAATATAAAAATTTGTATTAAAACTAGCGTACAAAATGTTAATGCTTTAACCATAATCCATGAATGGTATCAAAATAGCACATATATAGTCAAACATATCATACAAATTTCAATATAATATGGTAAATTTTTTCATAATAAATCATCCCCAATTAAACAAAAAATCAAACAAATTATGTTGACATAGATGAAAATAATCTAAAAAAATCATTAAAACTTATTGAGAGAAATATCCCTTTTTTACTTTAAAATCTTTTATAAGTCATGTAATTATAAAAGAAAACATTTATTTTAAAAATAAACTTGTAATATTATAAGGGAATATTAAAAATGTAAAGGCATCATGATGGTATAAATATCAACTCACACTGTAGAAGTAAAAAGACATTATTTCCTTAATTTTTTGAAAAGATCATAAAGTACCTCATTTGGAAAATGACATAAAGATTTATTTCAAAACATTTAAGAAAAATAAAACATGGGTATAAATGACCTTAATAATTATCTAGAAATATTAATAATATTTTGAAATAAATTTTTAGGAAACATGTACATTTATGATAAGGATGTCTCGGTAGATAATTACTTATAAACAACCTCAGATAATAATGAGATTGTAAAATTAACCCTTACCTTGTGATTCCTTTTGAGTGATAATCCTTTAACCTGTTTTATAATGGTTTGAAGAGTTTTAATAACTTATTATAAAACCATAATAATGTTAATAATATTTTATATCATCTCATTATAATATTTTATTACACGTTTGTTAACAATATTTCATTATTTCACAATTTTGGTTGTTAATTCCCTACTTTTCTCAAATATGTTTTGACTTTTTATTTGATTCTTATATTACTTAGATAATGATTTAATCAGATAAATAATTTAAAACATGAATTAATAATATAATATATTGATTATATATGTATTTGAAATAATCTATAAATGTTGGAGATAAGAAATGAAATGCACTGTTCATGGAGACTGTAGGTCGTATGTAGGCATGAACGCTGATTTCATTTCATTATCGTATCAAAATATTGAAAAGTGAATGATAAATATGTATATTATAATTCTATTGACATATCTATGTAATATATGTTACATATGTTTATTAAAACTTTCCTTAATACGTTCTATGTATAGCGTGAATGAATCAGATCGCTTTAAGGGGGTGGTAGTCCACACTTCCACAAATAATGTTGTCATATATCCACAATATGGAAATCAGGATGGTATGTTTAATATAAAAATTAAAGAATATTAAATAGGTTATAAAATATATATTAAAATATTTTTTAACCATAAAAATAGTTTTAAGAAAATCCATTAATACGGTAACATAAAAAGAAATAAAACAATATTTACGAAGTCGATTAACCGGCATAACTTAGACAACAATTTTGTTTCTTTGAATACGAGGAGGGAAGAAATGACATGAATATGAGATATTAAATTATAACCATAAAAATATAAAATATACATGAATCTATAGTTATCATTCATTTATGGATGAAGTAGGTGAGGGAAAGTAGAGAAGGAAAAGAAATTAAGAGATGTACTTTAAGAAAATTACCTCTTGAATATCACCTCCTTGAAAGACATTGGGGACCATGGATTTGGCCTTTTGGTGATAATATAATCACTTTAACATGAAAATATTGAGGAGGAGATGTTTGGGAAGATATATGAGTAGATACAGGTCTTTTTGGGTTGAAGTGGGGAGGTGAGGGGTGGTATTTATACTTGAGGAGAGGTGGGTTCAAGTAATTAAGTTATTCATATTTTATATTTAAAGATAAAAAAACTGAGGTTATATTAATTTAATAAAATTATACTTTAAATTAATTTTTTTAGGTTGTTTAGGGTCGATCTAAAACTCAACAAACCATTTAATTTTTGTAATATTTAGAAATGTTATTCTTTTACCTTTTAACTTTAACCCTTGTCACAATTTTACCTATACAATGGTAAATAATTTTTTACCATGGTATATTTTTTATAAATAAAAATTAAATTGACCTTATAACATAATAATAACCTTATGATTCCAAATATAGAATCAATTTTATCTAATTAAATTTAAAAAATCAGGAAAATTATATTTAATATTAATTCTGTAGACAAAACAAAAAAGCGGGCTTTTAAAGTGAAATGTTCAAAAGTTTGAAATGTTTTTATTTCTAATTTCAATTTGAAATTGATTCCAATTAACTATATTGGTTTCATTGAAAAAAATAATTTAATTATTCTTTAAAATCAATTAAAAGGATAATATAACAATATAAATAAATTAAACAAAAAAATTAGTTTTAAATTAAAAATCGGTATTTTTAACCATTCACTAAAATAGGAAATTTATCAGAAAAATACCAAAAATTCAAACAAAGTAAATTTTTATGTAAGAATTACAAATAAGAAGTTTATTTTGAAAATATAATTTATTAAATTGAAAAAAAAACTATATTTAAAATTGGTTCTCCATCAAAAAGTGGTAAAAAATGCATTTTTTGAAAAATAGTCCTTTTATGCATAAAAGAGAATTTTTTCTTATATTAAGTCTATAAAACGAAAAAAATGAATGTTAAACATTATATTTTATATAATATGGTTGATACTATTCACTATCTCTATTTTAATGGCTAGGTTATAATTGATCATGGTGCGTTTGAACTCGGTGTTGCGTACAACACAAGCTATTAAAGTAAATGAATTTATTTAAGAAGATACATACTATAAAATCATGGGGTGTTAAATTATACACTCCATAATTAAATTTTATCCTCACAATATTAAATTTCACTTCATAAATCAAAGGATGATACTTGAAAATTCAATTTTGGTAAAGCCACATAAGAAATAGGGTTAATAAAACTTTATCTTAATAAGAGAAAAATGGAAATGCGAATGTTATTATAAAATTAGGCTTTAGAATAGGAAATAAAGTAGTGGAAAGTGTAAACTATGAAATGTAAGAGAAATAAAATGATCATGTTCTCATAGAGAGTGATATAGAACATGATCATTATAATATCTACCATCACAAAACCATAAGTTACTAATGGATTAAAAGGCCATTGATTTCCCATTATGAAAAGAAATCATACAATATTTTTATTTAAATTTTTTGAGGAATTCATTTACTACCTAAAATAAGAACATAAGGAAATATACTTACTTGAAATGTAAAACTTCATCCAATGACAAACTCATATTTCTCTCCAAAAGATAATAAAATTCTAAAATATTCAATTTATATTAAACATACAGGATTCCAAAAAAGAACTTATAGTGCCTCTAACATACCGTATAAATAAAGAAAAACATGTTATACTAACCAGGACATCATGTTTCCCAGTGGTAGGTGATTCAACCCTGTTGAACTTCAATAGCGGGTTCAAGTCTAATGGCCTTGCTGGACGTGACAAGTTGGCACACAACTTGTGGGTTGTCCTTTTTTCTAAAACTATATTGTTATAACATTCCAAAAACAACAATAAGAAATGTTTTAAAGTTAAAAAATAATATCCAATGTTTAAATTAATCTATTCCAACCATTAGACATATACAAAATACTTCTCTGCAAATTAACAGCCCAAAAAGGTCTCTAAATTGCAGAAATCAACCTTAACATCAAATTTTCCTCAATAAACATAATGTTGCTCTTATTTTCACATACCAAATATATGATTACCATGATAACATTAAAACCTTAATTAAAACATTCATGCTCCCAAATAATTAAAGAAAAAGTATTGTAGTAAAATCCGTATATATATCATGATTCCTATAAAAAAAATATAATAACATAATTCTTGAATCCCTAACCAAAAATACATTAATTATTCTTCTTTGACTGTAGTAACAGTATAAGCTTGACCTTGACATATTTTCTTCTTAAAATCTATATTTACTTGATGCTTGGGAATTCATTATCATAGTGCCCCATATATTTATAGCAGAAACATTTCACATTGTAAGATTATTTATTTTCCTTGAAATAATGAACATGATGGCCTTTTTCTCCACACTTGAAACCAAATCCTTTTCCTCTAAAGTAGGAACTAGACTGTTTCCTTCCACAATTGTCACATTTAGGAAAATCCTTCTTTCTCTGCTTCCCATTATATGTCTCTTGCTCCACCGTTCTCTTCTTCTATTTCTTTCTCTTAAATTCATAAGACTTAGAAAAGTATTTCTCTATATTGATAGCACATGAGACCATATCTTCATATGAGGAGAATGTTTCAGAGACCAATGCCTTTCAGATAAATGGATTTAAACCATTAAAGAAATGATTAGTCTTACTCATTGGGTTACATATGTAGTCCGTAGAATGCCTTGAAAATCTTGGGAAGTTAGATTTATATTTAGAAAAATTCTCATCCTCTCTTTATCTCATATCCAAGAATTTTATCTCTAAATACTCTATCTATTCATGAGGGAAGTACTTTTCCAAAAAAAATCCTTAAAATCCTTCCATTCCAAACATGCAATTTCATCCTCTTCTTTCATGTTTTGAATCAGTGACCACTATTGATCTGCATCTCATGAGAGACAATAAACTTCCATGACAACCATCTCCATTTCATTGATTCCCAAAGTAAGAAATATCTTGTCTAAATAACTTATCCATTGTTCAGAAATAAATGGATTTATAGCCCCATTGAATATTGGACTTCGTTGTCTCATGAAGTGATCTAACAATGCTCTTTCACGTTGCAAATCAGGATGCTCTATACGGTTAAGGTTATTGTTCATAACCTGATTCCGCAGTCCAAGTATAGTTATAAGATTCTCAGCACTAGTTGCAACTCAAGTTCCAACATCATTATATTTCATAGGAGGGAAATCCCTATATGGAATACATGTTCCAATACAGTTTCCATTCCATCCAATAAGATATATTTCTAAAAAATGAAATACACTGGTTTAAATCATATCACTATATATAATGCCACAACAAATGAAATTCAAAACATAAATGGAAAATTTTATGTGTACTTAGTCTCATAACCATAAACATGGTTTCTTTGGAAAGTTCTTATATATTTATCATCTATGTCTACCTTAAGGTTATATTCCCCAATATAATTCTATAAATATAGTATCCAAGTTTTTCTACTAAACCTCCTTTGATACCAATGGTAATGCCCTTACCCCAAAAGCCCAGAGTTAGTGCATTATTTTAATACATTGGAACACTTATAAGGAATCAAACCCTAATGTACTGATAATTTTATCAGTCTTGGAAAATAGATTACATACTTGAACCTCAAATTAAAATTCAAAAAATTAAATACAACATAGATAATCCTTTTGGAATCCCATTATTCAACTAGATTAACCCTTAATAATAGTCATAATATACTTCTTGGAATCTTGTAAAAATAAAACATAATAGAGGGGTGATCTTAGATGCTTCAGAAGGGTAAATAATACAATGAAATTCATTATGATTAAATCAACATAAACATTAAGGCAAGGTATATAATTAAAACATAAGACAATTAATATTAATATTTAGAATAATATAGTAAGAATAAATAACACCATATAAAATAATCACATGATCTAGAAAACATAACCCTGGATATTCTACTAATTAAATAATCAAATGGAATATTAATAACTGATGTTCCCAATTTGTTTATATCTTTTCACACATATTATTGAGCATAAAAACGTGTTTTTACCAAATATATATTGTTTTATGAATAAAATTATTTATTTCTATGTTGATGGTACTTTTTAGGTATTTTCATTCCAAAGTTACAAATCGGGAAAGTTCAAAAGATTCAGATATACACGGTGTGTACTTTCTAACACATGTTGTGTACCTTTACCCATACATGGATTGGACCAGACAAATACATTCCCATGTACCCAGAAAGATACTACACACCATGTATCTCTTTTCACACACCGTGTATGCCCTTTTAGAAGCTTTTGGTAGCTGATGTTTTGACTACATGCCATGTGGGGCAGTGCTACACACCGTGTATCCCACCAACCAACCGAAAATGCATTCAAAGGCTTTATGAGGTGTGTTGGATCACCTACCGGTGGAAGAAACAAAGTGATTTTTAGTTGACTTGACTGCATTCCATGTATTTTGTAGTACACACCGTGTATTCTGTATTACATACCGTGTAGTCTCATTTTCTATAAATATGAGGGAATCCGTCCATGTTCGAGGTTGGAAATCTAGGGGGAGGTGCTTCCTCTCTTCCATTCGATCCTCCCCCAGATCCATTTCAAGTTTCCCTCTTCTATTTTCAATTCTTGTTTTAGTGAAATTCCCCCTTTCCCCCATTCTCCTCTTGTATCCATGGTAGGGATTGAGTTTTGACTCAATCCGCACATTGTGACCATGGACATAAGAGGATAGTTATCCTCATGTTGGGGTTGAAATAAGATTCTGGTTCATTATTATTTGAATTATGAAGTGTTTCTCTTGCTATGATTTTTTTAAAATTCCATTAATGAACATAATTTCAAAACTACCAATATTATCACATCGGACCAAGAATGAAATCAGTGGTGAAAGCTAAAGGAGTTGCGGTGGATGAACCCATGATCATTGGGGGAAATTATTGCCACTATTTTATGGGTAATGAACCTAAAACTGTTTTATGTAGATAATTACCAGACCAAGGAATTAAACTTCGAACATATAATTGATTGTTTTTGGACCAAGAAACAACAGTTTAATTTAATCCTCATGGAAACTAAATGTCGTTTATAGTTTCAATGCTAAGGAATGATGAATTCAATAAAACATAATTAAATTGAAACCCCAATGCATGTGTTTATCTTATTATTTTTCTCTCCTTTTTGTTTTACTTATTTTCCTCAAATTTCTTCAATTTAGTATATAGTTCCTGTAATTTCTTCGTCTCTGGATAATTGAACAAGATTTATCTGGCTTGCACTGACCATTGTTTCCCCCATTTTCCCCATGGGATAGACCCCAAATACCACTAGTTACCAAGTAGTTGGTTTATAAGGGAACAAAAGGATCGTTAAATCTTTAATTTGGCATACCGCTTGTGACGGGGGTGGTGCCAAATTTTGGTGCCATTTTTGGGGAACTCGGAAATCACCAGTGCATGTATGGGTTAAGATTGGTTTCCCTAGTTCTTTTTTTTTCATTTATTTTTTCTCCTTTATTTTTCTTGGGAACCTAAAACCCACTTCCCATGGATTACTATCTGACTGGGGAGTGGTACATTCCACCTTGAGAGGATTTTTATCGTTTTGATCCAGTGCTGTTATACCCCAACATGGAGGAATATTATCCATACATGGATGATGGGTTCCAACATTAGGAACACCCATGTACATCCTTTATCACACCCTTTTCTTCTTCTCCTCCGGAACAATGTTTGGGTAATACAAAAAGGTTATTATTGATTATGGATACCTTTAACACACACTAGTTGGTCTAAACTGAAAGGTAGGGACGACTTGGAAATATGGTAGAGTAACTCTCTGAGATAATTTCCAATATGGATACTCTATTTGAGTTTGATTATGGGTGTTCTAATTTCATTTCAACTAAGGAAACATGTTATAGTGTGGGACCCACATGCAATACACTAACAATTTCAGAAATTAATATTCATAACTAAGAATTTGAATATAGGGACACGTCATATCTTTTTAATTCTGACTTTAATCACCCATATATTTCAAAACACTCAGTTGATTATATAACTATTTTGGAGGATACCAACCATTATTTTTAGGTTTTCAGAATTTTAGAGAAAGAAACTCGGGAGGTGGAGGATATACCTGATCACCCTAAGAAACAAGTCCACCTATAACATCTATGGGCCACAGAGTAGGGATACTGCAAGCTTCCAGCCAGACCACCTGAAGGACAAGAATCATGGATCAAAGATGAGTGTGTCAGACACATGTGGTGGTTTGTACTATAAAATCCACATCCACCTTAGGATTATAGATAAGTAGCTATAACTCATGTAGAGCTAAAGACCTAAAACAAAGGCTCTTACTAGGAGTCAACACAATCATTATTTTTACCCCTTTCTTTCTTGTCGTTCTTTTCAATTAAAAAAACACATTGTGTTTACTCATACTCTACACACCATGTACCACTCTCTCTTCTGTCTACTATTTAAATAAGAACAAAAGGAAAACACATGCCATGTTCTACTTTTAACAAGACATGTACATTATTTTTAATGTATAATATTATTGAACATTTCATATAAGTATATATTAATTAAGTTAATAAACATAGATGATACTTGTGTCGATGGAAAAGTCACCGGAATGTGTCTGAGCTGTCGCTGGTTTGAATCACTCCACACCTACCTTTGGTACATGGATTATTCTTTTTGAACCTGTGTTTTAAATTAAATGACATGCGAGATGATTTAAAATAAATAAAAGATTTTAAAATTAAAAGAAAACCCATGATGGGGCTAGATCGTCTAACAGGGTCGTAACCAACATATCCAAAAGACTTGGGTTTGAGGCCTAAAAAATGGCCTAGTTACATCACTTTTCACTTAATTGAAACCCACATGATATTTATTTAGATCGATGTCATGTGTGTCATGTTTTTTTAATAATTTAAAATATTTTCCTAAATAAGGAAAAAACATGCAGGTGAAGTGAACTGATTAGAAGAGTCTCAATCCTGGATTCAAAAGACTTGAGTTTGAACTCATATAATCTCCCTGCTTCATCCCCATCATTAAAATTAAAACCACATGCCATGCATTTTCTTCTTGCTGTGCAGATATGCACCTATACTTTAATTATTAAAAGTTAAAAAAAATTCAGCACTAAAACCTTCACTCCAGTGGTTCAGGGCTTGCGTTCGGAACGACCGATCACCAGTTCGAATCACGCCACAATCACCAGACCAAAGGTGTAGTTCTGTTTTTCAAATTTTAGAAAATATGATGGGTATTGTTTCGATACTTTACGTGTATAGGTTTAAATTTTTGTAAATAAAATATATTTTTCTAAAATATTAATTTTTAAAATTATAAATAATAAATATTATATAGATTACTATAATATTTTTTGTTAAAAATACCCTATACATGGCATCTGTATAATAATACATGTCATGTAATACACGTATAAAGGCTAAGAACCCTACCCAGCTTGACCCCATGTCGACCCCCTCCCTGTTTTTTTCCTCCTCAGTCTTCTCCCATACGTCATCACACCCCACACCCTCCAATCCTTAATTTCGGCTCGTTTCAGCCCTTGATTTCAGCT
The DNA here is from genome assembly GCA_963277665.1 of Viscum album. NCBI lineage: Eukaryota > Viridiplantae > Streptophyta > Magnoliopsida > Santalales > Viscaceae > Viscum > Viscum album. The sequence goes on along the minus strand of OY728130.1, from coordinate 45,617,609 downwards.
TCATTATGATCCTTGATCTAGTTACACACATCTACACCATTTATTTTAGTGCTTTACATAGGTTTAGGGTGTTTTTGGATTGGGAGACTGTTCGGGTCTCCCACGTAGTACATGTGTTAAATGAAGAACACACTCCATGTACTGCACAGTACACGGCCACACACTCTAATTTTTGGAATTTCAGAAACACACAACATGTATGTTTACTACACGCCATGTATAGTTCCTTTAACCATCCTTTAAGAGTGACCCATGTACTAATACCACACGGAAAATACCGCATTTACTTACACATGGCATGCTTGTTTGGTACACGCCATGTATGTTGTTCATCTAAAATAGTTTGTGTAACGACTGCACATGAATTGGATGCCATGTTATTACACACACCATTTCTGGATTACACACAGTGTGTACTATGATATTTGACCTCTCCCACTAGCCGAGTCCATGTATGGGCATTCACATGGACCAACAACCCATGTACTTACACACGGTGTGTCTACATTAGTGCACGTAGTAAACTGGACTTTTTCCCAAACACATACCCACTCAGCGTGTATATCCAGAGTTCACAAATTCCAAACCCAATCATACTACATGTCATTTATCCTAGATCTACATGCCGTGTAATTTTGGTTTCATGTTATCTCACTTTTTGTCCTTGTTTTTTGTTTCCTTTTCTTTTGTTATTTTCCTTTATTTTCTTTTTATCTATGGAATATAGGGATAACACGGGTGGGAATCGACCCGTATCCTCCACTGATAGTGGTCAACCTTCATGATGGATTTAGATCAGATCACCTATGACACCAACCCTGACTCTTCCAATGTTGCAGCCTCCATCCTTGGCGATGTTGCCTCTGATTCCACCGATATCCCCTTCTTTGACCTCTGCCGATACAGATTCCATTGCAACTCCGTCTTCCAATGCCAAGGGCCATAGTCCAGATCTTCCTACAAACAAGGAACCTTCTATACCCACTCCACTATCTAGTACTGGCACGACCACATAGATTTCCCCAGCACCAGCTGCTCCACCCACTAACACCACAGCTGGACCTTCCGCCTCAGCAGCTGCAGCCCCACCCAAGCCTACACTGGTAGCTACCTGACCTTCGTCAAATCCCTACTTGGTCTTCACTGATAGAAATACTATGGTAGATAGGGTGTGGCGCTTTTCATTCCACATGATACAGTTGAGTGCATGCTTCCTCGACATCATCATTCCGCAGTTTCTCGACATCTTGGAGGAGATTGAAGAGCTCATTGGGAATACATATTTATTGGACACACCCAAGTTAGCACTCTAACATTATACGATTTAGTTTTGGAGTTCATTGTGACCTTTAATTTTGATTGGCCCACCTACCTACAGATGCCCACTTATACATCCACTCCAGTTCGATTTTAGATAGGCGGACGACACTTTTCTCTGATCATGGATTTTTTTGGCCGAGGGTGTGGCTTTTACCCCCATACTGCCACCCAACCTGCTTCCTCCACCCTCACTCATATCGAGTGCTCTGACCTTATATCCATTTTGTGGGATCTTGCTGGGCCTGACCAAAGGTACACCCCCACATCCCAGAAGAGGATGCTTAATCTTTCCCGTCCCATTCGTTTCCTCCATCAGTGCTTATGTGCCATTATTTTTACTCACCATGAGGATATGGGTGTCTTGTCCAGATGAGACATGGAACTTCACACATATATGTTCTAGAACTATTACCCTAACCTCCCCTGTCTTTCCCCCACCTATTTCCACTCCACTATCCATATCCATCAGGGCACCCTGATTGGTAGTTTCTATGCCACACAATTGGCTTACTATTTGGGTGTTTTTGAGGCATCTCTACCTTATAAAAACTTAGGATCTCCACATCATATGGAATTAATCATGATTAACTGCATGAGGATGGTCGAGCATTGGGGATATGACTTTGTGCTTATGCAGGATGCCCTAACTTCTACATGGGTGGGCGATGACCCAACTGCTCCTACTGGTGTGGATGCCCCAGACCCACCCCAACCACTGGCGGATGTTCCTTCTCCACCCCACCCCACTTCTTCCATATTTCTTATTCCACCATTCCCTATTCTTCTGTGCCCTCGACATCCAATCCTCCTCCCATACCCTTAGATGATCTCCCCATCACCCTCCACCTAGACACAATCGACCATCGTCTTGACATCCTTGTGCACCACCAGGCTTTCATCGCTTAGATGCAAATACAGATGGAGGGTATGTTGCTGCTCATACTCTAATACTTGGGCCTTTAAATAGCAGAAAATCCTACTCCTCCATCTACTCCTCATAATTCTACATCACTAGACAGAGATTCAATTTTCTTATCGATTACCAGCCTGACTGCTACTACTACGACTGCCTGCCAGGATGTGCCAGTCGATCCTCCCATTCATTGCACCGATTTCATGCCTGTACCTACCATTACTTCTGTTATTATGATAGATGTTCCTAAGGTGACCACTACATAGAGAATAGTGCCCGATCATCCCTTTGTCTACTATGGTTTATACTCATTTTCCAAATCTCCCTATTGCAAATAAGGCCTCTTATGAGGTCGCCCCTTGACTGGTTTTTGCACACTTGTTTCATTATATATATCCTTGTTGTGATATGATTGTGTTGTGATGGTTTGTGGGAATGAATAATTTTTCTTTCATTTCATCGATAGTCATAGGTACTCTAGAGTGCTTTGGGAATCTCTTTTTTACTACTTCCCGTCAGTTTCATCTCACCACGAGGGGAGTATTATTTCGATGTTTCTTTTTCAGTATTTTTTTACATTACTTATTTCACTACTTTCTCTCGTCCTGGCCCAGTAGTGTTTTCACACATACTCTTCTCTTCCTTGGTGTTTTACTTGGGGGCCATGTTCTATATTAAGTGTTGGGGAGAGTCTATAACTACACTAGTCTTTTCCCTTGAACTGATCCAAGAGACATAATTAATAGATGAAATATTATAAAATGTGGGATTTTTTTGATTAATTATAATTATAAATAATAAATACATAAAAGGGAATTTTAAAAGATACATTCTTATTTTAAATTTGAAATTGGTTTTAAATGATTAATAATATAGTTTGATTCTAGATTTAAAGTCTTGGACATTGACATTTATTAGACTAATCATTTTTATTCATGTCATGACCAGATTGACCTTTTATTTTTCCTCATTCCTGAGAGGTATTGAAAGCCCTTTTGAAATATTATTTCTTATACCCTCTTTCTTGAGATTTTCTTAGGATACGTATAACCACCAGAACTTTCTATTATTTCTATTAAAAACATGAATATTTTTTAATCATGTTAAAATGATTAAGGCATTTGATTGCCTTTCAGCTCCTTTGACCTTTAGACCTACCCTACATCTGAGCTTCGTAAAACCCTTAGAAACCATGAACTAACTTGATAGGAAGCCACATTACAAGATTATTTACCCTTCCTACCCCAATTATTTCATAATTTTTCATGATTATTCATTTGATATTTTGAGATAAATTTTTGGCTATTCATGGTACATTTTGGTGAGCAACCATGAAATTAAGTATGGGGAAGAGTGCCACTTGTTCATTTGGGAAGAAGGGTTCCAAAACCACTAATCATTGAACTTTTGGTGGTCCCTATAAAAAGGGTGATCGTATTTATTCCTTATACATTATTGATGGTTGTGGACCCATTTTGGAAAGGTAATTTTATCACGGTGATGATACCCTTTGAGATATCTTGATTGGGGATGTATTTTCATTGTGATCTATTTCTGAATATCATGCATTGTTATTTAAGAATTAAGCTTCCTTTTTAAAGCCTTTGAGATTATTTTTCACATCATTACCTACCTACCTGAATCCTCATTATCATTTAAACCTCATTGAAAGACCTCATGATTTTTTTCATTTGATTTATAAAGTAGAGAATGAGAATACTTGCAAGCCTATGGATAGAGTGTGTATACTTGATATTGTGAATTACTCTGATAAAATAATCTTGAGTGATGAGTTTGGTAAATTTATGTGAGGTAACTCATCAGGTGACATGCATAGTTATGAAAAAGTTTTACAATTTGGATGAAAGAGGGTGAAAATCTTTGATTGAATTATATACGAGGCATGATTAGAATATCTTTGGAATTTAAATATGTTTTGTTCCTTTTAAAATCTTATGTTATGGATATATAATTTATAAGTATAATTAGTGGAATTATTCCCTTTTTATAGTATGGATTCTATGGATTAGATGTTGAGATTTTTCTTGAGGGTAAACAAATGAATAAGTATCGGGGAGTTTTATATTCCTGATTTTTGTATATTTTTTCATACATATTATTGTGCTTAAAAACATGTTTTAACCAAATATATGTTTTTTTATGAATAAAGTGCTTTGTTTTTGTGTCCATGGTACATTTCTAGTATTTTCATGTTAAAGTCACAAATCGGGAATGTTCATAACAAAGATTTAGATATACTCGGCGTGTACTTTAAGACACACATTGTGTACCATTACCCAAACACATATGGGCCAGGAAAAATACATGCCCATGTAGTGAACAAGATACTAAAATATGTGTATCTATTTTCACATGCATTTTATACCCTACTAGAAGTGTTTGGGGGATGAATTTTTGACTACATGCCATGTGGGAAGGTTCTACACACTGTGTATTCCACAAACCAACCACCGACACATTCAATTCTTTAGGAGGTGTGGTGCATCACCTACCGGCAGAAGAAATAAATAAATATTTAGTTGAATTGAATACACAACATGTATTATGTAGTACAAGACATGTAGTCTTGCTTTCTATAAATATGAGGGAAACTCTCCATGTTCGAGGTTGGAAATCCAAAGGGAGGTGATGTCGTTCTTCTATTCAAGCCTCCCTCAGATCCATTTCAAGATTTCCTTTTCTATTTTGATTTACTGTTTTAGTGAAATTATCCCTTCCCCCCATTCTCCTCTCATATCCATGGTAGTGATTGAGTTTTGACACAATCCGCACACCATGACCATGGTTATAAGAGTCTAGTTTCCCTCACACAGGGGTTGTAATAATATTCTGGTTCGTTGTTATTTGAATTCTGAAGTTTTTCTCTTGTTATGGTTTTTTTAAAATTCCTTAAATGAATGTACTTTCAAAACCAACATTGTTGTCGTATCATACCAAGATTGGCATCAATAGAAAAAACTAAATGAGTTGTGGAAGATGAACCCATGATCATTGGTAGAAATCATTACCACTGTTTTAGGGGCAACGAACCTAAACCTGTTTTAAGAAGTTAATTACCAACCAAGGAATTAACCTTTGAACATGTAGTTGATTGTTTTCAGACTAAGAAACATTAGTTTAATTTAATAACCATGGTATATAAATGTCATTTATAGTTTCAATGATAAGTAATGATGACATTAATAAATCCAAATTGAATTGAAACCCCGATGCATGTGTTTTTCTGATTGTTATGCTCTCTTTCTGTTTGTACTTATTTTCTGAAAATTGTTTCAATTTAGTAGATAATTCTCTTCACTTATTCAAATCTGGATAATAGAACAAGATTCATCTGGCTTTCATTGACCATTGTTTCCCTATTTTCCTCATGGGATTGACCCCGACTGCCACTAGTTACCTAATAGTTGGTTCAGAAGGGAACACAAGGGTCTTCAAATATTTAATTTGGCCTACCCCTTGTAATGGGGGTGGTTCCAATAACTAATCTAATAAAGATGAATTGCATAATTCTGGACATATAAAAATTACCATACAGTCTTTATGCCAATAATCTAATACTATCAAGGCTTCATTCCATGAATATAATACTTTCAAGCTTCATGACAGTAATCTAATAAATGGGTAAGGCCTCAGCCAAAACCATATCTATTTTGTTTCATGAAACCTGTCGATGCATCGTGGGGCTGTAGAAGGCCCTTCCCATCACTTACTAAGTCCACTGCATTCCTCAAATGAAAAGGTAGAAACATAACTAACATAAATATTCTTATTAAAACTAGAATACAAAAATGTTAATACTTTATCCATAAACCGCGAATGATATCAAAATAGAACATCCACAGTCAAACATATCATAAAAATTTCAATAAAAAATGGTAGATTTTATCATAACAAATAAACCTAATTAAACATAAAATCCAATAAAGTATTTTGACATAGATGAAAATAATCTAATAAAACCATTAAAACTCTTTGAGAGAAATATCCTTTTTTTACATTGAAATCATTTAAAAGTCACATAATTGTAAAAGAAAACATTTATTTTAAAAATATATTTTCATGATTTTAAGGGAAGCTTCAAAACGTTAAGGCATTAAGATGGTAGAAATAGCTTCTCTCACTGTAGAAGTTAAAAAACATTCTTTCCTTATTTTTTTGAAAAGTTCATAAATTACCTCGTTTGGAAAACAAAAAAAGATTCCTTTCATTTTTTTAAAATTAAAACATGGGTATAAATGAATTTAAATTTTTTAGTAATAGTAATAATATTTTAAAATAATTTTTTAAGAAACATGTACATGGATGATAATGATTTCATAGTAGATACTTATATATAAAGAACCTCAGATAATAATGAGATTGTGAAATTAACCCTTACCTTGTGATTCCTTTTGGGTGATCATACTTTAACCTCCATTATAATGGTTTGAAGTGTGTTAAAAACTTATTATAGAACTATAATCATGTTTATAATATTTTATATTATCTCCTTATAATATCTTATTACCCTTTTGTTAACAATCTTTCATTATTTCACCATCGCGGGTATTAATTGCCGAGTTTTCTGAAGTATGTTTTTGACTTATTATTTGCTTATTCTTTTGCTTAGATCATGACTTCATCATTTACATAATGTAAACCATAACTTAATTATCTTATATATTGATTAAATATGTATTTAGAATAATCTATAATGTTTAGAGATAAGAAATGAAATGCACTGTTCTTGGGGACGGTAGGCCGTACGTACACATGAACGCTACTTTCATTTCTTTATCGTATTAAAATATTGAAAAGTTATTTATAAATATGTATATTATAATTTCAGTACCATATATATTTCATATATTTTACTTATATTTTTTAAAATTATTCTCAATATGTTCCATGTATAGCGTGAATGAATCACATCGCTTTGAGGGGGAGTTAGTCCACACTTCCACAAATGATGTTATCGTATATCCACAATATAGAAATCATGATGGTATATTTAATATAAATTTTAAATAGTATTAAATTGGTTATAATTTATATATTAAAATATTATTTAACCACAAAAATTGTTTTTAGAGCATCCATTAAGGCAGTAATGGAAAAGAGAAAAAACAATATTCACGAAGTCAATTAACCGACATAACTTGGACAACAATTTTGTTTCTTTGAATAAGAGAAGGTGAGAAATGACATGGATATGAGATATTAAATTAAAAAAATAATATATATATATATATATATATATAGTTCTAGAGTTGTCATGAATTTATTGATGAAGGAGGTGAGGAGAAAGTAGAAAATGAAAAGAAATTAAGAGAGGTACATTGAGAAAATTACCTCTTGAATATCACCTCCATAAAAGACCCTTAAGGTCCTCAGATTTGGTATTTTAGTGAGACCTGAAGCACTTTGACGTGGGGATATTGATGAGAAGTTTTTTTGGAAGATATTTTAGTATCTACAAGGCTTTTTGGGATGAAATGGGTATGTGAGGTGTAGTTTTTATACTTGAGGAGAGGTGGGTTCAAGTGATTAAATTATTGATTATTTTATATTTAAAGCTAACCACATTGAGGTGGAATTAATTTCAAAAAATTTTACTTTTAATTAATGTTTTTTATTCTGGTTAGGGTCGATAAACATCTCAAACTACCATTAAATTCTGCAATTTTTAGTTATATTAAGCTTTTACCTTTTAACTTTAACCCTTGTCATGATTTTACCTATACAATGGTAAATATTTTTTTACCATGGAAACTTATTTATACCTAAATATGAAATTGACCTTATAAATTAATTTTAACCTTATGATTACAAATATTGAATCCATTTTACCTAATTCAATTCACAAAATTAGGAAATTAGATTTAAAATTAATTCCACAGACAAAACAAAAAAAGTTGGTTCTTAAAGTGAAACATTCAAAAGTTTGAAATGTTTTTATATATAATTTCAATTTGAAATTGATTGAAATGAACTCTATTGGTTTTAATGATAAAAAATTAATCTAATTTTAGTTTTAAATAAATTAAAAGTATAATCTAACAATATAAATAAATTATACAAAAAGCAGTTTTGAATTAAAATGCAGTATTTTTCACTACTCACTAAAATATGAAATTTATCGAAAAAATACCATAAATTCAACCAATATAAATTTTTATGTCCCACTTCAAAATAATAAGTTTATTTTATCAAATGTAATTTATAAAATTGATAAAATCTATATTTAAAATGGGTTCACCATCAAAAGGTAGTAAAAATGCATTTTAAAAAAAAAGTCATTTTATTCAAAAATTTGAATTTGTTATTATATTAAGTCTATAAAACAAAGAAATGAATTTTAAACATTATATTCTATATAATTTGGTTAAAAATATTCACTATTTCTATTTTAACAACTAGGTTATAATATATTATAGTGTGCTTGAACTTGGTGTTACGTGCAACGCAAACTATTAAAAGAAATGAATTTATCTAAGAAGAGACATACTGTAAAATATTGGGATGTTACTATTGAAACCTCATTTCTTAATCTGAAAGTTTCCTTTTATTAATAAATTTGTGGATTGACCATGCTTAGCCCTGAACCTTTGTCCAGGCATGGAGTATCGATTCTATCAACATTAGGCCAGGAATACTTCAGATTCATGACTAGAAATTAAACTTTAACCAATACGATTTCAAGGATACTTGTTCACATGTATGGATAAAAATACATGTTCTTAATTGGGTCTTATAGAATACTGAGATCCTGTATGATATAGCCTCGTTGATTGGAATCCTTATAAGGATGAACTATGCTATCGAGTTAGTGAGTAATGGTCATTATTCACGTGTTTTGGTGAAGGTTGATTTAAGTTCAAAATTGATAGATTGGGTGGTTCTAGATAATCCATTGGATGAGATTTTTCTTATGATTGAATTTGAAAAAACACCTCCATTTTGTGCTCACTAAAATTTTTTTGGACATTCAAATGATACATGTACAAGATATTTAGTTTGTTATAATTGTCAGAACAATGGCCATGATTTATAACATTTCCAGGGGAAGTTTAATCATGCTGTTAATAATGATGGTGTTTCTAAAATAGAAAATACATCTATTGGGCCAAACCAAGTTACTGATGTTGGACTTACTGAGGTCTCTTGTGGGATTGATGCAAAGGATCCATCCTTAAAGGATGGGCACATTGTTTATGAAGCTTCTGGTCTTGCTTATCCTTTTAAATGACTAATAAAACCCACTTATCTTGGGCTGATATTTCTGATAATAGTTACGTAGCAGTTTATGGAATTACTTGTAATGATGTTTTAAATGGGTTCTCTTTTAAATATGTGCTATCCTGGGGTATAATAGTTGAAAATGAGGTGGATTTAGATGATAGTAAGGAGATCAAGGAACATTCTACTCAAGTGGAAGTTGACTTCAACTTGTGGTAGGAGTAGACTATGGTCAATGCCAGAAGTAGAAAAGAAAAGGAAAAGTGGGATGCTAAAATACCAAAGAATACTAAATCCAAAAGGGTTGTTAAAGATTCATGTATATCTACTTCTTGTAAAGTAAATGAGAAGATTACCAAATATACTAACTCCATTTCTTTAAATCACTCTGGCGGTCATTTTGGATCTATGGATAAGGAACACATTTTTGAATCCAATACTTCTTCTTCACATCATATAGAGGTTTCCTCAATAAAAAATACTCAAGATACATCTACTAATGCTACCTTCAATGGAAATATAAACTATCCAAATCTTGATTTTTATTCCAAGTATGCTCATACGAAGGACTTTCCTCTAGTCATAACAATTTTATCCTCATGATCAGGTACTTTGGATGTTAATATGAAAAACTCACCTGGACACTCCCCCAGTGGGATGGGGCTACACTTTGCCTCTTTTACATTTCCTACTATAGCTTCTTTTCACTCAATACCAAGGAAACTGGAAGGCAGTAAGGTGAGTTTAGTTTCCACTAGATATAATATGGTCTTTGGACATGAAACCCGTGGAGTGAATCCCTCTATAATTTATGCCTCAAATGGTAAGAATTCCTAATTTTTTACACTAGCAGTACTAAAGAACATGTTTCTCCAAGTGCGTTTTTACATGCTCAAAACATGGTTGCACATCTTGTTACTGATCCACTGGTGGTGAAAGATAAAGCCATGCCAGGGGAATCTGCTTATCGAATAAGAAATCCCTCTACTAATGGTCTAAAATGTAAGGTAATTATGAATGTGAGTAATCAAAACTACTTTGATTTACTTTCTTCGGACAATAACGATGATGATGGGAAAAAAGTGATGGCTTGTATGGAGAAGAAGACATGAAGGTTGATGTTGTTGTTGAGATCTCTGATGATGACGGTGGTCTATGGATGTAGGTCAAGACTTGGAGGAGGGGACACATCCTTATGGTAGTGTTGGACATCTTTATCACCACAGTATGATCACTCTCTCTCGAGTGGGTTGATGACTTTTTATTTATTTGTGGACCTTTTCATTTTTTCATGTTCCTATGACTTTCTATCTTAATTCTCAATAGAGGCCTTTGTTCCCCAACCTTTTATAAAAATAATATATATATATATATATATATATATATATATATATATTTGAAAATATTTATATATAATTATAAATATATTTATATAATTATAAATATAATAACTATATTTATTATTTAAATATATTTATTATAATTTTATTATTATATATATATAATTAAAATTAAAATTATAAATAAATATATTGAATAATTATTTATATATATTTATAAATATATAATCAAAGAGGCTCAAGTGTGAGATGGTGACCCAACCCACACCCCCAAAATTTATTAGAAAAGAAGTAAATAACAAGCACATGAGGAGGAGGATGTCCAAGGATCTGTTACACTTATACATGAGACATCTTGTGTTGTACTAGTTACAGGTTGGAACACACCAAGGCTGGAAATGTTTGGCCGGATAGTGGATATCCAAATGTTGTAGCACATTGGGAGGCTGGCAGTAGTCGAGCTGATTAAGGCTATCTTAGGCGTGACACTAAAATAGGTGGAGAGTGATTCAGTGGAAGAAATGTAGCGGGTTGAAGGTTGTTCAATTATAGCTATGCAATTGGGAGATATGGTTTTTATTTCAAGGGGTATAGAACCGCATGGTGGGAATGTGGTTGCTGAGTAGGTGCGTTTAGGGGTTGGATCAGCTAATCATTCTGAAGACATGGGAGCTACTATCCAGATGTGTGGTGAGGTTGAAGTGGTTGGGCCTTGAGATACTAAATAGATGGGAGTGGATGGAGCTCCTGATCTGGTTCTTAGAGGGATTGATTCTGATTTTGAGGCTTATGTGAAAGTACAAATTAATTCCAAATTATTGCATGAAAGGAAATATCTTCCTATATAGGATACTAAAGAGAAAAGGAACGAACCTTTTTCATTTTAAAAGCCTATGAGAGGGATGGAGGGTGCTTAGTATATTGAATTTAGGCCTCTAGGTAATGCTCATGAAAAATATTATGATCTTATGCATGGAGAATTTAATGTCGGGTCTTTGGATATAAATGTTCAAACATCACATGAATATCCTGATCATGTACATGTGGATAAAAAGGTGCTTAAAGGTAATATAATACAGGTGGATGAAGAGGAATTCCAATGGGTCCTCCCTCAAAAATTCCAGGCATGTGTGTCTACACCTAATTTGGAGTAGACATATCCTACTCAGGAACTTCCACTAGAGGTGGAATTTACTGCTAGTAGTCAGAATGTTGATTGAAGTTACCCATCAAGTTTTTCAGATCTTATGAAAAATGAAAATGGATTGTTTGGTAGTGCTTCAGATGAGGAATGTGTCACTACACATGACATCCATTCTTGTATCATTCCTCCACATAATATTGATGGTGAAATACCTATTGAAGGACTAATTTTGGAGGTAGAAGATTGGTTTTTCATGCAACATGAATCCATATAATCCATGATGGAACTATATTTACTCCATTTCAATGAATACCTACTTGTGAATAAGTTGTTGGAAATAAACATTAAGGATGGATTTTGATCTAACCCACAGATGGACTTTCAGGATATCTCTTGGAAGTTTAGGACCTGTTCCACCCTAGAAGAATCCTCTGAATCATCATTATAAGGGGATCATGTGCCCCCACAATAGGCCATGACATTTTGGATAGGGAGGAACCCAAAAGGCAGAGGAAGATATCCAAATAATTTAGGCACAAGAGTGAATTCCAGGAAGTAAATTTTTATTTTTGGTGTGGGAAGATTGTGCCTTTTTTGACCTTTCCTCCACCTTGTATTTTAATTTTTTATTAATAAATTTGGATTCATGGATTTGGACTCCAAATCCATGATGGATCAATTTGAATAACAAGCGCATGAGGTTGTGATTTCAAATAAGTGGCACACATCACCTCCAAAACATACCAAACAGAAACAAAGGTAATGTGAAACACATCCTCATTTCCCTGAATCATCCTGAAATATTCACCTCTTATGCCTTCCACCTCTACCTAAGAATTCACCTTAACCCCTTGGATGTCTACCTCTTCTCCATTTCCTAGGAGCTTTCCATGTATCATTTTGATCTTTCGTACCCAATGAGTCATCTTTCACTAACCGTAGGTTGGTCATCAACCAGGTTCTATACCATGATATGATCATCAACAACCTTGACATAGATTTGATCCTCCTCCCCAATCAAGGATTAATTAGTGATAGATTCACCTTTAATCTTGTCTAATTCTGTAGTAATATCAACTGCAAATTTCCTTTGATTGGAAGCCACTTCTACATGAGAGTCCTCATTTGGAACCTGCACATTATTACGATCAAAGACTATTTTTTTCATTTTGAATGCCCTTCTTCTCAAGGCTATCAAGGTAGAGAATGTAAAAAATCAAGGTTGTTGATAGATGTAAGCAAGTTAAATAAATTGGGTGAATGGAAACCCTCACTCTTTCCAGTTCTATTAACCCGGGTCTGAGTTGCATTGGTTTTCAAATTTTTATGGATTTCAAAAATACCAGCAGAGGATAATGTGCCTGAAAAATAATCCCTACCAACTATAACAGAATCACCCATGATTTTAACACTAGGATTATAATTTTATTCTTTACTATCAACAACAGGTCCAAGGATCTCAACTATAGATTTTGAGTTTACATTTGACCCTCCCTTACCTTTAATATTAGAACTTCAAGAATATTGAGAGCTTCCCTTACCTAGATCAACAGGTGCATTTACATGTTCTGAAATCATAGGAGATAAAGCCTAAAAAGATGACTTCTTCTTCTTCTTCTTGAATTGAACAGGTAATGAACCCACCAGATCAAGAGGTTTATTACATTTACTATCTCTAGATTTTGTGAAATACTCTTCTTGCAAGTATGTAGAATCGATATCATCATCACCAGGAGACCCTTGTCTCAAGTCTAGGACCTTTTTATTGATATCAAGCTCAGATGATACACCAACACCATCATGTGATGAACTCCCATTATCACTTTTTACAGTGCTAGATACACCATGTAGAACATTCTTCTGGTCTCCAGATCCATTCCCATTAGGAATTACATCCTTGGGAAGTTTTTCCAATGTTTAAACTCCACCAAACATGTTAATATGTTCCACTCAATTTATAGTAGGCTGATCTCTCTACACCATGTGATCCCTCCTACCATCATGCAACATGCCTCCTCGATCATTCATTTCCTCAACCGGAGGCATTTTAAATTTGAAGTTCATGATGGAATGTCTATTTTTCTTACAATTGGTATAGGTAAGATTCCTTCAGCGTTCAGACTCTAACTGACCAATATTTTCACATTCGATACAAAATAAAGGTTTCTTCTCAAACCATATTGAGATTTTCAGTCTTATACAGACTACAAGAGGCATAACATCATCAATGAGAGTTGATTGAAGGTCAATTTCCACCAACACCAGTAAAGTGCCCAAAACGAGCAACCTTAGGCTCTATTTCAAACTCAATTGGCACCCCTTCTATAGAATAAATTCCCCAAAATAGTTGGGGATGCTAAAAAACCAGGGAAGACCATGGGAAGGCATCCAAGTTCGGGTAATAGAATTCCTCATCAAGGACAGATTGAAGAAGGGATCCAAATCTTGGATCTCCAAAATTCCAGGTTTAAGGGATAAGAATCCTAAACCCCACTCAAGATTTGAGATTATAAAAAGGAAATTCTATATGGAAGTACCCTTTACCGATCAAGGTAATATTCCATACAACAAATCCCTAGATTTGGAGAAGTCGCCTCTTCAGCTCATCGATCTTCTAGGGTTTTCCCTTGCATTGAACAGTCAGCCTCACAAGAATTGAGTGCTGTATTCTTCAGTCTTTTCTACAATCCGTTGTTGGTTTTCTTCAGTAATTTCTAAAGATCAATTTTTTGTGACACTATAAGGGGTCACACCCCTTGAATCCATGAAAGACCGATTATTCCTTACATGTTTAACAAAGGAAACATGGTTATATAGTCTTCCATCCATAGGCAAAATCATAGAGACATCTAGAATATGATCCAAATCCTTCTTCTAATCAACCAACGTCTATGGTCTAATGAAGACATCGGCCATATCGAAATAACAGTCTGATTGGAAGGCCATCGCTCATCAAAGACCTAATCCCCATGCTCGCCCAAAGTTCCTCTCCCACAACTTTACAACTACTCTCTATATATTTATTAATATATAAATATATATATTTATAAAATTATAATAAAAATATTTATTTTTTAAATATATCTTCTATTTAAATATATTTATTATAATTTAATAATTATTTAAATATGTATTTATTTATTTATAATTATAATTATAAATAAATATATTTAAAAAATATTTATATATATAATTATAAATAAAATACATATATTTATTATCTAAATATATTTATTACAATTTTATAATTATTTAAATATGTATTTATTTATTTATAACTGTAATTAATAATTAATATATTTAAATAGTATATAGAAATAATTATATATATATATATATAATTATATATATACTTATTAATATATATATATATATATTTATAAATTTACAATAAACATATTATTTATTTAAATATATTTATTATTTAAATATATTTATTATTTAAATATGCATATATTTATTTATAATTATAATTATAAATAAATATAATTAAAAGGTATTTATATATATTTATAAATATATATATATATATATATTTATTTATTAATTAATATATAAGTATATATATTTGTAAATTTATAATAAAAATATTTTTTATTTAAATATATTTATTAAAATTTTATAATTGCTTAAATATATATGAATTTTTTATTATAATATTTATAAATAAATACATTTAAAAATTATTTATATATAATTATAAATATATTTATATATTTATGTAATTGTATATATATATATATATATTAATACAAAAGTATATATATTTATAAAATTATAATAAACATATTTATTATTTAAATATATTTATTATTTATATATATTTATTACAATTCTATAATTATTTAAATATATGTGTATTTTTTATAATTGTAATTATAAATATATATATTTATAAATATTCACATATAATTATATAAATGTATTTATATATATATATATTAATTTACAAATATATATATATATATATATAATTATAATAAACTTATTTATTATAATTTTATAATTATTTAAATATATATATTTGTTTATTTCCATTATAATAATAAAAACATACATTATTTAGGCGATTAGGAGTATAATTAAAGCGAAACACACACACAAACACACCTCACGTAGGCCAATGGGTAGTTCATAGCCCCCCAAGTGATAGTCTACCCATCAATGCTATATTTTTATTCATATATTCAATAGCCTCATAGTGCGCTTACAATATCATCCCAAAGACCCATACAAATCATGCCTTGAAAGCCCAAACCACCATGGCCATCCTCGAATGTGCACTGTTATAGACGTTTTCACCACAAAATATGCCTCTCCAGCATTTCACCCATCAAGGATGCATTTTTAGGAAAATATGATTCATTTTTTTATTAAAAGTTATATAATTAATATTTATATATTACTTTAATATATATATATATACTTATTGTAATATATAAATATATTTAATTATAATTATAATTATAAATGAATATATTTATAAATATATTTTATATTGTTTTATATATTTATTAATATGGAAAAAAGATGGGTTTACAGTTGGAGTTCCTCTCTCTATGTTTCTTCGGTGATTAGGGTTGATGGAAATGGCATCTTTGATTTCAATCCTGTTGGCTACTGATTTTTTTTTCACAAAAGGCCGATTTGATTCTCACCAGTATGTGGGTAAAGCTTCTGGGAGTCGGATCATGTCTCGGGGAGGACCTGCGACAAACGTCTCAACTGATTACAGGAGCGCCTTCTCTATCTACAAGGGTTCGACTGACAGAATCCATAGAAAAGGGAATGTCAACCACGTTAGAGATGACTTGATTATATCATCGGAGCATCTTAAGATTGGTGAGTTTTCTATTATATCCCGCCTTCTTCTGCCCAAGGGCTCCACCCCATGGAAAATAGGATATTCGGTTTCTCGGTTGTTCGAGGTGTGGGGTTTTGCCAAATGGAATTGCGTCTCTTTTGGGTGTGGATACTTTTATTTACTTTTCCCATCAAAGGAGATAAAAATGTGTTCTTGGGGATTCAGATCTATCTCACTAAAGCTTGGATTTATTCATATTCATGATTGGGATAAGAGTTTCAACCCTTTAGAGGTCGGAAAATCTGCAGTGTAGGTATGGGTCAAGATTTATGGTTTAAATTGGATCCTCTGGCACCCCAAGATCCTATATGATATTTCTTTAGAAATTGGGGTGCCCATAAAATTTGATCAATAGACTAAGACAACTAGATTCAGGAACTTTTCTTGATTTATAGTAGAGGTTGATCTACTTTATACTTCAGTTGAGAAGGTTTTTCTATCTACTGATGAGGATGCGATGGAATTGAGGGTTGGATTTGAGCTAATTCCCAAATTCTACCCTATTTGAAAGGTACTAGGCCATGATTCTTTATCCTCCAGGAGATCAATAATCTACAAGTTCTTTTATCTCTGAGGACACCATGAAGACATATGTTTGGAAAAGAGGAGAAATCCCAATGACATTGGTGTTGTCCAGGTATTACCTCAATATGCTATTGATGTCGCACATGTGCCCTCTTTGGGAAGAACTTTTGGACATGTTTTTGGTTGGATTGGGGAGAGGGTGATGCTCAAATATCCCCTTGGGAATCAAGGCCTTCCAATGACATGCCTTCTAAATCATGGGCCGAATTGGTTTATGGGAAGAATGATGCAAGTCCTACTATTCGTAATGGTGCGGAGCACCAGGCGATGGATAATGAGGTGAATGTAGGTCATACTGGGTAGGCTGTGGATGTTTCCTCATCTCAAAGAGAGTCTGATCTTGAAGTTGTTGCTCAAATGGAGGTTTATCTTGAACTGGCACAGGAGCCCAATTCCAAGAAGAAGAATAAAGGCAAGATGGATACTGCTTCTCCACAACCTATGAAGCCACTGGTATCATCCTCAACCAGGCTAGTTACCTCAGCCCCTCCCATGGCATCAACAGATGATGATGGTTTTAAAGGGTTACATATAAGACTAGACCTCGTCTTGCGAATATGCAAGATGATGTAGAGTTGAAACTTCAAATATTTTGGAGGTACTTGAAACATCCATGGGGAGTATGGGACTTCCCCACACATATGAAAAGGAGGAAGTGGTGACTTCCATTGATATCCATTCGTAGGATAATATTGCTCAGAATATTCTTTTGATTGTCCCTGTGAATAAGATGGAAGGGACTTGGCAACAACCTAAGACTTCGAAAAGGGAACTTCACCTAAAAAGTCATGGAAGAGGATGAGTTTGTGCTGAATATGATACTAAATGAGTATCTCATCACACTCCGGAGCAAGAAAATCATAGGGAAAAATATTTTGTGATCCCCAACCAAAAGACCTCAAAGTTAGTGTGGGAATCTGCTGATGATGCTGATACATATGATCATGATTTTGGGGATAATCCTTGTATTGGATTGTTGTCTTCCTTACATTGGATGGGGGAATATTCTATGTTTGACCATTCCCTATCTTTTTCTAATGCTTTGTCATTTTTATTTTTCTAATAAATTTTAGGAGTAGGCTTGCGTGTCTCCTAAACCTTATGATATATTTATTAATATATAAGTATACATATATAATTATAAATATAATAAATATATATTATTTAAATATATTTATTATAATTTTATAATTATTTAAATATATATAAATATATTTATATTTATATAATTATATATATATATATAATTATATATTTTTATATAATTATGTGTATATTTATTTATATATATATAATTATAAATATAATGAATTCCACTGGTATGAATGGAATTAAAGTATCTTCATCCAAGTTAATGGATGAAGATGGCTTCCAACTGGTTCCTTTTAGGAAATTTAAATTCTTTGAGCCGGTTTAGGATTCCCCTAACTACTCCTTTTAGTGTTTTGGCTTTAGACCCTTTAGTACCACCTCTGCCGATGGAACCTCCATATGGTAGCCACACATACAAGCATGTTTGTAACGACCTGAAATTTTGAATAAATATTGTTTCCTAATTTTGTGTGTTATTTTATTTCATACTTAACAAAAAAATTTCATTTAATAAAATGAGTATAATTAAAATGAGATTGTTGGGTTTTGACTATTATATGACCGTTAGTCAGTATGACCGTTGGAAACTAAATGTTGCGACTATTGTCTCTAAATACAAGTGATATTGGTTAATTAATATAGAAAGAAGAGTCGATGGGCTCATCCATTAGTCTCGGGTCAATCGAAGCTCATCTAATAGAACTTGGGAAGGAGGTAGCACCATTGGGATTTTCACTAGACCAAACCCAAGCTGGACTTCATCGTGTGAAGCTAGAACGTAATCTCCTTCACGAGAAGTTTAAACTGAAAGAAATTACTACTCGTGCGATGTTGGCCGAGCCGCCCTCAGATTCTCTCACCTAAGCACACCTTACACTTAGGTCCTATGCTGGGGTTATAAGGGGTTATGTAAGGAGACTGTAACTGCCTTGTGTAATCCTTTTATTTAAATAAAAATTGTGATTTCTTCTTATGATGAAGTTTGTGAATTTTCAAATGTCTGGATAAATATAGTATGCATATTTTTGATGAATTCTAGAAAAAGGATATTTGGAAATATTTATGTAAACCTTAAATAATTAATTATGTGTAATGATTTTCAAAAAATGGTCTTCTACAATAATGTTCAGTAAGAAATTTAGAGTCTAATAAGATCAACTTAATTTTTTGATGAATAGTAAATTATGAATAGTGATTTTACGCTTAGGATTAGTAATGTGACCAAGTGGATTAGTAATATAACTTAAAGAAAGTGTTAATATAATCTAGGTACCTTGATTAAGTAATTTGATTCAATAAAATAGGTAAATAACTGTTTCATAAATAATTAGTCAAGTTTTAGTTTTTTCAGGTGAATAGTGTTTTTTAATAAAAAATTATATTAAAAATATTTAGAAAATTATTTTCATAAAATGGAGTTCATTTTTGAACTCAGAGCATCGATGTTATGTTAAGGTAATTTTTGGTGATTTTTCTGAAAAAAATGAATTTTCAGCGAATAGTGTATTTATTTAAAAATTAAATTAAAAATATTTAAAAAATTATTTTTATAAAATGGAATTCATTTTTCAAATCAGAGCATCGATATTTGGTTAAGGTGAAATTTTAGGATTTTTCTGAGAAAGTTGAAATTTTGGTGAATAGTTAATTTTCAGTTTTAGGATTTTGGTATGTTTAATGACATCTTGACTGCATCATGATGATGTCATGAAATATTTTAAGGGATGGTCGACTAAAGGGGATGAATTATTATATGAGTGGTCCCATGTTGCCTAATACCTTGGGAAATACCATGGGAAAACCCATGGTTTTTCAAATACCACAAATGAGGTGTCCCTTGGCCATTAATGCCTTGTCCCCTGACTTTCCCTATAAATACCAAGCCATTCTCTCATCATTTCAAATATAAAATCATCCTCAACGATGTTATGGTCTCCCTACCTCCCAAGTAGTCCTACCAAGGTTCCCCCAAGCCCTCAAGGTCCCAACCATTGAGTTTTAAGAGTTACGTTTTATGGTAAAGGATCCTACCTCTCTCTTTCTTTCCAAGTACTCTCTTTTATGTCATTTCTTTTATGCTCCATGTTCTTATGTTGGGGATGTTCTTTTATATTAATCCTACTTTCCTTTTCATGTTCATATGATTAGAGACCCCCTATTTCTCTCATCAATTCATTTTAAGAATG
This sequence comes from Viscum album, assembly GCA_963277665.1. Taxonomy (NCBI): domain Eukaryota; kingdom Viridiplantae; phylum Streptophyta; class Magnoliopsida; order Santalales; family Viscaceae; genus Viscum; species Viscum album. Next base: position 45,596,926 of record OY728130.1, on the reverse strand, counting down.
TTTAAGTGGCGCTGTTAGGCTGCCGAATTTTTGTAAGGGATTCTTTCACCTTTCTCATTTTCAAGTTCTATTTTAATGTCAAGTTTTTCAAGTTCCTTTTTATTATGTTTGGGTATTATATCTGTATATATAATACTGATATTTTATGTTCATATGATGAGATACCCTATTTGATCTCGTCAATTCATTTTGTTGAAGTTTTATGTGAGGCCGTTAGACTGCCGAATTTTCATAAGAGAAATCTTATTTTTGTCTCCCCTCCATGTTTTTCATTTCATTTGGTATTTCTATCAAATTTCTCTACCATGTTATTATATCTGTAATATTCTGTCCCTCTACTATTTTATGGATCATTTATGAGTGGTTGATCCATGTCCCCTCTCTTTTCAGTGTTTTCTAAAACCCTGTAACATAGCTGTTATGCTGCAGAATTTTCGTCTCAAAATGCCTCTCTCTTTTTCTCAAATTATTTTATTTTATTAAGGGGATACTCAAAGCTCTTTCTTCTACAGGGGTATTAAAATATATATTAAACTGTTCTATTTTAATTCTGGGATTTACATACATGAATCCCTCTTTCCTTTTCTCTGGGTTTAAAATGACATAAAGATCATGTCTTAAAAGCAGTTTTAAAAACGTTATGATTATGAAATGAAACCCATTTATTTTATGCTATATGAGGTATTTATGAAATTTTTTATGATGATATATGTGGTTCACATGATGATAAAGACAAATTTAAGGTTGTGCCCTGATATCTCTCCAATGCATTGGGTAATGATGTAACCACTAGAGATTACAATTTTAACGATACCTTGGTGAATAACATTGGTAATTTCAAATGACACCTTGGGGATGGACCTTGGTGATATGTTCATGATTGTCTAAGTTAAATGTTGTAGCCACATCTTCAAGTTATGAAATATGTTATTTTTATTATGATATGCCTCCTGATTTCTTTTTCATGTCTTACAGTTTTTAATGACTTTATTGATGTATCTCAAGTCCACGTGTTAAATGTTTCTCCTTGTTTCCCTTACTGGGCCTTCTGCTCACCCTTTCTTTTGAAGTATGTCCCCAGGTTATGAGATGTAGTAATGAACCTAGGATGAACAAAAGGAGAAGACTTTCAAGTGTTTAAGAATAATGTTTGGTGTTTTCATGTTTTAAGTTCTTGGTTTCCAAGACACTAAACCTTAAAGAACCTTAGTTTGGTAAAATGTAATGAAAAGTTATGTTATAAAAAGGTAGGATGTTATAGTTGGTATCAAAGGATGATTTAGTTATTTGTGTAAATTAGGATATGAAAACTTTAGGAAGAAACCTATAGAAAAGTTTAAATATAGTAAATCTTTCTAGTATTTTGGTGAGTATTGAGTATGTGGTTTATCAAGCAAATACATCCCTATATGGATATGAGCAGGTAGAGGTGGCTCTGGCACATATGTACATAGGGGTAAAACCCAAAAACACCGCTTGAGCTAGACTCGAACGGGAACTGGTACACGACAACGGGCCTTTCCCCACTCTTGGTTACGACACTCCCGGGGGATATGCTTTGGTAAATTCATAAGCTTAGTATGAACCATTATTAAAGGAAAAAAGATAAAATAAAATAAAGATTCACATAAGAATATATGATCATTGATAACCAAGATTAGAACATAAGGGATCACAAGTTAGGATATAATTTTCTTTTACAAGTTTATCCTTATATGAATAAAGTTTCCTTTTCATGATTATTGGCTAAGTATTTAAGACCCTAATTATACTTTCTTTACTTAGTTAATGGCGGAAAATAGAAGAACATGTCCCAAAAATCAATGTGATAGGAAATGTGACGATTTCTCTATTAATGTGACAGAGATGATGAGAGATCAAGTTGAACATATTGTTATTATACCAAACTAGCTACCAAAAATCACAATTAATAATTGGTACCTAGTTGAATGCCCAAATTCATCAAGGAAGAAGACGACGAAGTCTCAAGGATGTTCATCCGATAAAGTTGATAAGGGAAAGAAGACCCAATTTCCTTTGTGCAAAAAGTGTGGAAAGGGGCACCAAGGAGAATCTCACAAAGGAACTGAGAGATGTTTTAAGTGTGGGGTGATAGGGAATAAAGTAGCCTATTGCTTCAAAAAAATGGATAATGTGATGAATAGAGATAAGGGTCGATCAAATGTACCTTATACATTTCAATTTCGTAAATGTGAAGAAGTTGGACATTATCCAAGGCAATTCTCTCTTGGAAGGGATGAGAAGCATGATGAGCATAAACAATCTTCAAGGATAAGGGAACAATGCAAGTCCTATGCTGAGAAGGATCAAGATGACTAAAGTACATGCAAATTCTTCGCAATAATTGTCTATGTCATGTTGTATTTTAGTTTGTGATCTATGAGTATATCCTTAATGTTTTCTAAGAACATTGAGTCACTACCTAATATGGTTTTATATCATTAAGGAAAAAATATATTGTTATGTATCACATGTTGATGTTGTGAAGCTGTTCTTTTTGAAAAAAATGATTAGGGGATTAAAAGATAATTACTATTTTGGAAGAGGTTCACCATTTTGGGAACCCTATATGATCGAGGTAAATAGATTACTACGGTATTTTCTTTGAGGAGTAAAGGTTGACTTATATTTTGAAGAATAGATGAATTTAAGGTGAACTTATAGTAATTTAGGTTACTTATGGAAATGATTAACCTATCTTGGGGAAAATAGGTTTATTTTAGTTACTTTTTTATAAGATGTTAGGAGTGGTTGATGTTGTTTGGAGATGAACGATAAATTTTATCTTGGAAGACTATGTTATCAAATCCTTCTTATATTTGGGTTTAAATCTTAGTCTGGTTTATTTTGAGGAATTTTAAGGACAGTTATTTATGGAATGGTCTATGATAAACTTTGGGTAGTACCGTAGAAATTTGAAGATTTAAAGTAGTTTCCATTCCTATGGGGTTCTTTTTTTTGAAGAGTTGTTTTATCTTACCCTTTCTGTTTTTGGGATAAATGTTTAAAGATAGATAGTTATTCTTTTGTGGATTATGTGATTCTCTAGAAGATGATTCTTGTGGTTTGATGAGACCAAGTAGTTTTGAATTCTCTTTGTTTGGAGAAAAGATTAGTCTTGGTGGAAACTTATTAATGGATGAAACTCTACTTGAAGGTAAATATATTTCCTTGTGTTTTTATTATATGTAGTAAATGAATTCTTCAAAATTATTAAAAGGAACGTAAAACAAAAATTTTGTTGGTTTATGTTTCCTACTGGTTAATCAAAGACCGTTTAACCCATCACAAGTTTGTGATTTTCTGGTGGTTAACTTCTTCTTAGACATGTTTTCTATCACTCTCCCTCAGAGCTTGACCCTTTGTTTTCTCCTCTATATCCGTGTTTTCCTACATGGAATCCTAGTATGGGTTAACTTGGGTGACCTTTGTAATTCCTTTTCTTTATTTTAAAGTAATAATGTTACTGACTCTTTTTCTGATGTGGGACTTTCAATGAAATTTCCAAGCCCAATTTTAAAAATTACAAGGACGCAATTTCTTAAGGGGGGAAGATTGTAACAACCCAAAATTTTGAATAAATCGTGTTTCCTAAAATTTTGTGTTATTTTATTTCATACTCAACAAAAAATTTTCATTTAATAAAATGAGTATAATTAAAATTAGACTGTTGGGTTTTGACTATTATATGACCGTTAGTAAGTATGACTGTTGGAAACTAAATTTTGCGACTATTGTCTCTAAATACAAGTGATCTTGGTTAATTAATATAGAAAGAAGATTCAATGGCCTCATCCAGTAGTCTCGGGCCAATTGAAGCCCATCTAACAGATCTTGGGCAGGAGGTAGCACCACTGGGCGTTTCTCGGGACCAAACCCAAACCGAACTTTATCGTGTGAAGCTAGAATGGAATCAACTTCGTAAGAAGTTCAAACTGATAGAAATTACTACTCGTGCGATGTTGGCCAAACCGCCCTGAGATTCTCTCACCTTAGCACACCTTACACTTAGGTCCTATACTGGGGTTATAATTGGATATGTAAGGAGACTGTAACTACCTTGTGTAATCCTTTGATTTAAATAAAAATTGGGATTTCTTCTTATAATGAAGTTTTTGAATTTTTAAATGTCCAGATAAAAATAGTATGCATATTTTTGATGAATTCTAGAAAAAGGATATTTGAAAATATTTATGTAAACCTTAAATAATTAATTATGTGTAATGATTTTCAAAAAATGGTCTTCTACAATTATGTTCAGTAAGAAATTTAGAGTCTAATAATATTAACTTAATTTTTTGATGAATAGTAAATTATGAATAGTGATTTTACATTTAGGCTTAGTAATTTGACCAAATGTATTATTAATCTCACTTAATGAATGTATTAATATAATCTAGGAACCCTGATTAAGTAATGTGATTCAATAAAATAGGTAAATAACTATTTCAGAAATTATTAGTCAAGTATTAGTTTTTTAAGGTGAAGAGTGTTTTTTAATTAAAAATTAAATTAAAAATATTTAGAAATTTTTTATATAAAATGGAGTTCATTTTTGAACTCAGAGCATCGATATTATGTTAAGGTAATTTTTGGGGATTTTCTGAAAAAAATGAATTTTCAGCGAATAGTGTATTTATTTAAAAATTAAATTAAAATTATTTAGAAAATTATTTTTATAAAATGGACTTCATTTTTGAAATCAGAGCATCGATATTTGGTTAAGGTGAAATTTTGTGATTTTTCTGAGAAAGTTGAATTTTTGGTGAATAGTGAATTTTCAGTTTTAGGATTTCAGTATGTTTAATGACATCATGACTGCATCATGATGATGTCATGAGATATTTTAAGAGATTTTAGAATAAAGTGGATGGATTATTGTATGAGGGGTCCCATTTGGCCTAAAACCTTGGGAAATACCATGGGAAAACCCATGGTTTTGCCAATACCACCAATGAGGTGTCCCTTGGACATTAATGTCGTGTCCCCTGCCTTTCCCTATAAATACCAAGCCATCCTCTCATCCTTTCGAATCCAAAATCATCCTCAACGAAGTTATGGTCTCCTTAACTCCAAATTAGTCCTCCCAAGGTGCCCCCAAGCCCTCAAGGTCCCAACCATTGAGTTTTAAGAGTTACATTTTAAGGTAAAGGATCCTACCTCTCTCTTTCTTTCCAAGTACTCTCTTTTATGTCATTTCTTTTATGCCCCATGTTATTATGTTGGGGATGTTATTTTATATTCATCCTAATGTCCTTTTCATGTTCATATGATGAGAGACCCCCTATTTCTCTCATCAATTCATTTTAATAATGTTTAAGTGGCGCCGTTAGGCTACCGAATTTTTGTAAGGGATTCTTTCACCTTTCTCATTTTCAAGTTATATTTTAATGTCAAGTTTTTCACGTTCCTTTTCATTATGTTGGGGTATGATATCTATATCTATCATACAGATATTTTTTTTCATATGATGAGATACCCTATTTTATCTCATCAATTCATTTTTTTGAAGTTTTAAGTGACGCCATTAGACTACCGAATTTTCATAAAAGAAATCTTATTTTTGTCTCCCCTACATGTTTTTCATTTCGTTTGGTATGTCTGTAAAATTTCTTTAACATGTTCTTATATCCTTTATATTCTTTCCATCTACTGTTTTATGGATCATTTATGAGTGGTTTATCCATGTCCCCTCTCTTTTCAGTGTTTTCTAAAACCCTGTAACATAGCCGTTATGCTGCAGAATTTTCATCTCAAAATGCCTCTCTCTTTTTCTCAAATTCATTTATTTTTTTAAGGGAATACTCAAAGATCTTTCTTATATAGGGGTATTCAAATATATATCAAAATTTTCTATTTTAATTCTTGGATTTACATACATGAATCACGCTTTCCTTTTCTGTGGTTTTAAAATGACATAAAGATCATGTCTTAAAAGCAGTTTTTAAAACGTTATGATTATGAAATGAAACCCATTTATTTTATGCTATATGAGTTATTTATGAAATGTTTTATGATGATATAAATGGTTCAAATGATGATAAAGACAAATTTAATGGTGTTCCCTGATAGAACTTCAATGCATTGGGTAATGATGTAACCACTTGATATTACAATTTTAACGATACCTTGGTGAATAACCTTGGTAATTTCAAATGACACCTTGGGGATGGAACTTGGTGATATGTTCATGATTGTATAATTTAAATGTTCTAGCCACATCTTCAAGTTATGAAATATGTTATTTTTATTATGATATGCCTCATGATTTCTTGCTCATGTCTTACAGTTTTTAATGACTTTATTGATGTATCTCAAGTTCACATGTTAAATGTTTCCCCTTGTTTCCGTTACTGGGCCTTCTACTCACCCTTTCTTTTGATGTATGCCCCCAGGTTATGAGATGTAGTAATGAACCTAGTATGAACATAAGGAGAAGCGTTTAAAGTTTTTAAGAAGAATGTTTTGTGTTTTCTTATTTTAAGTTCCTGGTTTCCAAGACACTAAATCTTAAAGATCCTCGGTTTGGTAAAATGTAATGAAAAGTTATGTTATAAAAAGGTGGGATGTTATAATGTTGATATTCACTATCCTAATGTATCATGTGAAATGTTATTATAAATGTGCATGACACACAGGAAACTTTATCCAATGTGCAGGCGCCTACTCAAAACACTTTTAGAGCTCTTGATCATTCTGATGATATGTAAGAAGATGGATTACAACTCCCCATAGTCAAAGCCATTTAACATACCTTAGTTGATTACATGTCCAAGAGGTAATATTCTCAATTAGTTTCGTAGGGAATGGACTCAAAGAGCAGTGACATTGAAATCCTATTACAGTAGGTGAAGACCTGGCGGAGAGGACGGTACCCTAAATGTCGTGGTTGTTGACGTAGATAGATCAATTATAAAGATATAAGTGAGGAGGAGTGAAGGATTGGAACTATGATTATAAAAAATCTTGGCCTTTGACTGTTTTTGATGAGGGAAGTTGTGTCATGTCTGAACCCATCCTTCTCTTTCAATGTTTTAATGTCTTTTAATAAAGGGGAATTGTCCATACTTTTTTAAAAAGAATTATAATAAAGGTATTTTGTATTCAAATAAATTTACTACAATTTTATAATTATTAATATATATAGATTTAAATATATTTATTATAATTTGATAATTATTTAAACATATATATATATATATTTAATTTTATAAATACTTTTTAAACATTATATATATAGTTGAATTATTAAAAAATGTATATTAACATTTCATATTTATATTAATTAATATATATTTTTTAATTAATGTATATAAATAAACATTTCTTTTTGAATAAGTATATATATATATATTAATAATATTTTTTATTAAAAGATTTTATTGACACTACGAATAGTGATGATAAAGGAGATCTTTATCAGATCTTTTAGCTAGTGTTGATAAAGGTAGCCCTTTTATTAGCTCTTTCTGTTTAGCACTAATAAAATCTGGTGTTAGATTTGCGTTGATTTGTGGTAGTGAACTGAGATCCACCTCAACTAATTTACAAGAAAAATGACCATACCTCACTGTTTATGTTTCCCTGTCCATATTTATAGGAAACCCAATCACTAATGAAATCTCCCAAGAAATCTAAGGTTACCATAAGAAACAGCTCATTCCCCTAATTTTGGCTCAAATTTGGGTGACAGAGTTATTCACATTCAATGGGTTGAAATTTGGATCCCAATCATGGATCCTGAGAGTAACCTCCTTCAAATTAATAATGTTGTATCCCTAATATTTATAATTCTGAGCTACAAATGGGAATACAACGTTGAAGAATACTTTACTGATGGATGTGATTCCTTATTCATCATGCAACATCCTATGATTTCAATGTATATATATATTTTCTTTAAATAAAACTGAATTCAACATCTTTTTTCACACGCATTAAAATGAATGTTGTGATACATCCATAAATTAAAATAATCATTTTTAAGATATTATTATTATCACATATATTGTATCTATATATTATATAAAATATTAAAATTCATTAAATTATAAAATTGGTATGAAATAATTTTACAAACACTTAATGTTTTAGAAGGTATTTTTTAAATAGAAGCGGTTTATCATTATATTTATTTTTTTCTATCACAATATAAATATATATTTTTTATAAATAAAGTTATATACTATTAAATTTATTTTTTAATTTATAACATTAAAATTTACTTAGTAAGAAATTTTGAAAATTTTTAGAAAGTATCATTTTTTAGTCGAAAATACAGTTTTTAAAAAAATAATAATTTTCATCACTTTATCAATATATAAAAATGTACTAGAAAGTCATAAAACCATTTAAGTCATCAAATATTAAATTAAGTTATAACATTATACGTTTTAAAATATTATGTGAACTTATAAAACCCATGACCAATATTAGAACTAAAGTAAATGATTATTTTAATAAGGATTATTGTTTTATGTATTTTCTTTCAATTAATTTACATTAGCATACAATTCAATTATGGATTTATTTTAATGTCATGTAAACTTTATTTTATTTATAATAAATCAATTTAGTTCATAAAAATTATTTACATCAATAATTTTAACTCACACATAAATTGTAAGCGTAAAAACTTAATTACCTCGAAAACTATTTTAAGTGTTAAACATGTTTAATTTAAAATTAAATTTCATTAATCACAATAATTATATTTCATAAAATTAATATGTAATATATGATTATAATACTCAAATTAGGTGGTAAGATCAATATTATTAGAGAGAGTTTTAATTAATTAACATGGGTGAAAAGAAAAATTACCTCGGTAAAAGTATAGTTGGGTAAAGTGAAAAGTAAAAGTAAAAATCCATAAATCACTAAAATATGTCCTCAATATGATTTTATCTGATTATGTTCGGCCAAATAATGGCTCATAAACCGTTATTTTTAACTATTGGAGCCATTGATATTTGAATAGTGTAAATAAATAATTTAATAAGTTGATATGATTCCAAAACCACCCTTCCCTACACTTATAAAAGGACACACATAAAAAAGATCATTATAAATTAATTACTTTGAATTATTTGGTGAAAATATGACCATTATCTCATACCAGATACCTATCCCATGAAATATATCCTTTTTAGAGCCTTAATTATCCTAATCCCTTCATTTCCCAGAATAATTCATAGGAAAATCAAAGTTCCCAAAGTGAGTGTTACTCTCCTCTTTGTCTTTGTTTTTAATTTTCCTCTTATTAATATTATCTAAAATTATTAATATAATTATTTTAGTATCATATAAAAAGATAAATTTCATTATATAAATCTAACATCAATTTTTCATTCATTTTGTAGTATCCGCTAAGATAAACAAACACATTAATCAAGCGTATGTACAAACTATTGCCTCCACGACATGATGTTGTTCGTTTTTCATCACCAAATATTATGGATGTTATCAAGGATGGTATAGGTGAATAATATGTTTTTTATAATTTATAAAATTATTAAATGATCAATTTCTTCATTTACCTTCATTCAATCCATTATTTAAGGAATTAGATCGTATATCATGCGTATGTGTGAACTACCGCCTCTTTGAACGACATATCTTATTTCCATTAAACACCTAACATTGATGGACCTAAAATTGAAACTAATTAAATGATATTATTTTTATATCATTATTATAATTCTAAAATGATAAATTTTCATATACTGTCACTCCATCTATCAATTGGGAAATGGGTTCATTAATCGTGTGCATGTGCGGACTACAGGCTCCATGAATGAAGAATTTCATTTTTCAACACAGCACACCATTAATGGTTATAATATTTTAATTTATGAATATATATGATATATATTATATCTATAATATTCTATAAATTTTATACTAACATTATGTAGAATCACTTTCTTACTCGTTTGATCATTACAATATGCTTTTGTTTTGGTCAGTTTACCACCTACTTAAGCGATATTGTAATATTTATATAGTAAAGGATTAAGAAATGTTGTATAATATTAATGAAATATAAAAAATAAGGTATTAAATATTTTTTAACGGTTTTTTAGTTATAATATTATTATTTAAACATTTTAATAACATATCATCTTCATTCATTAAAAACTGTCAAAATAAGTTTGTCTCCAATATCATCTTTATGATTTATAATTAAAAATCTCTTGGAATGAAAGTATAAAATTTTAAATAATCACGGGATATATATTATAGAACCATATTTAAACTAGAAATGATGAATATTTTATCAAAGATGAAGGATCAACATTATCATTACAAAATACATTCAATAAAATTTAAAGTGTTAACACCTGATATTAAAAATAAGAAATAACTAACTACTATATTACAATTAAATAATTATAAATGAAGTATATAAAAGTATCATAGAAATGTATAATATTTTTAAATGGATAATTAATATAGTTATGTTTTATTTATAGTATGTTAGAGTGTGTTCAACTAACCAGTAGAATAAGACAAAAGATTTTTATCTCAAACTCCCTTTGTTGAAACATGTTTTACTTTATCCAACAATTTAAATTTTTTAGGTGTATATAATGCCCAATTTTTATTTTATCATGAATTATAATTTATTCATGTTATTTTAGGTTCATTTTATATATCTTTATCTATCATATATTTTTATTAAAATGATAATCAATTTGTAATTGTTTTCTCATCTCCAACACTTTTTCCCATGATTCATGAAATTTTTTCTTGATTTTGTTCTTCCAAGTCTATTTTTATTAGCATTACATTTTAAAATGGTAGATTTACCTTTTCATTGTTTATATTTATTCTTTTCATTAATATCCTTCCATTTGATAAAACAATTCCTCAAATAAAATCATGTTTGTGACAAGAATAACTCTTATACTTTTCAATGAATATTTTTCCCCATGTACATGTTTTACTTATCGAAAGTGTGATTTTTAAAACAAAGTTAAGATCCATTATTTTTCCATGTATGTCCCCCTTTGAGTATTTCATTAAAAGTATTTCTTTGGGTTTCCCTTTATCTTTAAACCTTGTTGGTAGAGTCTTTTTTGGAGATGGAGAGCCTGTATCGAGGAAAATGACCAAAAGTTAAAGGATGCATGTTTGTTTGAATTAATGGAGTCTGGGTATAAATGTGTTAAATGATATTATGGAGGGTTTCCATATGTTTTGACAACTTAATGGGCGGTTCATGCACTTTTTCAGAAGCTGGGATGAAGGATGTCTTCAAGGCATTTACATGCCCTGTAAATGTTTTACACGATGTGTATCTTCCTCTAGGATGATGTCATGAAAGGGATACAGGTCGTGAACTAGTTCAGGGTGTGAATTGATTACAAACCATGAATCCTAATTACATGAAGTGTAATGTTAGGTAAGGGGTTAATTCACCCGAGGACACATGGTTTTTGGTGTAACTCTTAAATAATAAATACATGATGTGAAAAAGGGTTACACATCGTGTATTTCTTACTATAAGTGGTTTTAATCCTACTGTGTGTATGATTTACTTCATTACTCTAGTTTAGCCTCTCCCTTTTAGACCTAGAACAATTTCCAAGTGATTTTGGAGTCTCCTCGGTTGTTTTGAACCTCCTGATTACACATCCAATCCCTGGTGAGTTGTTTAGTTTATGTTTTTCCTCTCTTCTCTCATTGCTCTCCATTGTTTCGGTGTAAATATCTTAACTATGTTAGTTTTGGTATTTGATCTTGATTTGATGTGATCTAGGTTATTTCTTATGATCTTCCCCTCCTTATTTATTATTGGATATTCTATTCGGAAGCATTGCTCAATTGTCAGATTAAGGTAGGGGTTTTAAACCTAACCATACCTATTTAACTATAAAGTTTATTTAATATTGTGATTGCATCTATGTGACTTGTTCCTTAATGAATTTATTTATTTATTAACAGTAAATCATGGATTGGAATATTGGTTGGATCCCTTTAGATTTAATTGTTGATGTGACCTGGCTTATGGTTACCCGTTGGGTGAGAAAACCTATGAAAAATAAGAACTTGGATAATAGTTTAAAGTGTTCTTAGCATGACATGAGATTTCAAATAATTTCATGATATAGAATCACACTGGTAATAGATAATGGGATATTGATATGGCTGTTGATAAATTGATATATAGATTAATGTTTAATTGAACAAAAATGATAATTTTCATAATTAACCATTGAGGCTTATGATGTGATATTGTAATATCCTTGCTGTTATAACTTGTTGAGTTTATGATTATATATAAGGCTTTTCCATGTGATACATGATGAAATGATTATATATAAGGATTTACCCAAAGGATGGAATGCTTATATAGCGGGCTTGGCCTAGTGATACATGATGAAATGCTTATATAGCGGGTTGAGCTAGATAATGTTGAAATGATTCTATATAGGGCTATGCTCGGAGGTCGAAATGATTACATGGGTCTCTTCTTAGTTTTTTGATTATGACATGGTTTATGGTTATGGTTGGCATGGTTTTTCTAAATGATGATAGACATTATGGAATGGTGCCGAAGTAGGTTGATTTATGTGTAATATTAATTGATTAATTAATACACTTTTTTATTGTTTTATTTCATAAACTTATTATAATACTAGTTTTTTAGACACAGTGGTGTCAACCTACTAAGTTTTAATAACACCCTATTTGGGCCACCATTTGGTTCCTAACCTGATTACATGGATATAGGTTTGGACAAGGGAAATGGACATTGTTGCTGATTTATTGCTTATTGGATGGGATGAATTTTAGAGATGTGTCTAACATGGGGTTAATAATAGGGGTATTTTTATATTATATTGTGTCATATGATTCTTTTATTTTTATCTTTTTAGTTTTACATTTAGATACATTTACAAGTTTCTGTCCTTTGGTGGTCGCATCACACTGATAAATAGTATGTTAACTTCAATACTGATGCATGTTCTTTCGGTCATCAGAGCTCCCAAAGGTACAATGGATTGTATTGAAAAGATTTTGACTGAATTTATTTGTGATGATAATGATAATGGTAGATATCATTGGTCAAGCTAGAAGAGATTGGAAAGACCAATTGAAGAAGGGGGAGTTAATCTTCGTAATCTATTGGAGACTGTGAAAGCTATGCTAGTGAAACTCGACTGGGAAATCATTTACGGGCAATACCTCTGGGAAAGGATTGTTAAACACAGATATGGGGAGTGAGGGAATGATTGGTCTGAGGATGTGAAGAAGCCATCCAAGTTGGTTAAACTCATGATAGAACTGTTAGAAATTTTGGACGATAAAATCCACTGGGTGGTGGGACGTGGCGACATCAGCTATTGGAGAGATAATTGGAGTGTAAATCCACTGTTTTTTCCTTCATGTCCGACTCTAGATATCTCCTTCAAGGAGTCGTCGAATTACCCGATTCTCTTGCAGACAATGCTGGACCAGAAGCAGCGGGATGTGTTCGACAGTATATACCTATCTGATGTTGATGATTACTACGTTCTTTCAATCTGTAAATCAGGTCGATGCTGTGGGAAAGAGGTTAGGGACTTTCTGCATGTGCGATCAGATTATGATGAGTCGGCGTCTCGTCTATGGTGTAAGTGGATTCCGTCAAAATTCAATTTTCTCATATGGAGGATGCGAAACAAAGCGTTACCGACAGAGGATAACATACAGAATAAGGGGATCGCCTTGGCTTCTAAATTCTGGTATTGCAGTAGCCCTAGACAGGAATCTGGCTGGCATCTCTTCTTCAGCATTGAAATGGATTCTTGTATCTGGAATTATCTAGCGCCTATTATGGGAGTAGATGGAAGGGGTGATAGAAGGGAATTTTGCGGCGGATGAATTAGCTAGTAAGGTTGGCCCTCATGAAATGCTTAAAATATTTAATAGCATGGGATCTATTCCAAAATATTGTAGACTCATTGTTATGGCTGACGCCCTGGGTTTGAATTTTTTTCAGCCACCCTGATGTAATTAACTCTTCCTATCCCTTGCTATAATAAAACCCCCATACAATTGCAGCCACTATAATTTAGAAGCCTCTAGCATATAGAGTTTCACACTTGAGGTCCAGTAACTAACTTGATTTGGACACATGAGATAGTGCCAAATTGGGGGACATTACAAAGTGGTATAAGAGTAATAGGTTTTTCAATTTTGTTTCTTTACTATTTGGGAAAGGTATAAAGGATACTGGGATGTTTTGGGACTTGGTAATGAGCTTATTCATGGGAGTAGCTAACCCATGTATGTGGTGAAATCCAAGTGCTCAGGAATGGGATTGTTGTTCATGATGCTCTCTTGTTACAGTTGATGTTATTTTACCTAGGGTGATTCACATGATGTGTGATGTTATTATTTCCTAAGATTTACATTTGTGGATCAGTATGGAATGATATGTGTATGCATTAATCATTATAGGCACATAGGGATATATATTAACATTCATTGTTCATGATAGGGACATATTTATTGCATGTGTTATATACTTTCCTATATGAACTGTGAAATGACATTCCTATTATATCTAATAAATGAAATGAAATGAACTATTATGTCATGATAAAACACTTCTAAGCTGTCTTTAGAGAGTCCAAGACCAGTGGTTATTTTTTTCAACCTATTTAGTTTGACCTTGTTTTTAGCCCATGTTCTAAGGAGTGTGTTTATATTGCAGAGAAAATGTATCATCTTCATCTTTGAGTTTAGCATCAGGAGAGTTTAAATCAACAAGATCCTAACATAGCTAAGTCAGAGATTCTTTTAGCTCCTAAGGATCATATGGATGTTCATCTTCATTACAAATTCATGAGGTTCATGCGATCCATGGAATGGTAGATTGTTTACACCATTCCTTTAATATATAAGATGATGAGAAAGTTCCAACTACAATATTTTCCAAGGTTTACTGGGGAGGAAGGCCCCCAGGTAGCTGTGTTCTAGATCGATTCAACCCAGATGATCACCAAGAATATCAATACACCCATATATAGGAGGGTGAAGATTGATATGTATATGATCTGTGGACCTACCATGTGTTGGTGGGATATTCTAGAGTATGGTCGGCTACAAGAGGAGTTATATTGGAAGTAATTTGAGCTGAATTTCCTGATCCACTTATATAAAGAGATGTTGATGGATGAAAAGTCTCACAAGTTCAGGCAACTAAAATAGGAAGACATGTTAGTGATGGACTTCACTGAATGTTTCACTGACCCACAATGCTTTTTTCATTTTTTAGCTACTGATGAGATCTCCAGGGAAATGCATTTTTAGGATGGTCTTAATTTTGAGATTGGGTCACATGTTAACAATTTTCTTTTGAGTATACTTTCAGATGTGTTGAATTAGACACTCATCACATAAGGAAATCCAAGAGAGGCCTTGAGAAGTGGACATACTATTTTAGGAGGGTGAACTGGGATCTCTTCTTCTGGTGGTAAGAAGCACCATTATGGTAGATTTCTCCAAGGAAATAGTAGAAATAGTAGTCATAAAAATGGTCAAATATCTTATAATTGTGTTATATTTCAGTTATATTAGTGTGGAAAGTTGGTCCACAAGAATCCTTAGTTTCACTGCCTCACATTGGAGTGCCATGCTTATGGAAGGTTGGGTCATCTCCAAAAGTTTTGTAGGAAATTATCACAACATAGCATTGACAAGTGATCATGACAGGTACAAGAGTCTGGAAAGGACACAACTACTCCTTACCAAATATGTATCTTGAGTTACAACGGATGTTTAGGTCGAGGCAAGAGATGTGGTACCCCAGTTCTAGGATGGCAGCATCAGGTAGAGAATATAACTCAAGGGAGTGAGGCTGGAGCTAGGATTGAGGGGCTTGTCAACTGCACATTATGAAGATTACTCCGGCTATTATAGATGAAGGAACATCTATTATGAGAGGTATGATTCTGATATCATCTACCCATGATTTCATTTTTTTGATATAGGAGCATCACATTACTTTTTATTTATTAATTTTAAAAACATTTTGGGATTAGATGTAGAAATCTTGGATAGTGTTTTGGACATTAACACATTGTTGGGTGTACGGTTAGGGAATATCAAACATTGTAAGGCGTGTTCACTAGAGATCAACGGTTACCATTTCATGTGGGAACAATTTGTGCTGGAAATGATAGGTTTCGATTTGATTCCTAGTATTTATTGGTTATTCCTGTACTTGGCTCATATTGACTATTACTAGAGGAGAGCCACCATTATATCTTTAGAAGAAGGAAGCTATTCCCACCAGGGTGAGTGGGATATTTAAGCTGGTTATGTAGGAATAATTCAGTGTAGATTGGATTATCTCATGACCCAAACAAAAAGATTAGTTCTAGATGGTGGTGGTATGTTGCAGTATTACTTTCCTCTAGAGGTTGACTATTTTCAGGATATATTTCTTGAAGAGTTCTACATATTACTACCCAAGCAAGAGGTCGAGTTCATGATCAAGTTGGTGTTGGGGGTATACCCAGTTTGAATCCCACTTTATAGAATAGAACCAATAGATCTTTGAGAGTTGAAAGTCCTATATAAATATTTGGAAGATAAATTTTTCATATGGGATAGTACATCTCCATGGATTTTTGTAGTTCTTTTTTCTAAGAAGGATGATGGTACCTTGCACTTATGTGTGGATTATCAGAGATTGAACCAGATGATGGTTAAGAACCGATATCCTCTTCCACACATCATTGGTCCATTTGATTAACTAAGAGGTTCTAAAATCTTCTCCAAAATCAATTTGAGGTATGGATACCATCAGTTGAGGGTGAGCCAATTAGACATACCTCAAACTGCTTTTAGGAGAAGATATGGCTTGTATGAGTTTGTAGTGATGTCATTTGGTTTGACAAAAATACCTTCGGTATTCATGGATTTGACGAATCAGATCTTTTATCATTTGTTGGACTATCTTGTGGTAGTTTTTTTATGACTTATTAGTGTACTCTGAGTTAGAATATGACCATTATAAACATCTTGACATCATCTTGGGTACATTGATATATCATCATCTTTATTCTAAACTAAACAAATATAGTTTATATATTGATAAAGTGACTTATTAGGCTATGAGATATCAGTGGAAGGAGTGTTAATGGACTTAGAGAATGTTGCAACTATGGTATTTTGGGAGAGACCCTAGAATTTCTTCGACATTCAGAGATTTCTTGATTTAGCAGGTTATTGCTGGTGCTTTATCCAAGGCTTTTCCCATTTGGGAGTATTTATGTACATGATGACCAAGAAAGGGGTGGATTGTGTTTGGATAGATGCTTGAGAGGGATTTTTAGGATTTGAAGAGTTGGACAACCTCTGTACTTATCCTAACTTTACCTATGATGGGTAAAGCATATACTGTATACTGTGATGCATCCAGAGTAGGAATCAGAGTATTTATGATACAGGA
The DNA here is from genome assembly GCA_963277665.1 of Viscum album. Taxonomy (NCBI): domain Eukaryota; kingdom Viridiplantae; phylum Streptophyta; class Magnoliopsida; order Santalales; family Viscaceae; genus Viscum; species Viscum album. The sequence goes on along the minus strand of OY728130.1, from coordinate 45,579,453 downwards.
GGATCAAGTGGTTGCTTGTGGCTCTAGAAAACTGAGACTACATGAGAGGAATTAACCTACTCATGGTCTGGAGTTAGCATAGTGGTACAGTCCCTAAGGTTCCGAAGACACTATCTCATGGGGAGGAGGTTTGTGGTGTACACATACCACAAGAGACTTAGGTGCATCTTTTCTCAGTGGGACCTTAACCTTTGGTAGAGGAGGTGGGTTGAGTATCTATAGTATTTAAAATTTCAGTTGTATTATACATCCAAGAAGGGAAAATTCATTGATGATGCCTTGATTTAGAAGATGTTGATAGAGGTAGTGTGGGGGTCTTGTAATGAGTGGTAGATGACGACACTCTTTGCATACTTGCATCTAAATGTTTAGAAGTTCTAGGGATGAGAAGATAGTACTTTGATATCTATCATACCTATGATTTTGGATAGAATTAAGACAGATCAGATATATGAATTGAATGGATTAGTTCTCAGATTCATCTTATATGGTGGGGAGCAACCAGCTTGATGCTCTCTTAGTAACGACAATTCTCTTCTTTTCTATTGCAGAGTATGTGTTCCTATCGGCCCGTGTGAGGAGATGATGAGATATTTCCATGGTTCTAGATGGAAAGTACATCCAGTTTTAAAAAATATTTATCATGATATTCATAGTCAGTAACAGTGTTTAGGAATGAAGAAAGAGGTAGTGGGATTTTTGGCGATATGTTTCACCTCTTAGTAGGTAAAAGCATTGCATTAGAGCCCAAAAATTATTTTACATCCCCTTCCCATTCCTGAGTGAAAATGGGATGATTTCACCATGTATTTTGTGATAGGATTACCTAGGACACCCTATAATAATGATGTAGTATTTTTGATCATGGATCAACTGATAAAGGTAGCCCACTTCTTACCTATCATAAATACCTTTACTATTAATGATTTGGGTAGTCTTTAAATGGATGAGATAGTATTGTTTCATGGTGTACTAAGGAGTATCATTTTATATAGGTATCATCATTTCATTTCAGATTTTTGGAAGGGTCTTTAAAAGGCTTTGGGATCACATATTCTTTTGAGAACAACCTATTATCCTCAAAATGATAGTCAATCTGAGCAGACAATTCAGGTTCTGGAGGATATGTTACAAGACAGTGTTTAAGATTTCGGTAGTTTATGGGATAATCATATGGAAATAAGGGAGTTTACATATAATAACAGGTTTAAAAATTGATCCATATGGCACCTTTCGTGGATTTGTATTCTAGGTCGTGTCGTTTTCCTCTTTTTTGGATGGAGGTAGGTGAATCAACACTTTTTGGACATAGTCTCATGCAAGATACTTCTAAAAAGTTTTAGACGATTAGGAGGCAGTTTGTGAGAAAACATATCAAGAATAAACCATATATGGACTCAAGATTTTGATGTCATTCATCATGTTTTCTTTTAGGTGTCTCCTAGTTTGGCGAAACATCGTATCAGTAAATAGGGTAAGCTAGAACCCATGTTTGTTGTGTTGTTTGAGATGGTGGATAAGGTCAATCCAGTGGCATACTTATTAGCCCTTATATAGTGCTATAGTGATATAAATGATATGTTTCACATTTCATTGGTTCAGATATATTATCCTATCCCTTCTCATCTGGTAGACATAGAGGACATCTAGCTTTGTGCAGATGCGTCCTTTGGAGAGAATATGATATAGATTGTGAACAATAGTGAGAAGTATCTTTTGGGTAGAACTCTACCCCCAGTTCGATTACAGTGGCAGAATGGGCATGGTCAGGAGTTGACCATTGAGAGGGAGTCTGATATACGAGCATAGTGACCAAACTTGTTTTTCGAGACCCCATAGTGATGCTTGGAGTAGCTCAAGGATGAGCTGTTATATGGAGGGAGGTTGTAATATATCATCTTTTTATAGGCACATCCCTATTTTTGTTTTACATTAAACATATTTCATTGGGTTTTCCTTTTTCTTTAAACCATGGTGATTGATTTTTATTTGGAGTTGAAGATCCTTTGTTGGAAAAAATGATATAAGGTTCAGGGATGTATGTTTGTTTGAATTAATGGAGTCAAGGTGTAAATATGATAAATTAGATTATGGGGGTTTTATATAAGTTTTGAAGGCTTTATATGTGGTTCAATCAATTTTTCATAAGCTGGGATGAAATCTATTGGCAGGGAATTTACACACCATGCAAATGGTTTACACGCTGCGTAACAACTGAAAAGATAATTTCATAAAAGGGATACAGGTCGTGAACTGGTTTATGGAATGACCTGATTACATACCATGAATCCTCATGAAATTATTTTCAATTTTATGGTAGGGGTTAATTCACCCGAGGAGACGCAATTCTTAGAGTAACTCTTAAATAATAAATACAAGTTGTGAAACTGGGTTACACTATGTGTATTTCTCATGACCAGAAGTTTTAAAATTTTTGAGCGAATGACTTATTTCATTTATCTAATGTATCCTATCCCACTTATACCTATGATGATTTAAATGTGATTTTAGATTCTCCACTTTCATTCCTGACATCCTGATTACATATATGATCCCTGGTGAGCTATTTTTCTTAGGGTTTCCAACTCTTCTACCATTTCTCTTCACCATTGTGTGTAAATCTCTTGACCGCATTTGTTTTTCATTTTGATCATGATATGGTGTGATCTAGGTTCTTTCTCATGATCCTCATTTCTTCTATTTTTGTTGGAAACTCTAATTTGAAGTGTTTCTTAATATCCAGATAAAGGTAGGGGGTCTAAACCTAACCCTATGGTCAATTTAATTGTTAAGTCTATAAAATATTACAATTTCACCGATGTGACATACCCCTTAATTTATTTATTCATTTATGAATGGTAAATAATGGATTTTAATATTGGTTTGATCCCATTGGATTCAATTGTTGATGTGACCTGGATTATGACTACTCATTGGGTGAGAGAACTTGTGACTAATAAGAACTTGGATAATGGATTAAGGTGTGCTTAGCATGAAATGAGATTATAGGTGAAAGATTGATATAGAATCACTTTTGTAATAACTTATGGGATATTGATATGGATATTGATAAATTGATATATAAATAAAAGTTTTATTAAAAGGAACATGGTAGTTATCATAATTAACCATTGAGGATTATGATTTGATAATATGATATCCTTTATATCATGAATTATTGAGTTACTTCTAAAATGATTATATAATAGACTTATCCCAGTGATAGATGTATAAATTCTTATATATAGAGATTTTCCTGGAGGATAAAATTCTTATATAGCAGGCTTGGCCCAGTTGATGCTAAAATAATTTTATATAGGGATATAACCAGAAGTTGAAATGATTATATAGAGGGATCTTCCCAGTTGTTTGATTAGTCCATGGTTTATAATTCTGGTCGACACCATTGTTCAACATGCTCAAAGAAATTCCAACATGGTTCCAAAACAAGTTGATTGATGTATTATATTAATTGGTTAATTAATACACCTATTTATCGCTTTACTACATATACTTATTATCAAACATGATTTTTTTAGACATAGTGGTGTTGAACTATTGATTTTTACTCACACCCTATTCAAGCCACCATTTGGTACCCAAGAAGATTACATGGATGCAGATTTGGATGAGGGCAAGGGAACTAGTTCTAATTTATTGCTTGATGGACTGGTTAGAGTATGGATATGGGTTCGACATGGGTTCAATATCCGAGTATTTTGAAATTATATTGTGTTAGCTAATTATTTTATTTTTATTGTCTTTAGTTTGAAATTTAGATAAATTTAATCTTGTTATTACATGATTCATCATTACTGGTTTATTGGTTTAACCTTTACTTTCCAGTTGTATGATATAGGGTTTCTACTATTCTTCGCTACTTTTATATTATTATTATTTGATTATTCTACTATGTTATAACCCTATACCAGGGGGTATAGTCTCTCCAATATAGTCATCACACCCCCGCTGCTAGTCAAAAACCTCTAACATATGAGGAGGTACACTTGAGGTCTAGTAACTAACCTAATTTCTCCATGTGAGAGAGTGTCAGATAGAGGAATGCTAACCCAAATATGTTTCATATCAAGTGATGTTCAAGTTTCCTTTCAACTCTTTTCAAATGAACATTTTATTTTCTTTTTTTACAATGTTGGTTTCATAAAGCGTTTCTAAAAGATGTTTAATATTTTCTAAATGGATAGTTTTTAAAAATGATTTATTTTTAAACAATGTTATAAATATTTTAAAAATTCATCTATAAATATTTTTTAAAGTTATTTTCAACTATATTTACCTTATGTAAAAAAAATTAAAATAAAATTGATTTAATTTTTTCTATATGTGTCTTTTTCAATATAAGGAATCTATTTTATATGGTACCATGTGAATGTATATTTCCATCACCTTTATTATTTTATAAAAAACTTCCTTTGTACACTTTCAAGTTTTCAAAAAGGAAATTCTTATTCTCATGGTTTAATAAAATATTCCTTTTAATTTTTTTTCAATGGAGAAAAAAAGAAAATTCTTAATTTCAAATATAATTTTCTAATGCTTCTAAGAGAGTTCGTAATTTATGTAATATGCTTGATCAAGGATATTATTCAAATGACCATCCACCTTCATTATCTGGATGGATTATGAAAATTTCTATTACCTTTATGGGATGATCCATCACTGATTATTTCTTTCCTAATCATCCACGTGTATTGGAAGGATTTTCTTCAAAAGTCATTCCTCCTTGAGAGACCTATGTTCCATTACTTGATTAAAGGGTAATCATCTAGATTCCAAATACATTGATTGATTGGAAAAATTCTTGTATAAATGGTATATTCATTTACTATAGCTGTAAATACCATATAATTAATCATCTCTATTGAGTGGTATTTACCAAGAAGTATGATTAATGTGATTGGATGCCTATTTATTTTCCACAGGTTCATCATGTCATGTTTATTAGTGAAATCAGGAATGCTTCATTTGGTAATTAATTGAAAAGAATATAAATACCATTTTATTTCACCGACGTTTTATGATGTGTTCATTGAAACCATATTTCACACATATGTTTGATTTTCATTATGGGATGGGTGGGCTTGTAATTATATATCCCACTAATGAATTGAGTAATGTTTCCATATCATGAGATATCATCATGCATGTGTAGTTAGTCAAGCCAACTATAATGCATGGGAAGTTAGCCTAACCAACTATGGTATGTTAACAAGGTTGCAATCCATGACTTATGATGTCATATTTATGTAGTTTCTACATTCTTATGATTCTATGCGCTTATATAATGATCAATTTTTAATAAATGTTCTATAATATCATTTCTATATGTCATGATCCCATGATTATGATTTATACTCTTTATGGTATCAAATATTGCCTCTTCAATTGTATAATTTGTCTCAACATTATGATTTAATTTGATTGTTCCCTTATTGGGAATATGAAATCTACCCTTTATTATGTTTCTATATCCCCATGTTATGAAAGAAAGTATTTAGTATTCTAATATTATAAGAGTTTCCTATGTGGAGAATTTATGGGAGACATTGAAGAGTCATTATAGATTAAATAACTTCTAATACAGTGATCATTAGATGATAAATTCATGGATTTTATTAGTTAGGGATTTTTCATGATTCTCAAAAACTCTCAACTAAAAGTGTAATACCCCAAAATTCAATGATTTTTTTTTGAAAATTAAATGGTATTATTTAAAGACTTGGCACTGAGATGATGTGTGATTATGAGGCACAGAGTACCCGAAATGATCCGTTGAAAAATTTTAAGTTTTAAATAGCGCACATGAGTGGTTTTCCTAAAAAAGTTGAATAACTCTTAAACGGGTACCTGTATCTAAAATCTGAGGGCACCATTGCATTCAATATGGCAGGTTGATACTAGGCGTGACTTAAGTTTATTCATCACTGACCTGCAGTGAGAAAACATGAAAATGGAATAACTGTAAAAAAATAATTAAATAAAATAATTTTATTTTTCAAATCTTTATAACTCATGAAAATTGAATCAAATTGAAAATCTAATACCACCATTGAGCTTGTGAGGGTGTTATTTCCTTAGGAATAACCTAATATTGGCTGACGTGGGTCAATAGTGGAATGTAGTTTTTGGATGTAAATAAAATAATTGAATAATTTTATTTTATTTTCAAATCCTTATAAATCATAAATGGTAACTCAGATTGAAAATCTAAGAGTATCATTGAGCTCGTGGGGGTATTCTTTCATTAGGTGGAGCCTAACATTGGTCAGCGCAAACTATCTATGAAATTTGGTTTTTGGGAGGTAATCATGAATAAAATAATTTAAATTAAATTTATTTTATTTAAAAAACTTCATAACTCACAAACAATAATTCAGATTAAAAATCCCATACCATATTTGAGTTCATAATGATATGTTATCCTTAAGTAGGAATTAACCTCGACTCATGTGGGTTGAGGGAGAAAGATAGTTCTCAAAATTTTCAGAAAAAAATAAAATAACTTAAAAATTTATTTTATTTGTTTTCTCAATCGTTAAGCAGTGGAACGTTAGCACTGTGTTGCAGCGGCGAGGCAACATTGAATCTCATTAATGAACGTCATTAATAGATCAGGGTGGTGAAGCTGCATCATGCATGTGTCTTCCTTCTTTAATTAAATAGGGAATTCGGGGTTGACAGACAACCCTAGAATTCCTATGACAAACAAGAGGGGAACCTCTTCAACGACGAACGTAGGCGAATCAGATGATGGTGGAGACACCCTTGAAGAGAATATTCAAGACTGGAGATTGACAGATGACAAATAATGATCATCCCCAAGCAATCTTCTTTCCCCGGAAGGGGTTTAAATGATCAATGAATTGTTTTCTTTCTCTCCCCCTCTAAGTGAAGAATACATATAAACTCTCTAACAAGTTGATCTGCGAATGTATTTTCCTTGTAGGGTTTTGAAATATAATTTTGGGTTGATATTGGGATTAAATCTTAGATATTTATAATATATACACCATGATCCCGCTAACATGAACAAATCTAGACCAACACGAAAAAAATCTGGTTGTTAATTTGGGTGTTTTTTTATCCCCTCCATCTCTATCTCCCCCCATTCTTCATGGAGTAATGGATGGAGACACATCAGCCATAGAGGCTCTAGGAGGAAGGGTCACAGCCAGGTGGGCTGCAACACTGATGAGGGACCGTGACACAAGGTCGTGGCGGTGGAAACCATCCGCGAAACCCGTGAGAGTCTGCGACGGTAGGCGGGAGGCGGACACGGCCACATAAGAATAACTTTTGGTTCAAATCCATAGGTATTTTTGAAGGAACTATCTGTGTGAGTGGACCTGTTATGGAGGGAGGTTTCACTTGGGCACCATTTTGGAGGAGCGGCCTGCGCTAGCGGGCCACTATAGGAGTTAGAACGCGGTCCTGGACCATGTGTGGAGGAGGAAATCGGCCTCAGTCGGTTGTGGGTGTCTGAGAAGGGGGGAACTGTTGCGCCAAATGGGCCAGGATGGTGGCACAAACTGGGCCATTGGGAGACTTGTTCTAGAGAAGAATTGTCCCATCGATGCTGGTCGGGCCGACGGGATGAACCAGGACACTGGGCAGCTCAGGCCAGGAAAGAACCAGCCCACTAGCTGTGGGCCGGGCTGGATGAAAATGGGTTACAGGGAGACCCAGTGGGATGGACCCATAGCTGAAATAGGTCGGTTCAGGTCGGCTGAACTGGGTTTGTTCATGCAGGACCCTCAGACCGGGTTGGTCGGGTCGGTCTGACCAAGTCGGACCGGGCCCAGACATAACTGGCCCCTATTTACTAAAACACCAATATCTTTCAGGCTGAGCATCTGATTAATGTGTCATCTTTGGAGTTGGGACCCTTGAGATGAGAAGGTTATATTGGAATGATCTAAAGAGTCTTTCATTGTATTTGACATAAGAAAAATTTCTTGAAGAGTGGATTCTCCCGGAATCAAGTGTGCTATGTGCGGGAATCTTGCGGTTGGCTGAGACCCAAAGACTGCTGACAAGTGGTTCTAAGTGACCCTATAGGCCTAGATGATAATCATCCTTATATGGACCACCTACAAGTGGCTCTAGGTGAACCAGATATTATAGGCTCTGTGTGAACCAAGTATAAGTGACTATTTATGAACCAGTTATAAGCGTCCTTGTGTGGATAATCTATAAGCGGCCCTATGTCGACCATCTATCAAAGCCTATTTGGGGAGTAGATCTGTGTGAACCAGAATAACCACAGTGGGTTGAGGCTCTGTGTTACCTAGAAGACCCACGATACTCATTAGGGATGAGTACCTCAATAGTCCAAGGTGTTCAGTGTTACTACTGATAGTCTTGATTTCCATACATTGAGTTATTCCAAGTTTGAGATGTCTTTGCTTTTTACTCTTTCTATGTGGTCTTCGTTCATGGTCCATCCTTTTTGGGTTGGGGTCCCTAATGAGTATTGTGTTACTCACCTTTTCACAGGCTTCACCCACATGTGTCTTGTCCCATGCAGGTGATCGACGATTCGACAGAGACCTTGGTGGTCGAGGACCAGGTGGTGCTTAGTGAGACTGAATGGATTGAAGGTTCAATGGAGACCATGGTGGTCCAGGACTAGGTGGTGCTTAGTGAGACTGGATAGACAAATACTTCAATGAAGACCTTGGTGGTCTGGGACCAGGTGGTTCTCAATGATACGGGATGGACGGGCATACTTCTATGTCTACATGCAGCTACCCTTCACCCACCCTTCAGGCGGGGTCTTGAGTGGATGGACTGTGGTAGTTGTACATTCCTTTGTGGTTTTAGGCTTGTATTTCTGGACCCTTTGTACTTTTATTTTTCATTATAATCTCATTAGATTACTCAGTGATAGTTGTGGTTTACTTTTTGTTTACTTTCCGTAGTTTGAGATTTTTCCATGTGTACAGGTTTAAAGTAAAATGTCTTCTCTTTTGGGGTATGCCTACTCGGTGCTAGCCGCCAAGACCTAGCCTATGGAAGGTGGGATTGGGGTAGTCAAAGCATGGGCCCTAGGGGATGGTTCATGAAATTGGTATCGAAGGAGGTCGAATCTACCAAAATAATTAAGATTTTATAAATTTTGATGGGGTAATAGTGTTAAGTGTTTCGATCTCATCTATTAGGCCAGGGATGCTAGTGTTGGTGTGGCGATCGACGTATCCAAATACCAGGACCCTGAATTCTAATTTTTGACTCGGTATATGAAAAAACTATTTTCATGCATCTTTGAATTTTTTCCCATGATCTTTCTAAGTTAGAGTCAACTAACCAGGTATAATATATTAATCATGATTCATCTTGATACCCTTCAGGATGCCTCCATGTAGATAGCCATCCTGGATTCTAGTGTGCGACCATGAGGATGGTCCATAGAGTGATTAGGCTTTGATATAGGGTCTATTTCCTGGGATGGTACCTTCGGGTGGTCTCCCAGTGATACCACTACTCATTGGTCAGCAGTTACTACCAACACTACCAGTAGATGGTGCATGTAGGCTCAGTTCCTTACATGAGTTTTAGTGATAGAGACCCCTCTGGTTCGAAGGAGAGCCTGAATCACAGGTGGATAAGGACTGTCTTGGGGTGGTTACCAAGTTTTTTATACAGCCAGGGCACCATTATATCAGATGGTGGTCCTGGAAGTAAGACTTCTACATGTCTCAACATGGTGATGGTAGGGTTTAGATTACCTGATCTTATGATGTGGTGACTTTTCTATGGATATAGATTGAGAACCTCTATCTAAGATGGGGATTTTTCCATAAAAGATAAGGGATATCCATTCCCATGAGCTTCTACAACTTCGGTGGGATGACATGTCAGTAGCTGAGTATTCATTGAGGTGTACTGACCCTTCTAGGTACTTGTTGAATATGATGCGACCAGTGATTCAAGGATCGGGCCTCCGAGAAATATGTGTTTTGGGAAATCTGAGCTAGGAATATTCCTCTATACATTTCTAATTATTCTAGGGTTCTAGAGAGAACCTTTGTGGTTTAAGGTTCTTTGGATGAGCAAATACAGCCAGTGGACATCAGGAGTGGGAAAGAAAGAAACCGAAATTAGTCTCAGAGACTTGGATGAGTATGAGGCCATCTTTCCAGAAAATGTTATAGGAATACCTCATCATAGATAGGTATATTTGTGTATTGTTATATACCCAAGGACGACACAGATATCTACACATGATTATCAGATGACTCCCACAGAGCTCCAAGAGCTAAGGGTACAGTTCGAGGACTTGCATAGGAGGGGGTTTATAAGGCCCAGAGTTAAACCATGGGCAGCCCTGGTGCTGTTTTCCAAGAAGGGAAATGAAATATTTAGGTTATTAACGTAATTATGGTGCCTAAAAAATGTGACTATGAAGAACAAGTATCCTCTACCGAAGATTTATGACCTCTTCAATGAGCTGAAGGGAACGAGATGGTTCTCAAAGATAGACCACAGATCAGGCTATCACCAGCTTCGAGTAAGAGATAAGGACATCTCAAAGATGGATTTAGGATATCTCTATGGATACTAAGAGTACTTATTGATTTCATTTGGCATGATGAATGCCCCAATAGTGTTAATGGGACTCATGAACAGAATCTTCTAGCCATACTTAGACCAGTTTGTAGGGGTCTTCATTAATGAAATCTTAGTGTATTCAAAGTTAGAGGAGGAGATCACGATACACCTGAGGATGGTTCTAGACACACTCAGAGAGAACCATATTTATGTTAATCTCTCGAAGTGTGATTTCTGGATATGAAAGTTCCACTTCCTGGGATATTTCATCTAAGAAGATAGAGTTGCGGTGGATCCAGGGAAGATAGAGGCTGTGCTTTCTTGGGAATCACCCAAGAGTATTATGGAGGTATGGAGTTTCCTTGGGTTGGCTGGGTAATATAAAAGGATTGTACCCAAATTATCCTGAGTGGAAGCACCCATGATAACATTGATGAAGAAGAGAAAACCCTTCATGTGGATAGAAGGATTCCAGCAGAGCTTTCAGTAGCTGATTTAGATCTTGACGAGTGCCCCTATCTTGCGACTGCTAGAGGAGGGTGTTGACCATGTGGTGTACTGTGACAAATTAGAAACTGGTATTGGTTGTTTCCTGATGTAGGGGAAAGCAGGTATTTCTTATGGCTCACGACAGTTGATACCACATGACAAGAACTATGAAACTATTGAACTTGACTAGGAAGCGGTAGTCTTCATACTGAAAATATGGAGACACTACATTATGGGTGAATGATTAATCATCTACTCTGTCCACAAGAGTCTCACGTATATCTTTTCTTATAAGGATAAGAATATAAGACAACAAGGTGGGATTTAGTTCCTCCAGGACTATGACTTAGATATAGTCTACACTCCTGGTAAGGGGAACATTGTGGAAGATTCTCTTAGCAGGAGATCGAGTTCACAACTACTGAATGAGGCCTTAGAGCAATTTGCCTCACTTCAGATATCATTTGTGGATAGAGTTGAGGAAACTTATCTATAGTCTATGGTAGTTTCCCCTCCACTATTATAGAGTGTCAGAGCGACACAACTCGGAGATGCCATTTGCGAGACTACACGTGCCCAAATGTCTACAAGTCATGCCCCTATTAGATATTAACTAGGTGGGGAGCACATTATCCTTTTAAAGGATGAATAGTAGTACCAGTGGCACTGTAGGGGGAGGTGTTGAGGGAGTTCTATTCATCCCCTTCGTCGGTACATCTAGGTGTGGTGAAGATGTACCAGGACCTCTGATGTTAGTACTGGTGGACAAGGATGAAGAAGGAAATAGAATAGTTTTCCTCAAGATGCCTCACTTGTCAACAAGTAAAGGTTGTGCACTAGGTTCTAGTAGGTTTGACACAACCCCTCGAGGTACCAGAGTGGAAGTGGGATAAAATATCAATGGGATTAGCAAAGGTTTTACCACATATGTCTAGGAGACATGACACCATCTAGGTGATTGTAGACCGACTCACCAAGTCATCCCACTTCCTAACCATTTGAGAACAGGGTTCAATAGAGAGCTCGGGATGCCTCTACATGTAGGAGATATTTTGATACCATGGAGTCCCATCTATGACAATATCATATCATGATACATGCTTAACATCCCAGTTGTGGAAGGGATTATAGGATGAATTGGGGACTCATCTTTACTTGAGCACAACCTTTCACCCACAGACTGATGGTCAGATGGAGCAGACCATACAGACTTTGGAGGACATACTTCATGCTTGCGTCATTGATTTTGGTTGTATTTGGGAGGACCAACTACCACTGGTGGTGTTTGAGCACAACAACAACTACCACTCCACTATCGGTATGACACTATTCAAGGCACTGTACGGACAACCATGCATGTCACTATTATGTTGGACAGACCTGGGGGAGTCAGTACTCATGGGTCCAGAGAAGGTACAGGCTACCACTAAGAAGGTGCAGGTCATCCAAGATTGTATGAAGACTAAAAATAGCTAACATAGGTCCTATTATCATGAGAGATGGTGACCCTTAGAATTTTATGAGGGGGAACACATATTCTTATGAGTCTCTCCTTGACGAGGGATACATATATTTGGTTGGGCGGCAAGTTATCTCTGAGGTTCATCAGACCTTTCCTGATACTGTGTAGAGTGGGAGAGGTGGTGTAATTTTTAGATCTACCGCTGTAGTTAAAGAGGGTACACGACATCTTCCATGTATCCTATCTAAGGAGATACATGCAAGACACTTCTCACGTCATCAACCATGATGAGCTACAGATTGATGGTTGGGAAGCATTGACAGAGTACCCAGTATAGAGAGAGGATCAGCATGAGAGGATCCTTTGTAGATGGTTGATTCCTTTGGTACATGTTCATTGGTAGAATGTGAATCTCTAGGAGATCATGTGAGAGTGGGAGGCTTAGATTCATGATTAGTACCCTCTTTTTTGTTTGATTAACCCTTGTTTTGGATTATGTGGATGTAAATCCCTAAAAGGGGAGAGTAATTTAATACCCCAAAATTCCATGATTTTTTTTGAAAATTAAATGGGATTATTTAGAGACTATGAGTTGAGGCGATGTATGATTCTAAGGCCTGTTGTACCGAGAATGATGTGTTGAAAAATGTTAATCTTAAAATAGTGCACATAAGCGGTTTTCCTGAAAAAGTTGAATAACTCTTAAATGGGTACCCGAATTAGAAAACCAAGGATATCATTGTGTTAAACATGATGATTTTACCCTAGGAGTGACTTAAGTTTATTAATCATGAGCCTCCAGTGAGAAAACCCAAAAATGCATAACTATTAATAAAATAATTAAATAAAATAATTTTATTTTTTAAATCCTAATAACTCACGAACGGTGACTTGGATTGAAAATCTAGGACCACTGTTGAGATAACGAGGGTATTATTTCTTTAATAAGATCCTAACATTGGCTGGTGTGGGTCAACAGTGGAAAGTAGTTTTTGGCTGTAAATAAAATAATTGAATAGACTAATTTTATTTTCAAATCCTTATAACTCATAAATGGTAACTCTGATTGAAAATCTTAGAGTACCATTGAGCTATTGAGGGTATGATTCTGTTAGGTGGATCCTAACATCGGTCAGCTATGAAAGTTGGTTTTTGGGAGGTAATCATTTATAAAATAATTTAAATAAAAGTTATTTTATTTTTGAAACCTCTTAACTCACAAAAAGTAACATGGATTAAAAATATGATACCACCATTGAGTTTTTAATGAGATTTTCTCTTTATGAAGGACTTAACCTTGACTGGTGTGGTTCGAGAGAGAAAGTTAGTTTTCAGAAATTTCGGAAAAAAATAAAATAACTTAAAAAGTTATTTTATTTGTTTTATCTATTGTTAAGTAGTGGCACGTCAGCACTACGGTTCAGTGAAGAGGAGACACTGAATCTCATTAACCAACCTCATTACTGGATCAGGGTGGCGATGCTGCAATGCGCACTGTCTTCCTTATTTAATTAAATAGGGAATTCAAGGTTGACAGACAACCTTGGAATTCCTCTGAAAAAAATAAGGGAACCTCTCCAACGACGGATGTCAGCAAATCAGATGATGGTGGAGACACCCTTGGAGAGAGGATTGGGGAATAGAGATCGACAAACGGTGACAAACGATCATCCTTGAGCATTATCCTTTCCCAGGTAGGGGTTTAAATTATTAATGAATTGTTTTCCCACCCTCCCCCTCTAAACGAATAATGTAGATCAACTCTATAATAGGTTGATCCGCTAATGGATTTTCCTTACAGGGTTGGGAAATATAATTATGGGTTGATATCAAGAATAAATCTCAGTGATTTATAATTTATACATCGTGATCCCGCTAACATTAACAAATCCAGGTGAACAAGAACCAAATATAGTTGTTCATTTGGGTATTACATGTGATCCCATCCATCTCTCTCTCTCCTCGATCTTCGTGGGGTAACGGACACCGGCACATCAGCTATAGTGGCACCGGGCAGAAGGTTCGTAACTAGTCGAGCCACGAAACTGAAAAGAGACCACAACACAAGTCCACAACGGCAGCAACTGGCCACGGAACCACAATCGTGGCACAGAAAAGAGACCACAACACAAGGCTGTGGGGGTGGAAATAGGTCACAACTATAGGTGGGAGGCCGATGTAGCCACATGGACACATAGAAGGTGCACACAGTGCAAAGATGTGGTCTTCAAATCACGGCAGTGAGCTGGACCTGCGGCTGGGTCGTGGGTCACTCAGAAGGACCTGTCCAAATGAGTGGACTAGCACTAGAGGGCGGCTCTTCTTGGGAACTGTGATGGAGGATTTTCCCACACTATAGGGCCGCTGTAGTAGTTGTAAAGTGGTCCTAGACCATGTGTGGAGGAGGTAGTCAGCCTCAGCCGGGCACGAGCATCTAGGTAGGGGGAAACCATCCAGCCAAACAGGTCGGGCCAGTGGTGAAAACTGGGCCACTGGGCGGCCTGTGATGGAGAAGAACCAGCCCACCGATGCATCCGGGCTGACGGGATAAACTGGTCCGTTGGGTGGCCCATGAGGAGAAAAAACCGGCCCGCTAGTTACGGCCTAGGCCTGATGAAATCAGGTCACTGGGCAACCCACCAGGCTGGACCGACGGTCGAACTAGGCCATGTCCAGCAAGGTCCAATGTCCCTTGCTCTCCCATACCCAAATGTGTCAGGTTGGGTCATCCAAACCGGGTTGGGTCATGATGGACCCCTCGACTAGGTTGGTCGGGTCTGTTCGACTAGGTCAGACCAAGCTCGGACACAACTAAACCTTGTTTACTAAAACACTAATATCTTTCAAATCAGAAGTCTGATTGGAACACCATCTATGGAGATGGGACCCTTGCGATGAGACAATTATTTTTTGAAGGCTCTAAGTAAGATATCATGGAATTTTAGATACTATGAACGGCTTGAGGAGTGGATTCTCCTGAAATCAAGTGCGCAACGTACGGGAATCCTACGACTGGATGAGACCCAAAGACTACTGATGAGTGGGTATAATTGACCCTACAGGCCTAGATGATAAGTAGACCTATGTGGACCAGATACAAGAAGCTCTGTTTAAACCATCCATAAGTGGATCTGTGTGAACCTGTTACAAGCGGCACTGTGTGAACTTGCTATAAGTATCCCTGTGTGGACCAGCTAGAAGCGGCCCTGTGTAGACCAGATATGATGAAGTAATTGGGGAGAGGCTATGTGTGACCCAGCAGACCCACAGTGGGTAGTGGATCTGTGTAACCCAACAGACCCATGGTACTCATCAGTGATGAGTACCTCAATAGTTCAAGGTGTTCAATGTTACGACTGGTAGTCTTACTTTCCATACTTTGTGTTATACCCGGTGTGAGCTATCTTTTCATTGTGGTATTTCCATGTGGTCTTGCTTCAGGGTCCTTCCTTTGTGGTTTGGGGTCCATAATTAGGATTGTGTTACTCACTCTTACACGGGCTTTTCATACACATGTCGTATCCCGTACAGGTGATCAATGATTCGATGGAGACCTTGGTGGTCCGGGACCAGGTGGTTCTCAGTGAGACGGGATGGACATAAATTTTGATGGAGACCATGGTGGTTTGAGACCAGGTGTTTCTCAGTGAGAAAAGATGGAATAATGCTTTAATAGAGACCTTGATGGCCTGGGAATAGGTGGTGCTAAGTGAGACGGGATGGACGGGCATACTTCTATGACTACAGACAACTACCCTTCACCCACCCTTTAGGTGGGGTCTCGAGTGGATGAACTGTGGTAGTTGTACTTTCCTTTGTGGTTTTGGTCTTGTATTTCTAGACCCTTTGTAATTTTATTTTATAATATACTCTCATTATTTGTCTTAGTGATGGTTGTGGTTTACTTTGTGTTTACTTTTCACAATTTGAGATTTGTGCGTGTGTACATGTTTAATGTAAACTGACTTCCCTTTTTGGGATATGCCTACTCAGTGCGAGTCGCCAGCCCCTGGACTATTGAAGGTGGGATTGGGATAGTCATGGAACGGGCCCTAGGGGACGTTTCATGACAAAAATTTACTCAAATTGTATATGTGTCAAATATATTTTAATCATAGATGTGTATCAAAGTTGGTTTTGTAAGTTAGTGTTTTTGGAATTGAATCCAAGATCATGGATCTTACGGTGTTATAGTTGGTATAATAGGAGTGTTTAGATAGATTTAGAGGTTATGATATTTTTAGTTGAGGATGATCTATGATTTATGAATGAAATTAGGGGTTAATGAGTTAATTGTGATCCTTGTTTCAATAGTTTAGATAATGTTTTTAGTCGTAAGTGTCAAATATTTTTTTCTTGTTTGGGATTAGGATAAGAGAACATTAGTGTAAGTGATAAGTATGAGTCTAAGTATAGAAGAACCTCCATTAATTTTGTTAATGTATAGATTATATGGTTTTTCTAGAAATTTCATCCCTATATAGATACTAGAAAAATGGATGTGATTTTGGCAAAGATGCATCTAGGGGTAACAACCTTGGAAAGATTTGGTTGGGTATATCTTAGTCATCATTATGGTTGATAGTGAATGAGCCTTGACTACACACCTAAACCAACACTCATAGGGTATATTCTTGGGTTAATTCACATTCTCTTTAAAAACCATTATGAAGTGTTTCAACATATTATTTTCTGGATTCTATGAATATTTTAGAACCTATTACTAAAATGACCAAGGATAACCTTGATTGAAGATAAAGACTCTTGGGATAGTGTATGCACAAAATTCATGAATTATTTTTTCTAAGATAAAAGTTTTATCTTTTAGATTTTCTAATTTAAGTATTTTCATCCCTAAAATTTATTTTAACAAAATTGTTAGAGATATAATAAACCAAGATGCAATGGACAATGAAATGATTTTCCTGACCAACAATCTTTTGGGATAAGAAATGGGGTTATAAATATTTTTATTATTCTAAATCAACTATCATTAAATATGATTAAATTTTGACATACTTTAAGTCCAAAACATTTCAAAGAAAATAAGGATAGAGACTTCTGAAAGATCAAGTAATGACAACGATGAAGGAAAAAAAGATTCAATTACCATCATGTAAAAAATGTGAGAAAAAACATACTTGGGATTTTTTTAAAAGAAATATAAAATGTCTTATGTGTGGAAAAAGAGGACATAAAGCATATAACTATTGATAGAAAATTAATCATTCAACTAACTCAATAGAGGAACAAGATTTTTATTCTAGTTTTATATAATATTTTAATGTTGAGAATTAAATTTAAATTTTATCTTACATCAATTTATTTGTAAAAAAAATTGAGGATGCAGTTTACTTAAGGGGGGAATGTAATATCTTGGGATTTCAGTATATATATTTTTTCATTAAATAATACTATGTTCAAGATCTTTCTTCACATGCACTAAAACAATGTTGTGAAACATAAGTAAATTAAAATAATTATCATTAAAATATAATTATGATAACTTATAATATATCTATGTATGATATAAAATATTAAAATTCTTTAAATTATAACATTTCTATGAAATAATATTAAAACCACACAATGTTTATGAAGCTCTTTTTATTGAAAAAAGTTTATTTATATATTTTTTATTAGAAGTTAAATATATAATTTCTATAGATATAATTAGATAAAATTAAATTTTTTGAATTTATAATATCAAAATTTTCTTAGTATGAATTTTTGAGCATTTTTTGAAAATATCGTTTTTAGTCAAAATTGCGGTTTTTATGAAAATTATAATTTTCACGAGATTATCAATATATAATAATTAACTAGAAGTTAATTAAACCATTTAAGTGATCAAATATTAAATTAGTAAATAAAATTATGCATTTTAAAATATTATTTAAACATAGAAAATCCATGTACAACCTTTTTTGTAATAATGTAAAAGGTTAATTTAATTAAGAAACCTGTTTTACAACTTTTCTTTAAATTAATTAATATTTTTTAAAAATTAGGCTATGTCTTTAATTAAATTTCACTTAAACTTAATTTTAATTATAATAAATCAATTTGGTTGTAAAAAATATTTACAATAATAATTTTAACTCACAGATAAATTTTAAACTTAAAAACTTAATTATCCCAAAACCTGTTTGAAGTGTTAAGAAAGTTAATTTTAAAAGTAAATTTTCTTAATCATAGTAATTTTATTTGATAAAATTATTATCATATCTAGGATTATAATACATAAATTGGGCGGTAATATCAATATTAATAGAGATAATTTTAATTAATTAACATGGGTGAAAAGAAAATTTACTAAGGTAAAAGTGCACTTGGGTAAAGTATAAAGTAAAAGTAAAACTTCCTAAATAACTAAAATTTGTATCCAATATAGAAGTATGGATTGATTTTCATGAATATAATGTTTCATAATGAAATATTTATAACTATGTAAGCTCTTGAATTTCATGAACCAAGTCGGGCTGCCATCCAACCCGACACTCGACCCAGCCCATGATAAGGCCTAAAGGGTGTTACCAATCCCCGCGGGCTGGAAACTTGTGTCTGAGAATCAAACATCACATTTGGGAATGCTTTCCTCCATAATAATCAACCATTAAAAATCAAAAATAATATAAAATCACATATTAATCAATCATTATAACCAGAAGAAGTCCAACTATCCCAAGTTACATAACTTAGAATTTTATCAAAATCCAAAAATACCAAATCAAGGAGGGGGAACCAACTATAAAACCAAGACTACATGTGATAAAGAGGGTCAAAACCCATATTTCACCACCTCCAACACCTACATTAAGTGGAACCACTAGTAACCAAATACACTATCATCACCACAGAATAACTTTCCTTTACCTAGGTCAAACATAACAAGGTATACATATACTCGAGGGTGTATATTGGGTGTAAGACAATTCCCAATAGGGTACCACCAAAAGAAATTCAATGTTATAACATCATATTATAAATCAAAATTATAGTTTTATAAAAAGTTAAAAGATCAAATTAAATGAAGTATTCTTTGTAATAAAAAGAATAAAATAAATATACCAATAAGCCGAATGATAAGCATAGCATCACATGAGAACCATGGGTAATCCATAAGGCACTAGGACTAGTGGGGTCCTAAGATCCTCATACCTTAGTGATATGTACACCCAAAATCCATAGCATCTTAGAGTATGAGACACTAGAGGGGAATCATATCCCAAGGTATAGTGGTATCTAATCATCATCATATGTTTAGTTAGTGTTGTAGCGTCAATCATTCAAGGGAAATTGAGCATCAGCCCTACTGGACCGCCTAGAGTACTAGGAATAGTCTACCCACCAAGATACCTAGGATTGACTTGTTCTAAATTCCATTCCCTCTATCACATGAATCACCTATTACACAAATAGACCTTCAACACATGAGACACACAATCCAAATAACCATTTTCAATAGGTAAAACATTTTCAAAACCTTACGCACACCAAAATCCTTTGAAAACATGTTTCACACCACCCACACACTCCATATAACCGAATTTGAAACCATAACAAGCATAAAAAATTCATCAAACAATGTTAAATCATAGAACCACCTACCTTTCACTTTCAAATATATGGAAACCTGTGGAAATCACCAGCAATACCATAAAAAGACCCTATAAAGGGAAGAATGCATCACATTCACCATGGTTAAAACCCAAGAAACAAGGTTGAACCCACTTTGGGGAAACCAATCCATTGTATTAAGTAAAATAACAGAAGTAAGGAAGAGAATACCGAAATGAAGGAGGAAAAGAGGAAAGGAGATACTTACTTGAGGGTTCTTTGAAGAATACACACCAAATACACCCAAGGATTGTGGTATAAGGAAGAAAGTGAGAATATGGTGGCACTTATAGGTTAGAGAAGGCAAAATTAGGTGATCCCAAGGGGTTATGGTATTCAAATCGAAGAGGGAAAAAGTTGAATTTCAACAGTTTCCATGTTCTGGGTAGGCTGCACAGTTTGGCCACATGGTTTTTCAAACTACATGTCAACCATGCATCCCCCTGTATCCAAAGAGAAATGTGGATGCCCACTTTCATAGGGGATGGTGAACTCCCATGCTCCTATTCATGCATCTCGGATAGATCCACCTTCTTAGGAGCATGATTAGCCTGCACGCACGTGTACTAGGTCAAACAGCTTGGAAAATTTCATTATCTAAGGCACACAATTTCCTGTGGGATGACACATAGGTTCCTATAACTGTGTTCCAATTGTGATACTCCTACAGTTAAACCCAAAAACACTATCTCAAAAACCCCCAGGAGAACTAGGAGATAGAAAATAAGACCAAAATAAAAGATAAAATACCTCAAAATGAAACAAAGAATGCCATAATTCTCCCCACCATGAAAAATTTCCATCCTTAAAAATTTAAATCAAAGTCTAATTAGAGAATAAGAATGTGTATTTCTCCTCCAAACAATAATTTCACTCCCATGTATCATTACCATCATTATTGTGCTTCCAAATAACTTGAACCAAGGATATAGATTTTCCATGATGCACTTTTACATGGGAATCCACAATCCGTACTGGTTGCTAAAACATACAAAAATTGGATTTCATCTTCAATTCTTCCCAATTCAACACACAAAATGAGTTTAGATTATAATTCATTAACCATGAGATATGGAAAATGTCATGGATCAATGTCAACTAGGATGGAAAAAGTTAATTGATATGCCACCTTACCAACTCTCTTAGTAACCTCAAAAGGTAAGACATACCTGGATGTTAGTTTCCCATATTAACTGAGACAAAGATTACCCAAATTAAGGGACACATTCAGAGAAACTAGATCACCCATTGATAATTCCAAGGCTTGATGACACCGATCAGAATTTGACTTGATCTATGCTATCAACAAATGATGTTTGATCCATCAAGCTTTATCAAATGTCTCCTGCACAAGGCTTAGTCCCAACAAGTAATTCTCACCCACCTCTATCCAGCACATAGGTGGTTGAAACAACCAACCATAAAGTGATTCAAAGGGATACATTCTTATTGGGTATTGGTAATTTTTATTATAAAAAAACTCTTTAAATCCCAAATGGTTACTCTACAAACCTCCGAAATCCAACACACATGCTCAAAGAACTTCTTCAAAAATTTTATTTTCCCACTCCATCTGAACATCCCTTTAGGGATGGTATGTCATGCTCAAATTGATATGGGATAACACTTTCTTATGAAGGACTTACCAAAACTGATTGGTAAAATGGAAGTCCCAGTCTAAGAAATAGTTAAAGGAACACCATGAAGACTCACTATCTCCTAAACATACAACTGACCCAACCCATCCACCTTGGTCGAGTCATCAATCAGAATGAAATTGGATGATTTGGTCTGATAGTCAATCACTAACCATATGACATTCATTCCCTGAGGCATGTGGGGTAACCGAATAAAGAAGTCCATAGTGATCTCATCCCACTTATATATAGGAATGGGTTGTGGATTAAGGAACCTTGAGGGCCTATCGTGCTCTTCTTTAACTTGAAGAAAAGTACAAAACCTAGATACAAATTTAGCTATATCTCTTCTCATAACTATACATAAAAATTTATGTTGCACATCATAAAATATCTTTGTGGTCCCAGGGTAAATGGACTTCAAAGACTACTAGATATCCGACATTACTACCTTCTACAAAGACAAAAACCCCAAAAAACGACCCTTGAATTACAGAATCCCATCCGATGATAAATACCACCCATTGAGCTCACCAACACTATAAAAAAACTACCCAGATTACTAGAACAAATCATCCCTTAGCTTCTGTTTCCTATACACTAGCCAAGAGCGTACCTCTACTATGATCCTTTGAATCCAAGTATATTTAGGAAAATATCCCTATCAAATTCCACTCATCATTGGATGCCTTGATGGATTTCAATATAATTTTCATTCACAGGGAATCCTCTACCACATTACCATTTCCTGAGGTATAAACAATATCAAAATCAAACCCCTAAAGGTACTTAACCCAACGATTTCTCCTTAGATTGAAATCCTTCTAAGAGAAAATATAGCTCAAGCTCTTATGATTTGAATATACTAGAAAATTCTCCATGAAAAGGTACTGACACCATGTATTCAAGTCATGAATCACTACTGATAAATATAGGTCATAAGTTGGGTAGTTATTTTCTATGGTTTGAGATAGTGATATCCATACGCCACCACATGGTCATTATACATCAACACACACCCTATAATGGTACCTGAAGCATCACAAAAGACCACATATCCCATTTCTAGATCCCGATAAGATCAAAATAGGGGTTGTGTTGAATCGACGCTTAATCTCTTCAAAAGAAGCATGATATTAAGGGACCTAGTCAAACCTTACCCATTTCTAGGTAATTATAGTCACGGGAAAAGAAACCTGAGAGAAATCCTTGACAAACCACCTGTAATACCCCACTAGGACCAAAAATCTCATGTTCTCAAAGAAGTTCCTCAGCTTCTCCCATTACATTAGTACAATATTCTTCTCAGGATCCATCGAAATCCCACGTTCTAAAATCACATGTCATAGAAAATTCACCACCCTGACCCAAAAGGTATATTTCGAGATCTTAACATAGAGAGAATGATCTTAAAGAGGTTATAAAATGATCCTAAAGTGTTCCTCATGCTCTTATTCAGTCCCAAAGTTGACCAGGATGTTTTCCACGAACATGATGAATAAGAAGTAAAAATAATGATAGAAAAACCTATTAATAAGTGATATAAATACTGATGGAGAATTTTTGAACCCAAATGGAATGAAAAATACTCAAAGTGGCCATACCTACTTTAGATGGGTGTCTTAGGAACACCTGCCTCTCTAACTCTGACCTGGTGACACCCAACATGAAAATTGATCTTAGAGAACCACCTTTCCCCCTTGAGTTGATCAAATAGGTTCTTAATATAAGGAAACATGTATTTGTTTTTGACCATTACCATATTCATCTTTTATTAATCAATGCATAATCAGAGAGATCCATAGTCCTTTTTATAAAACAACACTAGAGCGGCCCAAGGTAAGATGCTCGGGCAAATGAATCCTTTAGATTCCAGACCATATAACTATATATTTAATTACCTTAACATTGTGGGGGGGGGGGCATATGATATGAGTTAAGAGATATTGACTGTGTTCTACACACCAAATCGATGGTGAAATCCATATCCCGCACTGGAGGAAAGCCTAATAAATCATCTGGAAACACATATGGGAACTCATCTATTACCGAAGGTAATCCACCCTCAGAACCACTATCATCATCCCTTGACAAGATCAAAGAGATATGAATTTTTTTTCCCAATTATAGAAGTGTAGGTCTAGAACATCATGAATGGGGAAACAATTATCCCTAAAATACTTGGATACTTCATCAAAAGCCACAAACCCCACTCATTGACAATAAAAATCAATTTTCACCTTGAAACACACCATCCAGTCCATACCAAGGATCATGTCAAAGAGGTCCATCTACAGAACTAGGAAGTCCCATTCCAGCTCAACACTTGACAGAGTGAGATCACATTACAAGAATTTGAAACCTTGATCTCTCTTATTACCAAGCAGCATTAGTAACTCCATCTTATACTTCATGATATCGTTAGGAAATTTCAAAATATAAATAAGGATAGAAGAAATAAAGGAGTTAGAAAGGCCCGTGTAAAATAAAATAGCATTTATTAATAATGAACTAATAATCATACCTCAAAAAATTATAGGTATTTCATCTGATTCCACTAGAACTTGATCCATAGCATGAAGGTGCCTCATCTCTGTCTAGGATCGATAAATACTTACAACCTATGACTCATACTTAAGATAAATATGCCTAGTAGTAGATCCATCCCTTCCTCAATGAACACCAAACTGATATCCCCATTTTCTTGTACAGTTCTGATAGGGTTTTCATCTCCCTAGAGCCTTCAAAACCCAAACCACCCTGCTATGGGAATGAGACTATACAAAACCACTACAAGTTCCCCATAAGTCTACACTGATAGAAAGGTCAATGTGGAGCTGAACACAATAACTGCACATGCCTCAAACTTCCACACTGATGGCATAAGACTGACCCAAGATCCAAATCCATAGACAAATATGGTTAGGAAGGATGAATTGATCTACCACCTCCTATCTTTTCTTATTCATCACACTTCCTCTTCTTTTTAAATGAACCACCGCCACCTTGAACCACTGCTAAAGCTACTCTAAAAAAACCATATTTACCATTCTGATCAATATCTACCATCAGGGATCAATTTACCACTTAAACATATGTCTTAAACTTAAAAAAGAAGACCTGGGATTGGATGGCCATCTGCAACACCATTTCAAACTATTTAGACTTTAACTACTCGTTAGAAATTGTCTCATGTATGAACCAAACTAACTCTGTAAAGAGGTTGGCATACTCCAAAATGGCCTGATTCCCCATATAAATATCTAGGAACTATTGGGTATTGGAAAAGGACAAGGTCTTGAGGCAATATTTCTCATTGAATATTACCTTGGAGTCTTTCCAACCCATCTATTTGTGCTTATCGGTGAAAAACCACTGAGTCCCACCACCTCTGAATGAGAACTTCCAACAAGAACGAAGCATGTTTCACTTTAACTACCTTAGGAGTATCAATAAACTCAAAAATCATTTCTATATTATTAATCCAATCCTATGATTCCTAGGTTCCATGCTACCCAACAAGGAAGGAGGATTGTTCTTGAAAAACATCTGATCACTATCATTTTTTGGACCTAGTTCAACTTCCTTAACATGACTAGGACCAGATCCCACTCCTTGATCCAATGCCCAGACACCCTGAACTACTGATTCCACTTGTCAATGATCAATTAACGAGGGATAAATTTATTCTAACTCTTCAACACTTGGTGTCCATATATATTCTACATGTTGTGAATCTAACCTAGTAGAGGAGTCAAACCAAATATTGAATATCCCATGGTGACCCAAGGCCTATCAGGAGGTGTGTTGGCCAGATACCCTACTTATAACCAGAACCCTAAGACCTAACAATCATAGCTTCTATATATATAAACTATCCCAAATATCATGACTCAAAGAAAGGGTAAAACCTACTCTGATACCACTTTGTCACGAACCAAGCTGGGTTTCCATGCTACCCGACACCTGACCCAACCCATGGAAAGGCCCAAAGGGAATTCCCAAACCCCATGGGTTGGAGACTAGTGTAGAGAATCAAACATCACATTTGGGAATGATTTATACCATAATAATCAACCATGAAAAATACAAAAGAATAGAACAACACATCATAATCAATAACCATAACCAAAAGAAGTACAACTATCACATGTTAAATAGCTTACACTTTCATCAAAATCCAAAATACCAAAATAGAGAGGGGGAACCAACTACACAACCAAGACCCTGTGTAATCAAGAAGGTTAAAACCCTCATACCACCACCACCACCACCTTCAATAAGAGGAAACATTATAAAATGGATATACCATCATCACCATAGAACAACTTTCTTTTACTTGGGTCAAACATAACAAGGTCTACATACACCTGAGGGTGTATGTAGGGTGTGAGCCAATGACCTATAGGATTCCACAAAAATATATTCCATGCTATAACATCTTAAGAAAAATCAAAATGTTATTTTTATAAAAAGTTAACGGAGAATATTAAATTAAACATGATTTGAAATGAAAAGGGGAAAATAAATATGACGACAAGATGAATGATAATAATAACATCACATGAGAACCAGGGGTAATCCCTAAAGAACTAGGGTTAGTGGGGTCCTAGGATCCCTATACCTTGGTGATAAATATGACCGAAACCCTCAATTTCCTTGTGAATGATCCACTATAGGGGAATCATACCCCAAGGTCTAGTGGTCTGTAATCAACTTCTTATGTTTAGTTAATTTTGTAGCATTAATCCTATTAGGGGAACCGTGCCTCAACCCTACCAAACCACCTAGCATACTAGAACTGGTCTAACCACCTTATTACCTAGGATTACCTTATTCTCAATTCCAATACCTATGTCACATTAACAACCTCTTACACAAACACACCCTCAACACATGATATACATAATCAAAAAAACAATTTTCAATAGGAAAACCATTTTCAAACCCTTATGCAAACCAAAATACTTTTAAAACATGTTTTAAATCCCCCAAACACTCCATATAACCTAATTAGAAACCATATAAAGCATACTTAAATCATAAAACAATGTTAAATCATGGAACCACCTACCACTCACATGGAAACTTCTAAAACCAGTAGAAATCACTAACCACACCATAATGAGACCCTATGAAGTCACTAACACATAAAATTCATCATGGTAAAACCCAAAGAATCATGGTTGAACTCAATTTAGAGAAACAAATTTTCTTGATAAAGTAGAACCCATGAAGGAAGGAACAGAAGAACAAAAATAATATGTAAAAGAGTAAATGAGTGACTTACTTCAGGGTTCATTGTAGAATCAACACCAAATCCACCCATGGATTGAGGTGAAAGGGAGAAAGTGAGAATGGGGAGGCAAGATTAGGGAAGAGGAGGAAAAATGAGGTGATAAATTAGAGATAGTGAACTAAAATTTAAGAGAAAAAAGTAAAGTTTGAACATTTTTAAAGTTTTGGGAAGGCCACATGGTTTGGACACATGGTTTTCCAAACAGTACGCCAACAATGTGTCCCCCTATCTCCAAAGGTAAATTAGGTTGCATGGTTACTTATGGTAGGGAGAACACCTATGCACCTAGATGTACACCTCCTATAGAGACACTTTTGTAGGTGAATGGTTGGCCTACACACCCATGCACTAGGTAGTGTGGATTGGATAGTTCCACCATCTAGGGTGGACATTTTCCTCTAACCATGTGCCAACCAGGAACCTCCTGTTGTCTGAACCAAAAAATACCATTTTTCTAAGAAAACCCCATGAGAACCAAGAGATAAAAAAATAAGAATAAAATAAAATTGAAAATTCCTCAAAATGAAACCACAAATGTGACATTGACTTTTCAATTGTTTAAGGAAATAATTTAATAAGTGAATATGATTCCAAAACTACCTTTACATTCACTTATAAAAGGATGAAATTATACCCCTTCTTTATACACTCATTACTTCAAATTACATAGTTAAAATATACGTATTAGTTTATCCAATAACCCTTTACCATGAACCATATCCTTTATCCAACCTAAATTATCCAAATCCCTTCATTTAAAGGATAATTACAAGGAAACTGAAAGTTCTCAATGTGAATATTAATCTTCACATAGTATTTATTTTTAATTTTCCTCTTCCAAATCTTCAATAACATTTTAAATATAATTAATTAAGTATCATATATATATATATTTCATTATATTTTTTATAATATAAATTATTCATTTATTTTGTAACATGTGCTCTGAAAAACAAACGTATTGAACATGAGTACATACAGAATACTGCCTCCCCTGGGATCCACCCGTCTTTTCGGGTCGCTCGGTCTCAACTGGGTGGTTAAAATGTGTCGGGGCCCAATGTGCTGACATATTTCTTTGATGAACCATCATCGGTCAGGCTGTCACCCTCTGGGATGCTCTGCCATCTTGGATGACAACGACTCCTTCCCCGGCTGGGAATCTACCTCAGGGCAGTTACCTATTCGTGGGAAGGGGTGTTACTATGTGTGGAGGGTTCAAAAAGTCCCCACATGGGAATTACATTTAAAAAATATTCTCCAAGGAAAGATATTTTTAATCATGCATATGTAGGGATTACCACCACCAAGAATGATGTGTCTTATTTCTATTAACCACCTAACATGGATGGAAATATAAATGTAATAAATAAAAAATGATGTCTATAACATTATTTTAATTCAAAAATGACAAATTTACATATATTTTCACTCCATCCATCCATTGGGAAAAGGGTTTGTTAATCATCCGTATGTGGGGACTACCACCTCCACTAATGTTGAATTTCATTGGTCAACACCACCCATATTTTATAGTTCTAAGAATATATTGTATGAATATATATGATATATAATACATTTATAATACCCTTTAATAGTTATATTAACATTATTTAATAGCACTTTCTTACTCATTTGACGGTCACAAAATGGATTTTTTTTCCGGTTTTCCGCCCACTTAAGTGATCCTGTAATAATAAAATAGTGAATGGATATAGAATATTATATAATTTTAATTGCATATTATAATAATTTGTCAATTATTTTTAATGGTTATGGAGTTATAATATTAATATATAAACATGTTAATAATATATCAACCTTTTTCATTAAAATCTTTCAAAAATATGTTTGTCTCCAACACCATCTTCATGAGTTATAATTAAAACTCTAATGGAATGAAGGTGAAAACTTTTCAATCACAAATTGATATATATTATATAACCATAGTTAACTTTGTAATTATTAACTTTCTATCAAAGATTAAGGATCAATATTAACATTATAAATCATGTAAAAAACAATAGGAAGTATTGATATCCCTTATTAAAAAAAACCTCTAATGAACAACTAAATTCACAGTAAATAATTGTAAATTAAGTATATAAAATAGTTATAAATATAAATAAGGTTATTAAATATATTATTAATATATTTATGTTCATATTACATGAAGTTAGAGTGCGATCAAATAGGTATGGAAATAAGGTAAGGGATTTTGATCTCAAACTACCTTCATTGAGTAACATTTTTATTTATGCACCAATTTACATTTATATGGGGTATATGATGACCAATTGATATGTTATCATGAAATATCCTTTACTCATGGTATTTTAGGTTCATTTTAATTATCTTTATCCTTAATGGGTTTTTATTAAAATGTTACTCAAGTCATAATGGTTTTCTCAACTCAAGTATTTTTTCCCATGAGTCCAGAAATATATTCTTGATTTTTCTCTTCGAATATTTTTTGGATAACATTATATTTTTAAAAGGCAGTATAATGTTTCTCTAGATATATTAATTATATTCATTTATATCCTCCCATTTTATTAAATTATTCTTCAAATAAAATAGTCATGTTGAAAAGAATATAATATATACTTTCCAATGAATATTTTTCTTCAATGACCATGTTTTATCTATTGAATGTTTGATATATAACCAATATATGTTTATTATCAAGTGACCTTAAAGTTAAAATTCAACTCCTTCCAAATGAAATTTTTATTATATTTTTTATGATGTGGATTTTATAAAAGTTTTTAAAGGAAATTTAATGTTTTCCACATGGATAGTTTTCAAAGGGGGTTTCCTTTCATGTAATGTTATAATGTTTTTAAAAAATATTCCATAAATATTTTATTAAATTTATTTTGAACTACCTTGAATTTATGTAAATATATTTTCAAAAGAAAATATTTTTAACATTTTCCACATGGGTGCTTTTTAGTCGAAGGAATATCTTTTACACAATTCCATGTGAATTTTTCTTTATGATAGCTTTATCATTTTCTAAGAGACTTCCTCCCTACACTTTCAGGTTTTAAAAAAGGAAATTATTATTCTCATGGTTAAATAAAATACCCCTTTTCAAATTTCTTCAATGTAAAAGTGAAATTATTATTTTCAAAGAAAATTTTCTATTTCTTGTAAGAGTGTTCTTCATCTATGATATATGATTGTTCAAGGATATTAATCAAATGATACCATCAACCATATTTATATAAATGGATAATGAAATTATCTTGTACATTATTTGGGTGATCGATCGCTAATTTTACCTTTCCTGATCATCCAATTGTATAGGAATAATTTTCTTACAATTACGTTCATCTCTGAATGCCCTATGTTCTATTAAATGATTGAATGGTGTTCATGTATATGCCCAATACATCAATTGATTAGTAAAATTGTTGTCTAAAATGTATATCTATTTCTTATGTTGTGTAAATTCTATATGCGTAATCATCTTTGTTGAGTGATATTTACCTATAATGATGCTTAAGGTCATTAGATAACCATTTATTTTCCATGGGTTTATCATGTCATTTTTATTGATGAAATCATGAATAATTCCTTAGGTAACCACTTGAAAATACCATAAAAAACATTTGGTTTTTTTCGGATTTTATGATATGTTGATTGAAACCATGTGGAACAAAATATATGATTTTCATTATGTGATGGGTGGGCCTAGAATTATAAAACCCTCCAATGAATTGGGTAATGCTTTCATATCATGCGATATCATGGTGTGTGGGTAGTGAGCCTAGCCAAATATGGTCCATGGGAAGTCATCCAATCCTGCTATGTTATATTAACGAGGCTGGGAGCCTTGACTTATGATCTCATGTTTTTGCAGTTTCCACATTGCTATGATTTCATTCATTTATGTTATGATCATTATTTAATCAATTTTATATGATATAATTTCCTTATACCCTTTTAACATTCTAATGATTCATACTATTTATTATATCATGTCATGCATCCTGACTTTTATATGTTTTTCTCACCATTATGTTTTACTTTGATTATGACTTTACTAAGCATTTGAGTTAACCCTTTTCATATCTTTCGATTTCCCTAGGTTATGAAATAAAATATTAAATTTTTTAATCCTAAAAGAGTATCTTGTGTAGAAAATTTATGGGTGATCTTGAAGACTCATAATTGAATTAATATATTATTATACAGTTGAGAAAAGTGTCCATTGGATAAGAAAGGAATGAGTTTTATTAGTTAAAGATATTTCCTAATTATCTGTTGCTCTAAACTAAAAGTTCCTTGGATTGTAAATGCGTAAAATACATTTTAATTGTATATGTGTATCAATGTCAGTGTTAGAGGTTTTGTATTTTCAGTACCAGATCCGGGAGCACTGGTCTAGAGTGCACTACACATTAAACACCCATGAAATTTTCATATTATTTCTAAGATCCAAATTATTTAATTGAATTGATTAATTGGAAAAGATAAATCCTCGATAAAATAATAATTAAATTCATTCATCCAACCTACATGGATTCCATAACTAGATTCTAAATTGGACATATCTCCTTTATTCATAATCCTTTAAGGAATTGGATCATTATAAATACCATCAAAAGATAGATTATAAAGGAAAATAAATGAATCCTAAAGAAACCTTTGAACATTGTAAGCATCACACAAAGACTTTGAATCCACCCTATATTTTGAAATATTTAGAACCAACAAATCAGAGAAAATAAAAACTAATTTGGCATATGAGATCTTGATGCTCCCTAGGATTCTCATTGTCCACCTTCTGTGGGGATCCCTTGTCTCTTAAATTTGTAATATATCAAGTAATATGAGTCCCATAATCGAATACAATATTTTTCAAAGATTCCTTGATTTCAAATTCAATTGAAGAATCCATCAAATCTAGAACCCTACCAAATAAATCACAATCACTATTGGGGATCCCCGGTTGTTGAGTTCCCCTTTCCATTTCCTTATTTTAAAATCACCCATATGTATATATTTATGTTTAAATTTATAATAGTTAAATATATATTTAAAATGGATAAATACTTATATATCATATTTAAATATAAATTTATATATTTATAAAAGCTAAATATATATTTATAATTGTTATATATATTTTTATAATAGTTAAATATATATATTTATAATAGTTATATATATATATATATTTAATAGATGAATATATTTATAATAGTTAAATATATATCTATTATAACATATATGTGTATATATATTATAATAGTTATATATATTTATGTATTATTAAATCCCAAATGTATAATATTGGCCCGAGGGCGTGGTTTTTTAGGAAGGTAAGCAAGAGGGGCTATTTTGTATGGTCGTGGTATTTCTAGGCCATTTGGCTGAAACCAACGGTGGATGGTGTAAGGAGGATAGGGTCCTTAGGAAAAGTAATCTTTCTAGGACACCATTGAGAGGCTTCCCTAGTGCAGCTGTTGGCCATGAGTGTGGGAAAGATTGTTCGGTGGAGAGGACCTCAGGTGAAAAGAAGGATCAAGTGTTTGTATTGGATGACACCCTACACCGATCAGTGTGAAGGTCCATATAATAGGGTCTTCAGGACATATAACAGAGGTTTACGAGCATAATATGATAAATAAGTAAAGGGATTGACAGGAGGGTTTCCCCATAGGGGGGATTTAACATTCCCTTCTGTCTTATGTGTGTTTCTGTGTAATTTATCTCCAAATATTTACTATATATACATATATATTTATATATACATATAGACACACACACACACACACACACACACATATATATATATATATATACATGTCTATGTTTACATATACTTGGAACGACACAAGCAAAGGATTAAAATCTATAGCCCCAGAATTAGAAAAAAAATAAAGATTGCATACAAAAGAAATGATGAAGATGAAAAATAACAGTGACAAACATGTCATCACCACAATAACATATAAACCTACATAATCAACTTTTTTAGGTCCACCACCCCTTCCACATGAGTAGCTTCATCCCTTTGGGTATCTATATCTCCTCTATTGCTTTGGAGGTTTCCAAATTTTTCCTTTTTCATGCGCATCTCAGGGGTCATCCTTCTCACTATGTGAGTAAGAAACGTGATCTTTATCTGTGATAGTTTTCAGTAACAATGTAGGAAATTATTTATCAGTAGCAATCATATCATGTTCTTTTGTATCATCCTAGGGCATGGTCTCATTAAGAGGCTTATCCCAAGGAAAGATTTAGTTTATGGAAATATCCCCAAGTGAAGGCTCCCCAAACCTAAAAGAAAATTCCACCTTGAGATCAGTATTTACAACATGTATTTTTATTAAAGAGGGAGAAACAATACCATTAGTGCTTATAATTGATTAAGGATATCCATCCATAATCCTCCTTTTTTTCCTGATGCCCTTATTCTCAAGACTTTAAAGATAGAAGGAATCAAATTCTAGGATATTAATGGAGTCAAGAATCACAAATAAATTAGGTGTTGTAACACCATCTTTCCATGTTTTTCATCCCATGTAAAAAGAGAAGTAAAATCTTCTGCCTATCCACATGTTAGCACAAATATACCCTTTCCTTTTGGTGGATTTACAATGATCCCTGCATTTCCAGCAGATTCCATGATAGCATATGAATTTGTACTCTTCCCAGAAGGCTCATTAATATCACCTGCAAAAGGATTATCCTCCTTGTTTCACCCAACATCATTCACCATTATAGTGGAAGTCCTGGGATTTTTTCATGTAGCTTCACCTGGGAAAGATTCACACTCTTTCCCTTACTATTACCTTTAAAAATAGATTTATCAACTACCATATCATTATCATTAGTTGAGCCATAAAGGGAGAAATCATCTTGTAGGCATGCCTTATATTCATCAAATTGATGTTCTTGATCATTTTTATCATCAAAAGCAGCCAAATCAATAGCTAAACTATTAGGAGTATATTTAAAGGCAATAAATTCATTCTCCATTTTCTGTATCGGCTATAATTTTAGAAAATTAATGGTGCC
Source organism: Viscum album (assembly GCA_963277665.1). Lineage (NCBI taxonomy): Eukaryota > Viridiplantae > Streptophyta > Magnoliopsida > Santalales > Viscaceae > Viscum > Viscum album. The sequence goes on along the minus strand of OY728130.1, from coordinate 45,545,339 downwards.
TTATTCATTCCATTTCCCACCATTATTGAGAACAGATGTCAACCCATCTATCCCATCATTAGCATCAGAAGACACCTAAAGTGAGAGGTGGTATGGTCTGCCCAATTGGCCATCAACAACATCACCCTTCCAACTACTATCAGAACCCCTCATGTGTAACTGAGATCCCTTACCAAGGTTGTAACATAAAAACCTTTAGGAGATGAGACACTGATATTATGAGGGTCCAAAATAGATCCAATACCTACTTTGGTATTGGCCACCACATCACAAAATAAAAGAGAGACTTGAACTATAAGATTTACACATTCCTTCATGGCCTTATAAAAACTAGTAATGTTATTAGAAGGCAGAGAAGAGGCAACATCCTAAATACCATGCATTTCATCCTGAGCAACAAGATTCCCAGATTTAGTCCCATTATCAACAGGTGACATAAATGTTCTGTTATAAAAAAGGTTCCCAAATTTCTTACAATTAAAGCATCTCATACCCCAATGAAAATTATCTCTAACATGTCCAATACACAAGCATTTAAATCCAAAATTATAGACAAAATCATACTCAATATCATGTTTGACTTTATTGTCACCAACAAGAAGATACACCATCTCAACAAGTGTTGCACTAAGATCAAATTCAACTAAAATGTAGGCATAGTGTCCATACCTAGCCATTTCAACTTCCTTTTCAAACTTTATTGAGAAACCCACAAACCAAAGTAATATAAAAAAGGATGCTTGGATGACAAAAAAACAAATTCAGTCCCTTAACACAAATCCAAGACCATGCAATCGTGTTATTGGTCAGAAAAGTAACAAACCAAGGGTCACTATCCTAAAATTTAAGGACCCATCACTACCAAAAAATGTGTTTACATAGCACCTCCCTTTAACAGCACTAAAAAATCATTGATAAAGGGGGTACTATTATCAATGCTAAAAAACACTGATTAAGGTTACTTTTAATAGCACTAAAAAATTTCTATTCCACGTACCCCTCTAGGAGCACTTTTTTTCCCTGATAAAGGTACCCCTTTTATCAGTGCAGTTAAAGGGTCCCCCTTTATTAGTGTTTTTTAGTAGCACTGATAATGTGGGGTCTTTATCAGTGATTTTTTTAAAGTGATAATAAATGGTATATTTCCAAAAAAAGCATCAAAAATAATATATTAATATATAAATATATAAATATTTTTATATTGATATAAATATAATGTAAATATTTACTTATTTATTTAATATTTTTTAGATAAGTATAAATAAACATTTACACATAATATATAAGATATTTAGTGAAAATGAATTATAAAATATTTTAAAAAATATTATTAATTAATAATTTTCTAATTATTATCAATTAATAATCACTTAAAAAAAATTTAAAGACAAAAAATTAAAAAATTAATAAAAGTTATAAAATAAGTTGAAAACGCAACTCAAACCTCAAACGACCATAACTTTTGATCCAAGTTTCCATTTGAGCTCTAACACATATCAAATCAAAGCCTGCGATGAGATCTATGCCCTTAGTTACAGAGATAAAAGTCTTTCACATTTTTTGAGTCCCAAAAAGGCCCAAACGTCCTCTAAAATTGAGTTTTTAGTCATGGTATCACAATTATTTAATATTCGATGGATTTTTTAGCCTTCTTTAAGGGGGTATTTTTTCCATTTTTTCAGTGGAACTGAATATATTCCCAGGTATTACATTCATATTGATATTATGTATTTGAAATTTTATCATTTTTCAAAATGTACTATTAATTATAATCAAATATATAACATTATATACATATTTTTTTATATATTCACACATAAAAATTTAATTTTATAAATAATTAATTAAAAATATATATATAATATTTATCAATATATAAGACTTATATAAATAGAAAAGAATATCCATTTTATTTAAAATACAAATTTATGAATATTTATATACCTATAAAATGTGTGTGTGTGTCTGTTAGTGTGTGCGTGTATTAACAAATTGATATATATTATCTATATATTCTAACATATGAATATACATATTACAATATAATATATGTAAATATATATAAATATATAAAAATATGTATAATTATACTTATAGATACACATATATATAATATATATACATGTTTATGTATATTGTATATACGTATTTATTTATTTATACACACAAAAAATATATTGTATATATGTATTTAAAACTTATCTTATAAATATATATTAATATAAAAATAAATATATGGGTTAAAAAATATAACGATATATATATATATATATATCATTAAATGGAGAAAAAACAAGTTGGATGAGTGGTAAAGGTGCATACGTGCAAGGGAGAGGTCTCGAGTTCAAATCCAAGCAGAGGTAGGGGTGCACAGGCAGGTGTAGGTGGGCTAGCACTGTTAAAGGGTGTGGATGCTATGCCTAACGCTATTAAAGGGGGGGGCATGCGTAGGTGGGGGTGGGGTTAGTGGGTTCCTAGTGCTATTTAAAGGGTATCAAGCACTATTAAAAGGGGGGTCCTTTTGATTTAAATATATGTTTTTAATTTTTTTTGACTTTTACCATTGCTTTTTTTAACACTGTTAAAAGACCCCCTTTATCAACACTTTTTTTAGTGCTGATAAAAGGGGTCTTTATCAGTGTTTTTTTAGTGCTGATAGAAGGTACCCCCTTTTAATAATGCCTCAATAATCCAAATTTTTTTAACACTGATAAAAGGGATCTTCTTTTAATAATGTCTCATTTATTAGTCCTCTCTTAGAATTGATAAACGATTTTTTAGCATTGATAAAACTATGTTTTGTCGTAGTGGTTGGTTTAAAAACGAAAAATCCACTGCTCCATGCCTTAAATTTCATCTCATGAGAAGGAAAACTTATATGATAATACCCTAGACCAATCGATACCATATGCCAATTGTCAAAGCCCCAAACCTTGAGGAACCATTTCTTAAGATCTTTAATCTTCCAGCCATTATTATTTGGATGAGAGTTTATCTATGAAATAACTGAGTGTTTACAATCCTCAATCTATCCCTCAAAGAACATATGGTTTGTTTCAATAGACATGAGTGATCCATTTCTAGAGATCTGGTTGTTGGCCATTACTGAGTCTCTCTGAAAACCAGGGAAGAATCTATCCCTAGAAGAAACACCCACGCATGGTGCAGTTGCAGCCTTCGAAGCATCAAACTTTTCCAAATCAATAGGTTTCATAGAAAAATAAATAGGAACCTTCTCTAGATACCGAACCGCATCTGAAGAAACCAAATTCAAATTATCTAATCTATAAGTGGCCTCAACCTTCTTCTAAGGACCAATGAAGACCTCCACCGGGTTGGAAGTAATCATTGACATTCAACATCTTTGAATAAAATCACCCTAATTACCATGTTCAAAGAGAGATTCACTTGATCATTTCCATACACCTGAAAAATTTCTTTACATTTAATAATAAAAAAATTTACATTCACATATTTGTTTTGTGTGTTTACATTTAATAATCATATATACCCATATATTATATGTTATAATACTTATATATATATATATTCATTTATACATATACTTAAACATATTATTATTATTATGTTATTTTATATAAATTACATATATATATATATTTATATATTTATATCATACATTCATATATATACATATATATTCATATATTTGTGTATACATTTAAATGATTTTCTATGTATATTTATATATTTAAAAATAGTTATATCAATATAATATATTTTTATGAATATGTTTGTATATAATGTATTTATTATAAATACATTTGTATATGCCCCACTATTGGTGGTGGGGTGGTAATTGTTTGGGGTTGATGATGGGCAGGTCGTGGGGTCATGTCTATAGGTATGTGATTTACTGCAATTTTATATATTACATAGTGTTTCATAGTGATGGATGAAATAAAACTATTATTTATACATTTTTATAATATGTTTCTACAATTTTCACGTTGAATTTCATTTGAGGATATAAATGGGCATATTTGAACAAACCGAAGGCATATTTTGAATCAATGGATGATCCCAAGTAGCAGAAGGGAGTTACATGGAAGATTTGACACCTACATGCAAGACTGAAATCTATGTGAAAGATTATTGTGCAACCAATGTGACATCAAATGGGTTCTTCCACATCGCAATCCCTAAAAATGGAAAAGTTATGTGTGCTAAAGCAATCAGGTCGGCACACAATGAAATGAACCCACATGCAAGATTCTTGCCCGACCAATGCAACGTCAAATCCCATCTTCTGTGTCTGCCTCCTTGCACACTTCCATCGAGGTTTTTACCTATAAATAAAATCATACCACCTCACATCATAGTACCATTCCAGAAGTCAAACCTTCTCTCTCGTGCACGTAAGAGGACCCCTTTCGTGACCGCATGAAAGACAAGAATTCAAGGTACTGGATCTTATGTGACGGGTCCCCTATGGGTCCCACTTTTTATGGGGCCACTAAGTCTTGATCGTCACCCATTTGCTTTTACTATAAGGTAGTTATATGTAAAATATCTTTCTTTCACAGAAGATTTCCATTATGTTTTGCCAATCTTGGGTACAGTCTTCCATCTTGCGCGTAGTATTCCATCTTTCCTGTAGTCCTTCAATCTTCCATGAAATCCTCCCTATGGTATCCATGTGTTTTCCTTACCCAAAGGAACCATTTACGACATCTTATTGCATGAAACACCCATATCGTTTGTGTAACCCCTCCATGCATCCCTCTAGTCTTGCACATAACAATTTCCTAGTCCCTCGAGTGGTGTTTCATGTTGTGTTTCCCTACCTAATTCTTCTTCAAATAGGTACGCTAACAACTATTACTTATTTTCATAACTATGATAACATGAAACCCTCTATTTACTACGCATACACCCTATTAATACCTATAATTTCATGTGCATTCCCTTCCATAATTATAGGATGGTACAAGTTATATAAGTCCAAGGGGTGAGGATCAAGTCCTCATCATCTAAGTAATAGGACGCTAAACTAACAAGAACCAACTTCCTCAACACATGACATTAAACTGTGACCACTACATGAGTGATAGGACTGAGATGACCATGAATGGAATGGGAACCAACACCCTCTCACTCCTCCCCTCCCATTGCACTTTGTCCCCATGCGCACCTTGGGTAGTCTCTCCCTGAGCCCCAACCAAACTTGATAGGGTGCTCCCTGTATGATGACCATATCCTCCCCATATATCTAGGAATAATCCTATGGCTTCCCTCCTAGATTAATTCCCAATATTCCTTTCCCGGGGCCACCAACCAAGTGTAATCCCCTGTTTCCTCTTTGGGTCGCTAAACATGCATAAGCCCCACTCCATTCCTCACCGACACATCTTTCACAATGCGATCATCAAGTCTATTGTTGCCTCTTGTTTCTCACACTGAGCATAAATCACATAATCTTAGAGTAAGCATTTAACATGACATCCCCTATGGGAATCCTTAGTGTGTAAGCCCCACACCCCTCTCTACCGAACTATGTGGACTTTGATTCCCTTCTACAGGGATATGTAGGAACCCTCCCTGAGGTTCAATCCCATCACCCATATATCCTAGTTATTCATGTCAGTTCACTATTTATCCTATACGATGTTAAACAATAACTCTAAACTATGTGGGTTTTGATCCCTTTTAGGTACATAAGAAGCCACTTTCAGGTTCAAAACCAACGAATGATAGAATCTGGTGCTCTCTACTAGGGACTTACCCTCCTGTTGTGACATCTTTCCTTTTTGGGGATACATCATTTGGATTTTCCTCCCTGAGATGTTTTGATCCATTCATATGGGATGCTAACCATGCTTATGCCCCAGCATGTCTAATGTTCTTTTTTCCTTTGTGTACACCCCAACCACATGTCCCTTTTTCTGGGCTACTAACTATGCGTAATCCCCAAGCATGTCACTAGGTCACTATCCCTTGTGCACACCGCGATTTTATGAATCATTCCCTAAACTACATGGACTTTGATTCCCTACCATAGGGATATGTAGTAATCCTCCATGAGGTTCAATCCCATCACTCATGTCCCATCTTTATCTCTCCCTCTAGCCATTGTGTCTTCAAGGGACCATGCCTCAATGCAAGATTTCACTTCCTTATGGTTCCCCCATTGATACGTCCACTCTCACGAACTACTTCCTCAGATTTCTCATCACCCTATTCTAGATCTAATGGACTTTGATTCCTAGCCACTAGGATATGTAAGAAAACTCCCTGAGGTTCAATCCCAGCACCTTGACCTTCACAACAGTTCCATCCCATCCATTTTAATCCTTTGACACTTCTTACATCATCCATCTTGATTCTTACACAGGCTGACACATCCCAGTGAGGTCATGTCACCGACTTCTTCTCTTTTCCTAGAAACACCTGGGTAGTTAACCATGTTTAATCCGCAAACTAACCTTTCAAACTACATGGGTTTTTATCCCTATCTTCTATACATGGTACATTGGAAGCCTCCACAAGGTTCAATCCTAGCCAATGGTAATCCTTGGTGTCCCCTTCATTGGGGAATTCCATCCTTTGATCCTCCCTTCATGATGTTTGGATCAGCCTTCATGGTGTGACATATTCCTGTTTTGGGACACACCACCATGGTTCCATTATTTTTGGACATTCTAATCCACCCTCCTATGATCCACATTTTTTGGTGTCTAGATCACCTTTATGGTGTTACATCTTCCCTTTTGGGACAAACCACCCTGAGTCTACTCTTTTAGGGCGTTTTGATCCATACATACTATGGTATTCTCTTTGTGGTGTCTGGATCAGCCTTCATGGTGTGACCTCTTCCCTCTTTGGGACACACCACACTAGGTCTACTCTTTTTGGGCGTTCTGATCCATCCAACTGGTAAACTATTCAGGTGATCTCTCTTAGGAACATACCTGTCTAATCCAATTTTATCAGTGTTGTGATCAGTCTGATCCATCTCCATTATACATTTAAATCCTGACATACCCTGTGTTAAAAATGAGAATCCAAGAAAATCCTTAGAGACACGCCTCTAGAATAAGATACCCTGCAGTCAATGTGGGATGCCTCAAGATTCCACGCCCTCGAGAATACCTATCAAAGGGAAATCCAGGTTTACCAGTGTTTTAGAATCCAAACATGCTAGCGATGCCCAACATGACTACTCTCCTGACTGAAGGTCGCTGCTCTGACATGATCCTTTGGAATTTCCTGATAGAAGTAGTGTAATTAACCAGTGTCCCCAAAGATATTGCAGTGGGAAGAGTTTCAAAAACAACATCTCAATATTTAAGGGATACCCAGACTAGGTGATGAATTCCAAGGAAAAATCCATGGAAGGATAGACCGACATCCTATCATCCCATTTCGATCAAGGAGAATAATTCTATAAAGAAGTGATGAATGCCACCCACCTTTGGAAAGCGAGAATATGGAGAAACAATCAGCATGTTTCCATAGACGACATGTAGCCCTAAAGGAAAGTATTGGAAACAGAAATGGTTAACTTGATGTGAAAATATTCTCCTTAATATGGGGATTAGTAGAATTTGGGATATCTGTAGATAAGCATGTTACCAGATCCAGTTTTCCAGCACTAGGTCCCGTTAAGAAAATGGTGGGCCTGGTGTGAAACTCACCTGGATTTGGTGTAGTTAATCATTGGGAATCCCGTTTTGCAACGTTGTCAACATGGATCTTTCAATATATCCATGTAATATAGAATAATGGTGGGGTTCTAGGCATTTCTTTCCAACTATCTGTACTGATGGATGAATTTTCCTTCTTTACAAGACCCAAGAAACAACTAAAGGGAACCGATCACCTCTTGCCCGCAGATGTAGGGGTATGGGAAATGCTAGAGTGATAATCCCACATGGATCCACCTCTTCCACAACGTCATCTGCTTCCACAATTACCGAGCACCCACAACTTGTCTCACTATCTAAAATTTTCAAAAAGAAGATGATAGATATTCTTGTTCGATGATACAAATAGGAGGGAGTCATCTCAATGAGGGATATGGCCTGCCAAGATCTGAATGCTTCTATGCCTCACCATCACTGAAATCCCCAAGGTAATTATAGTGAGTCACTTCTCCCCACTCTAACAATAAATCATTTCCGGATCCTCTCCCCATAACACCATTATGACTCACTCCCTTATGCTGATGTGGTAAGGGATGTCCAAGTCATTTAATCTTAGAATTTAGCTAGGGAACTACCAAGGAGGGATACCACCAGGCCATGCCAATTCCTCTATCCAAAATCATAGGATGAGGGGAAGGTGGACTCTACCCTCTCATAGCCAACCCTGGTTCAGCTAACTCGACACCAACATGAAGTGGAAGCTCAGGAGGATGCCCTCTATGGGGAATCATCTTCTATGACTTCAATGGCCCGAGCCACAACTGGTGAAAGATATAATCCACTTGTTACTAAGAATATGGGGAACATACATTTGAAAAAACTAGTTCACTTCCATTCCCAAATAGGGTTGAGCCCCCCCCCCCCCCCCACAGGTAGGTTGGGTTGACTCTCCCGGGTGTTGGCGCGAGCAGTAGCTATCCCGGGCTGACCCATGATGATGACGTTCAGTATGGAGGTCCTCCCTATACCACCATCAGAACAAGTGGAGTTCCTCCCCATGAGACCATAATTATTTCAAGAGGAGGTCCTATCTATCTTGTTGACACCCAACATAAAGGTCCTCCTCATTCCCTTGATCCCATGTATGGAAATTTCCCCCGCATACTAGGTTTTCAATGAGAGGGTCCTCCTCGCCCTGTCACCCATCATTGTGGAGGTCCTCCCCATGTTTCCATTGATCACAGTGGAGGTCCTCCCCACTCCATTGAAAATTAACATCGAGGACTTCCTAATGTTTAGTATGATCATTATGAAGGCACTCCTCATACCACTACTACCAGAACCAGCTGAAGCAGAGGCCCTCCCTAATCCCGCACTCTCAACCATGGAGGTCATGTCCGTGTTCCATTAAATATTTTCCTGGGTTCTACTTGCACCCCAGATTTTCTAAGAAGAGGTCCTCCCCACTCCAATAACAACCCGTATGGAGATCTTCCTCAGGTCAAAAATCTACCCCACCCTAAATAACCACCTCGGGATAGGAGGTAAAATCATCCCCACCAAAAGAAGGATCTTGAGAAGTGCCATTTCATAGTCAAAACTATCCAATTTTTAGACTTTTATGTGGAGTGTGACTTGATGATGGATTTATTACTTCGATCCTCTATATCAGGGTCTGGGGTAGGAGCTCAATTTATCGACTTCGTCTTACTATAAAGTAAAATGCACCAGATCCCGGAAGCCCACCACAAATACAAACAGGAGGAGGAAAATTTGGCTCCTTTCTAGGGTCTTACTGGGAAATCCTCTCTATCTTCCCTTGGATCATTTTATACCTCAAAAATATATCATGGAGAGTTGTTTGGGGACCAATGAATGAGGAGCACCGGCCTGATCTACTTCCAACAACTGCCAACTTTTCATAGGATGTAGTGGTCATTAGCCCGTCCTATAGGGATGTGGTGATACAATTGGTATAGTCCTTGGAGATAGCCTAAGTATGCAATAGTTTTTCAGCTTGCACACTATACTCTCCACCAACCAGTCCACTATCACAATGGTCTATTTTAGTGCCATTACTGGTCCCTCAACCTCCCCCAGTTGAATGGGGAAACCAAGGACTGGATCCCAAGTCTGAGTAGAGATGTCTGTGGGACATTGTCATGACAGACCATTTCCCTGTGATGTTTTGGTCAATTGTAACTTCTAGATTAAGTATTCAAAAGTCTCTCACCCAGGATGTTGTCATGTGATTCCACCAAAACATAGGAATGATTCAATTCCATCTCTATCATTGATGGTTGGTTTACCCCAAAAGTCGGGAACACTTCGACGACATTGGCCAGTAGTGATTCCTAGTTGAGTTGGACGCAATTCATGTCACTTGGCACCCTAAATCACCCAATTATCATTTGAACCTCCAAAAAATATGCTTCTCAAGCTTCACTATGCTCCACATAGTTATTAAGGAGGCTTCTCTACATGTCCATATCCATTTATGGGGTATTACGCTGCCTTATTCTTCAGTCCTATCCATCGTCAACCTGATTTACCCACTGATATCGAGGATATGACTTTAATAATCATTATGATAAACATGGTCATTCCTAAGATATACCCAAAAGGGGGCATCAAAACTGGTTTTGGATATTATGACCTACCCTCTAGGGAATACAAACACACAAAAGATCATGTAGGCATTCACACTCATCAGCAGAGACATATGCTTAGCCTAGGAGACCATTTTGAGTCACTAACTCATGGTTAAGACCCCAAAAGGTTAAATCACACACTAGAACTATTAATCCCTCCAATACATCTGGTTCATCACAAAAGATAGGAGAGGATCCTGAAAAGGTCATGCTAGATTAGCAAATTGTTAAACAGAGAATAATTTTTCATGAGCTCCTTTTTGAATGCGTTGCATAACAACGACCAGATTATGGTAACCCTTGACCAGGGTAGTAGGGGAAGACACAAATTCCTCCCCAGAGAGATGCCTTCGAGTGATCTCCTTAACCATACCCATCTAGTCCAAGTAGAGGCATGTGTATATGGAATGATAACGTGGTGTGAATCGCTGAATCCACCCGAGCTTTGTGATAATCCTTCTCAGGACCTAGCTTAGGTTCCTCCAACTGCTCTATAGGTCATTCCTCCATCAGCCCCTCAAGTCATTCCACTAGCCACTCCATGATCTTCTAATCTGAATTATCTTGTTGTTGAATCTTCCAACACACTGGTAGTCTAGATGCCTCACCATGATTGGAATCCTCATTAGGATGATACAATGGGCACTCTAATTGTCCACCTAGAGGCTGTTGAATCCTGATATGGGGTGATCCCACCTGATTTAATCCCATATCCAGCATGGGTGGATGATATGCCATCACCCCCAAGATTTGGGAATCATACCTTCTTCCCATTCAATAAGACAGGCGGCCCACTGCAGCATCTGGACCACTTTATTTTAAGGTGTGGACCCATGTTGGGGACTCCAATATAGTAAGAGGCCACTAATATATTGTGCTTCGTATAAACACTGGAAGGGCCCGTCTCTTCCTAGTACATCTAGTTACCCATAAGGTCCATAGCCATTTGGGAATATCTTCAAAGGTAGTTTCTTTACCAGTTCATTTAAACCACTTGTAAAATTATTATTTCCGACCTCTTCATGTGCAAGAAAAGGACGAATGAGTGAGTCATAAACTTTTTCACTAGGTAGAAGGGCCTCACATATTCCCTCGATATGCCACTGACTTAGGAGAAGCTGTTACCTATGTGTGTGGGAAATGTGAAGACTAAATTGGTCCCTTCAATCATCACCCAGAACATCCTAGTCGGATTCTGGTATTTCTCTGACAAGGATCAACACCTAGAGGAAGCCTTGCAACATTCCAAACAGGAATTCCCATTTCCTCCCATAGCTCTTGCAGTAAGAGAAGCCATGTTTGAGACCACTACTATAGAAAAAGTAGAGGTTCCCATACAGATGGAATTGTTACCAGAAAACCCACCTCCACAGCATCCCTGAGGGCCACCACCTCAGGCTTAGAATCACCCGACTTAGAATAGGAAGGTGTCGCCACATAACACACCGCCCCCGTTTAAGTGAGATAACCTACTTCCACATCCTATTAAGACTTTTTCCCTTCATTAGGGAAAGATCCTAGGGTTACTTTCCCAAATTGGAGATATTGGACCTAATCATTCAACAAATATCAGGTTCCTGACAATTTTCAGAGTTCCTTGGACCAGAGAATCCATCTGTTTCCAGAATACAAAAGGCCTGAAGAGTAATATCTTACCGATCACCCCAATTATTTCCCATATCACTGGTTCCTTGTACACACTCTCAAGTAGTACTATGTGTTCAAGTAATGGCTCCAGGACAAGGTCAATAACAACAAAGTTAGATTAGGTATATCCTCATCACAGGTGTCAAGAGTGTTTTCAAATCCTGATAGCAACATTGAGGATGAATGGTATCAGGTGTCTAGCTGCGGGCCTCAGAAGTATGATGAATGGATAGCATGTAAGGCAATTTATCATGCCCATGGTATTATCTGTGCCCATTTGTATCAACCTGAGCCTTATAAAGTCATTGTGATACCCCCAGATACAACTTCTACATCAACATCTCAACCTTCACCATCTCAGGAAATTAGACATCGATGATGCAAGGAGGAGCCAAGTCCTCCACTGGTACGAAATCCAGTGCATACTATTGGAAATTTTATGCCCTCATAGATGGGTATTACCCCTAGAATCTACCCAGTAATGAAGGATTCCTCAAGTACTAATTAGAAGTACTCCTTGGTTGACACCGTTGATCTAGTGGACCCATACATGGTCCCTGGTGATGAGGAATGCCAGGTAGATGCTCATAATGTCCCTAAATGACACTAGAATCAATGAAAAAATGGATATGTGAACCTTCAAAGTGCATTGGACAATGATTCCAACCAAGTTTTTCATTTATATGAGACTAGACAATAGGCTTAATGTAGGACTCAACATGCACAGTCCTCTCACCCTATTTCATCAGATTCACATACCCCACCATTTTTTCTACTCGACCAAGAAGAGCCATCAAGACCATGATGTGATCAGAAATGAATAGCTAAGACGAGGTCACAGTCATCCAAAAATTATTTAAAGATCATCCTATGAGATTTAGCTAGTGAGTAATGGGATACCCATTGCACCTGGCGAAATTCGCTGGTCCGACCTGTAGTGTCCACCGTACCTCCTTCCACAGAGAAACCTACTATTAGTTCAAATGTTCACTTGAAATAAAAGTATGATGTTATTAAGAACCTATCCATAATTCCTAAAAAACTATTAATTCTTGAGCCTCTCTACCTATCTGAATATATGTGTGAAGACATATCAAAGGATTTGAGAAGCCCCCTCTAGTTTTAAACAAAGGTAGCGACTGAAAAATCCTTCCATGATAAGGAATATGAACTTGCAGAATATTAGGGCATCAAATCATTCTCAGGAGAAGATGAAGGTTCTCCTATATAGGGGCACATCCACCCACTATACTTCACCAGTCAGTTAAATTTTGTGGAAGTCCGTTGTTGTCTCATTGATACAGGTTCTTGGATAAATCTCTTCCTGACCCAGATGCTCTGTGAACTGGGAATATCTTAAATAGATCCGAGTCTTTACGAACTAAAGAATCTATGTTATAGAAGAACAGAATAGAAACTACTTGGCAAGATCTGTTTAAGAACCCAATTTAGTGGCCTGATTTCCAGCACGATTTCATGGTCATTTCACAGGACATCGCCTATAATGCGCTGATGGGTAGACCCTGGATCCATCTTCACACACTAGTCCCTTCCTCATACCACCAATGCCTAAAATACTCCCTTAATGGTCTAGTGGGAATACTCTAAAGTGATTCATCTCACTTTTCCTCTTTTAAATCCCACTACCTAGATGCTGAATACTACTAGAGAAAGGAAAACTAGGTTCAGGCTAATAAGGTTGACCACACTATCATTGTGGCTGACCCATGGATAGAATTGGATGATGCATACAACCTCCCAATTCACCAATTAGAGCCACAACCCCAGACATGGGACACTTCTTTGTCATCTTTTGGAAAATGGGGAAGCACATTCCTAGGTGTAAGGAATGTAGGAAGATCATTTTGTACTCCAACACGAATCAGTCTCAAGTGATCCTAGAAACCCTTACCCCTGTAAGGTATTAGGATGTTCACCCCATGGAAACAACAATACACCATACTTGCTTGTTTCGCCAGGTCGGGTCAAACCGACTCAAGTCAACATTCTACTATTGATTTAATATTATCATGCATGGCTCATTGGGTCAAAGGCCTGATTGAATCAAATCAACAAATTTTGTCTCCATGGTTTCAGCAGTGTGGAAATCCCATAATAAATATTTGACTACTACTTAGGCGAGTACCAACATTGCATTATAATCAACTAACATAGAAGAATTACCCCTTGTCTATGATCCTCTCATCATGGGAAATTAATAATATTTGTAGGATTATCCTCCCACATTTGAGGAAGGTGTCTTCACCAGCATTGATGAGTTAGTACTTGTGACCCTCGACATCGAGATAGATTTGAAACCAACACTGTTCATCACAACCATGTCTGTAGAAGAGTAGTAGAAGTATGTGGATTTCTTGAAGCAGTATCGAGATGTATTCACCTAGAGTTATAGTGAGATGCCAAGAATATATCCTAAAGTCTCCATCCACCACCTTGGTCTCCTGATAAACCATCATGGGTTAAAACAACCTCCCATAAAGATGTGCCCTTCTCACAGTGCCATGGTTGATGCTGAAGTTGATAAGATCATTAAAGTAAACATCATCAAGGAAGTATAGTGCCCAAAAATGGCTGGCCAACATTGTTCCTGTCTGAAATAATAATAGATAGATCAGAGTCTGTATTGAATTCTAGGATATCAACCGTCACTGTCTGAAGGATGATTTTCCCCTTCTTGTGACAGAGATATTGATGAACGCTACTACCGGACTCCATGATCTCTCCATCATGGATGAGTATTCTGGAAATAATAAAATATGAATGGCCCCTGAGGATGAAGAGTCTACCACCTTTAGAACACTACAAGTTACTTTCTATTACCAAGTAATGTCTTTTAGTATAAAGAATTTAGGTTCCACCTATCAGCATTCCATGCACTACACATTCAAGACGATCCTAAAAAAATTGGTGGAATGATATGTGGATGATTTGGTGGTCAAATCCCACCAGTATCGGAACCATATTAGAGATATTGATAAATTGTTTGGCTTTCTACCCTCCCACCATCTGAAGATGAAAACCTTGAAGTGTGCCTTATAGGTTGCCTCTAGAAAGTTCCTCATCTTCGCCATCATATAAAATGGCATTGATATCATTCTAGAGAAGATCAAGGCCATCAGTTTGATGCCTCCTCTGAGAAACCTTCAGGAGACCCAAGTTTTTCAAGGCCACCATGCCTATATACAACGATTAATTATGAATCTATTGGGAAAGTGTAATCCCATTTCCCAGCTTTGAAGAAAGGTGTTGAATACCAATGGGATGAAGAGTGTCAAGCCACTTTTGGGGAGATCAAGAAGTACCTACTATAACCTCAAGTTATGATGCCACCCATCTATAGAAAGCTACAAGTAGTTTATGTGACCACACTGGAATGGTGTCTCAGATCCCTTATCACCCAGAAGAACAAAAAGGGGACAAAGAATATTTTATACTATCTCATCTATATTCTACTCAACACAGAGACTAGATATTCCTCTATCGATAAGAGTTGTCTCATGTTGGTATTCATAGTCTAGAAATAGTGATATTACCTACAAAACCATGAGATATAAATGGTGTCTTGCATAGACCCACTAAAGTATATTGTGAACCGCCCCAAGTTGACTAGTAGTCTAGATCATTGGGAAGTGATCCTTCAGCATTTTGACATTAGGTTTATCCCTTAGAAATATATCAAGGGTCAGGCAATGGAATAATTCCTTGACTCCCATCCATCCCCTGTAGATAATTCTCTAGATCTTGGCTTCCTAGAAAAGTCCATCTTATCAATGGATCAAGTCGTGCCGCATTAGAAAATGAAATTAGATGGATCTTCCCAAATCCCCATTGGAAGAAGACTCAATGATTCTAGAATTAATAGGGTAGGCCTGGGTATCATCTTCACCACACCTATATAGTCTATCCTCCCTATTCATTCTTGTTTTCAAAAGGCTACAACAACAACGAGGTGGATTATTAGGCTCTAATCACTAGTCTCCAACTGGCCATCGAGATTGATTTTACCCACCTACATGTGAAAGGGGACTCTGAGCAATTCATCTAGCATATCAATGGTGACTATGTCATCAAAAATCCACAGCTCTCTCCATTGTTAGAGTACACTCACCGGCTGATGACCCAATTCCGTTCTCTTCTAGATATTACTCACATACCCTAGATGCAAAAAAAGTCAAGTCAATGCCTAGTCCATTGATAAAAAACTATTTTTATGAATATTTTATTGATAATAAATGATATAATTTCCTCAGATTGTGCTAAATATATTCATTTATGAAATATTTGGGATTAGATCTTTCATTTGTAAATTTGATGAAAATTCAAGTTTTACTGTTTTAAAATGTACTGTAGTATTTTAAAGATAAATATTATAATATTTATTATTTGAAATTATTATTTTGTAATAGTGTTCCTAAATTAAATTTCTACAACTTTTACTCAGGACACTAGAGCTAAAGAGTGCATTTGGATGGAGTAAATGGGCCATTAAGTCAATGGTGGGATGGACTCGGCAGAATGGACATGGGTTTTGTATTTGGGCCATATCCTCTTTATACGAGCTTTTATTGAGCCCCAATTTTGGGGAAAGCTCGGGGACATGATTTTTCACAAACCATCCGTCTAAAATGCCATCAAATTCACGCGTTTTGGAGGTCAAATAGGCGGTGAAACTTGGAATAAAATATTTGGCCGATTGTTTCATTTCACACTTAAAAAGTTATGTAACCCTAGCCCTCACAAACATTATTTAAAGGGGTTTTCACTCTTTGAGAGGGATGGTCGAGGCATTGGGATGGTGTGACAAAAGGGTGTATCTTGGTATCCCCTTAAAACTCTTGGAATAAGTAAGGCTTTGTGAAAACCTCCCTTCTAAAAAGTCTCTCCTCTCTCACCTCCTATTTGTATTTCTTTTATTTCATGTTTGTATCTTGAATTATTATTCAAATAATATTCTGTGTTATTACATTTTCATATTCTATTAATCTTCTTAATTGGGTTGGAATCAAGAGTGGAGACGATATTGGGTTATACCCTTTCAATACTTTGCTCATGTAAAACGTCTCCACGATGACCACACCGCCCATGGAAGAGTAGTTTTTAGTGATCAATCTATCTTCTACCCTATTCATTTAATTATTTTGAATAATTGAGATACTATAATTCACTTAATATGATCCGTGAATTTTGTTTTTAAATTGTAAGAAACTAAGAAAGAAATTTAATAATTAATACAAAAACACGCGAGGTCGATATTTGGTGTAAATTGTGAGAGGGCGATATTAATCTTTGAAACCAAGTCACACGAGATAAATTTGTAGAGTTCAGATATCATCCCTAAACTCAATTAATCCTAATTTCCAGAATGGATATGTCATCTAATTAACCATTGACCATAATCTAACCTTAGAACATCAATCAAAGTAGGGTGCTGCGATTGTGTGTTCCGAAGCTAGCCTAGGGTTTAAGTAATTCCATCTTCGTGGTTAAGTTTACTCTTGTAGGGTTCGAGGGTTAACAAATTATGGGATCATAAATAAGTGGATATTTATTTAAATGATAATCATTAATAAGTAAATGAAGAGGTAGAGTTATATTTATTATGACTTTGAAAATATTTTCTAAAAATAACATCTTCTTGTTGTGTCTTTTTAATCAAACTTAATTTCAAAATTAAAAACAAAAACAAATGCAATATTATTCCAACAAACTTCTTATATATTTATAAACTATAAACAACCCCCATCCTTTTAAGTAATGTTTCAATTATATTCTCTTTTATTTTTAGAATACCTCTGAAAAGTTGTTTTAATTCACTTCCTCCTTTGAGAGACGACCTTGGCCAGCCACTCTTCTGCACCTAAGTACCCCAAAATCACACTAATCATTTGAGGGCACCCACGATAGTGCTCTTTAAAATTGGCGCCATTTCCTGGGAGGCAAGTAATTTATTCAACCATTTAGGTGTATTTCTTTTATTTTTCATTTTATTATTTTCTTCACTCCTCTCTTTCATCTTTCCCCTTTCTCAAGTTTTCATTTTTCATCCTCTTATTTTCTTTTTGGACCATCAACTCAAAATTCTCATTTTTCTTATGGTACACTTTTCCTATTTTCATTTTTTGATTTATGACATGAACTAATCCCGAGGATATCTTAGATCTTGACCCTGAGATTGAACGTAGCCTTCGAACTTGAATCAGATAGTCTCAGTCTACAGGAAGATTCAATATTCAACTAGTTGGTGAATTCCTCTCTTCTGGAAACATTGAAATTAGAATCAATTCAAATTAAAACATAAAAAAAGAACCAATGGATGGATATAATAACAATGAGCTAAATAGAACCATTCGAGAATTGGCTTCTCCTGATATTAATTCTCAACCAAATTGTATTGCATACCCAAATATCGAATCGGACTTTGAACTAAAATCTGGGTTAATTCACTTACTTCCAAAGTTTCATGGCCTCTCTGGTGAGGATACCAATAAACATTTGAAAGAATTTAATGTGGTTTGATCAACCCTAAAACCTAGAAATGTCTCTGAAGATCGAATCCAATTAAGATCATTCCCATTTTCACTTGATGGAGCAGCAAAGGATTGGATGTACTATTTACAACCTAAGGATGTAACATGTTTGAATGATTTGAAACGTCTTTTCTTGCAAAGATTTTTTCCAGCATCGAGGACCACTTCCATTCATAAGGAGATCTCGGGGATCAAGCAAGCACAAGGAAAGTCAATGTATGAGTACTGGGAGTGATTCAAGAAGTTGTGCGCAAGCTATCCACATCACCAAATCAGTGACAAACTCCTGATTTAGTACTTCTATGAAGGACTCACACCTATGGAGAGGATCATGGTGGATGTTGTAGCTGGGGGAGCATTGGTGGAAAAGAAACCAGTAGCTTCACATGTATTGATCGACAAAATGGCCCAAAACTCCCAACAATTTGGCGATCGAGGTACACCACATGTTAGGGGAGTACATCAGGTAAGTCCATATTCTCATGAAAGTCATTTGATTGATACCAAGTTGGAAGAATCGATAAATATGGTGATACATATTTCATTGGCTCAAAAGACATCCCAATCCCCTACTTCAAGACCTTGTGGTATTTTCACTGAGACAAGCCACCCAACTGACTGTTTCCCCCATCTACAAGAAACAAAAGATTGTGCAGCAGTATTCCTTGGGAGACCATATCAGCAACAACAACAACCACATCCCCAAAAGAAGTATGAATCCTTTGCACCAACATTCAACCAAGGGTGGAAGGATCAATCAAACATGAGGTATGGATCTGGGAAACCATAAAGTCTCCCTTTTCAACCAAACATCCAGCAGCCTTCACCTTACCTACAGGGTTTCCAACTACCCCAAAGGAGATTCGAAGCTCAAACGTCAACAATTCAGCAACAAGGGAATCTCCAACACAAAGTTGACTCTAACACTGATGATATTTTCAAAAAAATTGTTCTTAATCAACAGAATGAGCTGAAGAGTCAAGGATCAGAGTTGAGGGAGTTGAAGACTCAAATGAGCCAGATTGCCACTACCCTCCACGAACTAGTAAGTAAGAATTCTGGAAATCTTCCTTCCAAACCTACTCCCAATCCAAAGGGGAATGTTAGTGCCATTACATTGAGAAGAAGTAAGAAAACAACTGATGCTTCTCCACCTAACATTCCACCGGGATTCACCTCAACACCAGAGAAGCCCCATTCCATACCAACTGATGAGAAACCCAAGGAGAAAGATAAATGTAAGAAAAAGATTGATGATGTTCCTCCTAAACCCTTTCCTTTTCAAAAAAATGTTGTTCAAACCAAGAAGATGGCTGAAGAAGTAATGTAAAATGAGGTTTTGGACACATTCAAGCATGTGGAGATCAACATTCCTCTACTTGAATCCATTAAGAAAATCCCAAGGTATGCCAAATTCTTAAAAGAACTCTGCACCAATCGAAAAGGGCTCAAGGGAAATGAGAGGATCAACCTTGGAAGGAATGTATCAACACTCATTACACCGACTCTATCAATTCCAACAAAGTGAAAGGATCCCAGGACATTCACTATCCCATGCACCATAGGGGAGTTACACTTTTCTGATGCACTTTGTGATTTGGGAGCTTCCATAAATGTGATTTCTCACTCTGTATTCTCTTCTTTGCAGGTTGGTGATATGAAACCGATGAGAGTAGCGGTGCAGTTAGTGAATAGAGCTACGACATATCCAGCGGGATTTCTTGAGGATGTACTTGTCTGGGTAATTGACATGATCTTTCCAGTAGATTTCTATGTGCTTAACATGGAGGATGATCAGGTAAGTTCTCATGCCCCCATTATCTTAGGTAGGCCATTCCTCAAAACTACAAAACTATCATAAATGTCAATGAGGGTACACTTTCCATGGAATTTCGAGATGAAGTTGTGATATTTAATGTCATGTATTCCATGAAGTACCCCTCAGAGGATCATTCTACATTTGTTATCTCCCATTTTGAACCACCAAGTACAAACCCCATGGAATTTGATTGTCCTATTCTTAGTGATATTATGAGTATTGGTTCTGATTTAATGTCTAAGAGAACTTCCACACCCGTTTCTAAGGAACAATACTCTCTAAGATTTGATTTTGAAATGGAATCATATTCTGATTTTGATCATGTGAACTTTGATTATGACATGGTTGTTGAGTATGCTGATGGATTTGATGCTTTATTCTCTAATTTTGATGATGTATATTTTGATACTGATGCTCTTTGTGCACATATTTCAGTTCCTTCTATGTCTCCATCCATACACAACCCCTCTACAATGGAACTCAATCCATTGACACCAAATCTCAAATACTCATACTTGTTAAGTGCTGAAAAATTACCTGTTATCATTTCCAACAATCTCCCTTTTGAACATGAAGAAAAACTTTTGAGTCTTTTGAGGGAGAACATCAGGGAAATTGGGTGGACCTGGGCTGACATATCAGGCATTAGCCCCTCCATTTTCATGCATAGGATTCTCTTGGAGGATGGGGATAAACTGGTGAGGAAACCACAAAGGAGACTCCGCCCAACCCTTCTGGAGGTTGTTAAAAAAGAGTTTGAAAAATTGATCAAGGTAAGTATAATCTATCCCATTTCAGATTCTCAGTGGGTAAGTCCTATTCAGGTTATGCCTAAGAAAAGTGGTGTTACTGTTGTTTAAAACGAGAAAGATGAGTTAGTTCCAATGAGGGTGAAAAAAAGTTGGTGTGTGTGTATTGATAATAGGAAACTAAATCAATCTACTCGCAAGGACCATTTCCCCTCCCATTTATTGATCAGATGCTTCAGAGACTTGCTGGAAAAACACAATATTATTTCTTGGATGGATTTTTTGGATATTTTCCAGTTCCTATTACTCCGTAGGTTCAGAAGAAGACAACATTCATTTTACCATTCGGTACGTTTTCCTACCAAAGGATGCCATTTGGAATTTTCAATGCCCCATGTACCTTCCAGATAGGCATGGTGAGCATTTTTTCTGATTTTATTGAGACCTGCATAGAGGTATTTATGGATGATTTTACAGTGTACGGATCCTCATTTTATGAATGTATAAATATTTTAGGAAAGGTATTGAATCATTGTATTGAGAAGAATCTGGTCCTGAACTTTGAAAAGTGTCATTTCATGGTAGGGCGTGACATTTTCTTAGGGAATGTAGTGTCGAAACAGGGGATAGAGGTTGATAGATCTAAGATAGACATTATTTCATCCTTACCCTATCCTTCATGTGTGTGTGATGTTAGATCTTTCCTAGGGAATGTAGGATTTTATTGGCGCTTTATCAAAGATTTTAGTAAGATTTCTCTTCCTATGTCACGATTACTTCAAAAGGATTCTGATTTTGTGTTTGATGATTCTTACAGGACTTCCTTTGATGAGATAAAGAAGTGTCTGATGACTCCACCTATCATACAGCCCCCACGGTGGGAGATTCCTTTTGAGATTATGTGTGACGTCTCCAACTTCGCGGTTGGAGCTGTCTTATCTCAGAGGGTGGAGGGACGTTCACATGTGATCTCCTATGCATCAAGGACACTGGATTCAGCCCAATACAACTACACAACAATGAAAAAGGAGTTTCTTACTATCATATTTTCTTTAGATAAATTCTGTTCATATTTATTGGGCTCCAAAGTAATTGTTTTTTCTGAGCATACAGCTCTGAGGTACCTCTTGAAGAAGCCAGATGCAAAGGACAGGCTGATCCGATGGATGCTCCTTATTCAAGAATTTGATATTGAGATAAAGGACAAAAATGGTTCAAAACACTTGGTGGCGGAGCACATGAGTAGGATTACTCACACACTAGAGGATGCCACCTTGGACTAGGTACCACTTCGGGACACTTTCCCCGATGAGCATATTTATTCCATCTCAGGTACGCATCCTTGGTATGTATATTTAGTTAAATACCTTGTTGCATCTGAAATCCATGCAAATTTAAAGAAACATCAATTCCAAAAATTAAAAAGTGAGTCTCAGTATTATGTTTGGGATGATCCATACCTATGGCGCATGTGTAGTGATCAAGTTATTTGGAGGTGTGTTCCTGATCATGAGTTGGAGTCTATTTTACATTTTTGTCATACACTTGCTTGTAGTGGACACTTTGGACCCCAACGGACAGCTAGGAATGTTTTGGACTCTGGATTATATTGTACTAGCTTATTCCATGAGGCCCATGCGTTTTGTAAGTCATTCTCTCGTTTCCAACACACTGGGAACATTTCTAGGAGAAATGAGATGCCCCAACAACCCATACTATTCTATGAGATTTTTGATGTATAGGGAATCGATTTTATGGGTCCTTTTCATAGTTCATTTGTTTTTTTATATATTTTGGTTGTTTTTGATTATGTGAGTAAATGGGTGGAGGCTAAGGCCACAAGGACTGATGATTCTCATGTTGTTGTGGACTTTGTCAAAGAACAAATTTTTTGCAGGTTTGGAGTACCGAAGGCTATCATCAGTGACCAAGGGACACACTTCTGCAATTGGAATTTTTCTTCCCTTATTCAAAAGTATAAGGTGACATACAAAACATCAACACCATACCACCCTCAAACAAATGGCCAGGCTAAGGTTTCAAATAGGGAATTGAAACAAATTTTGGAGAAAACTATGCAGCCAAATAGGAAAGATTGGAGCAGGCGCTTTGATGATGCATTGTGGTCTTATAGGACAACATACAATACACCCATTGGTATGTCCCAATTTCGGATTGTTTTTGGGAAATTATGTCATCTCCCTGTGGAAGTTGAGCATCGGGCTTATTGGGCTATTAAGAAATGCAACATGGATTTGGCCCATGCTGGAATCCAAAGGAAGCTACAAATTCAAGAGCTTGAAAAGATTAGATTGTCTTCATATGAGAACTCAAGGCTCTACAAGGAATGATCAAAAGTTTCTCATGAAAAAATGATCCAACAAAGGGAGTTTCATGTTGGATAAAACTTTATAGTTCATGACTAAAGCAGATGCCTGTTAAGTTGTGTTCCAGGTGGTTAGGTCCTTATGTTGTGAATAATGTTTTTCCTTATGGTATGGTGGAGATCACACAAGAGCACACAAGAAGGAGCTTTAAAGTCAATGGGAAACGTTTTAAGAGATACATTGAAGAACTTCCTTCTGATGCCGTGGATTTTATCACACTACATGACCCCATCATCACTTGAGCACCTCAGGCTGTTCCTAACCCTTTAACTTTTTTATTCATTTTCCTATTTAAAATTATACATGTCATGTGCATATATCATCTCATGGGATCACATTGAAGACAATTCTATATTTTAAGTGTGGGGGAGGGAACCTTTTAGTTTAGTAATTTCAATTATTTTCCAATTAAAAAAAACAAAACAAAACAATTGTGTGTTTTTCAAATTTTGTGTGATTATTTTTCAATTTTCTGTGTGTTTTTGAATCTTTTGAGCTGAAATGATTCTCATCACCATTTTTAAATCCATATCAATAAGTGAAAAAATTTATCCCTTGAAACTAAGCTTAAATTAATACTGAAATGACTTTGTTAGAAGTTCAAATATTTAGCAATTTCATGAAAAGTACACTGAATTTTGAATCCCATGCCACGTATCACTGTCTTTATATTTGAAATCACTTTCCTGTGAGGCTTCTGAACCATTATTTTCATATTCTTTACATTTACCTCACTTCTTGAGAGAACCAAAACATACTTGATTTAACCAGAATTTGATCTATTCCTATCAAAACTTGAGGGTTTGAGGTACTTATGTTTAAATTATTGAGGAATTTTTTTGGTATTAAAGCCCCTATTTCAAAGAATCCGTTTTTATAATGGCCTATCTTGATCATTAAATCCTTTTATCCCTTAGAATCCATGCATATCCTGTTAGTTTATCCACATTACAATCCAATTTTCCCTATCCAACCAACTCTTGAAGTGAAATTGCATAATCTAGTTGAGCTTAAGTGTGGGGGAAGCTGTATTGTGTTGTGCTACCACATTTTGTGATACATCAGATGAAAAATAAAATTATGAAGAGATGTTTTTGTTGTTGAAGAAAAATATTATATTGAAAGCTATGCCTTTCTGGAGCTTTCATGATAAAAGAAGTTGTGCCTTTCTGGAGCTTCTAATAGAGGGGTAAAGTTGTGCCTATCTGGAGCTTTTAAGAAAATCATGTTCGAGAAGATTGACATTTTTACTACAAAAATGTTGAATGGTGTGCACATTACTTTATTTTTCATGATGATAGAGCATAATTGATACTATGGGGATTGAGGAGAAGACCATATTTAAGTGAAAATTAGATTAATGCAATTTTGCTTCAAAAAGAGTCAATCCCTCCTCATTCAGCCTCAGGATTTTTCACATCTAAATCCTACCAACCGAAAGCCACAGAATAACCCTAAAAATTCCTCATGATAAACATATGTCCTTTACTCACATTGGGTAGTGATGTAGGAATTTATCAAGCCTATGGTGACCCTTTTATGAGTTTGGATGAGAAAGACATTGCAAAAAAATGACATTTGTGTGATAAGAGAAAATTCAAGTGAGGTAAGTGTTTTGTGCATGGGAAGATTAATAAAGTGGAAGTATAT
This sequence comes from Viscum album, assembly GCA_963277665.1. Lineage (NCBI taxonomy): Eukaryota > Viridiplantae > Streptophyta > Magnoliopsida > Santalales > Viscaceae > Viscum > Viscum album. The sequence goes on along the minus strand of OY728130.1, from coordinate 45,520,281 downwards.
TGAATGATATAAATTAATAACTTTAAATAATGGTTTTTATGAGGCTTGATATCTTTTGTTTATTGGTGTGTAATTGTTTGATCTCAAGGATATGTGTTTTAAAATTTGTTTTGATTTGATATTGATGTTTACTTGACATGAGGTTTTGCCCAGGAGTGCAAAAGGGTAAGTATAAGAGAGTTGATAAAACACTATTTTGTTGAATATTTTATTGATAATAAATGATATAATTTCCTCATATTGTTCTAAATATATTCATTTATGAAATATTTGGGATTAGATCATTCATTTGAAAATTTGATGAAAATTACAGTTTTACCATTTTAAAATGTACTATAGTATTTGGAAGATAAATATTTTAATATTTATTATTTGAACATAATATTTTGTAACAGTGTTACTAACTTAATTTTATACAACTTTTATTCAGGAAATGAGAGATAAAGAGTGCATTTTGATGGAGTAAATAGGCCATTAAGTCAATGGTGGGATGGACTTGGAAGAATGGACATAGGTTTTGTATTTGGGCCATATCATCTTAATCTGAGCTTGGGTTGAGCCCAAATTTTGAGGAAAGATCAGGGAAATGATTTTTCACAAATCATCCTTCTATAAGGCCAGCCAATCCATGCGTTTTGGAGGTCAACTAGGTGGTACAACATGGAATAAAATATTTGGCCGATTTTTTCATTTCACACTTAAAAAGTTATGTAACCCTAGCTCTCACAAACTCTATTTAAATGGGGTTTTCACTCTTTGAGAGGGATGTTCAAGGCTTTGGGAAGGTGTTTCTGAAAGGGTGTATCTTGTGAGCACCTTACAACTCTTGAAAGAAGTAAGGCTTTGTGAAAACCACTCTTTCAAAAAGGCTCTCCTCTCTCACATCCTCTTTGTATTTCTTTTCTTTTATGTTTGTATCTTGAATTTTTCTTCAAATAATCTTCTTTTTTATTCCATTTTCTTCTTCTATTAATATTCTTAATTGGGTTGGAATCAAGAGTGGAGATGAGACTGGGTTCTACCCTTTTCATTTAATTATTTTGAGTAATTGAGAGACTGTAATTAACTTAATATGATCAATGAATTGTGTTTTTAAATTGTAATAAACTAAGAAATCAATTGAATAATTAACACAAAAACACACGAGGTCGATATTTTGTGTAAATTGTGAGAGTGCGATCTTAATCTATGAAACCAAGTAACACGGGATAAATTTGTAGAGTTAAAATATCATCCCTAAACTTAATTAATCCTCATTTCTAGAATGGATATGTTCTCCAATTAACCACTGACCATAAGCTAACCTTATAACAACAATGAAAACAAGGTGCTGCGATTGCGTGTTTCGAAGCTAGCTTAGGGTTTAAGTAATTCCATCTTCGTGGTTAAGTTAACTCTTGTAGGGTTCGAGGGTTAACAAATTAGGGGATCATAATTAAGTGGATATTGATTTAAATGATAATTATTAATAAGTAAATGAAGAGGTAGAGTTAGATCGATTACACCTTTTAAAATATTTTCTAAAAAAACATCTTCTTGTTGTGTCTTTTTAATCAAACTTCATTTCAAAATTAAAAACAAAAAAATGCAATCTTCTTCCAGAAAACTTGTTCTAGATTTATAAACTATAAAAAACCACCATACGTTTAAGTAGTGTTTCAATTATATTCTTTTTTATTTTTGAATAACTCTGAAAATTTGTTTTAATTCACTTCCTCATTTGAGAGATGATCTTGGTCAGCCACTCTACTGCACCTAAATACCCCAAAATCACACTAATCATTTGAGGGTGCCCACGACAGCACTCTTTCATCCATCCTTTCTGCATATCTTACAGAGCCATACTAAGATGATTTGACCATCCATGTGGTGCATCAAAGAGTCATCACTCCCATAACTTCAGATTATGATGATAACCAATAGGTAATCCATCTTACCATTGGTGCATCCACATCAGGACCTCAAGGTTACCCTACCACATCACAGGAAGGGAACCCTGAATGGAAAAATCTTTTTTTCCAGTACCTCAAACATGAAAATATCCTAATAGATAGAGCTGAACATGAGCGAAACCATCATCATGTTGTATATATCACTCTCTAGAGTGGTCCCATCTTTGAGAAAATCCTTTACAGACTCGAGTTTGATGGAATTATTCTCCATTTCATTCAAGGAGATGAGATACCCCATGTTATGCAAGAAGGTCATTCATGTTCCTATAGAGATCATCAGGTAGGTTCGAAACTCTCTCATCATATCCAAAGGTTGGTCTAATTCTGGACGACCATGGTCCATGACTATATCGAGTTCTACAAGAAGTTCCACTCATGTTAGATCCATCCTAATTTTGTGCATCGGAAACTAGAGCCTCTCTAGACTACCAAATACTCTTGGACCTTTGTGGTTTGGGAACTTAATGTCATGGGACCATATCTACCAGACCCAACATGCTAGTATAGACTTATCATTACCATCAAAAATTTATTTTCCAAGTGGGAAGTGGAAATTACACTCAAAGAATTCAAGTAACATTCTATCATTGATTTCATGAGCTCCAACATCATCCACTGATTCAGAGTCCCTCACACCATTATCACTGATAACAACACCAACTTTCGAGCAACTGAGCTAAAGAAATTTTATGCCAAGTATAGTATCTGGTCCAACCATACTTCTCACTATCATGCACAAGAAAACAAGAAGATCGAGGCATTCACCAAGGCCCTATATAACATTCTGAAAAAGATGGTTGGTTATAATAAGAAATGTCTTCTAGAAAAAATCCCAACGCTCTATGGGATTACTGGGAAACAACTCAAAATTCCACCCAGGTGACCCCATATTCCCTAGTGTACAAATTAAAGTCATTCCTACCCATCAAGATCCAGTTAATGTCACTTCACATAGCCATTTATGATTAGAAGATGTTAGAAAAAGTAGCTGAAGTCTATCTGGATGAACTAGACTCTCTCTATGAGAATAGGATTTGTGCTTTGAACAACCTAGAGAGACACCAAAACATGATAGAGAGAGATTTTGACAATAATGTTCATCTCCGATCCTTCTTTCAAGCTAACATAGTGTTGGACCTGAGAACACCTATGATACCTGACAAGAAGGCACTATTGGTGGAGCCCAAATGGGAGGGACGTTATATCATTCATAAGGTTTAACCCAATGACACATACTCCCTAGTCACCATGGATAGTGAGCACATTACTCCTCCCACCAATTACAAATTCCTCAAGTAGTACTTTGCATGAGTGATCCTTCATCCTTCATGATGATAAACTATAAATGGAAAACATGCCCTTTGGTCTGAGATTTAAGACCCTAAATTAATCTCCCTTAGTCTTCACCCCATGAAGTTAAACTACATGGAATTAAAGAGCTACATATGTCTTGATTACACTCATTATAGGATATGTATTAATGACCATTCATTTTTTTCATTATACCTAGACACAAACTCTATAGTCCAAACTTCGTGACCTACCCTGAATGAGTTCAAGAGGCCCCATTTTTCAGGACGCTTTAGCTTCATCACCAGAGAGTATTTCCCCCACCAGTGTTGGTTTCTAACAACAATGTGCTTAAAGAACTATGCATGTCTTGATTCTATCCCTTATAGGATATTTGGGAATGCACAATCATTTTGTTTTCAGGTCCATCCCTAAGTTCCCTATTTTCTGTTTTATGACCTAAGATTCCTTTTTAATGTTCATGGTGTGGTGTTGAATTATTTGATCCTCATTCACATAATGTATGAAACATCCACATATTCTACCCCCTTAGGAATACCTTCATTCATCTACGTTCTCACCACATGATGTTAAACTACACGGAATTTCCGGAACTACATATGGATTGATTCCCATCATTATGGGATATGTAGAATCATCCGAATTGTTTTCCCTATGCACAACTCCAGGATTCAAAAATATTATACTTAGTTTATCCCCTTGTAATGAGATTCCTTTTGGAATTATTTGATGTGTCATGAATCCCATTTGGTCTTTATTTGTGACAGGTTTAGAATAGACGCACCATGTACCCTTTAGGGGTTTTCCCTTTAACCCTCATCTTCACCACATGATGTTAAACTGCATGGAACTTTATGAACTACATATGGTTTGATTACCCACCTTATGAGATATATAGGAATTCCTAGAAATTTCATCTTTGGGTCTATCCATAGGTTCCTCAACCTTTCTATCCTTTATGGACCAACTCATGGATCAAGCTCTATGAACTTAAACTAATATCTCATCCAACCCACATGACGTTAAACTATTCTGTATTTCCTACAATACATTAATCTTCATGGAATTTAAGGTTCTTATAATATGACTGTTGATGCCAAAATGTGGGAAATAGAAGAAGACACAGAACTGATGGCTACCTCACGAAGCCCATTCGCAGAGAACTGGCCGCACCGCACTGCTGCGAAGCAAGGTGGCGGTAACGCTCTGCAACCACCCTTTAAGTTCGTGACCCGCCACGAAGCAAGGAGGCAGTAACTCTCCATGACGACATTTGACGTTCGTGACATGCCACAGAGAAAATGACTTCTTATTCATGCCGAGAGAGTGATGCTTTGCGGTGACTCTCCCCTATAAATACTGGCCTTCCCCCAAGTTCAGAAGTGGGACAATCTAACCTTTCGACTTCCTAGCTCCCGAATTGCAAATCACCCTTCTGCTCTGCAAACCATAAGCTGTGTGAGGTACTTCTTCTCTGCGAAGTGCCTCCCCTTTGTTTCATTTTGATCCCATCTTCCAAGAGGGATGCCTTTTATGGAGACTAAGGGCCTCCGCAAAGTAAGGGGATCCCCAAGGGGACTCGGGTCATTACAAAGTGTTTATGCTTCACAAAACACCCTTCATGTATAGATGATCCACATGCTAAGGTAGGGTCACTCTACTTCATGAAGGACATTTCTTCACGACACCTTGCTTCGCGAGGCACCTTTGCTCCATGAGGCGGTGCTCCGCGAATGCCTTTACACTTTTTGAAGCACCTCCCATATGCACCGCTGTCATATGCTTAGGTTGAGGCACCCCACCTCATGAAGCACACCCCTTCACAAGTGAACTCCACCACGCGGAGCAACAGAGCTTCACAAGGCCCCTTCTTATTAACCCCTTTTATTTACAATTCCTTTTCCCATGCGACCCTCCAGGGTTTCATGATGTGATTTAAAAGTACCTTGGACTATACCTCCCATTTAATTGCTTCTCCTCATGCTTCTTGATCGTGTTGTTGAGCGCGCCAAATTAGTTGTTTAATTTTGACTAGAATTTCTGCAGTACAATAGCAACCCTAGGTCGTCTCTTGATGGAGACTTAGATCATTAATTTAAAAAAAAGAGGGTTTTTATTATGAAAGTATAAATGTAAATTGGGTTTTATAGTACTCAGGCTTTATGATAAAAGTTGACAATAGAAAATGAAAGCGATAAAAAAAATTAGAAGTAAACAATATTGATTAAACGTGATCAACCCGGGGTACTCTCATGATGTTTATCATTCATCGCTTCATGATATAGGGTTATGATCTTTTAATCCATGGTTTGTAACACCTATAACCAGAATGTTACTGAGTTTATACTAGGATACCTCCTAGGGTTTAGTCGAAAACACACAATGATTCACCAGACACAGCCGATGATTGTGTAAATTGTGTTTGACTTCATAACCGAAACTCACCAAGGCAACACATGAATAACTCGATGCGCTGTCTAGGTTTGTATTTTATTTCTTTTTGATACCATGACATAAATTTACATGGCCTTGATAGTGCTTATGTGAGTTTAATTTACCAATATGAACCACACAAACACTTCAATTGAAAGGGGGAAAAGAAAGTGGTGAATGGTGTGTGAAACATCACATGAATGGGTACCCATGATCATATGAGTTAAGCATGACATACCATTACATAACTCAATAAAATAAGAATAGAGGATGATGAAAAATAACACAATAACCTGGAATTCAAAGGATCATTCAAATATTACAAACATAAGCTTGTGATTTACATCACGTTCCTCCACGGGTGATCACAAGGGGTTTAGAAATTCATGGGAGAGGAGGAAGATAAAATGTTGGGGTAGAACTTCCCATAGCCTCCATAAATGATAGGGATGTTTATAAGACTCCTTGGGGACTCAAAAATGGAATCTCCTTACCTCCTGACCAAACTTGCAAATGGAGTGCCCAAGGTGTCTTTTTATAACCAAAATGGGAAGTGGTTTTGGGCACCCAGATTTTGATAAACCACTTGGAGAAAGGTTTTCAGCTATTAGAAAATAGAATATCCCTTTTCAAAACACTGAAAAGTTGTATCCCCACTTCGTATCTATCACCACCTAATGTTTAGAACCATTTAGACAAATACATCTCGAGATAGTTATAAAATACAGAACTCCACTTTTGACTTTGTGCATATTCAGTGGCTTGGACAGATCAGTTCGGATGGTCCCCTTAAAAGATGAAGAAGTATTAGGTTCCTTACTATTAAATGTATCCGATTAAATTTTGTACCGGGCCACAAAATTTCAACCCATTTGAATGCACAGATTTTGCGTACTATTCAAAAAAGTGGAAAGATGCCCATGGATCCATGCAATTTTGGCCCATTTTTCTTCCACTTCATCAAGGGCCCTCCAAATCACCTCCAACTACAATGAAATAATAAAAACAAGTAACATTGACCATTATAATATTGATTAACATTAATTAATTGATTCAAACATAATTTTTAATTTATTATTATATTTGTAATATTCATTACAAAACTAGTTTAAAACAACAATGTAAGGGTGGAATAAAACAGTGAATTGTGGTACGATCACACCCCCACACCTAAACATTTTCACTCCTGGGAAAAGTCACATATCCAAATAAAATTCTGCATATATATATTTTACCAACATCATGAAAATTTAACATTTGAGGAAATTTTAATTCACTAAAGTAATGTGATCAATGCACGAACAACACCAAGGAGTTCTTCCCAGTGAAAATGGAAAAAGATGTCTCATAAATCATATCATAATAAAATTCAAAGAGATTCATGACACCAATATGAGAAAGGAATTAAAAATTCAACCATTCCACTAACTCTCCATGTGTGTGTGTGAAAACCATTCCATGTTATATTTTCCACTTTCTATCAAATAAATATAGGTTATTTTAACATTATTCAGCTTTAAATGATTTTTCACTTAACCTATCCTACATTCTTTGCAATCATATTTCAAGACTCACTCACTTAAGCATTCCCATAAGTCAAACTCTAAGCTCCAGACCTACATATCCCCATATGTTGCACATTTCATCACTCCCCTCATTTATTTATTTTTTTAGAAGTTCATTTGGAACAAATCTCACACTCATATATGAACCCTTGTTTGGTCTCCTCACGACACTAATTGCAATAGTTATAACAAGATCAAAGGTTGAGGAGGAGTGGTTTTTAACCTACCCAAGACACAATACTTTTTTTGAGGGCGTACAACAGTCGGACATTAGGTACACATGCATAGGTCAATCTTGTACAGTAATGAAACAGATCGGATATGGAACAAACGTATGGAAATATCATTTAAAGTTGAAAAATATTAACCAAACTTATATTTACCTTATATTAAGTAAGAAATAATCACACTTTGTGGTTTGGTGCAAATATTTTTGGAGATATTAGTGACACAGTTTTCCCAAAAACTACTCACACAAGGGGCATCAATCATCTTAATGGTTTCACATAGATACGACCATTTATATCATTGATAGAAAACTAATTCACTAAAAAAAAGAAAATCACTCTTTAATGTTAAATTCATAAAAATATTATTTTTAGCCTTCGTTATGGTATTTTTACTTTCCCCTCTTTATGGTCACCAAATCATCAAACTTTGAAATTGTTGATGGAGAAAAATGAAAATACCATAAAGAAGTCTAAAAAGAGAAGAAAGGAGAAAATGATGAAAATACCTAACTAACCCAGGAATGTATCCACCCCCACACCTAGAATTTGCAGTGTCCTCACTGAAATAATTGAGAATGTGAGAAGTAAGGATAAAACCTGGGGTGTTTTATTGGTATGATGCATCGATGAGGTGGATTTCCTCCACCAGATTCTTCAAACAATCCTCATAGAAGTGTTTAATTTTCTGCCCATTGATGGTACGACTTTTTCCACTTTTCTCATGAAAAATCTGTATTGCACCAAAAGGGTAAACATTAGTAATAATATAAGGATCAAGCCAACAGGAACAAAGCTTACCTGGGTGGAGCTTAAGCCTGGAATTGTACATGAGGACCCTATCACCAATAAGAAACTTCCTCTGATGAGTCATCCCATCATGGATTTCCTTTTTTCTTTATTTGTAGATTCGAGAGTTCTAATATGCATCATGCCTAATTTCTTCCAACTCCTGAATCTGTAACTTCCTATGCTCACCTACATCTGAGAGATTCATATTACATTGCTTAACAGCCCAATATACATGGTGTTCTACCTCCACCGTGAGGTGTCAATCCTTTCCAAACACAATCCTATATAGTGACATTCCGATCGGGGTTTTAAAAGCAGTACAATACGCCCAAAGTGCATCATCCAAGCGAAAACTCCAATCTTTCCTATTGGGTTGTACCATTTTCTCCAAGATTCGCTTAACTTCCCGATTTGAAATTTACGCTTGTCCGTTAGTTTGGGGATGATATGCAGTGGAGAATTTATGAACAACCCCATACTTATGAATCATGTTCTTCATGTTACAATTGAAAAAATGTGAACCCTGATCACTAATGATGAATCTTGGTAGACCAAACCTACTGAAAATCTGGGACCTCAGAAAATCAACAACAACTCGAGAGTCATCTGTCCTAGTAGCCTTTGCTTCCACCCATTTAGAAACATAGTCAACAACTAGTAATATGTACACAAAGCCAAATTAATTTGGAAAAGGCCCCATGAATTCAATGCCCCATGCATCGAAGATTTCACAGAATAACATGGGATGTTAGGGAATTTCATTCCTCTTGGATATATTCCCTGTGAATTGACATCGAGTACATGATTTAAAAAATCTATGGGCATCTCTATACAATGTTGGCCAATATAATCCCGAGTCAAGGACCTTTAGAGCAGTAAGTTGAGAGCCAAAGTGGACCCCACAATCCAATGTGTGGCAGAAGCTCAAAACTGAGGTGAACTCATGGTCAGGGACACACCTACGAACAACCTGGCCACTACAGATCCTCCACAAATATGGGTCATCCCAAATGTACCATCGAGAATCATGTTTATGTCTCTGGGATTGTGAAGTGCTAAAATCAGTGGGGACCCTAGAATTTTCTAGAAAATTCACAATGTACGCATACCAGGGGTAAGGTCCACAACATCACAAAGGTTCTCATGAGGGAAGAATTCTCCAATGGGGAGAGTTGAGTTTACATGATGGTCCAATGGTGGGGAAGTCCTACTAATGTGGTTAGTTACCACATATTCCACTCCTCTCTTATCTCTGATCTCAAGGTCAAACTCCTAGAGGAGGAGCATCCACCGAATTAGGTGGGGCTTAGCTTCAATTTTCTTAAGGGGAAACCAAAGGGCATCATGATCAGAAAAGACAATAATTTTTGACCCAATGAGATAGGATCAGAAATTTTACAAGGCAAACACAATAGAAAGAAGTTCTTTTTCAGTGGTTGTGTAGTTCGCCTAGGAAGGGTCAAGGGTACGTGAGTCATACGCAATGACATGAGGGGACTTCTCAATCCTTTGTAATAAAACTTCCCTAACTGCAAAGTTAGAGGCATCACCCATAATCTCGAAGGGAATATCACACCTTGGTGGTTGGATGATGGAAGGTTATGTGAGACTCATTTTTAGTGAATTTAAATCATCCTCAAAGATTTTATCAAAAATAAATTCAGAATCCTTTTGTAATAACCAAGATAAGGGAAGTGCGATCTTACTAAAGTCTTTAATGAATCAGTGGTAAAAACCATCATGACCCAAGAAAGACCGCACCTCACAAACAAATTTTTGATATGGAAGGGATGAAATTAATTAAATTTTAGATTTATCAACTTGAATTAAATTATTTGAAATGATATGCCCAAGAACTATCCCCCGCTCAACCATGAAATGACATTTTTCATAATTTAAAACAAGATCTTCTTCAATGCAACGGCGAAGGACATAACCTAGGTTTTCCAAACAATCATCAGAATAAGAACCATAAACCATGAAATCATCCATAAATACTTCCATACAACTCTCAAGGTACTCAGAAAAAATACTCAACATACATCGCTAAAAAGTACCAGGAGCATTACATAGGCCAAACGAAATTCTTCTGTATGCAAATGTACCGAATGGATAGGTAAATGTGGTCTTTTCTTGATCCTCAGGGGCTATATGGATTTGGAAATAACCTGAATAGCCATCAAGGAAACAATAATAGAACTTAACATCCAATCGTTCTAACATTTGGTCAATGAAATGTAAAGGAAAGTGGTCCTCCTATATGGCTTGATTCAGTCGACGGTAGTCAAAACAGACTCACCAACTATTTTGCACACGCATTGGATCCAATTCATTCCTTTCATTTGGCACAACTGTTATTACTATTTTTTAGGCACAATTTGAACTGGTCTAACCCATTTACTATCAGATATAGGATAAATGATCCCAACAGTAAGTAATTTACTGACTTCAAATTTTACCACTTCAAGGAGAGTGGGATTTAACCGGCGTTGAGCCTGACTTACAGGCTTAGCCTAATCATCCAAAAGTATATGGTGCATACAAATAGATGGGACAATCCTAGGAATATCAGCCAGTGTCCATCCTATTTCCTTTTTACAATCTCTAAAAAGATCAAGCAGTTTTGATTCCTACTGTTGAGAGAGGTTATTACCAATAATGACGGGCAATTGGTCAATAACCTCAAGATAGGCATATTTTAAATTTTATGGAAGTGGTTTTAATTCCAACATCAGGGGTTTTTGGATTGAGGGAGTTTATTTTGGGGGAGTGAGGTCAATGAAATTATCTATCTGCTCAAGTTTATTCTCAAAGTAAAGAGAATCTATTGAAATGAGATTTTTAGAATCATCGATAGTCATGGGTACCTCAGAATAAAAACACTCATCAATTAAAGCACAAAATTTACATTTTTCTGAACCCACACAACATTCAAAAGAAGAACAAAAACTCAAATCATTCATGGGTGAATAAGAGGAAAATAAATTAGGGGATCGGTCGAGGATAGAATTTTTTGCGTGTTTTGTCGTTAGAGAGCACTTCCATCAAATAGATAGGAAGAGTGGAGTTCTCTTCAACGGGTTGTTTCATATCCTCAATGATGTTAAAACTTACCTTTTACCCACCAAACTCCATGGACAACATACCATTGTGAATGTTGATGATCGTATTTTCTTGTTTTGAGGAATGGCATCCCAAATATGAGAGGGGAATGTACTTGGGTTCAGGTATCTTCCATCTCAAGATTGTAAAAGTCTGTAGGGAAGATGCGATTCTTAACTTTTACGAGGAAATCCTCGACAACTCCTGATGGGTGTGTTGTGCTTCAGTTGGAAAGTTGCATGACAATGCCTGTTGGTTGAATCTCTCCAACCTGCAAAGAAGTATACACAGATTGAGGCATTACATTAATAGAAGCACCTAAATCTATCATAGCATTAGAAAATAAGGTCTCCCCTATGGTACATGGTATCGTGAATGTGCTCGGATCCTTGCATTTGGTTGGAATTGCTGGTTGAATCAAGGCTGAGACATTCCTACCCAAGTTGACTCTCTCATTCCCCTTCAGCCTTCTTCTATGGGTACAGAGTTCTTTAAGAAATTTGGAATAATGGGGAATTTTCTTGACTGCATCCAATAAAAAAAATATTAAATTGAACTTTTTTAAATGTATCCATTATCTCATTATCAATATAATTATCATAATTTTTATTAGATTTAGAGAGTTTTTGTGGGAAAGGAAGAGGAATTGATTGTTCATTTGAATCATCAATGATAATTTGATTTCCCTTTTTATTTTGTTTTTCATTACATAAAATTTTTGAGGGTTGGGAAGGAGTGTTTTCAAGAGGGGGACATACCTATTTCATAGAATCAGTAGAAGGAGAATATTCTTTACCACTATGAATTGTAATTTCACATACATTACCTTTGTCCTTCAGATTGGAAATGGGTTGGGATGATAGTTGTCCATACCCTTGCATCTTAAGCTCACCGATGGTGTTCACCAATTATCCCACTTGAGTTCATAGGTCTTGAATTGCTGATTGTCTGGTTTGTTGGAACTGAAGGTTCTGGGTTTCCATTTTCTTCACCATATCCTCGAGTCTTGGTTCATATTTGGGAGGAGGAGGATTGTTTTGAGATATTGATGGATAAGAAGGTTGCATACCTTGGCCTTGTTGATACCAATTCTGCTTGGGGTAGCTTGAGTTTCCTCCTTGTCAGAACTGGGGTTGTGCTTGCCACCCAGGGTTTGGATTTGGCCTAAATTGTTCTTACTTGAACGGATGTGCTTGTTGGAATGGACGCCCTGGGAACGCAGCTGCATAAGGCTCAGATGAATCTTGAAGTTGTGGGCACTGGTCAAAAATATGAGTGTTATCAGTACAAATACCACAATGAAATAGAATAGAAATAGAGTGCGAGTTACCTTGTGCTTGAGATAATTGCCTTAGAAGAGTATGCATCTCATCAAGTTTAGTATCTACCTTTTGTTCTAGGCCTGAATGACTTACCTCATGAACTCCTAGGGTTAGTTCAATTGCTCGTGTACCAAATTGTTGTGCATTTTGAGCCATGTTGGCTATTAAGTCACAAGCATTGGAAGGATTTTTATCAACTAGGGAACCACCAGCTGTAGCATCAATCATTCCATGATCCATGGGGATAAGTACCTCATAGAAGTATTGGATTAATAGTTGTTCACTAATCTAGTGGTGGGGGCAGCTTGAGAAAAGTCTTTTGAATCTCTCCCAGTATTCATAAAGGGTCTCTCCTTGTGATTGCCTAATTCCACAGATTTCTTTCCTAATTGATGCTGTTCTGGAGGCAGGAAAGAACTTCTCCAAAAAGAGTCTTTTAAGGTCATTCCAGCCCCAAATCGTGGTAGGCAAATAGTATATCCAATATTTGGCTACACCATCAAAGGAGAAATGGAAGTCCCTAAACTTAATTAAGTCCTCAGACACATTTTGGGGTTTCATAGTGGAGCACACTATGTGAAACTCTTTAAGATGTTTATGAGGGTCCTCACCGGGAAGACCATGGAATTTAGGAAGAAAGTGGATGATACCTAATCTCAGATCAAAGTTGGCTGCTTCCTCGAGATATTGGATGTATGCAGGTTGGTACTCTACATCAGGGGTGGTCAGTTCTTTTAAAGTTCAGTTATTTGGAGCCATGTTTTCTTGGGTTTGATTGGGTTCAATTTTGGATTGATTTATGACCACTTGAGGTTACAATAGGGGTTCCTCAATGTTACTTGATTGACCTTCTCTAGATGCCTTGATTTTAGTGTGAAGTGACTTTTCAATTTCTGGGTCAAATTCAAGTAGTGTTTCTTTACCAGATCGGGTCATGCAATTAAGGTGCGAAGTTTGTTTTTTTTGAATATGGATAAAATCACTTAAGAAGGGTTAAAAGAGAATATAATTTTATAATACATAATTATAGAGAGGAATATGGATAAGAAGAAGATAGAGAGAGAGAGAAAGAACACACCAAAAACAACCAAAAAGAAAGAGAAAACCGAAAACAAAAACAATCAAATAGGGTTGGGGTATTTAAAGGAATACTAATTAAGAAGTAAAATAAATAAATAAAATTAAATAAAGAAAAAAATTATCTTGGCTCCCCAGAAACAGCACCAAAATTTGATCGCGTTGTTGAGCACGTCAAATTAGTTGTTCAATTTTGACTAGAATTTCTGCAGTACAGCAGTGACCCTAGGTCGTCTCTCGACGAAGCGTTAGATCATTCATTAAAAAAAAGAGGATTATGATTATGAAATTAGAAAGTAAAATGAGGTTTTATAGTACGTGTGTTTTATGATAAAAGATGACAATAGAAAATAAAAGCGATAAAACAAAGTAGAAGTTAACTAGATTGATTAAACGTGATCAACCCGGGGTACTCTCATGATGTTTATCCTTCATCGCTTCATGATATAGGGTTATGATATTTTAATCCATGGTTTGTAACACATAGAACCATAATGTTACTGATTTTACACTAGGATACCTCCTAGGGTTCAGTCGAAAACACACAATGATTCACCAGACACCGCCGATGATTGGGTGAATTGTGTTTGACTTCATAACCGAAACTCACCAAGGAAACACATGAAAAACTCGATACGCTGTCCAGGTTTGTATGTTATTTATTTGTGATACCATGACATAAATGTACATGGCCTTGATAGTTCTTATGTGAGTTCAATTGACCAATGTGAACCACATAAACACTTCAATTGAAAGGGGGAAAAGAAAGTGGTGAACGATGTGTGAAACATCACATGAATGGGTACCCCCAAACATGATCATATGAGTTTAGCATGACATACCAGTACATAAATTAATAAAATAAAAATAGAGGATGATTAAAAACAACACAAAAACCTGGAATTCAATATATCATTCAAATGTTACGAACATGAGCTTGGGATTTACATCACGTTCCTCCCCGGGTGATCACAAGGGGTTTAGAAACCTATGGGAGAGGAGGAAGAGAAAGATGTTGGGGTAGAACTTCTCATAGCCTCCAGAAATGATAGGGATTTTGAGAAGACTCCTTGGGGACTCCAAAATGGCAGCACCTTGCCTCCTGCCTGAACTTTCAAATGGGGTGCCCAAGGTGTCTTTTTATGGCCAAAATGGGAAGTGGTTTTGGGCACCCAGATTTTGATAAACCATTTGGATAAAGGTTTTCAGCTATTAGACAGTAGAATCTACCTTTTTAAAAAACATGAAATTTGTATCCCCATGTCTTATCTATCACCACTGTACGTTTTGCACCATTTGGGAAAATACAGCTCGAGATAGTGATAAAATACAGAACGCCACTTTTGACTTTGTGCATATTTGGTGGCTTAGACAGATCAGTTCGGATGGGTCCCTTAGAAGCTAAAGCAGGATTGGGTTCTTTAATATGAAATGTATCCTATTTAATTATGGACTAGACCACAATATTTCATCCCATTTGAATGCACAGATTTTGCGTACTATTTAAAACAGTGGACAGATGTCCATGGATCCATGCAATTTTGGCACATTTTTCTTCCACTTCATCAAGGGGCCTCCAAATCACCTCCAACTACATTGAAATAATAAAAACAAGTAAAATTTACCGTTATAATATTGATTAATATTAATTAATTGATTCAAACATAAAGTGAAATTTATTATTATATTTGGAATATTCATTAGAAATCTAGTTTAAAACAGTAGTGTAAGGGTGGAATAAAACAGTGAACCGTGGTACGATCACTTCTTCTCATAGGCATGCTAATGGATATTGCATCTTCGCATAGCCATGATAATGTGGACCCCTCGATGGTTCGCTCCATGACACCCCCTCACCTCAGCTTTTCTTGTCTCCTCTATGCACTAAGGAGCAGAGGGTACCAGTTATATAAGTACTAGGGGTGCGGAGCAAACCCACCTCGTCCGAGCTGTAGGACGTTAAACTACCAAGAACCTTCGTCCTCAGCACATGACGTTAAACTGTGACCTCACCCCATGCCTCAAACTTGGGGTACCTCCACCTTGGACATTCTCCATGCCCACAGATCTCCACAGGGGATGATATCCTCCTTATGGAAGTGTTTTTTGTCCGTGGAGAAAGGGAAACCATCTCGGTGTAAGCCTGTAGCTTTCTTGTAGGAGGAAACATCCCTGCTCCTCCTTTCTTCTTCGGTCCCCAGGGCCAACAAAGGGAATGATGGGGAATGGTTCTTATCCTTTCTTCGGTCCCAAAGCCCTCTCCCGCTGCACTTTGTCTCCCACAGGCCTCCATCCTGGAGTATGTCCCAACATCTTTGGGCCACTAATCACGTGTAAGCCCCACTCCACTTCCCATGGACACACCTTTTGCAATGTGATCGTCAGGTCTCTACTATCTCTTGTTTCTCACACCGAGCATGACTCACATGGTCTTAGAGTGAGCACTGACCATGACATCTACCCTAGGCCGCCTCAGAGCGTAATCCCCAAACCAGACATCCAAACTATGAGGAATTTGATCCTTGCCAAGTCAGGGTACGTAGGAAGCCTCCCTGAGGTTCAAGCCCACCACCATATATTGGACCCCAAGTCCTCCTCCACATCGGTTCACTGACACCCAGGGCCACCTGAGAGCTTAAGCCCGAAACTAAACTTCCGAACTATGAGGAATTTGATCCTTGACAATGCAGGGTTTGTAGGAAGCCTCCACGAGGTTCAAGCCCACCACCACCCATTGGACCCCACGTCCCCCTCCATGTCGGTTCACTGAAACCCTGAGATGCATCAGAGAATAAGCCCCAAATGCCATGCAACTGAACCTGAACTATGAGGTCTTTGATCCTTTAAAAGGTGAGGTACGTAGGAATCCTACCCGAGGTTCAATCCCACCACCCTATTGGTTATGACCCCCTTCATGTTGGTTCCCACAATTCCGAACTATGAGGACTTTGATCCTTGTTAAGGCAACATACATAGGAAGCCTTTCTGAGGTTCAAAACCAACTCCCAGTTGTCCCGAAACCCCTTCGCATCGGTTCAATATCCCCCTTTTCACCTGAACTATGAGGTCTTTGATACTTGCTAAGGTAAGGTAAGTAGGAAGCCTCCCTAAGGTTCAAGCCCACCACCCATTGGTTCCGACCTCCTTCATGTCGGTTCACCAAATCCTTGGGCTGCCTCAGAGTATAAGCCCTAAATGACCCCATATCCTGAACTATGAGGACTTTGATCCTTGGCAAGGTAGGGTATGTAGGAATCCTCCACAAGGTTTAAGCCCACCACTCTGGTCCAGACCATCTTCACACCGGTGCACCAAGACCACCACCCATTGGACCCTAGGTCCACCTTCATGTCGGTTTGCCCCCATCTCACATGATGTTAAACTATGGACCTCTTTTAGCAGTAAGTCATTGTCACCCCATTCAGTGTTAAGCCGTTATCACTCCTTTCAGTGGTAATCCGTTTTCATTCTATTCAGCGATAATCCTTTTTGACCTTAATCAGTGGTAAGCCGCTGGGACCCTATGCAGCAGTAAGCCATTGCGACCTCATCAGGGGTAAGCCACTGATAGACCCATCCAACGGTAATCCGTTGTGACCTCAATCAGTGGTAAGCAGTTGAAACCCCATCCCGTGGTATGTCATTAACACCTTATCCAACGGTAAGCTGTTGCGATCTCATCAAGTGGTACGCCATTGAAAACCCTAATCAGTGGTAAGTTGTCATCATATGAACTAAGTGGAATTTTATTCCCTCCCATGGGGATACGTAGGAAGTCTCTTCGAGGATCAAGACCAAAACCATCATCATCCTCATGATGGTTCCATCCCATTCACCGTACAATTCACAGAACCTTCCATCATCCATCATGATTCTTACCCAGGCCACCACATTATGGTGGGGTCATGCCACCCCATTCCTTGTTCCAACTAACATCATTCGAGAGACCACCCACACGATGTCCACAATATTGGTGTTCCCTATAGGGGATTCCTCCATCTGATCCACTCTAGTTAGTGTTCTGATCAACCCAATATGTCTCTGCTAGACGTTAATCTTGCGACAAAACCTATGTTAAACATGGGAAGCTGAGGAAAGACTCAGATACATGCCCACGACATATTATTCGCTGCGTTCGATGTGGGATTCCTTGGGCTTCTGCACCCTCAGGAAGCCCTATAATAAGGGACAGAAGACAGACACACCAATACCCCAGTGTCGAGACACGCCAGTTATTCCCAACATGACTACTCCCCTAACCGAAGGTTGCTACCCTGACCAGACCCCTTGGAATGTTCTGAAAAAAGTATTGTAGTTAACTACTGTCCATGAAGATATGGAACCGAGAAGAGTTTCAAGAACAATGTCTTAAGTATATGAGGGAGACTTGGACTAGGTGATGAGTTTTGAGGAGGAATCCACAGAAGGAAGAATCTAAATCCCATCATCCCATTTCGATCAAGGAGCAGACGTCCCTGAATAAGGAGCGGATGCCGCCCACCTTTGGAAAACATGAATGTGGGGAAAGAAAACCCGCACCTCTTTTCCCTGAATGATATGGACACGCACACCCCAGAAAAAGCGTCGGAAATAGAAATGGGGAACCTGACGTGAATTTATTCTCCTCTAAATAGATATCAGTAGTGCTCAAGGTATCAATAGATTGACGTGTCACCGGATCCAACTATCCAGAATCGGTTCCCACAAAGTGAATAGTGGGATTGGTGTAAAACTCACCAGAAGTTGGGGCAGTAGAATGCTAGACATCCCGTTTGGCGACGTTGTTAGCGTGGATCCGTCTTACCTATCAAGGGAGATGGGATGGGTCCGGGAGATTGGTCTTCGATTCCTTTCCTTTCAGCACTAACGAGTTCATCTCCCTGCTTCTCAGGAATCAATATGTTGCCTCAAAGATGCAATCACCACCTGCCCATCTACGCAGGGGTAGGTAGCACCAGCAAAGCTGCTCCGTGTGGCTTAACCTCTTCCGCAACGGCCTCTAAGTCTACGACCTAGGGGAACCCACGCCCCATCTCCCAATAAGAAGTTATCCAATGAAGGGTAATTAACGACCTACATCATTGTTTTGAGGAGGGAATAATCCCATCCTAGGATATGGACCGCCTGGACCTGGAGGCATCTGTGCCTTACCACCAACGCCACCCCTAAGGGATGCATAGGGAACCGTTGCTCCCCACCCCAACATACAACCACTTCGGGAGCCTGTCCCCAGAGCGCCTTGATGACTCCCTGCCTTACGCTGATGAGGTAGGTGACGTCCGACCCAGCCCGGTCAGAGTCCCAATACAAGGGCTCCCAACAAGGGATCCCACTCGGCCATGTCAGCTTCACCACTTGGTCTTTCTGAAGGAGGAGCAGGTAAGATACACACCTGCACCACCAACCCCTATTCGTTCGACCCGACGCTTGCGTTAGGATCAAGCTGAAGAGGATGCCTAACAAGGGGCATCAATGTCAACTACTACTATGGCTTGAGCCACCGCTGACGCATATCATCAGGTCCCTGTATACATTGAGCAGAGGCGCTTGTATGCCCAACTGGGATCGAGACCCAACCGCCCCACGGGCAGGCTGGTTCGACTCTCTTGGTCGCAAGCACGAGCAGTGGTCACCGCGAACCAACTCGCAACAATGCCACCCCATATAGAGGCCCTCCCCATACCACTACCACAGAGAGCGTAGCACTTCCCCGCTTCGAGGCTCGACATGGAGGTCCACCCTGTGCCTCCCCAATTCGAATGAAGGTCTGCCCTGTGGTAGTGATACTCGGTACGAAAGCCTCTCCTGTGCCAATTAAACTGGGTATGGAGTCATTCCTCTTACCCCCGACCACTGATGTAGGGACAGTGACCATCTCGTCTCTGTCCATCATGGGGATCCACCCTATATCCTATCCGCAGCTGGTGAAGATCCTCCTCGCCTCAGCAACCAGAGGGGTGAAGGCCAGCCTTGCCTCACTAGCACCATGCACGAAGGTACTCCCCATGCTTCTACCAGTTATAACAGAGGTTTTTCCCACTCCAGTGCTATCCATGGGGGTCCTCCCCATGTCCCCTTCGATATTTGTCCTGGTTGTCCTCACACCCCGACTTTCTTAGGTGGAAACCCGCTCTGCCCCAACACCAGTGTGGCTGAAGGACCCTATGTTAGAAATCAGCCCTGTCCCTAGGTGCCACCCATGGGAAGTAAGGTGGGTCATCACCACCATAATAAGAATTTTTAGAAGGTTTGGACAGAGATCAAACCGGTCCACTTCTCAGACTCTGAAGCAGAGTACGACTTAGCTCGGGAACCCTCCCCTCACTCGTCCGACTCAAGGGCCGGGGCAGGAACAAGGTGCATAAGCCTAGTACTCCCGGAATGAGAGGTCCATAGGATTCCTGCCACCCTTCCCATGTATATCTAGGAGGATGAAAATCTGGCGACCCCGCAGGTTACAGTCGTGAAATCACCACCATCATCACCAAAAGTGCTCTCTACCTCCACAAGAGATCACATAGAGCTCTTCTAGGGACCAATGGTGGGCGAGAAGCATCGCAGCCTATCACCAGTATCCTTAGACCTTGATCTAGGAACGACAACCATCAGCCCGTCTTACCACGACGTAGCGGCCAGGTCGCTACACTCTTCGGAGGACAACCCAAGATTCGGCGTCTAATTAACCCATTCTCCATATTCTCTACCGGTCGACCTGCCGTCCCAGTGATCCACCTCAGTACTGCCGCCAGTTCCTCAGCCACCCCCAATTGATGAGTGGGGAAATCAGGGGTCAGACCCTAAATTCAATCCGAGGAGCTTCTTGAACATCCTTGCAGTAGATCACTTCCCCGAGAAGTTATGGCCCATGGCAGCACATGATTTCTGCATACCGAAATGCCTCACTCCAGAGGAAGTTGAGTGTTTCCGATATGCCCTATGGGTGAAACATTTTAATCTTCATCATCAGTGCATGGTCTATCCAAGGAGACATGCACGTTTTAAAGACAACAGTGAGCAATGTCGTCTGGTTGATCTGGTCGTGCTCCCTGTGGCCCAACGCCCCGAGTCACTAGGTCTTAGTGAGGCACTCTAGCAGAAATGCATTTAGAGTATCAAGGTACTCTGAAAAATTATCAAGGAGGCTACCCCCCATGTGAAAATATGTGGTTGGGGGCAGTATGATTCCCTCCTCTTCAGTCCTATCTGGTGGTAGCCTGACTCGATTGGCGACATCGAGGACATGCCCCCAGGAAGGGTCACAGTTAACATGGTTGATCTAGTGGATGAGGAGGATGAGTTGGAGCTTCTCGATGAAGACTTACTCCCTGGGGGCATGCCACCACTATTGGATCCACCAGGTAGGGTTACGCGCTATCAGAGAAACCTACTAGGTTTCCCTACGACCACAGAGGCATTGATACTTAACAGGAATTCTGGTAAAGGTGAAGAGCATGTCGGGGTTGCCAAGCACTCTAACCCATCCGCCTCAGTATAGAAGACGGAGGAGGATCCCGAAAAGGCCATGTTGCACCAACAACATGCTGAGTAGAAGAAGTTGATCAACGAAATCCTAGATAAATTCACTGTCGAGCGACAACCCAACTACGGTAATCCTAGTCTAGTGTAGCAGGGGCAGGAACAACTTCCCCTCGGCGAGTTGCCCCTAGGTAACCTTGATCATGCTTCCCCTGCAGACAGGGCTGAAGCTGGAGCTCACGGCAAGAGGGTGCGGTATTTCTCACCAAACCCTCCCGAACGGTGCGATAATCCACGGAATCTAACCCCGGGTTCTCCTAGCTGCCCCGCAGGACACTCCACCGGCCGCTGCACGAGCTTCTGAGCCTATTTACCATGTTGAAGAACCCGACAATGTGCTCGTGGTTAGGGATCCGTAGAAAGACAGGGACCCCCCATCCAGATGATCCTATGGTGACGCTCATAGCCCGACTCAAGGCATTGGAAATGTGGCAGGTGGCAATCCCACCTGATGGTAAGCCATACCTAGCATGGGTGGATGATATGTCGACGCCTCTAGGCTTCGGGAATCCCACCTTCCCCCCCTTTAACGGGACGGGGGACCTGTCACAGACCTTCTCCACTTTAAATCAAGGTGTGGGCCCATGTTAGGGACTCCGGCTTGGAAATAGGCTGCTATGTTCCGCTGTTATGTTCAGACACTAGAGGGGATGACATTCGTCTGGTACAGCCAGCTCCCCATTAGATCCGTAACCAGTTGGGAGGACCTTCACAGGCAATTATTTACCAGTTCAGCTCTACCACCTAGAAAACCAGCATCACAGACCTATTCATGTGCAATCATAGGCCAGATGAGTGAGTTGTGGACTTTATCGCCTGGTGGAAGGGGATTGCATACTCCCTTGATATTGCACTGACTCAGGAGTAATTACTAACGACGTGCGTAGGAAACATCAAGAAAAAACTGGTTCCTTCTCTAATCACCCAGAACTACCCTGGAGGGTTCCGAGACTTCTCCGATAGGGCCCAATGCCTAGAGGAAGCCCGATAATAGGCCAACCTAGCACATATGTTGCCCCTGTAACTCCATCAAGGAGGGCTGCCGAAGCCGAACCCACCGTGGTGCCCCAAACAGAAGCCCCCAGATAACTAGAGTTACTAATAGTGGAACCAACCCCAAAACATCGCAGAGGCCCTCCTCCTCAAGCACGGCCTCCAGCTTAGTAGTGTCTGCCTCAGAATCGGAAAGCACCTCCACATAATGTACCGCCACTGCCCAGGTGGGACAACAAGGCTCTGCCTCCTCAATAGGACCCTCTGGCTCCTCGTTAGTTCCAGGCCTCAAGGGCCCCCTTTCTGGATAAGAGAAACCAGACTTACTTGTTCAATGAGAATTATGTCCCTAGTTACTTCTGTAGCACCTTAGAGTAAAGGATTGTACTTTTTCCTCAGTGCAGAAGGCCGAAAAATGCGAATCTCACTGATTTCCCCAACTACAGCCCCTATCATTGGATTCTGTGGCACACCCTCAAGAAGTTCTATGTGATTAAAGACTGGCTCCAATACCAGGATGATAACAACCTAGTTAGACTAGGATCGGCTCTGACATAAGTGGCAGGTGTCTTTGTAAGGCCAGACAGCAGTAGTGACAGGGAAGGTGAGTAGAAGTAGGTTTTAAACCGCGGGTCCCAGAAGTATGATGACTGTATGGCTCACAAAATAGTTTTTCATGCCCACGGTATCATCTGGGCATGCCTGAATCATACATAGCCTTCAGAAGCTACAACCACCACTTTTGCATCATCATCTCAGACGACCTATTCCCAGAAGAGAAAGCATCGGTGGCGCAAGAAAAAACAATGTGCCCCGCCAATGCCATCGTCATCCCGTACTCTAGATGACTTTATTCCCCCAGAGATGGGGATCCCTCTCAGAATCTGCCCACTAGTGGATGAATCTTCAAGTGACAGTCATGGGTACTCTTTGGTTAATATCGTGGAGTTGGTAAACCTCTATATGACTCCTGACAATGGGGAGCGCCAGACGAACCTCCCCAACGTCCCTAGCCGACGCCAATGTCGGCAGAGTCACGAACATATGGGTTGTTGAGGCACATTAGTTGTCACCTCCATCTAGGCCGTACATGACACCGAGACCAGACATCAGGCCCAGAGCAGAGCTCAGCACGCGCAACCTCTTCATCTGGTGTTGTCAGGATCGCCTCCACTACCATTTGTGTTACTAGATCAGGAGAAACCACTTCGACCGTGCCACGACCTGCATCGCCCCACTACATGCCAATCTCAGTCATCCGGTCCTCATCTAGAAGCTACTCTTCAGGCTTCGACTAGTGAACAATGGGACATGCCCAACACCAGTCAGCCACCGGTCCAGCCGGTAGGGCCCGCTTTGCCTCCTGTCACAGAGTGGCCTCTTATAAGCAGAATATCATGCCTGGAATGGATGTATGATGTCCTCAAGAACCTTGTCAGCATACCATAGAGGCTTTCCATCCTTGAATCCCTTATCTTATTGTCAGATATGCGTGAGTCCCTTGCTGAATCTTTAAGAATCCCCCTCCAGTTTGAGACGTAGGTAGCAGCTGCAGAAGCCTCTCATGTTGAAGTGGTCAAGGACGCTGAATAACAGGCCATCATTTCATTCTCTGGAGAGGATGAAGGCTCCCCCATATAGGGGCACATCCACCCACTGTACATCACTGACCAATTTAATAGTGTGGAGGTTCTCCGCTGTCTTGTTGACACCGGCTCCAAGATCAACCTTATCCCGATGCGGACACTGCGGAAGCTGGGGTTAACCGAAGATGACCTGACTTCCTCCGATTAAAGGATCCAGGGATATGACAAGACATAGAAGACCCCAGTCAGCAAGATCCATTTGAATACCCAGTTCGGTGACCTAGTTTCCAGTACCATGTTTATGGTTGTCTCCCAGGACACCGCGTACAATGCATTGATGGGAAGACCATGGCTCCACCTGCACGCGGCAGTCCCCTCATCATATCATCAGTGACTCAAGTATTCCCTTAATGGTCGATTAGGAATACTCAAAGGTGATGCATCTTTTTTCACCTCTTGTGAAGCCCGCTACCTAGAATGCTGACTATTACAAGAGCAAGGATAAGCAGATTCTGGCAAGTGAGGTTGAGCCTGCCACGATCACAACTGACCCCTGGGCAGGTTTGGATGATTCCTACGTCTTTTCAATCCATCGATTATAGGCCACAACCCCCAATATGGGGAAATTCTTTGTTGTCTCTGGTAAAATAGGGAAGCATATTACCTAGTCCATGGGACGATGGAAAATCATGTTGTACTCCTACACAAACCAGGATCTGGTGATCCCAGAGCCTCCTACCCCCATACGGTATAGGGATGTCCACCCCATGACAACAGAAGTACAACATACATGTCTATTTCACCGGTATGGGATTAACCAGCTCAAGATGACACACCGCTATAGCTTTGATATCATCAGGCGTGGCCCCTTGGGCCGAACACATGATAGGATCAGATTGACTGCCTTCATCACTATGGTCTCAGTGGCCTCTGAATCTCCAGATATTCTGTTTACTGCTATCCAGGTTGGTACCAGCCTCCCGTTAGGTTCTCCAACCTAGAGGAAGCTTCTCCTGCTGGAAATCCCTCCTCCGCAAGAGAAGAAGAGGATTGGAGGTTGCTCCCCCAACCTTCGAAGAAGGCGTTTCCTCCACAGTTGATGAACTGGTATAGCTGAACCTTGGTAGCGAGGAAGATCCGAGACCCACATTGATTAGTTCCTCAATGTCCCTCAATGAGAAAAAATGGTACATAGATTTTTTGAAACAACACCATGACGTGTTTTCCTAGAGTTACGAGGAGATGCCAGGACTAGATCCTCAAGTAGATGTCCACTGCCTCGGTCTCGCGACAAATCATTGCGGGTTCAAGGAGCCTCCCAGGAAGATGCACCCTTCTCACAGATCCATGGTCAAGGCCGAATTTGAAAAGATCATCATAGCCAACTTCATCAAGGATGTCTAGTACCCCAAGTGGCTAGCCAACATTGTGCTAGTCAGGAAGAAGAATGGACAGATCAGAGTCTGCATCGACTTCCGAGATCTCAACTGTAACTACCCAAAGGATAATTTTCCCCTTCTAGTGAAAGAATTGTTGATCGACGCTACGACTAGGTTCCAGACCCTCTCCTTTATTGATGGTTACTCCAGAAATAACTAGATCCAAATGGCCCCTGAGGATGAAGAGTATACAGCTTTTAGGGCACCCCAAGGTACTTTATATTACCATGTTATGCCTTTTGGCCTGAAGAATGCAGGTTCCACCTATTAGCGGGCCATGCACCGCATATTCAAGCCAATCCTTGGTACATTGGTGGAATGTTATGTGGACGATCTGGTGGTCAAATCTCGTCAGTGCCAGGACAATCTCCAAAACCTTGATAAAGTGTTTGGCTTCCTCCATTCCCACCATCTGAATATGAACCATCTGAAATGTGCCTTCAGAGTTACCTCTATGACATTTTTTGGATTTGTTGTCAGGTACCGGGGCATCGAGATCGACCCAGAGAAGATCAAGGCGACCAGTCAGATGCCTCCCCTGAGTAATATTTGGTAGCTTCGTGGTTTCCAAGGCCACTTAGCCTACATATGCCAATTCATTGTGAATCTGGCTGGCAAGTATAAGCCCTTTTCCTGGCTCATGAAGAAAAGATCTTCCTATGAATGGGATGAAGGGTTCTAGACCACGTTCGAGGAAATCAAGCAGTATCTGCTCTAGCCTATGGTCTTGATGCCACCCATCCTTGGAAATCCACTAATCCTATACGTGACTGCCCTGGAACGATCTCTAAGTGCCCTTCGCACCCAGAAGAACAATGAGGGGATGGAAAACAGTCTCTAGTACCTTAGCCGCATACTCATCGATACGGAGACCAGATACTCCCTCATCGAAAGAAGCTACCTTGCACTTGTATTTGCTATGAAGAATTTGCGACATTACCTGCAGAACCACAAGGTACAACTGGTCTCTCAGGTAGACCCACTAAAGTACATCTAAATCTGGACCATGTTGACAGGCCAACTAGCATGATGGGTAGTAATCCTCTAGCTGTTTGACATCAGGTTCATGCCTCATAAGGATATCAAGGGACAAGCATTGGAGGATTTTCTTACTGCCCATACAACCCCTACAGACTAGTCCCTGGACTTGGATTTCCCTGATTAAGCAATCCTCTCGGTAGATCATGCCATCCCATGTTGGAAGATGCACTTTGATGGTGCCTCCTGAAGACCCACCGACATGAGGCTCAATGATACTAGGCTTAATAGAGTGGGCCTGAGTATTGTCTTTATTCCCCTGGTGCAATCCATTCTGTCGTACTCATTATTATTTTCAGAAGGCTGCAACAACAACGAGGCAGAGTTTCAGGCTCTTATCACTAGCCTCGAGATGGTCCTCGAGATTGATGTGCCCCATTTACATGTGAAAGGGGATTTTGAACTAGTCATCAAGCAAGTCAACGGTGGATATATAATCAGAAAGCCAGAGCTTGTACCATTGTTGGAGTGAACCCTCCAGCTAATGACCCAGTGTCCATCACGGTCGGAAGTTACTCATGTCCCTCGATCTCAGAATGGTCGAGCTGATGCCCTGGCCAGCCTGGCTGCATCACTTGCAGAACCTGAGTAGGATGATCTGATTATATATGTGGCACATCGGAGAGTCATTTCTCCCGTCACCCCATATGATGACCACGACATGAGGGTAAGCCATCTTACTGCGAAATCCTCCACATTAGGACCCTTGGGTTCTTCAGATGAAGCTGTTGAAGCGACTCCTGACTAGAGATCCCCCTTTTTTGAGTATCTCTAAAATAGTTACCTCCTGACTGATCGGGCCGACTGCGAGCGAATACGACGCCGCGCACTGCAGTTTACCCTCTAGAGTGGTCCAAGTCTTGATCAGATCCCCTAAAAGAATGGTTTTGATGGTGTTCTCCTCCGTTGCATCCAAGGAGTCGAGATTTCTCAGGTCATGCAGGAGGTTCACACTGGTTCCTGCAATGCCCACCAGGCTGGGCCAAAGCTGTCCCATAAGATCTGGAGACTGGGGTACTTCTGGCCCTCCATGATCCATGATTGTATCGAGTTCGCAAAGAGATGTCACACATTCCATATTCATGCTAACTTCATGCATCGTCCGCCAGAACCTCTCCACTCCACTGTGTACTCTTGGCCATTCGTTATGTGGGGACTCGATGTTGTGGAACCATACTTACTGGTGAAATCTCACCAATGCGGGTTCATCCTGACCGCCACTGATTTATTTTCCAAGTGGGCAGAGGGAGTTCCGCTCAAGGAGGTCAAGGCCCATTCTATCGTTGACTTCTTGAGTTCCAATATCATCTACCAATTTGGGGTCCCTCACATCATCCTCACCGATAACAACACCAACTTCCATGCATCTGAGTTAATGAAATTTTACGCCAAGTATAATACCCGTTCAAAGCATACCTCCCACTATCACGTGCAGGAAAATGGAAAAATAGAGGCATTCAACAAAACCCTCTCTAACATTTCATAGAAAATGGTTGGTCACAACAAGAAGAGTTGGTCAGAAAAGATCCCCAATGCCCTCTAGGCTTATCGGACGACAAATAATAATTCCACCCAGGTGACTCCATATTCCCTGGTGTACGGAGCTGAGGCCATTCTGCCCATCGAGATCTAGCTAGCTTCGTTACGGATAGCGGTCTCAGACCAGCAGGAACTAGATAAGGTAGCCAAAATTCATCTGGATGAATTGGAAGCACATGATGAGAATATGCTTTGTGCCCTACACAATCTGAAAAGGCACCAGAATAAGATAGCTGGAGCCTTCAACAAGAAGTTTCACCTCTTCTCTTTTCTGCAAGGTGACCTGGTATTGGCCCTTCGGGCGCTAATGATCCCTGGAAGGAAACCACCAAAGTTAGGGCCCAAATGGGAAGGACCTTACATAGTTCACAGGGTTTAACCCAATGGAGCATACTCCCTGGTGACTATGGATGGTGAGCGTATAGATCCTCCCACCAATGCCAAGTTCCACAAGAAATACTTTTCTTGAGCATGATAGTCTTGGACAACCTTAAACTGGACAGTCCTGCATGACCCTAAACTGCATGCTAGTCCTGTAGGACCATAAACTGGATGGTCCAGATGATCCTAAACTACATGCTGGTCCTGCACGACCATAACCTGGATGGTCCCGCATGACCCTAAACTACATGCTAGTCCTGCACAAACTTAAACTGGACGGTCCCGCATGACCCTAAACTGCATGTTGGTCCTGCACGACCTTAAATTGGATGGTCCTGTATGACCCTAAACTGCATGCTGGTCCTGCATGACCATAAAATGGATAGTCCCGCATGACCCAAAACTGCATGCTAGTCATGTACGACCTTAAACTAGACGGTCCCAAATGACCCTAAACTACATGCTAGTCTTGCATAACCTTAAACTGGATGGTCCCGCATAACCTTAGACTACGTGATGATCCAGCATGACCTTAAACTGTCCAATACTACATGACTTTAAACTATGAATCATCCCATAAGATTTTAAACTGCACCCTTTGAACTATGTTTATCTTGATTCCCATCCTGATGGGATACATAGGAATGCTCAAGCATTTCATCTTGATCCTAACCCCTAAATTATTCTCTCTGACTATTTCCCCAGGGTATAGTTCTCTAGGGGGGTATTTGCATGATATTGTGTAGGCTTCCTTAGCCCCACTCATACATAGATTATAATGATCGCACTATGTTCCCACTCCCCGTTCTTTTATCCTCCCATGTTTTCACCGTATGATGTTAAACTGCATGGCCTTCAAGAACTATGTATGGCTTGATTCCCATCCTTATGGGATATGAAGGAATGCCCAAAAATTTCGTCTCTTGGCCTATCCCAAATGCCAAAATCTTGCCCTTGGGTCAAGACATATGGTAGGGGTGCAGAGTTTTTCCTCAATTCACGTCGAGCTAACCTCGATCCGGCCATGTGTCCCGATCCCTAGAGACGTTCTCCTTTTTTATAGATGGGTACAACTATGCTTCACTCACTCCTTTGATCGGGACTCCATCATCTTCCCCGTCTAGAAGGGCCCCCAAATAGTATGGATGCTAGGATTAAGGGCTCTCTTACCACTTTGGGCCAACACCCTTGCAGATGTTGAGCCACAAGCCGATACAATTCCCGTGTTATGAATATGGTCAGCGGTTGATGCTCAATTGTTGTTCCCATTTCAGGTCACTATAGGTACAATGTGTTTCGAACATGGTCAATAGTTGTCCTATGATGTTGGAACCAACCCAAGATGTCCCAAACATTGAGTGTAGTGGTTCATTCAACCTCATTGTATCTCCAGGCGACGAACTCCCTTCGGGAAAAGCTAGGTTTTTGACCCCCAAATGATGCAGAGAGCTGAGACCGGCTCCTTGTTTCCCACACCGAGTGCTGCTCACGTGGTCTTAGGAGTTGTGATGAGGTGGTAACCGTACAAGAGGATGTATGGCCTTCCATTGGAGGCCCAGCCTAAGGACCCTTGGCATTTTTAGGCCCCCGGCCCAGGTTCTCTCTTATCAGAGTGTACGATGTGGTATAGGATTATGTCCTCATTCACAACGGGTTACTCACTACGCCGTACACCTCCCTTGTGTTGGGTATTTTTATCCTCTCTTCGTCCTCACTACAATATATGAAACTGCAAACTGTTCGTGCCTTCCTGACCGAGGCCCAAACTTAGGGCCCTTGGCCTTCTTGGGCCCCAGCCCAAGTTCTTACCCAGAGTGTACGGTGTGGTATGGGAAAAATTCCTCATTCATTTCGGGTTACTCACCGTTCCTTACACATCCCCAGATGAGATACATTATCCTCTCTTCGTCCTCACTGCAAGACATTAAACTGTAAACTGGTCAGACCTTTCCGACTGAGGCCCAGCCTCAGGCCCCTTGGAATTTTTAGGGCCCCAGCCCAAGTTCCTATTTAGGGTTGTATGGTGTGGTATAGGGTTATGTCCTCATTCATGTCGAGTTATTTTCCATGTCGTACACTCCCCTCGTTAGGGTATCTTACCCCTATGTGCGGTTACAGAACTATGTATGGCTTGATTCCCATCCTCATGGGATACATAGGAACGCCCGAGCATCTCATCTTTAGGTCCAGCTCCATCATGGCCCCTGGACCCGCATTCCCCCAGATAGGGTTATATGGTGTGGTATGGGATTCTTATCTCACTCACATCAGGTGTTGTAACAACCATTCCATTTACCTCCTCCTCCAAAGGGTTTTCCATCTTCTTGTGTTATCCTCATCTTTTCAAATCAGTTGCTCCCAAGATGAGACCCTTGGTCCTCTTTGGTGATTCACCAATGTGCATAAGGGTTCTCAGGTTTAATTCCTGGAATATCGGACTCTACTCAGACATGATTTCACCAGTTTTTTAGGCTTCATGTTCTCCCTCATTAGGGATTCCATCACCTTTCACACCCAAAGGGACCCCCAAATGGCATGGATGCTAGGCCTAAGGGCTCTCCTACCATCACGGGCCAACATCCTCGAGGGTTTCAGACAACAAATCTATACAAGTCCCACATTGTGAATTTGGTCAGTGGTTGGCGCTCATTTTTTCCCCATTTTAGGATAACGCAATATGGTTGTTGTGTTTCAAACACGGTCAACAGTTATCGTTCATCATCACGCCAACCCCATTGAGCCCAAAATGTTGGTTACATGATTCACATCCTTTTCCACCTCACCATGACCAAGTAGAACTTCAAAACTCTTGGTACTGTTATTCGGTGTGCATCCGCACCTTAGAAGGAAAAAATCCGTGATGAGGCAATCATTTAGGGTTCCACCAATTTTCCCTTGGTATGTATCTCACGTATTGTAAATAACTTATCCGCCCTTGTTTCCTACACCGAGTTCAACTCACGTAGGCTTATGGATTGGGTTAAGGTCCGCCTTTACCTGGGATAGTCCTGCCTCTCCATGGTCCATGTTCTAAGACCTTAAACTAAGATCTTTTCATATTTCCCATTCAAAGAACTACGTATAGCTTGATTACCATCCTCATGGGATACGTATGACTACCCGAACATCTAGACTTCAGGTCCAGCTCCATATCTCATATATCTTCCTTTCACCTCTTCCCCTTGGCCTACCATTTCCCGGGGAGGGGATTATATGGTGTGGTATGGGACTATGTCCTCACTCACGTCGGTTTTTTAAAAACCACGCCAGAAACCTCTCCCTCTTGAGAGTTTTCTATCCCTATATTATATACCCATCCCTTAAAATAGGTTACTATCAAGTTGAGCACCCTCCTCAACCTTTTTCAGTGATGCACTAATCTGTTTAAGAGTACTCTGGTTCAACATTTGGAGTTTTGGATTTTGCGTGGACATGCTTTCACCCATTTTTCAGGCTTCGTGTTCCCCTTCATTTGGGCTTCTATAATCTTCAACACCCAAAGGGACCCCCGGAATGGCATGGATTCTAGGCCCAAGGGCTATCCTACCATCACTAGCCAATGAAATAGAGGGTTTCTGACAAAAAATCGATACAAGTCCCATGTTGCAAATATGGTCAGTGGTCGATGCTCATTTTTTTTACTCATTACAGGCTAATGCGATATGGATGGTGTGTTTCGAACACTGTCAACAGTCATCCTCAATCATCATGCCAACCCCTTTAAGCCTTGAATTTTGGTTACATGATTCACATCATTGTCCACCCCATTATGTCTAAGTAGAACTTTAACATTCCTGACACTATCCCTCGGTGCGCATTTGCACGTTAGGAGGACAAAGCCACGGTAAATGCATCATTTGAGTCTCCACACCAACTTCCCTTCTCCTTGGTCCGAGCTCTAAGACCATAAACTAAGACCTATTTTAGAACTATGTGTGGCTTGATTCCCATCCTTATGGGATGCGTAGGATCACCCAAACATCTCATTTTCGGGTCTGACTCAATTGGGAGCGAGTTTCTCCTACCCCTTACCCTCTTACCTCTATTTAGGCCCCTTGACCTCAGGTTCCTCTCTTGGAATCACATACGGTGTGGTATGTGATTATGTCCTCATTCACATCGGGTATGTTTTATTTCCCCGTGCACATTCCCCCGTCAGCCTCGTTTCTACTACATCTATGCCACATGATGTTAAAAGGCACGCATGGTCCCATCACATGACCCTAAACTGTGACATTATCATCCTGGCCGCATGACAAAAAATGGCACTGCATCGTGATGTCCTCACTCAATGGGACACCATGTTTGGTATCGGTCACACACAATACCATTTGTCAATGGATGGCACTGGTACCTTACCATGCCACATCTTAGAACTACGTGTAGCTTGATCCCCATACTCATGGGGTATGTAGGAACGTTCGTGCACCTTGCCTCAAGCCCAACTTAACTCTCGTTTTTGGTCCCTTGGCCTAAATCCTTCCCAGGGAACACATGGTGGTTGGAGCCCTATGTTCCCATTCACGTCGGGTTTTATAATTACCCCACTGAGTGTCTCCCACGTTTCCTACCATCCATGGTCTGAGCTCTCAGACCATAAATGGAGACCTATTTTAGAATTACGTACGGCTTGATTCCAATCCTCATGGTATATATAGAGACACCCAGGCATTTCACCTCGGGTCCAACCCCAAGAATCATAAATCCTATTTCTCCTCATTTCCGAACCCCTGTCCTGAGCCCTTGTGGGGAACCACATAATTGAAGCTTTGACCTAAACAAGTTCGGGATGCCCCATGATGACATTGGGAAGTGACATCTCCCTCGCCAGAGAGGTCATGTCTAAAAGAAGGAATGATCCATGATCAGACTGATGTGCCCCTCTAATGTGCTTCCTCCACGATGGCACAATTTCAAGAGTGTTTGATTCTGTTCAAACAAACCATTACTCCACATTCCACGCTTGTCGTGCCCCTTATTCGGACCCTCTCCCCCTTTCATGTCTAAGGGAACCCCCTAATAGTATGGATTCTCAGCCTATGGCCCACCTATTGTCTTGGGACAACGTTCCGGAAGACTAACAGATGACATTTGGAGTTAGGCCTCATGTTTCGAACATGGCCAGTGGTTGGCCTTCATTTGCTATCCCCACTCCAGGATAACATAATAAGGATACTGTGTTTCGAATACTGTCAACAGTTATTCTTTTTTGTCACGCCACCCCCACAGTGTTCTGAATCCCGGGTATCATTATTCACACCTTCCATTCCCCTGTTTGTATTCATTCCAACGCCCCTGGCGTTACTCTGTTCGTTCACAAGAGCACACTGGGAAAAATGTAATTCAGCTATTCTGAGAGCCTCATTCTGTAGTCAGGTTTCTCCCATTTCCTCCTGGAAATCTAGGCTGGTTGTTCAAACCCTGGATTCCTGAAGCCTGGTTTTCACTCCTACATTTGAATTGGGGTGATAATGTGGTCATCCATTGTTTCTCACATCGGGACCGACCCACATGAGCTTAGGGAAAGATCACATGATGCTCCATGAATGTCATAAGAATGCAATAAACCAATATAAAAAATGGAACTCATGGATGTTACAACATCAAATAGTCAAAGCATGAAAGTATGTTTGAGGGTTTGTAATCATTACAGTACCTGGGGGTCGACTTCCCCCATGGATGGGTTGACCTCTTCAAAAGAGCGTAGCAGCTCCACCACCCTCTGGATAGTGGTGTCCAGGTGTTGATGCCACCTGTTCAGCTCCTGCTCCTCCTTGGAAGTGAGAGGGTACAATTCGTTAGCCGAAATATGGTCCCACTCCACGTCGGTCCAGATGGTAGTCATCTCCTCAGAATCTCACTTCAGACCCTCTTTGTCTTTTTCCAGCTGGGTCTTCAATCGCAATATTAGCTCAGATTGCACGTTGACGGAGGTCAAGTGCTGGTCCGCCTGATTCTGTAGCCACTGAACCTCATCTTCAGCCTCCTAGATCTTCTTGATGTTGACCGCCTTTTTCCACTACCAGCCCACACCAATGCCACGATCATACTCCTGAATGATTTCCACCATTAGATCTTGGACGATCATTTGAGGACTCTGGGAATCCACTCCTCCAGCACACAGTTCATGCAGTCATGAGTTAAGTATGTCCACATCATCCAACTATAGTGATTGGGGGTGTTGTTGATGAAGCGTGTGATTAGCTTCTATGATCGGCGACAGACTATCTTTCTATACTCTTCGTTAGAGGCCGTCTCGTCCCAGTCGGCATGATTAGCAGGCTCATACGCAGGGAACACCCCCGGAACTCTTCAATCGGGTCCACATCTGGTGTTTGATCGGGTGTGGTGGGATCCTGATTATCTGATCGAACCTCATCATCGTATCCTACCTCGATAATCTTGGGTTCATCCCCACTGACAGTCCCACCAGTGATTGGGAGAACCACCGCTAGGTTGGTTTGGACCTCCTCTTCCACGACCACCGGTATTCCCCTAGGGAGGACGCCACCAGAAGCCCCGACCAACCTCGCCAAGGTAGCCCACACCATTTGAAGAATTGTATGCACCAAAAAAGGACATGGACACTAGTAAATATGGTTTGGGGATGAAAATCATAAAATTGGTGGAGGGGACCTATAGAGATTGAATACTTGGTCTCGGTCTTGGGATGATGTCGTCGGGACCCCAAAGAACGACCCCCCATATATGGTCGGAAGGCCTGAAAACTCCAAAGGGGTCACCTCAGGTGTTCTAGAACTGCTGGACACAGTAATAGATGCAGTCGCAGGCATGGATCCCAAAGGTCTCTCATCTGCATCCACTGAGGGACGAGAAGGAGTTCTATGTATGAGACCCTCCTACATGGTTCAAATGTTAACAAGGAGTCTAGAATGACCTCAAATCAAGTATCGAAGATGGGGGTTTCAGATTTTTACCTCAAGGGCCTCTGCACACTCTTCATGGTCTGAGTCTTGACCTCCAACTTTTCCCTCCTCTAACGGGCTCCCTCTCCCAGCCTCGTCTCCCCAGGAGGACTCTTCTGATTCTTCCATCAAAGGGAAGCGTTCTCTCAAATCAGTGGTCGACAACTGTGGAGGAGTAGTGGGATCGTGAAACACTTTGACTCGATATATCATTAGAGAAGGGGAATCCTGGGAATGCACAAAGTCCTCTAGCTCTATCAGGTACTACTCTGCCTCCGCTTGGGGCACCGCAAAGCCGGTCTGAATATGGCCTATCCCTGGTAAATCCATCCTGAGATGGTTCAGGTGCTGCCACATCTCAGCGGGGTTGAGGAATTACCTGTTGAATTCATAGATGTCCTAGGCCTCTAGGAAGACAGCACCCTCCGACATATCGATATGGCACAACAGCTTCCCCGGATCCTAGGTAGGTATCATGCGGAATCCTCTCGACGACCTCCCCTTTGGATGGCTCTATTCTGCTAGAACCGTCGGGTCTGCTACCGCTACAGAGTCTGTGGCTGCTGCCTCACCCTCAACTGGTGCAGGCCTCACAGCCTTGGTGGCCCTGCCACCGTGGGATGCCCTTTCCGCCTTACGGACGCGACCCCGAGGCTGGGGAGGTTCGCCATCACCGACCCGAATGGTTGGTTGCTTCAACATCTCCCATGGATAAGCTTCCTCCCAACTCTGGGCATATTCCTTTACCAGTCTGAGGATGGAAGTCGGTGGAGGCAACTCATTCCACATTTTCCATCTTCCCGCGTGAACATGAGCCACATATGCCTCATCACGAGCGTATGTTCTTCATAGGACACCTCCAGATAGACCTATGGGGTTAGTCACTGCATACACCAGAATTTCCTTTCAAACTAGTGTGGGGTATATGGCTCAAAGAGGGGCTCATGGTCAACCCTCACCACCAAGATTCCACCTCAAAAGTCTAGGAGATAGGCCCGGTGCTCTTACCCCCCCCCCCATGACCGTCATCAGTAAATACCCCCGTCGGTAATGGAAACATGTAGAAATTGAATTCCACCACCCTCCATACATGGTCCAAAACCAACAGTGCGGTCAGCTTAGTTGGAAAGCTCCCAACAGCGTTCAGGATTGATGGGTAGAAGTTTGAGCCTGGAGGAAAGATAGGGTTCAGGTATTCGTAAACCCCCCCCAGGTATGTGCTGCTATACTCCCATACAGGTGGTATAATGGCCCATATACCCTCTACAACCATTTTCTCTCGTTGATATGACACAACACCTTATACATATATGCAAGAATCAGGATTCCGAGGTTGACCCACCCTCATGTCACCAACATGGATGCCATGATGAATGTGATTAGGTGTAATCCAATGTTGGTATCCCTCGCTGGTAGGATCCAACCACAGATCAGAGCTGCGATGAATACTGCCATCCTGACTATTGGCTATTTCTCGGTGCTGACACAAAATCCCCACGTCTTCCACTAGCTGTCCTCCAAAACC
Organism: Viscum album; assembly: GCA_963277665.1. Classification (NCBI taxonomy): domain Eukaryota; kingdom Viridiplantae; phylum Streptophyta; class Magnoliopsida; order Santalales; family Viscaceae; genus Viscum; species Viscum album. The sequence continues at coordinate 45,483,537 of OY728130.1, read as the reverse complement.
CGCCAGTATGTGTATTCCTTGCCCCGTTAATCCCCCTTAGGTAAGGTCCAATGCCTCGCTGGAAAGTGCCTATTTTCTGGGAAGTTTAGGAATTGTTTGAACCACCGCCTAAAGTGGACATCCCTTACTACCTCCTTTTCCTCCCCAGGCACAAGCTCCATCACTGCCATCTCCAGCTGTGACATTTGCTCTGGATCCTCCCATGAACTCATGACAGGGAGGAATTCGTTGTAAATCTCCCCCAGTATCGGGACCCCTGAGATTTGGTGGACATCCCACAAGCTGATATCGACCTCCACATGGTGTAAGTGGAAGGTATTGGTCCTCGAAGAACATCTTATCAATAGCTCTGGTATCATATTTTTCGGTTGATATATATGGAATTGAGAGGCCCAGGCCACCTCATACAAACCCACTCTCCTCAGCCCAGCTCTAAAATCCTCACACTAGGCGCTTACCCAGTAGGCCCAGGCCCAATCGTCTGTGAAGTTGCCCCCCTGGCGGATGTACCATTCCCCAGACCACCCCTTCCTCAGGTTCATCAAGGCTGCCTTTATTATCATGTGGTACAGAGGAGGAGACATCTCCAGATGAAACACCTTCCTATCGACATTATTCAGGTGGTTGTATAAGCATTCAGCATTGACGGGTGTGAAATCCTCTCGGGCATGGACATCAGCCGCCCTGAACCATCGACACTATCACAGCGTGCTCCTGAATCAATAAGCCGGTTCATCCCTTCTTTGTTCAGGGATGAAGACGTCATCCCTTAGCCCGATTCCATACAAGGGAAACCCCCTACACAGTGGGTAGTTCTTCTGGATCTCTGATAGCAGCTCCACCAATGAACTATGGTCCGAGTGGCCCCGTACCAACTCCCCTAGATCCAAACTATTTGCCATCTCATCCCTTTGGGTGGCATCCGCAAGAACCCCCTTGACAGCTTCTTGGTGAGCCATTCAGATTTAGAGCTTGGAAGATTCTAGGGTTTGTTCGACAAGCTCGTGCGCAGAGAGTGTTCACAAAGCCAGTTTGTGGAGAGAGTTCTAAAATCCCATTCATGGAGCCCTGCCCACACCTTCAAGCGTGTGATCATGAAGTGCTGTAGTGGAGTAAAAAACTCACTGTGCATCGCGAAGCGAAGTCCTGATTAACAGAGAGCAGCCTCGGAGTACGCGGTGTTTTGTGAATCGAGAGCACTAAATTCCAAAATCATAGAGACGAAAAGAGACAAAAGAGTGTTCAGGTCCCCTATTTATAGGAGAGGGACCCTCGGAGCTCTGCGGCACATCCTGATTGAAGCCATATTCAAGGCGCGTCCGGCCAGAGCTTTGTTTTCCCGCTTGGCGAGCCCTCTTCACGAGGTAGCTTCGCGAATAACCTAGGATTTTGGCGATTGACCCTCAGACTTCGACCATTGATTTTCCATGGCTCCAAGTTTGAGGGGGGGGGGGAATTTTTTGACGCCAAAATGTTGGAATGATAAGAAGACACAAAACCAATGGATGCCTCATGAAGCCAATTCACAGAGAACCAGTCGCACCACGCCACCGTGAATCAAGGAGGCTGTAACGCTCTGCGACCACCCTTGACGTTTTCAACCCTCCATGAATCAAGGAGGCGGCAATGCTCCGCGATCGCATTTGATGTTCGCAACGCGCCGAAGAGAAAATGAATTACTATTCGTGTAAAGAAAGAACTACTTCTCGGTGCCTATCCCCTATAAATATCGACCTCCCCCCAAGTTCAGAAGGGGGAAAATTTGACCTTTTGACTTCCTAGCTCCCAAATCGCAAAGTACCCTCTACTCTGCGTACCATGAACTGTGCGAGTTACTTCTGATCTACAAAGTGCCTCCGCTTTCTCTCGTTTTGATCCCCTCTTCTGAGAGGGATGCCTTTCACGGAACCTAAGGGCCTCCTTGAAGGAAGGCTATCCACAAGGGGACCTGGATCATCGCGGAGATTTAATGCTTCATGAAACACCCTTCATGTACAAATGATCCACATTCTAAGGTAGAGTCACTGTACTTTGTGAAGCACATTGCTTCACGACACCTTGCTTCACGAGGCACCTTTGCTCCATGAGGTGGTGCTCCGCGAATTCCTTTCCACTTCACAAAGCAACTCTCATATGCACCTTTGTCTTATGCTTAGGCTGAGGCACCCCACTTCACAGAGCACACCCCTTTTTAAGTTCCCTTCACCATGCGGAGCAACAGATCTTCACAAGGCCCCTGCCTATGAACCCCTCTACTTTGCAATTCATTTTCCTGTGTGACCCTCCAGGTTTGCACGATGTGATTTTAAAGTCCCTTGGACAATACCGACTGTAGCGTTTCCTCACCTTATGCTTCTTCACATAGGCACGCTAATGGCTATTGATTCTTTGGATAGCCACACTAATGTGGACCCCCCTGATGGTCCGCTCCATGAAAACCCCTCAAAATGGATTTTCTTGTCCCCTCTATGCACCTATTAGTAGAGGGTACCAGTTATGTATGTCCTAGGGGTGCAGAGAAAACCAACCTCGTCCGAGCTGCAGGATGTTAAACTGACAAGCACCTTCGTCCTCAGCACATGACGTTAAACTGTGACCTCGCCACGTGCCTCAAAAACAGGGTACCCCCACCTTGGACATTATCCATGCCGACTGGTCCCCACATGGGATGATATCCCCCTTATGGAAGTGGAATTTGTCCGTAGGGAAAGGGAAACTGTCTCAGTTTAATCCCATAGCTTTCTTGTTGGAGGCAGCATCCCTGCTCCTCGTTTCTTCTTTGGTCCTGAGGGCCAGCAAAGGGCGTGATGGGGAACGATGATTCTCCATTATTCGATCTCAAATCCCTCTCATGTTGCACATTTTCTCCCATAGGCCTCCATCCTAGAGTAAGTCCCAAACTTTTTGGGCCACTAATCACACATAAGCCCCACTCCACTTCCCACGGGCGCATCTTTCATGAGATGATCGTCATGTCTCTGCTATCTCTTGTTTCTCACACCGAGCATGAATCACGTGGGATTAGAGTGATCAACGACCATGACATCTACCCTGGGACACCTCAGAGAATAATCCCAAAACCATACTTCCGAACTATGAGTACTTTTATCCTTACCAAGGCAGGGTACGTAGTAAGCCTCCATGAGGTTCAAGCACACAACCATCCATTGGACTATAGGTCCTCCTCCACGTCGGTTCACCGAAACCCTGGGCCGCCTCAAAGCGTAAGCCTCAAACCACACTTCAAAACTATGAGGAATTTTATCCTTTCCAAGGTAGGGTACATAGGAAGCCTCCACGAGGTTCAATCCCACCACCATCCATTGGACCCCAGGTCCTCCTCCACATCGATTCACTGACACCCTGGGCTGCCTTAGAGCGTAAGCCCCAAATGCCACCCAACTACACCTGAAATACAAGGTCTTTGATCCTTGATAAGGTGATTTACATATGAATCCCTCCCCTCCTAAGGTTCCACCCAACCACCCAATTTGTTCTGTCCCCCTTCACGTCGGTTCCCACACTTCCGAACTACGAGATCATTGATCCTTATTAAGGCAAGGTACATATGAAGCCTCCCTGAGGTTCAAGCCCAACACCCAGTTGTCCCAAAAAACCTTTGTGTTGGTTCAATATCATCCTTTTCAACTAGACTATGAGGTATTTGATCCTTTCTAAGGTAAGGTACGTAGGAATCCTTCCCGAGTTTCAAGCCCACCACCCAATGGTTATGACCTCCTTCACGTTGGTTCGCCAACACCTTGGGCCGCCTCAGAGCATAAGCCCCAAATGCACCCGTATCTTGAACTACGAGCACTTTGATCCTTTCCAAGTTAGGGTACGTAGGAATCCTCCACGAGGTTCAAGCCCACTGCTTCGGTCCCAACCATCTTTATGCTGGTGCACCAAGCCCACCACCCATTGGACCCTAGGTCCACCTTCATATCGGTTTCCCCCATCTCGCATGACGTTAAACTATGGACCTCTTTCAGCGGTAATCCGTTGTCACCCCATTCTGTGATAAACTGTTATAACTCCATTCAGCAGTAAGCCATTTTCATTCCATTCGGTGGTAATCCGTTGTGACCTTAATCAACGGTGAGGAATTGTGACACTATGCAGTAGTAAGCCATTGCGACCTCATCAGTGGTAATCCAATGACAGCCCCATCCAGTGGTAAGCCGTTGTGACCTCCATCAGCGGTAATCCATTGAAACCCCATCAAGTGGTAACCCGTTGACACCTTATCCAACAGTAAGACATTGAGATCTCATCCAAAAATACACCATTGAAAACCCCAATCGATGGTAAGCCGTCATCCTATGAACTACGTGGAATTTGATTCCCTCCCACGGGGATACGTAAGAAGTCTCTTCAAGGATCATGCCTAAAACAACTCATGACGGTTCTATCCCATTAACCATCCCATTCACAGAACCTTCCATCATCTGTCCTGATTCATACCCAGGCGGCCACATCCCGGTGGGATCATGACACCCCATTCCCCATTTCAACTAACAACATTCGGGAAGCCACCCACCTGATGGCCCCAATATCTGTGTTCCTTCTTGGGGATTCCACCATCTGATCCACTCTAGTCAGTGTTCTGATAAACCCGATCTGTCTCCGTTGGACGTTAAACTTGCGGAATACCCTGTGTTAAACATGGGAACCTGAGAAAAACCTCAGATACATGCCCACAACATACGATTCCCCGTGTTTGATGTGGGATTCCTTGGGCTTTCGTGCCCTCGAGAAGCCCTATAATAAGGGACAGAAGATAGACACACCAATCCCCCAGTGTCCAGACACGCTATTGATGCCCAACGTGACTACTCCCCTAACTAAAGGTTGCTACCATGACCGGACCCCTTGGAATGTCCTGATGGAAGTGATGTAATTAACTGGAGTCCATGAAGATATGGTGCTAGGAAGAGTTTCACGAACAACGTCTTAAGTCTATGAGGGAGACCCAAACTAGGTGATGAGTTCCGAGGAGGAATCCATAGAAGGAAGAACCGACATCCCATCATCCCGTTTTTGATCAAGGAGCATACATCCCTGAATAAGGAGCGGATGTTGCCTACCTTTGGAAAGCGGGAATGCGGGGAAACAAAAACCATGCCTCTCATCCCCGAATAAGACAGACACACACACCCCGAACAAAGCGTCAGAAAAAATGACCTTAAAAGTAAAATTACTCATCAATCCTGTGAAATGTTAAAACCATACAACACTTCACAAACTTCCCACTCATTTGGCCTCTCTGCCTAGTTCCCCTCTTATGGGTTCATGATACGACATGGGCTTATTTCATCTTCATTGATTTCGGATTATTATTCTTCCATGCCATACACATTCATATCTTGATAAAACTATTCCCCTTCCATCCTTACTGCTTTATGTTAGCTACATGATATTTCAAGTAACACGTGTGGCTTGATTCCCATCCTTACGGGATATGTAGGAATGCCCGAGAAATCTCTCTTCAGGACCATCCCTAGGTTCATCGATCTATTTTTCTATTTTACTCAACTCATATATTCAAGTAGTCCACTCTTAACGAGAACCCTAAAACTATGTTATGACTCACCAATGTTCTCAGATGCACTATGGTTTAAGACATAGAGTGTTGGATTCTGCATTGAAATGTTTTCATTCCATTTCCATGCTTCACCATTCCCTTTATTTGGGTCTCAATTATCTTTCACATCTGAAAGGACCCATAAACGGTATGGATTATTGGCCTTATGGCTTACCAACCACTTCAGGACAACGTCCTAGAGGATTTCAAATGACATTTTGAGACTGGTTCTATGTTTTCAATATGGTCAGTGGATGACCCTCGGATGTTTGTTACCACTTTAGGACACATGATGTTGATGTTGTGCTTCAAATATGATCAAAAATTATCCTCCATCATTATGTCAAAACCATTATTCCCTAAGTATTGGTCTCATGATTCACACCCCTTTATAGTTCATCGTGTTCATACAGAACTTGGACACCCTTGGTGTTATTCTTCAATACACCATTGCGCGTTGAGAGGACGAATAAACATCATAGGGTCACCCTTGAATCCACACTTCCATTTCCCTACTACGTGTTTCCATGTGTTTTAGATATATTCTCTGACCTTGTTTCCCACACCAAGCATAGCTCACATGGGATTAGGGATTTTTTTATGTTTTTACCCGCATGGAAGAACCACATTGTCCTTAGGTCGGAACACTATGACCTTAAACTAGGGATTCTCATTTTAAACTAGGTAACCATGTCTAGGAATCATGAATTTAAATGGTGTGTATGTGTCCTCTTGGGAATTCATGATTCAGTGAGGACCTCTTTGGTCCTCATTTATGTCAGATTGCTTTATGGCACCGCGTTACATATTTCTGCCTTGAATGTCTCACCTTATGATCTAAGCTCTATGACCATAAAATAAGATCTATTATGTCCTTATCATATGATGTTAAACTAGGCCTTTTACATCCAGGCCGTGTGATGATAACTTCCTAAGCATATAGGATTACGTAACCTTACAATCCAAACTCCACGAACTTAAATTAAGACCCCTTTCATTCATGAGATATGATGCTAAACCATGTTTCCATGTCCCACATGAAATTAAACTTTAAAATCCGTACCAAATGACATTAAATTTCTTAAGATGGTCCTATCATATGACCTTAAACTTTGACATCATCATCCTAGCTACACGATAAAAAACGAAACAACATTTTGGTGTTCTCACTTGAGAGAACATCACTTTTGGTACTGGTTATCATCTATGCCACCTATCAGGACTAAATATGGGCTAATTCTCATAGTGTCCCCCAGAATTTTTACCCCAAGCTGGTCACTCCCAAAAAAAATGAGTAACGGTAAATATAACAAACAAGATACATCAAATTCCTATTCTCTTTGTGCATGAGTCGAACCTTCATAGTGAAACCACTCTAGAACTACGCATGGCTTGATTACCACCCTTATGGGATATGTAGTAATGTATGTATCATTATTACTAGGTCTAGATGCAACATTAATTTCCATTTATCATGTCGAATCACCTTTGTCCTCCCCACATGATGTTAAACTACATAGAATTCAATGAACTACATATGGTTGGATTCCCATCCTTATGGGATATGTAGTGATGCTCGAACATTTCATCTTTAGTACTGGTCCCTAATTCAATAACCCTTATTTCTATTGTCCCCTAATCATGGTCCAAATAGTATGACTTTAAACTATGTGCAACATCCTGGTAACATGACACTAAACTATTTCATGAATCATCCTTACCGTATGATGTTAAATTTCATGCTTTTCATCCTCATTTTCATGACAAAAAACTACAAGACATTATAGGCCCTCACTAGAGAGTTCCTATCTGGAAGTAGTTTTGATATTGATTTAGACCAATATGCCCATCCAATGTGCTTTCACCACTATGGCCTAGTTCCCACAGTGTTGGAAACCATTCGAGCAACCCATATCTCCATGCTTGGAATTCCATTTATTTGGATCCTCATACTCTTTCACATTTGAGGAAACCCCCTAATGGTATGGTCCCATTCCATTTTGGCTCACCTACTATCTTGGGCCAATGTTCCATAAGGCATCAGACAACATTTCGAGTTAGGCGCTGTGTTTTTGAATAAAGTCAGTGATTAGACCTGATTTGTTATCCCCATTTTAAGCTAGTGATATAGGTGCTACATCGTGAATAAGGTCAGCAGCTACCTTATATTGTCTTTCCATCATCCTTGTGTTCCGATTTTTGAGTATTTTGACTCACACCTCCCATTCCCCTTTGTTCAGATCGATTTTAATTCCATTGTAATTACCCCTCTCATGCACTAGAGCACGTTGAAAAAGACAAGATAGATATTTGGGAAACCATACCCTTGAGTCAAGACCTCTCTCCACCCGAATACTTTGAGCATTTAATTTAAAATAGAAGACCCTAAGTATTCAGTTTTTAGTTGGCACTCTCATACAAAAAATGGATGATTATGCATTCTTCATTTGTTTCTTACATCGGCTATAAACCACATAATCTTAGGGATTGATCACTAGTTACTTCGTAGTTATGATTGAGAATCATTAATTAAAACAAGAAAGAAAATTGTGTATCCATGAACGTAGTTCGGTATAAGTAAACAAAGAGTGAAATATGTTTCACGAGTTTGGAAAAAACATGATCCATATGGATCAACCACTTCAACAGACTACTTCAGTATTTCCACCTTTTGGAATTGTAGCCTCCAAAGCTATTTCCCACTCGCTAAGCTCCATTTATTCATCAGTAGACATAGAGAAAACCACATTATCCCTAGATTGAATTTGTTCTCGCTCATCTTGGAGCTCAACCATTTGACTACCTACCTTCACCACCTTCTCCTGGGCCTCCTCCAGCTAGTCTTTCAATCATTCAACAAGCTTGGATTTTCTTGCAATGAATACAACATGTTCATTTTCTTCTCTTCAAGGTGTTGGACCTACTTCCTGCCCTCTAGAAACCTTTGGATATTCTAGAATTTATTTTGGTGTCATGCAGCAAAAGTGAATTAACTACTGTCATATATCTTCCTATCCAAATAATCACAGATCATCATATGAAGATGGAAAGCATCCACCCCTTTGGTATAGAGAAATAACATCCAAATTCAAGGCAACCCCATCTAACTCATCCATTCTACCTATGGTTGATCAAGGAAGTGTTTAATACACTTCCCTACCTTACACCATTCCATGTGTTTCTTTTCAACAATTTTAAGGTCATAATCATCAAGTTCCTCAGGATCTGTAGGTCTATACTCACAAAAAATAGTTAGGAGTTCAGTGGTAGGGTCCTCCTCTAGCATACTTTCTTCTTTAGTGACCTCAACTCTTCTAAATTCAATATATACCCTGAAAATGACATGACTTGTGAACGCAAATTCTTTCTTTCTAGTTACTAGGGCTGGACCAGTGTGAATAACTGGTTCCTCAAAGACAAGAAAAATCATTGGTGGATCTCCCAAAGATATTCTAGACTCAAAATTTTTCTAAGCCTCTAATATTGAGATAACTTTATAGAGAATTAGTACCTTGATCAGTCATGTTCTCTGATAATAGACGTGGTTCTATAAATGTAGATACTTACAAGATCTAAGCGCAAATGGGTCTAGTGCATGAGTCACTATAGAAGCCACCACCATAGGAGATCCCTTAGTGCTTGTTAATTCCATGATAGGAACACGCTCATTCTAAATGGTAGAAAAAACCTGAGGTTCTGAGGTCACCACTTTATCCCCTCCAATTGGATCACTACTGACCACTTCAACCGTGGTCAGTCCTCTTCCCTCCTCAGTCCTAGATGCAGGCCTAGGGAGATTCCCTCCCACATCTATCAATGAATTTTCACACCCCATAGAGGAAACATTCTTGATCACCACTAAAAATACACTCCAAAACAAGATAGATTTTGGTTATTAGATCCATGTCATGAAAATATAAATGTCTAGGAAAGATAATATTTGAGACTTACCTCAAGTTGTTTGCCCTGTTCTACGTCAAATACTATGATTTATCCGCTCCAACATTGGCTCCTCTGATGGAACAATATTCACTAAATATCCTCACCTATAGGACCCTCGTCCTTGTCCTCCTCTTCTTTATATTCTACTCTATATTATTCTTATTATTCCTCCTCATATTCTTATTCTTATTCTTCTTATTCTTCTTCATCATTGTCATCATCCTCATAGGTCAGTTTTTTCAGGGTCATGCTTCTAGCCAAGCATCACTTTCACCAGGAGATGTGTCTCTTCATACCATCCTCATCGGCGTGCATATAATTTCATGGTCATCAAATATGAATATCACTAGTGAAATTTCAGTTTTTCAATAACTTAGATGAGCCCAATTTTTGGCAGATGGATTCCATCTCGCGTCAATTTTTACCATAATACTTTGGAACTCATTAACTGCACCAGGGTTTTCTAGGCCAACCCGAGTTCGGGTAAAAGTTTTTCTATAGTGGGTTAGAGAAGGTACCTTATCAAATTCCCATGGTGTTCCCTAGCTAGTCCATGTGGTCTCCCATGAGACCACCTCTCTTTAGAGGGTGGAGGCGTGACTGCACATTGTGATGCTCTTGTCATTGAGGTTGCATATTTTACCATCCCAACCCCCTAGAATGATCTGGGTATCGCTCCCCTAGTAGCACCCACCTACTCCCTCGTCACCCAGACTCTACACTCAAAACCTTTATTTGTCTAATTTATTTATACAGAATCACCTTTGGATACACTGCTACACATTGGTCGACATACTCCATTGGTAGGCCAGCGTTGACATTAGTAGGAGTGAAGGTAATTACTTCACCAAAACTATTAGTTGTAAACATGAGCCACAATTGAAAAAGGAAGCAGGGATTCTTCTCCTCCATGAATTATATGTTCACTTTCTTTGCCATTCATTGCATGCACCCAAACTTCACAGCTGTCTTTGAAGGCACATAGGGTTCACAAAAGATCTTCCTGTCGATTCGAGCTACCAGCACACCACCCCTAATACTTTATAGATATTCCCTCTATTCCATTGGGAATCACTCATAATCCAACATCTAGACATATAGGGTTCAAAAGGGGTGGATATTAAAGTTTGTGTGGTTGCTGATCTTGAGTTTTATCCCCTCCTCATTAAGATTCAATGGATGAATTCTAGCAATATTCAGTATAGATGGGTGCATGTCATCACCTAGAGGATGGATTGAGTTTGAGAAGTCATAACTACCTAATTTAGATCCAAAAAATCCATGGATAATCTGAAATGGTCCACATATTCTCTTGGGCATACTTCCTCTTGAAATGCGCCATAGAATGTTGTGTAGCCTGGCCAACATAGACACTCCTAGATTGACCTTGTTTTTCGCGGCCATGATCCTAGCCATCAACAATGTCCCTGGGAAAACCCCCATTCTCGTATCCTTTATTGGAAGAAGTAATCCACTCAATAATGTAGAAATGAACCCAACATATCTTACATTTGGGTCCCATATTTTGTTTATGCTGAATCCCCATGATTGGTACTCGCCTGCCTCTAGGACTTTCCAATATGATCCTGAATTACCCCTATGTGATGTGTTCATGCACTAATTACATCAACATAGAATATTCACTACCTTTTCCTTCTATATAAATCAGATAAACCATCATGGGTAGGACATATCCTTTAGGATGTACTTGATTTTCAGGTTCTCCTTAGCTAGCTCCAACAGATGCCATGTTAGAATTTGGGTGTTTGTCATGTCTCCCCAATAATTTTCTATTGGAAGGAACACATCATAATGATACCGTTCTAGGGGGATTCCCCTGATATAGTGGATTTACCAAAGGCTAATACCAACCTTCTATGGTGGAGGTGGAAAGAATTTGTATTAGGGGACCACAGGTTAAACAACTCCGACATTAGGTATTGCTGATAGTAGAAGTAGAACTGCGATGTCCACACAGCCTCGAACAACCCGATGTGTTGAAGCTTTGCCTCAAAATACTCACATCTTTAGCATACCCAGTATTTCCATGGACATTCATTCATGAAGTTTCCCTTAGTCCTAATGTCCCATTTTGATTAGCCCTTAGTCTCATTGGTGATAATGATCCTGAAAGTGCTTGCATAGTGGGTGGGGAAGTCTTCAACAACTAGTTCACCCCTCATAACTATCCTTGTTTTTGGGTTCAAGAAGTAAATAGTTATGTCCTGGGTTTCCATGACAGGGTGATTGTTGTTCATAATGTTGAACTATAGAAGGCTATCTTCATGTGTCACCCACAACCATGAAGTATCAGTCTCAAAAATCGGCATCAACACCTCCTCTAAAAGGCCAAAGTTCCATAATAGGATCCTATCACTCATAACATAATCTTTTTGAGCCTGAACTAACATACCAAATATCATAAAATTATCAGATACTACCCTTATCACATGAAGAATCTAAGGGTTTTCAATCATCTCGATCCTCCGGGAACATGAGCAGCCTCCCTATCAGCATCATTTTGTCCATCAGCCATTTCAGTCGGGCCTCAAATTCAAAAAGTGGTTTGTGTGAAAGAATGGAGTTCTGGTATGAAAGATAGGCGATTTCATGTAATATTCACTTAATTAGGAAAAAAATCGACAATGGAAGAAGGGAACAAGATTTGGCAGTGGCCCGAAAGAATCAGTGGTTGGCATAAGGCACCGACTGATTTCAATATCTTTCTCATAGAACAGGGAATCTTTCATGCACAAGAGAAAAATAACTTATCACATGGGAAAGTCAAGGTATATATCTTGGGACCCCTCCCTTCTATTTATAATCATATACTGGGTCTTCTTTGTGCGTGGTATATTTTTTCACGATAGATCACCTTTTTTTTCTCATCTCCAAATACGTGTTATTCTCTTCAGTGTTTCCCTCAGAACCCAAACTTATGGTTCCCTTTAAACTCATATTACGAGGGGGCATTTTGTGGTGCTAAATTTCGTTTGAGGCCATAAATGAGAATATTTGAACAAACTAAAGGTATATTTTGAATCAGCAGACGATCCCAAGCAGCAGAAAGGAGTTACACAGAATATTTGACACCTAAGAAAAAGATTGAAATCTACAAGAAATATTTTTATGCACCCAATGCAATTCCAGATGGGTTCTTCCGCATCATGATCCTAAAAAAACACAATTTCGGATGCACTAAATCAATTTGGTCAGTGCGCAAGGAACTGTAACCACACACATGATTCTTGCACGCCCAATGCGCCGTCAAAGCCCATCTACCATGCATACCTACTTGTGTGCCACCAATGCAGTTTTTCCTATAAATAGAAGCATACCACTTCACATTGGGGTATTGTTCTAGAATTCAAACCATTTATCTCGTGCATGTAATATGGCCCCTTCCATGACCACATGAAAGACATGGCTTCAAGGTACTGGATCTTGCACGATAGGTCCCATAGGGGTCCCCCTTCGGGTGGGCCCACTAGGGATTTACTATCACCCATTTCCTTTTACTCTACGACAATTTCATGAAAAATATCCTTCTTGAATGGAATATTTCCCTTGTTTTATGCTAATATTTTGGGTAGGCTTCCATCTTGCATAAATAATTCCATCTTTCACACAATCCTTCAATATTTTGTGAACTCCTAACTATGGGATCCATGTGTTTTCCTTACCCTAAGGTAGCTTGTATGACCTCCTCTTGTGTGAAACGACTATATCTCTCATTTACCCCCTCCTTGTGGCCCTATAGTCTTGTGCATAGTGATTTCCTAGTCCCTAGAGTGGTGTTTCATGTTGTGTTTCCCTACCTAATAATTCTTTACATAGGTACTCTAATGACTATTTCTTCTTCATATAGCTATGCTAACATGAAACCCTTTATAGACTACTCATCCACCTTGTTAACACCTGGAATTTCTTGTGCCTTCCCTTCCCCAAGTGCAGGTTGGTTCAAGTTATATAAGTCCAATGGGTGAGGATTAAGTCCACATCGTCTGGGCTACAGGACGTTAAACTGCCATGCACCAAAGTACTCAACACACGACGTTAAACTGTGACCACCACATGAGTGATATTCCTAAGAGGATTATGAAGGGAATGGGATCCAGTGCCCTCTCACTCCTCCTATCCTACTGCACTTTGTACCCATGCACACCTTAGGAAATATCTGCGTGAGTCTCAACCCAAGTTGATAAGGTGCTCCATATTCAATGACCATATCATCCTCATACATCTAGACATAATTCTTAAGCTTCCCTCCTAGAGTAAATCCCAATCTTCCTTTCCCTAGGATTCCAACCCTGCATAAGCCCCTGTTTCCTATTTGGGATTCTAACCATGCATAAGCCCCACTCTATTCCTTGTTGATGCATATTTCGAGACATGATCATCAGGTCTGTTGTTGCCTCTTGTTTCTCAGACCAAGAATGACTCATGTGGGATTAGAGTTAGCATCAACCATGAAATTCTCTATGGGATACCTTACTATGTAATCCACATGCCCTTCTTTATTGAACTACGTAGACTTTGATTCCCTACCATGGGGATACTTAGGAAGCCTCCCTAAGGTTCAAGCCCAACACAAATCTATCCCAGTCATTCATGTTAGTTCACTGTTCATCCTGCATGATGTTAAACTATATCTATGAACTACATGGGTTTTGATCCCTTTCAGGTACGTAGGAAGCCTCTTTCAGTTTCAGCCCTAACCAACGATAAACTCTGGTGCTCCCTCATAGGGAGGTACCCTCATGATGTGTCATCTTCCCTTTTTGGGGACACATCATTTAGATCCACCTCCCTAAGGTGTTTTGATCCATTCATTTGGGCCTCTAACCATGCTTATTCCCCAACATGTCAAAGGGTTGTTTTCCTTTCTATACACCCCAACCACTTGTCCCTTTTTCGGGGATTCTACCCATGTGTAAGCCCCCAATATGTCTCTACGTCACTATCATTTGTGCACAACCCAATTATATGCCTCATTACCTAAACTAAATGGACTTTGATTCTATACCACAGTGATACTAGGAATCCTCCATGAGGTTCAAGCCCATCACTCATGTCCCATCCCGGTCTCTACCTCTAGGATTTGTGTCTCGGGAGGACCATGCCTCAACCCAAGGTTCCACTTCCTTTGGGTTTCCACCATTCATGTGTCCACTCTCACAAGATGCCTCCTCTAATGTCTCATTTCCCACTTATTGAACTACATGGAATTTGATTCCCACCCATTGGAATACATAGGAAACCTCCCTAAGGTTCAATACCAACAACGTCACATTCACAAAAGTTCCATCCCATCCATTTTCATCCTTAGACACTTCCTCCATCATCTATACTGATTCTTACCCATGATCCCATATCCCAGTGAGGTTATGTCACCAACTTCTTCCCTGTTCCTAGTAGTACCTGGGTAGTTAACCATGTGTAAGACCCAAATGACCCATTCAAACTACATGAGTTATGATCCCTGTCTTCTATACAGGGTACGTAGGAAGCCTCTATGAGGATAAATCCCCGAAAATGGTAAACTTTTGTGTCCCCCTCATTGGGTACCACCATCCTTTGATCTTCCCTTTGTGGTGTTCAAATCAACCTTCATGGTGTGAAATCTTCCCTTTTTGGGACACACCACCCTAGGTCTGCTCTTTTTGGGTGTTCTGATCCACTCTCCTATAATTCACCCTTAGTGGTGTCCAAATCACCTTCATGGTGTGACATATTACATTCTTGGGACACACCACCCAGGGTCTACTCCTTTTGGGCGTTCGGATCCATCCATCCTATGATCCGCCTTTTGTGGTGTCTATATTATCCTTCATAGTGTGACATATTCCATTTTGGGACAAACCACCCTGGGTCGACTCTTTTTGGGCGTTCTGATCCATCCAATTGGTAAACCTTCCAAATTCTCCCTCTTAAGGACGTATCTATATGATCCACTCTTATCAGTGATCTGTTCATTCTGATCCATCTCCGTTAAACGTTAAACTCAAAAAATACCCCATGTTAAATACAAGAATACATGGGAAACTGTAGAGACATGCCTTTGGAATAAGATACTCTAAAATCGATGTGGGATGCCTCAGGATTTCATGCCTTTGAGGAGTCCTATCATAGGGGAATCCAGGTGTACACGCATTTTAGCATCCATACATGCCAACGATGCCCAACATGACTACTATCCTGATGGAAGGTCACTTATCTAAGTTGACCCTTTGGAATGTTCTAACAGAAGCAGTGTAATTAACTAGTGTCCACAATGATATGGTATTGGGAAGAGTTTCACGAACAAAATCTTAATCTTTAAGGGAGACCCGAACTAGGTGAAATTTTTTGAGGAGAAATCCATGGAAGGAGAGACTGATATCCCATCATCCCATTTCAATCAAGGAAAAACATATTTAAAGAAGTGATGAATGTTGTATGCCTTTGGAAAGCGAGAATGAGGGGCAACAATCATCACGTCAATACAGATGGCACACAACCCCAATGAAAAGTGTCAAAAACAACAATGTACTTAAATGCATTTATATAGTGTATTTACATAATATATATAAGTAAATTTATTTATTGTATATATATATATATACATTTATTCAAATATATTATATAATTATATAATTATTTACATTTATATTTTTTTCAATATGTATATATATATATATATATATCATATACATATGCATGTAATGATATATATTTACATATAATTACTTTTGAATCTAATTTTTAAATTATGAAAATTTCAA
The DNA here is from genome assembly GCA_963277665.1 of Viscum album. Lineage (NCBI taxonomy): Eukaryota > Viridiplantae > Streptophyta > Magnoliopsida > Santalales > Viscaceae > Viscum > Viscum album. The sequence continues at coordinate 45,467,247 of OY728130.1, read as the reverse complement.
GGGATTTTACATAGTTTTGTATATATTTTCAGACACATAAATTCTAAATACATATATTTTTACTAATATATATTTACATATATGTATATTTATATAATGTATTTGTATAATATATTTAATTCACTTATTTTTATATAATATGTTTATATAATTACTATATGAAAATACATTTATATTCATATAATGTAGTTTTTATGAATATGTTTATAAAATATATTAACATAATAAATTTAACTACCCATTGTAGTGAGTTGAGGAGGTCCTAATTTTGGACCTCTGCATCTGGTTATTTCTTTCCTTTGTACCCCACCCCTAGACCTACCATATATATATATAGTTATAAAACATATTATATATTTATATATTTATATAAATTTTTAATATATATATATATATATATATTAAATGATAGTGTATTTGGTTAAAAAAATACATTTATATAATTATATTATAATTTATATTAATCATTTATATTATATTTTAATTTATATTAAATATATATATATATATGTATAAATAAATAAATATATATATATAATTTATGTATATAATAAAATATATTTATATTATATTATGTTTTAAAATATATATAATACACACAATTAAATATATTTATATTATTTATTTATATAATATATATCTATATTATTTTAAAATACATTTCTATAGTGTAATATATTTATATAATGCATAATACGTTGAATATATTTAATTATTATTATTCTTCATTTAAATTAAAAAAAATCTTCCTTTTTAAATTATTATTTTTTTATTAATATTTTAAATTTAATATTTTAAAAGTTTTAAAAAAAGTTAGAGGGGGTTATAAACTATTGATAATTGCTTAAATAATAGGGGAGGTCAAAATTATTGCTAATTGATTAAATTAGAAACTGTTTTTCAAAACCACCACTTTTCATGACCCCGTCCCCCCAAAGGTACCCCTTCTATGCCAAGAGCAAGATAAGAGAGATAATGACACCCGATAACGGCCTTTAGTAGGTCACAGGTTGGAGACAAGTACTGAGGGTATATAATACACACAAATGGGAGGCATTACCTTCTATGATCTGAGAATATGAGAGATAATATTGAAATATCTATCATATCCTACTCATAAAAAAAGTAAGAGATCCAAAACCTTCATGTAATGTCACAAAAAACTATAAAGGAAACTACATGTACCAAAAGGCAAAATCCACAATGACCATGAAGCCCAAAAATCTCATGAACTACCCCAAGCTAGTAATGTCCATCTGGATCACTAACATCCTCCTACTAAGTTGAAAAACAATGTATATACATAGGTTGATCATAGCATGTATACTTATTAGTATTATCCATGAAGTATTTCATGCAAAAAAAAATCATTTTATGGCCTAATAAATAACAAGTGAAGCTAACTCGTCACCAAAACATGTATACAAAGTTCCCGACCTCATAATGGCTGTCTCTCACTAAGTATTGCATACAAGTGAACATATAATATAATATCAAAAGAAGGTACCTCACCGCCACTTCCCCACTGATTTCCTTCTTTGCTTCAACATCACACTTTTTGATCCATCTCTCTCCAAAGGTACTATATCCTGAAGAAACCTGGGATAATGTATCCCCTCATGCATCTCATGCATCACATTCTCTCATCAAACATACCATGCACCCCATGCATCAAATCATATCATCATCCCCTACCACATATCCAGATAGTGATCAAGTAGTTTTTTAGATCCACCACAACCTGTATGTTGTGTATTATATCTCAATCCACTAATACCCATACACGTCATACCTATAATAATCCATATGATACTATATATGGTGATAGATGTGTGGGAAATAAAACAAATACATTAAAACCCTCTCCATACATATATGGGAATGGTAACCAACATTAATACTAATACATAATATTACTAGGAGAAGAGAGTGGGGAAAGAGGGGTATTTAGTCATCTTTTCATCGCTAACATGGATGTTGAGGAAAACAGCCTCCCAAAGTCCATTGGGTTTCAGTCACCCTACCAAAATGGGTGGGGTATCATATGAAAAAACTAAACATATAGGATATAATATACATCAAAACCACACTATAGGCATTATCCTAGTATTAGTCTTAACTACAACTATCGTCTCTTGGACACCCAATTGCCACCTTTAAGAAATAGATATCCTATAAGCACACAAGAAATAAAGGAGCTTCATGTAATTAATTATTTAATTTTAACATTACAATTTAAATTAATTAATTATCCATTAATTAACATTATTATATTTACATTTCATTAACCTCCAAGTGATGTTCATGCCATTCAGGTATAATCCAACCAATTCCACAGTTCCTTAAGTTTATTAAAATTTGAAGCTTTCGAACAACCAACAAACCCATGGATTAAAAATTTATTTTTTAATATTGTTCCACAATTATATGTACTATAGAAAAAATAATAAGATACCTAAAAATATATACATAACAAAACATAACTAGCTACCTTAAGAAATGAAGAAAGGAATGCAGGTAATAAGAAACCCAAACATCCAACCCTTAAGTAGATTTATTAAAAAGAAAGAATCCCATATTTCAGTAAAAAAATGGGAAAGCATAGAATCAACTCATTTCTTAAGTCATTCTTACATATCTGACATCATTATACATATCACTATGCATCTCATCATTACAGGTGTCAACTGCTTCCACAAACCTCAGGCCTCCTGACCCATATCTCATCAATCATCTGCCATCCATATCTCAGATCATGATGCATAGAAAGACTCACATACATGGCATAAAAATAAGTTAAAAAATAAAAAATAGGGTCAAAAGGGCATCTTGACCCTAGAAACAAGTCATACATCCTTCAAATAAAAATACATATGTTCTTCCCCAAACATATATCCATATCAAACATCTGGTTTTATTAGCATCTTTAATTAACCAATTCAATTATCACAGGTTACCACAATGGGTAACCCAAGACATTAACTACCACAGGCTATTAATTATTTGAATATTCTTTCAATAACAACTTCTAGTTTCAATAAACCAAGGATGAAAATTTTAATTAAACATGCATTAAGAATCGCTTTTATTTCCCATTGAAACATAAGAATAATGATTTATTTAAACATGCCTTTTTAATACTTTAGCCAACATCATTTTCTTAATTATTTTATTTAAAAAACATTATAATATAAACATGTTAAACCCAAGAATAAAAACTTTTATAACAAATCATAAACATAAATTAAAAAATATCTAATAAAACAAGAGGAAAATCATTATCATGGTGTGAAAAACACATGTGATCACTAAAAAACATAACCCATTTCTTTCACTATTATAGTTTAATATATATTGTGGTAGGTTCCAACATAAACCAAAGAGATAAATCATGATAACTCTATAATTTCACATGATAATAAAGTGAAGCCGCAAATCCATTACCATTAGGCTTTTAACATTCCTCAAATGAGAACAGAACAATAATTTTGATATCTGATCACATTTACCTTAAGAAAACTACAATCCTCCAAAGAAGTCACTATAGAAAACAATAAATGAATCCTAAGAGGACAAATGAGATAAAACAACATCTATTGTAAATATATAACAAGAGGAACAAGACAAAATAGAGAATAAAAAGAAAGAAAAAGTGAAAAAAAATCACATTGGATCACCACAAATTGAATACAGGAAACCAGGGATTAATATATTTTGAAAGGGATTCAAAACACCTTGAAGAAGCTCACCCAGTCACATAGAGATGCGATAGAAACTGAGGGTTTTTTAGAAAACTAGGGGTAAGATTAAATTTGTAGTAACACTAATAGATATATATTCATGGAGTGAATGGATAACTCACATCATGAATGTCTTGGGTTTTAAGAGTCACTGAAAAATGCATTGACTCAAACCAATAAACTTCGATAAATTCCCATCATGAAATATATATTCATGTTGTGATATTTTTTGGGACTGATTCATCAAATTTGATCCACCGTCCTTTCATTCCGTGAACCGATGATTCACATCTTGAATCAGAACCTGTGAATATTTGTTCTCAAGCTATGAACTCATATTTGGTCTATAATCTGAACATTCATATATTGAACTATAGTTCACATTGTGAACATATAATATATCTAGATTCCAGCTCCCAAACTCCATCGATCCTACTCAAGGCTTCCCAAAAGCACAATGGACCTTGGAACAGACAAAGGAATGGGCTGGAAGAATCTAGGCCTTTACATCAGATGAATCTAAAAAAATTCTCATCCTAGATAATTTATAATCAAACCCAAGGATAAGGATAAGAAAAGGGGCCAACAGAATATCCACCCTACAATATACCTCTCAATAATCTCTACATCACAGGAGCTCAACCACCTCACCAAGAGGAAAAAGGTATAAAACAATAAAAATCCAACAACCAACTCCCAAACACTCGCCTGGGGGAGATACCTATGAAACAAGAGTAAGGATAGAAAAAAGGCATTGAAGAAGATAACAATATCTCATAAACCTAACATAGGTAAAAAAATTGATATAAAATAAGAGCTAAAAATAAAATAGCTCAAGATACTAAGCATGTATTTTCAAGCCATGTTCTCTTGTAATCTCCCCTATATAGCTGTTCCACCAAAGGAAATTAACTAATGGAATATAATTCCCATGCCTTCTTTGGGGAGTTATGGATCTCCATAGGATGATCCTCAAGGTTTACATGATCATAAATGTAGATCTCTCCCCAATAAATGATGTGAGAGTTATTATAAAGATAATAGTGAAGCTAAGACACATGAAATACATCATGTATTTGGATCATATGTGAGGTAAGTTATATTAGATCTGAAAAAATATAACATGACCCAACACCTAAAAAAACCTAAAACACCTAGGAGAAATCTTACTCCCACATCCAAACATTCATAACCCACAATGAGGATTCACATTTTAAAACACATAATCTCTATCATTGGACACTAGAGTTATCCTCCTTTGATTAGCATAGGACTTCTGTTGATCTTGTAATATCTTTATTTTCTCGAAAATCACATGAACTATCTCTGTCATTCTATGCACTAATTTTGTCCCAATAATTTCTAATTCTTCAACCCCAGTCGATTATAATAGAGAATGGAAGGGTGATCCATAAAATGTTTTAAATGGTCCCATACCAATGGTGGAGTGAAAAATATTATTATAAGAAGACTCCACCAATGGAAGATTCCTCACCTATGAACCACAAAAAATTATGACACAATAGTGTAACATGTACTCAATAATTTGAATAGTCCACTATATCTAACCATCCATCCATAGATGGAATGAATTTTTAAGGCATAATTGAGAGACAAAATCATGTTGGATACCTCTGCACACCTTGAAGGTAAATTGAGAATCATTATTAGAGATTATCATCCTTGGGAATCCCTGAAGTATCACCACCACCTCCATGTAGTGCCTCAATACAACCTATAATAAGCTTGACATATTCATCACTAAGAAGTGATTACATCAAACGGTCCACTATCTCCTATATAACATCATATCATCCCTAGGTTTGAGGTAAACTAGTGAAAAAATCCATCAAGATGTACTCCCACTTCAATTGAGGAATATCTAATGGTTGCAGCAAACCGTCATGAACATGGTGCTCAACCATCAACTTTTGGAAGACAAAAATCTGAGACACAAACTCAACAACTAAATAGTTCAACCCAAGCCACCAAAACTAACCTCTTTCAACTTGAAAGATATTTTTCAGGCCCATATGTACCACCAAGGGTGAGCTGTGAAAATCATGGAGAACCACCTCATACAATTCTAAATAGATAAAATTATCCCTTATATCAGCACCCAATTTTGTTCATACTCATACAAACCATCAAGGGAATCACTAAAGACAACTCGAACTTTCAAGAACACCACCTCATAATCCCCCATTTGGGACTCCACCTACTACACAAAAGACGATTGTACTGTCATCTAAAAAAGGAAACCCATTCTACCAACCTATCCCATATCAAGATTCATCATAGATAGATCTTCCATTACTCTTTAATGATCTCTATATTTACTCCTGATATCACTAAATGACTTCATACTCATTTAATCATCTACAACATTACCCTTTATAGGTGTATATGAAATCTATAAGTCGTAATCTTTTAATCATTCCATCCACCATCACTACCATAATTTCAGGTCATGATGAGATAATATATACCTCAGGCTCTTGTGATTGATGAAAACCACAAAATGATTTCCCATGAGTTAATTTTTCCACAAATTCTAGGAAAGGATAACTGTTTACAACTCAAGATCATGGGTGGAATAGTTACACTTACTAGGACATAACTACTGAGACCCTTAAGAAACAAACCGTCACTGTTGAATCAATACACAACCCAAACTGTGATATAAGGTATCATAGGAAGCATCAAACTAAAATCCATATGATGAAAAATGATTAAATGGAGTGCTAGAAAACTTCTCCATCAGGCAATCAGAAGTTGTCTGACACTAATAAGTCCACAAGAACTCATTGTCCTTTTAGGTTAAGGATGTCAGGGGAGCTGTATTCCAAGAGAAATCAGTTGTAAACCACTTTTAATATATTTCAAAACCAAGAAAATATGCACCTATACAATATTCTTGAGGTCCTACTAAGTAATTAACACCTTTATCTTAAAATGATTCATAGAAACACCACACTATAACATTACATACCCCAAGAAATGGACTTCATGAGACCATAAATCACACTTCTACAACTTCCTGAATAGATTTTGAAGATAAAGAACTCCTAAAAATGCATCCAGATGTTCTGTGTGATCTCTATAAGACATTAATTACACAAGGATTTCATAGATAAAAACCACCATTAATCGATCCAAAATCTCTTTAAACATTGCATTCATAAAACCCATGAACATAGTATAAGTATTCGCAACATTGAATGTCATCACAATAGACCTGTAATTCCAAAAAAAATAATCAAAAGGTGGCCTTTTTAATATATTCATATTTAATATAGCATGATGATATCTATTGGGAAAAAATCCCTCAAGGTATCATTGAATCATTTTTGAGGTGATTGTGTTTGTTGAAAAAGTGGGCCTCCATGCTGTGTTTGTTGAAAAAGCGAGCCATGACGTACAAATTTGTTGAAAAAGGAGATTTAATGGTGGCATGTAGAGTTCAAGGGATGTTGTTAATTATCCATTATTTAATCAAGAATGTAGAAAAAGGAATGGTCGATCTGGAGGCGGTTCAAAAAGAGCAGATACAAGGTGGCACCGTTTTCTTGTGTTTGAAAAATTTTTGGACCTCAAAATCGACAAATGGAGAAAAGTGATTTTTGGAAAAGGGACCTACGCACTGGTGTCTTGGAAGTTTGGAAACTTAAACGCCACTTGTTTTTCAAGATCAGAACATCAAAATATGGCAATGGAAAAAGGGGCGCCCAAGTTTTAGGTTTGGTCGCGCAAGTGACTAGGGCGACAGAGACTAGGGAGGCTGGACTTGCGCGCTGAGAGGAAACTTGATTGCCGATGCTCATGGTGTCCAAATGCATATAAATATAGGTTTACCCCTCCTCATTCAGTATTGAGTTCAACACTTAGAGAAAATCAGAGCTCTCGTCATGCAGGTGTTGTGGTCTCGCAAGTGGTGGTGTGGTCGTGCAAGTATAAAGACATTCAGAATTCACGCACGAGTTGATAGTTGTGCGTCCAAATTGGTTTGGGCATAAAAGTGTGTGAGTCTCTCAAGTTTGGATTTGAATAATAGAGTGTCACGCAAGTGGTTGAGGTGAACTTGCACACTGGTTTGAACTTGCACACCGGAACTTGCACGCCGGCTTGAAGAAGCTCACCAAGTATGGTAGAAGCACGCCAGTCATTTTAGGACTGCACGAAAGCTAGAAGATTGCCCGATACCTTCTGTGAAAAGTGAGATTCATCTATAGGTGAAAGTTGTACTTCAACAGAGAATCTACATACAACAAAGGATGTATTCATTAGTGATAATGAAGAGACCTACATGTCTATAAACTGTGAGTGGATCCTTTCTAGAGCATTGACCAAAGGAAGATTAAGAAGGTGATCCTCTCCACCAGTAGTGATCCAGAGAGATAGAAACAGGGAGTGACCCTTGGTAAAGTAGTGAGTTGACCCTAAACGTTGTAAAGGAAGTGAGCCTGGGAATAGAAGTGATATATCCCAACCTTTGTAAATAGCATTGTTCTTTTAGTGGACTTAGTACATCAACACATCGTCGGTGTATTCTCCTTGGATGTAGCCCAGTGAGGGTGAACCAAGTAATCTTTTTTGTGTCCTGTTCATGATTTAGTTTCTGTTTATACTTTTCTATAGTAAAGAAATAGAAGAGAGTCTTTCTTAACAGTGAGACAAGATCAATAGGGGCAGTTTTTTTTAATCTGCCATACCCTGATTCACCCCCCCTCTCTGGGTATCTTACCTAGTGGACCTAACAATTGGTATCAGAGTGAAAGGTTTATATCATTAGTTCTCTCTCAAATGGAGGTCACCAATAATAAAGGCATTCTGATCTTCGATGGGAACAATTTTCAGCTATGGAAGAATCAGATGCAACACTACTTCTAATCTTTGGGAATGGATGTATTCATAGTAGCAATGCATGGTATAACAACTAACATCAACAGTGGGGCATTATCGGAAGCTGAGTGAAGAGAATTGGATTCCGATTCCAAGGGCATAAATGCTTTATGGGGAGCCATATCCAATGCTATCTATATGATGTCATGTAAAACATCATGTTCATATGGGAAAATCTTTTGAATATATATAAAGTAAATACAAAGGTCAGATAGGAAAAGCTACAAGTACTATGGAATAATTATGAAGATATAAAAATGAACCCAAATGAGTCTGTTGATGCATTATCTGATAGGGTAAATATTGTTGTGGAGGATATGCGAGGTCTTGGAGAAGTAATTGAAGACCTAAAGATCGTAAAGAACATCTTGAGGAAACTTTCACCTCGGTTAAATCTGAAAGTTTCATTACTAGAAGATAAAGATCCAAAAGATCCGACACTGGACACTTTACACAGTACCTTGGTTGCATATGAAATAAGGAACGATGATAACAAGGCTGTGGAAAATGGTAAATCCAAAGAGGTGGAATTTAAGTCCATGAAGAAGCTCATCGTTGAAGATTCTCTGGAAGAAGAATAGACAGATGAGGTAATGTCATTCCTTTCCTCAAATATTCAAAGAGGAAAAGGAAATTTCAAAGTAAAACTTCCACCTGCTTGATTTAGATGTGGAAAAGTTGCTCATCTTTCCGCAAGGTAACCCAAAAAGTTTCAAGAAGAAAATGATGAAGATGAAGTTGAAATTCCCAAGAAGAAATCTTCAGCCTATGTGAAAGGGAAGAAGTAGTTCAAGAGAAATTTCTTCAAGAAAAAGAATCTTCTTTCACAAGAAATAGACAGCTCAGATGAGTTTGAGGTTGAAGAGGTTGAGGAGATTGAAAATTGTAAAGATCGTGGAGAAAATGAAATGGTGGCTGTTGTCCGTAGTGCTCACAAAAAGGAAGAAACCGACACTGATGAAGAAGAAGAATAAATTAAAGGGAGAGTTGACATGGAAGCTAAATTAGAAGTAGCTGTTGAAGAGATAGATGTTTGGAGATCAAAAACAATGAAAGTCAACAAGGTGGTACTTGATGCCAAACTCTACATGCAATAGCTGGAAGAAGAGAAGTCTGAGCTAGTGAAATAAATTGAAAACCTTAAGTCTTGTATGCTAGAGAGCTCAGAAAAGGTTGATGAGCATAAGCTCAAGATTGAAGAACAGAAAAGGGAGATCGATGGATTGAATAGAAAAGTGAAAGATCAAGTCAAGTGTATCGAAGAACTTGAAGAAGAAGTGGTCAGTCTGCAATGAAAAATAAAGGATCAAGAAAAATTATTGACCCCTAATGTGATATCAGTAAAGAGGGTCATTTAGAAGATAGAAAAGATGAAATAGGAGGCTAGTAGTTCATCAGGAAAGAAACAGCAATCGATCTCATATGCTAAGGCTGAATTGGGGCTTGATCAAAAACAAAAAGCTGTAAATATTGATGTCAGACCGCAAGCACCCATTCCGAGATTGAAGGTTGATTTGGGCAGAAAATAGAATCATAATATTCAAAAATCACAAGGGGAAACTAGCAGTGTAAAAGTGACACAAAAAATTCACCTTATATTAGGTGTTATTATTGTGGAAAGATGGGGCATTCACAGTATGTTCCATAGCCAAGAGATATCGAAGGGCACAAGAACAGAGGTGGCAGCCCAATAGAGAAAGGTTCTCTAGAACATGTTTTGAAGGACACTGTTTTTGGTGTGGAGGATTTGGGCACATGGCCAGATATTTCACATTGACCATACAGAAGAATGTGCCCAAGTAGAACCAAAATGTTCACAAGCAGCAGATCAATGAACCAGTAGGTGTGTTGAAAATGAAAAAACGGTTTGCATCTTTGAAAGATGACGCCAGTCCATCATATTCTGAGAAATATCAGAAATATAAATCTTTGCCAAGTGTGAGCACAAAAATATGGACCAAGAAGAAGAGAGAAGAGAAGGCAGTGGTTGCTAAAATTGACCTTAAAGCATCAGACCGTATTTGTATTTGGATCCTTGACAGCAGTTGCACGTCTCATATGACAGGTAATATGAATCTTGTTAAAAGCATAAGATATGACAAATAAGGAGTTTTCAAGTTTGTAAATGATGAAGGCCTGAAGATTATTGGCTCAGGAAAGGCCAGGTTTGGGGGCAAAGAAATAAGACGTGCTGAGGTATTTGTAGCAGAAGGCCTCAGTCACAATCTGCTCAGCATAAGTCAACTATGTGACTCGGGACATTCTATAAGGTTTACAAATAAGATGTGTATCATCAAAGGAAGAGATGGGGCAGCAGTTATATAGGGAAAAATAACAAAGGGAAATATCTACCTTGTAAGTGGAAAAAATGATATGTGCTTTTTATCCAGAGATGAAGAAAACAAATTGTTTCATAAATGACTTAGTCATCTATGTCAACCATCTCTTGAAGATCTGGTAAAGTGTGAAGCACCAAGAGACCTCCCTAAGCTATTATGTGATCGTACAAATTTGTGAGACGCCTATAAACAAGGGAAGATCATAAGAAAGACGTTCAAATCGAAGGAAAATAAGTCGACACGAGTTCTTGAATTGGTGCATGTTGATGTCTGTGGACCTATTTTACCAAGATCCATTGATGGGAAGAGGTATTACTTTATTTTCATTGATGAATACAACATAATTGAATGGGTATTTGTAATTTCCCATAAGTATGACGTGTTCAGCTACCTAAAATAGTACCGAAGGGAATCTGAAAGGACGCTTGGACAGCAAATTCTGAAGTTTCGTACAAACAATGGAATGGAATTCACAAAAAGTCAGTTGGAAGAGTATCTCAAGAACCATTGGATAAGGCATCATGTTTCTTCAGTAAGAACTCCCCAACAGAATGAAGTGGTTTAAAGGAGAAATCAGATCATCAACAACATGGCTAGAACAATTCTTATAGAAAAAGACCTACCAGAGAAGTTTTGGAACAAATTAGTATCGAAATAAGTCTACATTTCTAATAGGGCTCTGTTGTGTCCGAAGTAAGGAAATACCCCGTATGAAATGTGGTACGGAAATAAGACAACAGTGAAATACTTTTGAATATTTGTAAGTAAGTGCTTCATTCTCAACAAAGAAAATCATAGGAAGTTAGAATCACATATAGATGAGGGAATATTTATGGGCTACTCAGGAAAAGGATAAGCATACAAATGACTTAAAAAAGGCTAGGAAAAGTAGTTGAGAGTGATGAAGTCACTATTGTGGAAAATGAAGAGAATATTCAACAGTACAATGAACAGTTCTTGATCAATGTGATGAAGAGGAAAGTAACATAAGAGGAGTAGAAGTGGAAGATGCTAACTTAGAAGAAGACACTGATGATGAACAAGAAAGTGTCAACTCTGTGTCTGCAAGGAAACCAAAGAGTCAAGAAGAAATTTATAGGAAGAATATCATTAGTGATTAGATAGCTATAGTTCAGACAAGAAGAATTAAGTCACTGTAGAATACATCTTTCCTATATCAGGTAGAGCCGAAAATCTTTCTTGATGCAACTAAAGATGAAAACTGGGTTCAGGCTATGAATGAAGAGATTGATTCGATTGAGAAGAACTAGATGCGGGAGATTGTTTCTAGACCAGCAGATAAGAATGTCATCAGGACTAAATGGGTCTATCACAAAACGATGAATGAATATGGAACAGTGGTTTGAAAAAAGCATGACTAGTGTGAAAATTATACTCCAAGATATAGGGAATAGATGTTGATGAGACATTGTCACCTGTTGTAAGGCTGGAGATGATCAGATTATTCCTAGCCATTGAATTTCAACTGAAGTTCAAAGTATTCCAAATGGATGTCAAATCTGCATTCTTGAATGGGGTTCTAGAGGAGGAAGTGTATATTGATCAGCCTAATAGTTTTCTCATTCATGAGGATGAGAACAAGGTTTGCAGACTGAAGAAGGTTTTTTATGGGTTGAAACAAGCACCAAGAGCATGGTACTCAAGGATTGATCAGTACTTAAAGAATCTTGGTTTCCAGCGTGGGGGAGTTGATTACAATCTCTATTTCAGTAACGATAGTAATAAAAGGATGATGGTGTTGGTTTATTTAGATGACATAATATTTGGCGGATCATATTGAGCTCAGTGCAGACAGTTTTCTGAATTCATGAAAAGTGATTTTGAAATGTCAATGATTGGAGAGCTAACATTTTTCCTTGGTCTACAGGTGACACAAAGAAGGAATGGAACATTCATTTCTCAATCCAAATATCCCAATGAGGTTTTTAAAAGGTTTGGAATGGAAAATTCCAAGGAGATGAAGACTCCAGTTGCTACCCAGAAAAAACTGTCCAAATATGAGGATGGAAAGATAGTTAATATCACAGAATACAGGCAAATTATTGGAAGTTTGCTGTACTTGATGGAAAAAAGGCCTAACATTATTTTTTCCACATGCCAAGTAGCAAGATATTAGATTAATCCCAAGGAAAGCCACATTCTTGCAGTGAAAATAATACTTTGGTATATCAAGGGAACGTTGGAATTTGTCTTGACATATAATGACAAATATCAGACAGAGTTATTGGGATATATTGATACAGACTGGGCCGATTTAGCAGACGACAAAAAATCAACGTCAGGAGGTGCATTCTATCTTGGTAGATTGTGTATTTCTTGGCTAAGAAAGAAGCAAGATTTAATTTCTCTGATCACCGTAGAGGCTGAGTATATTGAGGCCACTCCAGTATGCACACAGTTATTGTGGATGAAGCAGTAGCTTGAAGATATGGGAGTTGAAGTGAAGTCTCCGATCAGAATCCAAGGTGATAACTCAAGTTCTATCAATCCTTGAAAAAATCCAGTTCATCACTCAAGTACAAAGCACATTGAGATAAAATATCATTTCATCAAGGAGAATGTGGAGCAAGGGATTTTGAATTTGGAGTATGTGCCTACAGAGAAACAAGTTGCAGATATTCTGACAAAGGTCTTACCCAAAGAAGCTTTTGAGAGGCATCGACTGGATCTGGGAGTCCAGTCGACTCCCCACACTTGAAAAGTGTGGATGTGGGAACCCCCCTTTCCCCGATGTATGATTTGTTTTTCCCTAATGTGCTGATGTGTGTTCTCTACTTTGTTACAGACTGCAAAAGAGTGACCTTTGGGTTCATTGACAAAGGGGGAGAAAATAGTGATTGTTCAAGGGGGAGACAGAGTGACGTTGTGGCTTTTTTATAAATCACGAATGATATGGGGAGAAGCGGACAAGTAGAATAGAAATATAGGGGGAGAAATGAGAAAGGGGGAGAGTATCAAATATGACAATTCTAGAAGTGATCAATCAAAGAATAGATATCACGACAGCTGAGGATCGTGATAAAAGAAGAAGAGTGGTGTTGGAATACGGTAAGAATATTTCCAAAAATTGGTATCAGTTTGGTGTCAAAAGTGGCTGTCAGAGTTTAAGTTATTCATTGATAAACTTTTCATTTACTCTTGTTTCTCATGCCGAGCATTACTCATGTAGGCTTAGAGTATGTGTGGAGTAAATCCTTGATCGCTATCAGAATCGCAATAGGAGAATGGTGGATGAAGAATTAACGATGTATCTTTTTTTTGGAAGATTTTTCAACAAACCCAAAGTGGGAGATTGTTGGGAAAAAATCCCTCAAGGTATCATTTAACCATTTTTTTGGTGATTGTGTTTGTTGACAAAGTGGGCCTCCGTGTTGTGTTTGTTGACAAAGCGAACCATGAAGTACAAATCTGTTGACAAAGGGGGCTTAATGGTGGCATGTCGAGTTCAAGGTATGTTTTTAATGATCCATGATGGATTCAAGAATGTCAAAAAAGGAATAGTTGATCTAGAGGCAGTTCAAAAAGAGCAGATACATGGTGGTTCCATTTTCTAGTGTTTGAAAAATGTTTGGACCTCAAAATCGACAAATGGAGAAAAGTGTTTTTTGGCAAAGGGACTTGCGCGCCGCTAGCTTAGAGGTTTGGAAACTTGTGTGCCACTTTTTTTCAAGATCAGAACATCGAAATATGGAATAGGAAAAAGAGGCTCCCAAGTTTTAGGTTTGGTCACGCAAGTGACTAGGGAGACAGAGACTAGGGCGGATGGACTTGTGCGTTGAGAGGAAACTTGTGCGCTGTCACTCAAGGTGTCCAAATTCCTATAAATCAAGGTCAACCTGTCCTCATTCGGTAGAGAGTTCAACACTTAGAGAAAATCAGAGATCCCGTCGCACAGATGTTATGGTCTTGCAAGTGGTGGTGTGGTCGTGCAAGTATAAACACATTCATAAGTTTTACGCCAATTGATAGTTGTGCGCCCAAATTGGTTTGGGTGTAAAAGGGTGTGAGTCGCGCAAGTTTGGAGTTTTAGAAGAGAGTGACGCACATGAGGTTGAGGTGAACTTGCACGCCTGTTTGAAATTGTGTACCGAAACTTGTGCACCAGCTTAAAGAAGTGGGCCAGGTATGGTAGAAGCACGTGATTCATTTTAGGGCTGTGCAAAAGCTAGAAGATTTCCCAATACCTTTGGTGCAAATTGAGATTCATCTACAGGTGAAAGTTGGAATTCAATAGAGCATCTACATACAACAGATGATGTATTCATTAGTGATAATGAAGATACCTACAGGTCTATAAATTTTGAGTGCATCCTTTCCAGAGAAGTGAGCAAAGGAAGAGGAAGAAGGTGATCCTCTACACCGGTAGTGAGATAGAGAGAGAGAAACAGGGAGTGACCCTTGGGAAAGCAGACAGCTGACCCTAAACATTGTAAAGGCAGTGAGCCTGGGAATAGAAGTGATCTATCCCGACCTTTGTAAATAGCAGTGTGCTTTTAGTAGATTTGGTACATCAGCACATCACCGGTGTATGCTCCTTGGATGTAGCCCAGTGGGGGTGAAACAAGTAAAAATTGTTGTGTCATGTGCATGATTTAGTTTCTGTTTATACTTTACTACAAAAAAGAGAGAGAAGAGAGACTTTCTTAACATAGAGACAAGATCAATAGGGGAAGTTGTTTGAATCTTTCATACACTGATTCACCCCCTCCCCTCTCAAGGTATCTAACCTTGTGGACATTACAATATCCTGATCATAAATCAATATTCAATAATAAACTAGATCCTTTCAGTTAACTGAATAAATCATTAACCCTTGTAAAAATATTAGTGTTTCTTTACTGTCACCGAGTTCAAGTGACGATAACCGATACCTAGATATAGACTACCATTAGAATTATTCACTAAAATAACTGAAGAACCCCAAGGTGACATTCTTGGATGAACAAAACCATGATAAAAAATAACAATGATATATACACAGATCTCTAACAACTCATAAATCTCCATCATATATAGATACATTGATTTCGTATAAGCTCTCGATTATAGCTCGATCCAAAACTCAATCTTCCATTGAGGGGGAAAACACCAAAACATCTACATGAAATACATTAGGGTACTCTTTTACCACCTAGAGAAACATTATCAGTTAAACTTCCAATGAACTTAGTATATGATCATTCATCAAGGAGGAAAAGGACAGAACATGCCTCCAACCCATATGGGGGTCTCGCTTACCAATGAACACTATAGGCTCTACATCAGTATCATAGAACAAAATTTGTCTCCTAAATCAATCTATAATATCCTATACCAAATACATCTAGTTCATGCAAAGGATTATGTCTTATTGGTGTATTTTTAAACATAGAAAGTCTCCCTATGAGTAGTACTACCCTAGAACTAGCTCACAATCTCTACATAATTCATATAGATAAGCTTGACCTAGACCTATCATAGTCAATTCTAATGGAAAATAAATCCTCTTCATATCAAGTATAAAAGTTGGGATAATTCAGTTGATATGAAGGAGTGTGTAGCTCCTAAATCAAACCAAGCATGAACCCAAGTAGAAAATAAAAAAAGAGTACCTTGAACAATTTCTATATCACCTACCATTGGAAAGTAAAAAAGTATGCATCTAACCAAGACCTAATCCATGGACTCTATAACCCTGATGGTGAACACCTCCACAGATATGCTCTTATCTCTAATGATGGGGAGAATCTCACAATTTTTCTCTTTCTACCCCATCTCCTCTCTACTGATCCAAATATGGATCACCCTATTGTTGTTACCTTAGATAAATCTACCTTAAAAAAGGAACATAAAGTAGATCACTTACTACATACTGCCTTCTCAGAAAGTGTAGACACCCTCGCTATTGATGACCTCAAGCTCCACATGAAAAACAGGTGTCTAATCCCTTAGAAGGAACCTGGGTTCCACCATCCCTGGAGAAAAAATATGATGCAGTATGGGGCCTACCCCAAATTGTTTGAAAACTCTTATGTCTACGAATCTGGGAACCCCAATCTATAGTTCTACTATAAGAGGAATCTTGAAGACTCCCATCTCAAGAAAATCTGATTCAATCCAGTATCCTCACAACAACCTCTTCTCTCACCAGCACCTCAAGGTAAATAGATGGCATAAACAGGATGACTAGGTGTTGGATATCTAGATATAAAGCCACTTCAAAATGTCTCTCATTGGTCTCCTCATCTAGAAATAGTTCTAAATCAGAAAAGATAAGTGTCCAAAAACTGATCCTAAACTCCCACACACTAGAACTCCCTTTTAGAAGGGTGAAAAACTCCTAGGAATTGGATTCCTTTATGGTCAAAGAAAGAATATTTTATAAAACATGGTCTCATAACTTCTCACATGAGACTACTAACTCCCCATGAACCCTAATGAAGAAAAAACACCACTTCCCTGCTACTCTACGCATCATCATCGTCACTTCCAATGAAATACACTTCCCATTCCAAGAATGAATCAAATTGAGAGATATCTCCACATCCCCCCAACCAATAAGATATAATAGTGTCCAAAACCAAACCCTTATACTTTTAAAAAATCTAATAATAAAACTGTTGAAGTGTCCTCCTCTAAGTGTCTTCATCATTAACCTCTACTCTTTATAAATCTACTAGAACATCCTGCTAAACATGTTTAGTGAAAAACTGATGAGGACATCGACCCAGATCCATTTCTTTAATAGAAAAATTATTTAGGAACTCCTAAACATGGAATATGGAACATTTAAGATTTATTTAATTATTTATGGTTCAACGTAATCCCAGAGTCCACACATTTCAAATATAGGTGCAAGAAGAATTATGCAAGATAATTTCATGGGTCTCCACCCAACAACTAGTATCACTTTTGTTTATAGGCTTAATAAACTTAATGGTTTGTGCATCAGATCACTGGGGGTCCTAAATACCCATTTACTATCTGGTCTTCCTTGTTTACACTTCATAGAAAACTTAGATTGAATTATTTCCCTACCAACCCATACAATCCTCACTTGTGCCTACCTCCAAACTCCAACCTGTCCCTTAACCTGATCCTTTGATACCACTATATCATGACCCCCTCACCCCAAAGGCACCCCTTATGATCTAGAAATGAGAGAAGAGATATAATTATACCTGAATCCCACCTATATTAGGCCATCTTGTAGATACCCGAAGCCTGACGTACATGGATATTACATTACTTTAGCGGAATACTTAATACATAACAATAACAGATACACAAGGATCATAATAGTTTAGTGTCTTTGGAAACTTGGAACGTAATCTTCTAATCGTGGTGAAAGATCATCAACATATCCCATAAAGATCTTCCTTTTTTTCTTACCTAAAACCTTTCTTTATATCCTGGGGAAAAGAAAACATAAAAAGGGTCAGCTCAAATTCTCAGTAAGGGTAAGCATGGATAAAATAAAACATACCATATACATTTGATCTTAAAAACATGAACATAATGTTTGAACATCAAAATCTCGAGAAATGACACAAAACATTGAAGTACGTATGGCATAGGTCATAAAGAAACATTAAGAATGATAAAATAGCATGGGAATAAAACATTTAATTGTGGAAACCATTAAGCACATGATACGATTTCCATAGTAGCCAATGCATTGCTGCCAAGACCATCTTAGTGGACAAAGTCCATTTCTGAATCGAGTTCACTCCTCGTTCTCGTCCTGTATTACTGAACTGGTTTAACTTTCCGTTCCAGCCATGTCTATCTCATGAGATATAAATCTTTACCCAATGCATTTGAGGGAGATATAGGTCCCAACCATCTCATAATGAAATCATTCTTACTTGTGCCACAACATAAACGTAAATTATTCATCATAACCCAATGAATAAAATGGGTTTCATAAACATCATTCCATCATCACATAATCCATATAAAATAAATAAAAATCATTTCATAACAAGAAAAGTGAAACCATGTAAATCATAGAGACTTTATACTTGAACCATAAACATATGAAATAATGTCATCTTAGATGGAAAATGGTTTTGATAAAACACTTGAAATGAATTCTTGAGGAAAATATCCTTTCTTCTTCAAAATCAATTTATTTTCACAAAACATCATGAAATTTTAAAAGAAAAATATTTTGTTTCAAATATTCATGAAATATTTTTGAGGAATCTTCATAAAAATAAGGCTTTATAAAACCGTAAAAAAATCCGTTTGTGCCGTATAAGTTAAAAAATAACATTCCCCTCGTACTTTTGTCGGAAAAGTCAAAAAAGTACCTCGTAACATAAATAAAAGAAAGATTCCTTACATACCATGTATTAAAAGTCAAAAATGGGTAAAAAGGACTTTAAACATACATTAAAATACTTTTATAAAACATGTACATGATAGAAATAGCTCCAGTAAATACTTACGAATAAGCAATCTCAGATAAAAATGAGATTTGCAAAATTATCCCTTACCTTAGGTCCGATATGCTTCGTACGTATCCGAACCTCCTGTATAATGATTTAAATAATGTCATTGACTTATTAAAGAATCATATTCATTGTTATGATATCATATATGGTTCACTTATGAATTTATATTACCCATTCTTTTGGAAATTAATGTTAAAGTAGTGTTTTGGGTAAAATCATCTTATTTATCATACATGTTTGGACTTGTTGTTCTTGATGTTATTGTTACTTATATCATGATTTACTTAACTCGAAAATTTAAATCATGATTTATATATCATATAAATTCATTATATATCCAGAATATACAAGCATTTATAATAGTACATAACATATGGTGGTAAGAAATGAAACGCACCGTTCATGGAGACGGTAAGCCGTATGTACGCATGAACACTACTTTCATTTCTATTTCTTATTTTAATGGAATTAAAACATAATGATACACAGGTATATTATAATTCCATTATAATATCATATATAATATCATTAACCACATCCTTTATACATCCCACATAAGGTATTAACGAATCACATCACATTGAGTGGGTGGTAGTCCGCACTTCCTCAAATGAGATTATCGTATTTACTGACTATGGAAACTGTAAAGGCTTGGTATAATTAGGAAGTAAAGAAGAATAAGGAAATAATTAACATAATATATATTATATATAAATACATTTCCATCAAAATGGCCACCATGAGAGGTAGTAGGAGAAAATCAAACAATCATCGTTTCGTGAGGCGTTAGTTTGCCATCACAGAAACATTATATTCTTCATCCATTAGATGGAGGTGTGTATAAGTGTAGTTACAATCCTTCTCATAAAAACATCCTAGTATTTTTAGGATATTTTTGTTGTTACAAAATAAAGGATTAAAAAGAGTTTTGGGGTTGGAGAAGTAGAATGAAAGAAAACAACTTAAGAGAAACTGTTACCTTTAATTTTGGTAACTTCCTTTGGATTGAACCAAAAGGACTTCTGGGAGAGTCTTCTGCCTAATGTAAGGTTTCAATGGGAAGGATAGGGATTTAGGGAGATTAGTTGGGAAGAGTTTGGACGATCCAAAAGGCTTGATAGGTGTGAGGAATTGCATAGAAGTGGTCTCCTTTTATAAGGGAGAGGAGGGGCTCTTTAGGAAAGTGTGAAAACATTATTTTATTATAAACTTATCTTCGGTTTAAAGAGGTCCAAAAAACATTAATGTCGAAGTTAGGATGACTCATATTCGAAATAAAATCATCCAATTGGAATTGGACAGGTTTTGGATGATATTTTAATCATTATAATCTTATTTATTTAAATCATTTATTAATGAGGTAAACACTACATCATTATTGTGTCATAAATTATTTAATTCATTTGATGTCTAAAAATTATGAAAAATCTACCATGTTGTATGGAAGCTTTTTATCTTTCCAAAGAATATTTATAGTCGAAAATATAACTTATACAACCCCTTATAAAAATTAATTACTAAAAGAGGTTTGTTAAAGTCAATTTTGTCTTTACATTAAATTAATTAATCCAAATTGTCATTTTCACTACCAAGTGGCTCATTGGGGTCCCAAAATCGGCCCAAGGATGCCCATGGTCGGAAAATACTCATCCAATAATGGTAGGACAAGTTTCAAGGTAATTTGGAATTATTATAATATTATTTTAACCTTGAATTACCCTATTTACCTTTAACCGCAGTAAATAAAAATTACCGTAGTTACTATTCATAATGCCCACAAATAAAAAGTAGCTTGTTAACATAATTTGGACCCACTGATTCCAAATATGGAATCCATTTTTCCAAATTCAATACACAAAATTTTCAGAAATTAAATTAAAATTAATCCCGTTGTCGAAAGAAAACGGGTTTTTGTTTAAAACATTGTAAAAGATTGAATTGATTTAACCTACGAATTCAAGGTAAAATAAATGCTAATGACACAAATTATATTAAATGGTAAAAATATATTCTATTTATACTTTAAAACCATTCAATATTATAATTTAACCACATAAATTATTATGATGGAAAAAGTTGTTTTTAATTAAAATATAGCGTGTTTTTACTATTCATTAAAATATGAAAGTTATTAGAAAAATATAAAAATTTTATCCAATGTAAATTTTTATATCCTGATTCAAAAGAAGAATTTTATTCTGTCAAATTGAACTTATAAACATGTCAAAAACTAGATTTAATGTGGGTGCGCCATCAAAAGGCGGCAAAACTGCATTTTTTGAAATATACTTATTTTACCCAAAATATTTATTTTGTTCTCATACCATGTTCTAGAAAATATGTAAGATTAATAATAATGTTATAAAATTCAAAATTTAGTTAATACTATTCATAACGGCTAGATCATAATAATATTATAATAATATATCGTTTTTAGTAAAACTCAGTATTGCGTACAACACACGCTATCGAGGAAGGTCATGATTGTGTGAAATGCAAGCCAAGTCAGGGTTGCGTGTTGTGGAAGAATCCTTCGTTGTTTCATATAACAGAATCCAACCATATTTTATTTATACATTGAATATATATATATATATATATATATATATATATATAAACACACTCAATGTTGCGTAGAATGACTATTATAAAACGAACTTGAAATTTTGTGTAACACGATCCAAGAATAGAGTTGCGTATACTACAAGCTAATACAGTGTTGTGTATAGCACAAGATAAACTTGGTGTGGTGTATAATAAATGACATCAATGAAATTAAAAGAATATTTTTCATAAAATCTCGGGGTGTTACACATCTGTTGGAGATAAACACTGAGGGTACATCATACAGACAAATGGGATGCATCGACCTCTAAGATTTGAGAATAATATAAATAATATAGAAATACCCAACCAATCCCACTCATAAAAAAGTAATATAGATCAAGAAACATGCTAGTAATTTCATATAATAGAAAAATTGTAAAAGAAAGTACATGTACCAAAAGAAAAACTTAGAACATACCTTGAATCCCAAATAGCTCCCAAAAAACCAAAAGCTAGTAATATTCATATCGAGCAAAAACATACTCCATATGACTTATATATATATATACACACATAGGGTGTCTATTAAATTCATACTTAGTAGGATTATCCTAGGATCTTCTCATGTAAAATATAAAGAAAACTTGTTAAAGCCTAGTGAAAAACAAGTGAAGCTAACTCATTAGCTAAATTGGTATATTTTTTGCCAGCCTCACCAGGACTATCTCTCATCAAGTATTTCATACAAGTGAGAGTATAATATAATATCAAGAGAGGGTATCCCACTACCCCTTCCCCTATATTTTTCAATTCTTCCCCAACACCACGTGTCTTGAGATATCTGTCTCCAAAAGTAAGCCATCCCAAAGACACCTAGGATAATGTATCACCTCATCCAACCCATTCATCACACATCCCATGAACTCCATACATCATATCATCTCATCACCTCATTCCATATATCCATATAGTAATCATGTAGTTTTTGGGAGCCACCATAGCCTGTATGTTTTGTATTATAGCTCAACCATCACGACCCATACATGTCAAACCTAAAATAATCCATATGGTATTATATCTAGATATACATGTGTGTAAAATAACCCCAAGCCATTACAACCCTCTAGAAACATATATAGGAAAGGACACCACAATGCATACGTTCACATAATACTACTAGGATAGGAGAGTGGGGAAAGAGCGGGCAATTAAACATCTTTTCCTCGCCCACCTGGATATTGGGGAAAGAAAGTTCATAGACACCATTGGGTGTCTGTAACCCTACCAATATGGGTGAGGTAGAATATGAAAACACATAACAAACATGATATATTATAGGTCACAACCACACTATAGGAATTATCCAAGTATTATGATCAACTACATCTATCATCTCTTGGACACCCGTTTACCACCAAAGAACTAGATATCCTATAACCACACAAGCATTCAAAGAGATTCATTTAATGAATTAATCCATTTTAACTTTTCAAATAATGTTAATTAATTCATCATCCATTAATTAAAATTATTTCATTCACATTTCAATAACCACCAAGTAAAGTCCATTGCCTAAAAGCATAATCTATCTGATTTCATGGTTCATGAAGATTATCAACATTTACATAATTCTAACAAGCACCAACCCCATGGGTTAAAAAAATTATTATTAATTATCATTCCATAATTCAAGTTACTCTTAGAAATATCCTAAGATACCATATAAAATAGATGCATAACAAAACACAACCAATTGCTTCAAATAATGGTGAAGGAAATGTTGGTAATAGGAAACCATACCATCAAACCCTTAAGAAGATTTATTAACAAGAAAGAATACCATATTTCATCCCAACAATGGGTAATCCCAGCTTTAACCCATTCCATTAGTCTCTGTTCTATCACTAACACTATCTTGTATATCACCATGCATCCCGCCAATACTAGAATCAACTGATGCCACAATCCCCATGCCTCTCTACCCATATCTCATCAACCATTATCCATCCTAGGCTCACATCACGTCACATAACATAGAAAGTATCACATCCATAGAAAAAATAAAATTTAGAAAACAAAAAATATATTCAACATTGAATCAAAGGCCCCAGAAACAATCCCTTTAGCCTCCACATGAAAATGGGATTGCATAGCCCCAAACATTTATCTTTATCAAACAACTTATTTTTTTTACCATATTGGATTAAATTATTCATTTATAAAAAATTACAACTAAATTTAATCCAAGGAATTAGATACTACTTGTTATTAATTATTTAAACATTATTTCAATCATTACTTCCAATTTCAACAAACTAAGGAAGGCCATTTTAATTAAAGAAGATTTAAGTATCACTTTGATTTCCCATCAAAATATAAGAAGAAGAGTTTATTTAAACATGAATATATAATTATTTATCCAATATCATTTCCTACCTTAGATTATTTAACCACTTTAATCATAACAACATACAAAATACAATCATAACAAACATTCTAAAAAATCATAAACATATATAGCATTGTCACCAACGAGCCCGTACCCGAGTGGTAAGGGATCCTGCTTGGCATCCAAGTGACCCATGTTCAAAACCGAGCAGAGGTGAATTTCCAGGTACTGTAGCAGTTATGTAGCAGTCACTGTAGCATCACTGTAGCATTTATTGTTCGGTACTGTAGTAGCAGGAACTATTCACCCGATTTGGGCCTTCGGGCCACTGGTTTGGGCCTATGGGTCTCCAGGGCCTTCAGGTCATCAAAGGCCTTCGAGTCACAAGGCCTTTGGGTCACGTAGACCATGGAGTAGCCCATTTCACATAGAACAGTCCCCAGAAGAGGATCAGATCAATAGGAGTAGCAGCCACCAGATGTAGAGCTAACCTTGATTTGAAGAATGAGAGGGTATGGCAGCCGCCATTGGGACCAGGCACTGTGCAGCTTTGTATGGGGAAATGCTAGTCGATCAACAATTCAAGGTGGGGAGCTAGGTGATAAATGATGCAGAAAGATGGGAATGGGCAATTCAAGTGGCTAGGCCAACGAGTCATGTATTGGGCATGGTTTTCCTCTGGGCCTTCAGGTCATGTATTGCGGGTTTGTCGGGCCTTGTGCCTTGGGCCTACGGGTCATGTACGGGTTCCCCTTAAACCCTTAAAAGTGGGATTATCCATAATAAAAAGAAAAAAGAAGGCCTTTGGGCCATTCGGGCTATATAGCATTATCTAGTAAAAGAAGAGGTAAACCGTTATGTTGGCTGTTAAAACCCATAAACCATTTTTATATTAACATTGATTAATATTTATTATTGTTAATTCCACCATCACCCGAGGAGATAATATATGAAAAATTTACAATTTAACATGAAAATAAGTAAAATTACTAAATAACCTACCACAAGGGTTTCAATGTTCCTCAAATAAGAATGAAAAAAAACACAGATCTTAGATCACCTCTCCCATAAGAAAATTGTATCCCTACAAGGGAATCATTCCAAAAAACAAAAAAGGCACCCCATGATTAAACAATATGACCAAAATCAAATCATACCAGGATATAATAGAAGGAATAAGTCTGGTCAGAGAAGAAACCATAAGAAAAAGAGGAAAAAATCACCTTGGATCACCACAGATTGAATATGGAAAGTTGGGAATCAATCCCTTTTGAAATGGGTTAAAAACTACCAAAAGAATCTCATCCAGATACCTGGAGTTGGAAGTGAATTGGAGGGTTTCATAGAAAAATAAGGGTTAAATTAAATTTATAGTCACACAAATAGATATAAATTCAATGTGTGAATGGGTAACTCATTTCATCAATGTCCTAGGATTTAAGATTCACCGAAAAAATGCCTAGTCTCGAACAAATAAACCTTGATCAATTCATATCCTCAACTTCATGTTTGAGTTATGTTTTTTTTTGGGATAGATATATCAAATACATTTCTTCTCTATTTCATGTTGTGAACTCATTATTCACATACTGAATCACACCATGCAAATTTTTATTCCCTATATGTTAATTCCTATTCAGGTCATGGACCAAACACACACATTGTGAACTAGAGTTTACTTCATGAACTAATATTCATGTCATAAACTTCTCCTACTTCCAGATTATCATTTCCAAAATCCACCAATACTACTCTAGGATTCCTCCAAGAACCATAGACCTCATAACTTGAAAAGAAACTATCTATAAGTATCCATGACTTTACAACACTAAATTTATACTTAATGGTTGTATTTATAGTTCCATATCTAATTTATTTAGAAGATTAATTTTTAAGGGGTTTACATAACACCCTTTAAATATAAACCACACATATAATTTTATATAGTTATGGTATACCATGGTAATCATATCCATTTTTTTAAAAGTGAATTATTTATTAATTTTCTTGATCACCAACTTTGAATTACTTTTAATTTGATGAATATTAATCAAGATTTATAGGGATGAATATAGTTCTATAATGATATACTAATATTCAATTTTTTTTAGTAAACCCCTGAAAGAGTATTAAAGTGTAATGACTTATGTTATTGGGTGTTGGTCGAACTAAAGTATAGTTAGAATCCAATGGAATTGGAGAAGTGATAATTTTTATACTAGAGATTCAGATAGAATTTATAGTGATTATTTATTTAATTGGGTATGATTCTATATGATTTTTGAAGCTTTGAAGTAAGATTAGAGATGTGGTTGATGGAAAATGAATGGGTGTATAGCTTCAAGGGT
Organism: Viscum album; assembly: GCA_963277665.1. NCBI lineage: Eukaryota > Viridiplantae > Streptophyta > Magnoliopsida > Santalales > Viscaceae > Viscum > Viscum album. Next base: position 45,440,523 of record OY728130.1, on the reverse strand, counting down.
AGGATATACTATTGGGGACTCAGTGGAGGTATACCATAGTCCATGTGAGATGGATAAATGGGAGGAAAAGGTACCCATAGGATCAATAATTTTTTTTTGAAAATAATGAGAAAATAGTTTTTCTTAATTTAAATTAAGAACCCCCACTCAGGGGGGGGGGGTTCCTCTTATAAATTGGTTGAGGGAGGGGTAGTTGAACATATTTCTCTTATTACCCTACTTATTCCTTTAACCCAGACCTTCTAGAGTGGTTAGATCCACATAACTAAAGTAATGCCTCATATTATACGTACATTAATCTTCTTCTTCAACCTCTTATGATTTTAGATAAGCATGGTTAAGGATTTCATTACAATTCCATTAGAGTATTACTGAATCATATCAAAATGAAGGTACTTTTATTTATAGTACTAAGAGGAGGTTGGGGAGGGAGATTAAATGTGGTTTATAATCATTTTTATAGATATAAAAAATTTTTAATTATTCTATAGATTTTAACAAGTTTGGGTTAAATTAACTAATGATATGAAGTGGAATGATGGACATGTATTGTGTGTGTAGGTCAAGAGCATGTTATGAGTCATTAACATGTTGTTTCTCAATGTTTTTAGGAGTTGGCATAGCTTGGTGAGGTTTACCCCTTTAATTCCATTGAGAATTTAATATATAAAATAAATTAAAATGTTCATAATTAATTAAATGAGATTTTTGTATGAGATAAGAGATTATGGATAGTTGGGATGACTAATTAATCATGGATATATGAAAGACAAATCATTTGAAAGGAGTAACACTATAAAATAGATAGGTGGTCCTTAATTTTTACACCTTTATAGAGAATTGCATATGTTGTGTGAGGTGAAACATAAGTAAGTGGGTTTGAATAGCCCAAGTGAGAGTCAATGATACTTGGGTGATTAAAGGAGAATAATAATGACCTTTTAAGGCCATGGTGTCAATCCTGCTCACGTTCGCTCAAAAATTGTGTTTTTATGCAAGGCAAGATAGGTGATAATATTGGTTTGAATTTTGATGGGAACTACATAGGGTATTCACCCTTAGGTAATGAATCAAGTGTCGTAAATATCTCTTGGGTTTTAGTATGTTTTTCTCTATAGATATTAGAGAGATAAATGTGGGTTGATTAATGTTTTCACTTGAGCTTTGGTCAAGGTAGTGGGCTCACTGGGAGGGGTGACCTATGAATGGGAATAAAGATTACCATGTGAGGTCTTGTAAGGCCTATTAATTTAATAATAGGATTTATACTATGGGTATGATTTTTCTTTATCCATTAATGATTAGTTTTCCTCATCCTTGAGTGTAAGTATAGTCTAAGTGGAGCCTTATATACTAAGTCACTTCCTAATAAGTGACTCTTGAGAGGAACATAGATTGAGGGTATAGACCAATGGTATTCCAATACATTTTCCAGTGATGAACTTCCAAACATAGCGTATTATGTATCTAATTGATGATGGGTCTTCTTCGTATCCTTATGAGATGCCCGAGACTCACACTTCCAGTTCATGTGCTAAAAATTTATATTTTTAAACATAACATGAAATTACAACAAACTCTATAATCAAAATATTGGTGCCTTTGGGGAATAGTAAAATAATACATCACTAACCTATACTTATACCATATGATTTAATCAAATAATTTAATGAAGACCACTTATGAAGTTAATTAATACAATTAATTTATGGAAGAAAGAATAAAAAACACTAGGGTGTTTTTTATAGCAGTTTGGTCAAAAGTGGGTTGACTATAATCTTATACCTATCTACTCTATGAGAGATACAGTGTGAAATAATATTATTTTTTATGGATAATCATAACCTAATCACAAGATCCTTTTCTAGTGGAGGGATAACCACAACACACTGACTTTTGTATGGGGATTCACAACCCAATCACAAAAATGAATTTAGAATATGAGAGTTAGAACCTGACTGGTCCATAATTTAGAATATGGGAGTCAAAAAAAAGATTGAAAACAATAATAATATTTTGTATGAGAAGGTATAAACAAAAAATAAATAGTGCATATGAGAGATATGAAATAATGATATAGAATAAAAAACTAGAGCGAAGTAAAAGATGAGAAATGATTGAATAGGTACTAGTTGTTGAGAAATGAAAATGTCTCATAAAGGAATTATTTTTAATAGGATATTAGGTACATTCCAAGAGAGATCATTCATATGATGAAATATAGTATCAAATAGGATGTCAAAGTTTAGCATTGAGATTTATTTCTCAAAATGTTTGTATTGTTGTATTTTTTCTCAGTATCATTGTGCACATTAAATGTCTCTTAATTCCTTTAAATAGGATCTAAAAATATTAACCAAAAAATCTCAATAAGGGTAAAAATATTAAAAATCAAAATAACTTAATCATCCAGGAGATATAATATTATCATAAAAAATAATGGAAACAAATAAATGTTTTAATTAAAAAATTAATGACTGATTCAAACTAATTTTAATTATCTATTAAATGATAATAATAATTCAAATCAATCCCATAAAAGATATAAGTCAATTTGAATATTTAAATACAAATATTAAATAGATTATAATTTAATGAAGTGTGTAATAATTAAAGGATTTAATTACCCTACATTAAATACTTAGAAATTAATTTTAATAAGTTTGTCATCACTGAGTATTAATTTAGAAAGGAATAAAAAAAATAAATTAATTCAAAATTTAAAAAATTTAAATATAGTAAATACTTGTAGTATATGTTATGTAAGAATAATGAATGAATTTAATAAAATTTTAAAACTAATTAAAATATTATAATAATACTTGTCATTTTTTATATATAATTTATATTAATTTTATAAATTAATAAATAGATTAAAACACTGAGAATAAGAATGCAGTTAACTAATTAATAAAAAACAATAAAAAATAGAGATTGCGTAAAATGTTAAATTTTAGGAAACAAATAAGGGAAAGAACTAACTTTGTGCGCCAAATGTTCTTGCGGTTAGTATTATTATCATTTCATGTGGTTAGTTCAAATATTCAAGTGGTCGGCATACTAACTCAGTGAATAGTGTGTGGTCATGTATCTTGCGGTTAACAGATACAACATTCGGCAAGGTGAACAGACATGTGGTAACTTTGATTACCGTGTGAATAACATATAACATTCAGTCACTTAAATACATTACACAGGGAAGGTTCACCACTTAATTTCAAATTTTAAGGGTATGATTCCACTCTTATTGATGACGAAACCATGATTTTAAAACATATAGTGGGTTGATTGGTGAACAACTATGAGCTACGCTAGTATGCAATCTAGAAGAACCATGCTTGGTTGATGTGTGAAGTGGATGGTTCATGGAAATATTGATAGAGAGAGGTTAGAGTGAAGAAGTGTTTCTTTCAAAGTTGGAGATTAAGTATTTTTTAGTGTGGAGGTGTGGTGATACACTATGGTGTCATGACATAGCTATTCTGAAAGGATGGAATACTATAAAAAATGTGTGATGCTTGTGGCAAAGACATGTGGTAACTACATTCCACTTGTGGTAAAGTGAGAAATTCTCATGGTATGGTGGATAAAAATATTTTAGTATGATAATCCTTTATTTGGTAAGGTGGAAAGAATAATTCATGGAATGGTGGGGAAATAATATAGAGAAATTGAAATAGTAAGATAATTTATACTATGGATAATTATTATACCATATAATAGATATAATTAGCCTTCAATACAGAATAATTAAATTTATATAATATTGATATCTTTACAAATAATCAAAAATTTCATCAATATGACAATTATAACATGAGATATGATTAAAAAATTTGGAATACATAAACTTAAAGGTTCATGAAAAATGATGATAAAATATCAGTATTTAGGACTCTTTTTAGGTATCTAAACATAATTTTTAGAATTTAATGTAGTTGAATAAAATTTATGAAATCCTATTAGATTTCTAACCCAAAAAACTCTGAGTGATTCTTTGGTTAATTGAAATATTTACCAAGAATTTTTTTTAATTCTGAAAAATCTAGAATTCTAGAACTATTGTATGAACTTCAGTGATTTTTTTCAGCACAAAAAAAATTAAGACTTCTATTTATACTAATAAAATATAGATAATTTTTTTTTTCTACAATAGAGCACTTTGTGAAATAATCTGAGCTATATCTCTAATATTATAAAATAATAGAAAAATAAAACTTAACAACATAATAAGTAGAAAAAATATTATTCATACCAAAAGTATGTATCATGTTTAGTTCAAAATGAAAAGATATTAGAGATTTAATTATATTTCTTTGTTGTTAAAAAATGTTATATAACAATTTTATCTTTCATATGAAATTTTGATTTTAAAAATCCAATCACTATAACTTAATATATAACAAACATAAATTAAAGTTGCAAAAACTATATTTTCACATAAAATGACAAGAGGGTTTATAATTTTTAAAAACATAAAACAATAAAAAATAACAACAAACTAACAAAAATGTTTTTAGTTCTAAAAATTAAAAAACCAAAATATTATTTTTTTAAATTATCACTTTTTTGAAATATTTAAAAAATTCAACATTCAATAAATATAAAAATAATAAGTTCTAAAACAAATAACCCATACCCTAATAAGTGTATATTGTGGTAAGTTAATAATAAATTAATATAAAAATTTCAAACTAAATTTCTGTCAGAACATGTTCAAATTTTAGTTTTTCCAAGTTTACAAAATCCAATGATTTGTAAAAATACTAGAAAATTGATTATCAGTTGGAATATAATCTTGAAAAATATCATTTTTATTAACATAATATCGAATAAAATAAAAACACGTGTCAATATGGTTAGTTATAGAATGCATTAAAAGGTTATTATAAATAGAAATTTCAGAATAATTATCACAATAAATAGAATGTTTTTTTAAATTTAAAACTATATTCAAAAAATGTTTAATCCATAAAGATTTAGAGAAACAAGATATAGGGAAGATATACTCACATTCAGTGGTTGAAAAAGAAACCAATTTTTGTTTTCTTGAACTCCAAGAAACTAATTACCTACTAAGAAAGTGATACATTCTTGAGGTGTTCTTTTTATCATGTTGACATCCTCCAAAATAAGAGTCAGAATAACTAATTAAAATATAACAATTTTATCTAGAATAAAATAATACACAACTAAAAATTCCTTTAACATATCTAATAATACGGTTAACAGATTTTAAGTGATATTCCATAAGTTCAAATTGAAATCTAGAACATAAACAAATTCTAAACATAATATGAATTCTAGAAGTGGTTAAATAAAACAAAATTCCAATTATTCTTATAAATAATTTTGATTCAATATATTTTCTATAAATATAAAAATCTAATTTAAAATATATAATCATATGGGTTTTATAAGATTTAAAATAATCAAGACGAAAATTTCTAACCAAATCATTATAATATTTGGATTGATTCAAACATATTCCATCATTCTTTGAAAAATTTGAAGTCCTAGATTAAATTATAATTCTCCCATAAGACTCATATATAATTCAATTTAAATCACATTTTAAAACTCCTTATAATGAAAATTATTTTAAGATACAAAAAAATATCTTCAACAAAAATTTGTATAATTAAAATATCATTTGAAATTATTTTAATAAACAAAATATGATATTATTTACCATTATAAAAATAAATTTTAAATAGAAAATTATAATTCTATCATACCAAGAACAAGGTTCTTTATTAAGAACATATTATTCTTTTGATAAATTAAAAACATCATTCGTAAATTTCTCATTTTCAAAACCATGGGGTTGAGAAACGTAATCTTCTTCAGAAATAAACCATTTAAAAACACTTTTCACATCCATTTGAAATAATTTAAATCCTTGAAAAGAGGAAAATGATAATAAAATTCTAATAGATTCAATTCGAGAAATAGACCCAAAAAATTCATAAAAATATGTACCTTCTTCTTGGAAATAACCTTGAGTAACAAGTTTAGATTTTTTTTAATAATATGTCCAGATTCATCCATTTTATTTATGTAAACCCATTTTGTTCCTATAACATGTTTGCCTTTAGGGGGATCAACTAAATACTAAACATTATTTCTAAAAAAATTATTAAGTTTAACATACATAGTAATGATCCAATTAGAATAATTTAAAACATGATCTATATTATTAGAAATAATATCAGAAATAAAAATAGAGTTAACATGAAAATTTAAAATAGAATTCTGAGTTTTAATAAGATAATAAATACTACCAATTACATTTTAAATAGTATGATATTTATGTATCTTCCATGATATATGATCCGGTCGAGAAGGATTATGCTCACCCTCAATTGATTCATTCTTATGTTGAGTTATAGTTTTTTACAAAAATTAAAATCACTAAACTGTTCAACAAAATCATTAGAATCAGAAATAAATTTCAAATTATGTTCATCAAACATAACATGAAAAGATTATTTAATAACCATATTTATTTTATTATAAATACGATAATATTTACTATTATTATAATAACCCAAAAAAATAGATTCATAAATTTTAGAATCAAATTTATCTAAATCATCTTTTAAATTTAATATAAAAACATTAAATCAAAAAACTCTAAAATATTCAACTTTATAGATATTTATTTTTAAATAATTGATGATTAAATTTATTTTTCAACGGTATAAGAAGAATTAAATTTGAAATATAACAAGTAGAAAAATATTTTCAACCCACAAATATGTTGGAAAATTATATTCCCTCAACATAGTTTTATGCATTTCAATAAGAGTTCTATTTTTTTATTTTACAAAAGCATTTTGTTTTGGAGAGTAGAGAAATTATGAAAATAATCATTATGTTAAAAAAAATAAAATTCTAAATTACGAAATTCAACTCCTTTATCCATTTGAATGGAAAAAATCATGCAACCCTTTTAATTTTTATCTAAATTACTAAAGTAATAAATTCTAATAAAGTATCATTTTTATGAGAAAGAAAGTAAACCCATACAAATTTACTATAATTGTCAACAATAATAAAACTATATTTCTTTCCTCGAAGAATAGAAATTTAGTAGGTCCAAATAGATCAAGATATTATAATTATAAAGGTATATTAGTACGTATATGATTAATAGGTCTAAAAGAGACTTTATGTTGTTTTCCTTTCATGAAAGCATCACAAACCTAAAGGTGTTCATTCTTCAAGGGAGGTAACTGCAACACATTATCATATCTATAGAGCTTGTGTTACATTATAAAATTAACATGACCTAATCATCAATTCCAATGGATTCTATCACTCTACAAAATATTCAAACACATAACATTTTGAATATTTAGTTCAAAAAATCAATAGTATAAATATTTTCCTTTGGATTAACATAAAATAGTAAAGAACCATCTTTAAAAACTAAACACTTATCATTTTGAAATTTAATTTCCATTCCATAATATCATATTAGATATATAATAATTAAATTATGTTTTAAACATTAAAAAATTAAAACTTTAGAAATAAAGGTAGAATTAGAAAAACCAAATTCACCAAAAACAATTACTTTACCTTTGGAATTGTATCCAATTGTAAAGGTTACTATATTAAATTTCTTGTAAGTGGTAAATTTTTATGGTTATCTAGTCATATACCTAGACTATATATTTTCCATGTGCCATATTTAATTCTTGATAAATCCAAGGTATTGTTTCCTACAAAAATAAATTACTTGACAATTTTCTTACCCAATCTACTTTGGGTCTAATCAGATTAGTAATACAGTTTTTGAGTACCCACATAGAATTTAAATAAGTATTGTATGGTACTCTAGACAAAAATGATTTAGAAATATGAGTCTTTGTAAACCCCAAAGAGTGTTTGATTCTAAGAGAACAATCATTTTCATAGTGACCAATCATGCTATATTTAAAACATATTACAGTTGAAGTAGAACCATTTTTACTTTAAAAAAATGAGTTTTAAACCTTTGAGGTAATCTTATATCATATCCAAAACCATATTTATTTTTATTTATTTTATTCAAAGAAATAATATTATGATATTCTTCATGATCTTGAATAAAATAAGATAAAATTTGTTTAATACTTTCACCTTCCCTGTTCAAATTTTCATTCAAATCTTGAGAAGATTTCAAATTATCATAAATTATAGAATGAAATGCATAGGTAATATTTTTTATTTTTCATTTTCATGAAAAAAAAATTATTTTTAGAAACAATTTTTTCATTATTTCCATTAATCTTATTCTATAAATCAATATCCTTGAAAATTTATTTTCTTCATATTTCATTTTCTTTATTTAACTTTGAAATATTTATATTTTCAGAATCATAATAAAAATAAAAATATCTAAAATAAAATCCATAATAAATTACCTTATATAGAGAATCCATCAAGCACAAGTGAGCTAAATCTTCCTCATTTCCATATTTTTCACTGGAATTATATTATTCTATACAACTCCAACTAATTTTTGAAGCGTTTTTTATTTCTATTTATTTTTAAATTTTTGGCTGTCAAGCTTGATATTTCATTTCTTTATACACTCAAAACAAGTAGGATCTGAAGTATTATTGTCCATACTTCCTTTCTTATCTCTCTTATGTTTTTTCCTTTTTTGGGTTTCTTCTAAATCTGTTTTCAAAAAATATATATTTTCAAACATTTTTAGACTTTATTCACGATTTGAGCCATATATACGTTTTCATTATATTTTAGATCAGAATAAAAAGATTCAGTAGTGGAAAAATTAATAGATTTAAACACTACAGCTTTTATTCCCATTGTCTCCTCTTTAACTATGTTCTTCAGTTTTAGTTCATACTATAACAGTGATTCAATCAATTAATCAAGAGTATACTCTTTGAAATTATTTAATTTTATAATGGTAACATTACTTTTATGCCGTATATTTGGTAATTATTATAGTATCTATTCAAAAAGTATTGTATTTTTTAAAGGTTATCTATGTAAATTAATACCATTCATAATGCTTGTGAATTGGTGGAAGATTTGGTTTAGTGTTTCATATTTTCCCATCCTAAATTCTTAGTACTCATCCCAAAGCATTCCAAGATTAGTTCAAATCAATTTTTATGAGAAAAGGTTAGGATTTATAGAATAATCAATATCCCATGAGCTATCTTACAAGTAGATAAGTGGAAAAAATTCTTTTGTTAATAACACAATATAAAATATTAACAAATTTGTAATTTAAAACGTATTTAATAGTATCATTTTCGGAAAGTGTATCTAGGTCAGTTTTTAGTAGAGTGTACTATTTTTAAATGATGAACCAGTGTTGTATGCTTAATTATTTAATTTATCCCTCCATATAGGATTTCAAATATTTGTAACTATTTCAATCAAAGTGAAGTGACTTATGTGAAATCCAAGCATCGTTTACATTCAATCCTGCCATCTTAAATATCTTTTTCCTTAGAATGTAAAGTTCAGGAATAGGTTAACGTGATTAAATTAAAAGAATACTCTATAAAATTTTTGACTAAATTCTAAAATGAACTAGAATTTATACCAATTGTTTGGGATTGGGAAAAAGAATAACAGATCTAATCAATTCTTAATAGGATTAAACTATGATACCAATTGTTAAGTTAGAAAAGAGAAATAGAAAATGGTTTATAGGGGGGGTTAATAAACCAAATTAAAAATTTCAATCAAATCAATTTATTATTAATGTTAATTAATGAAGTTAATTATTAGAGTTAATTTTCATCAGAAGGAATAAAAAAACACTAGGATGTTTTTTACAATAGTTTTATCCAAAATGGAAATACTCTACTCTTATACCTATCTGCTTGGAGAGAGATACATTATGCACTAATATTTTTTTTGAGTGGTAATAATAACCTAATTGCAATATTATTTTCTAATGGAGGGATAACTATGACACATTGAATTTTGAATGGGGAGTCACAACCCAATTAAAACACTAACTTTAGATTACATGATTCAAAATGAAAACAATCATGACTTTAGAATCTAAGAGTAAAAACCTGAAGATAGAGAAGATGAATGATGATTTTGTGTGAAAAAGAATAAACATAAAATATAGTGTGTGTGGGAGAGAGAGATAGAAAAAATGTTACAGACTTAGAAACAAGAATGAAGTAGAAGATGAATAATAAAAGAGAAAGTACTAGTTCATGATCAATGCAGATGAATTTTCAAGGCAGTAGTAGTCGTATAATATTAGGTACAGTCCTTGAGAGAACATCTATATGATGAAATAGACTATCACATAGGATTTCAGAGTTCAATGTATAACTTTTATTGTCAAAAGGTTCATGTATTCTTAGTTCATATTGATATTTCTATGTACTTTTAATTTCTCCCGATTCCTTTAAATATGATCTGAAAATACTAAAAAACTAATCCCAAGTAGGGTAAAACAATTGAAAATAAAAATAACATAATTATCCTAGAGAGATAATATTATTGTTAAGAATAATGGTAAAAAATAAATGTTTGAATTGAAAAATTAAAGACAAATTAAAACATATTTGAATTTCCTATTAAATGATAATAATAATTCAAAGAATTCCCATAAACATTGTACGTTAATTTGAATGCTTAAATTCAAATATTAAATATATTAAAATTTAATGTAGCATGTACTAATTAAAGGATATAATTATTTTTCATTAAGTACCAAAAAATAAATTTGAAAAAGTTTGTCATTACTGAATATTAATATAGAAAAGAATAAGACCAACAAATTAATTCAAAACAAAAAAATTTTAAATATAGGAAATACATGTTTTATTTGTTACGTAAGAATAATGAATGAATTTAATAACATTTTAAAACTAATTAAGATATTTTATAAATATTTATCATGTTTTATATATAATTTACATGAATTTTTGAAATTAATAAAATGATTAAAACACATAGAATATGCATACAATTAACTAAATAATAAAAAATAATAAAAAATGGAGCATTTGTAAAAAGTTAAATTTTATGTAAAAATAAAGGAAAGAACTAACCATATGTCCAAGCTCACATGAGGCGAATATAATTACCTTTTCATGCATTCAATTCAAATAGGAACGTGGTCAATATAAAGACCATGTAAATAGTTTGTAGTCACGTGTCTTATGGTAGGCAAATATAACATATGATAATGTGCACTGACATGTTGTAACTCTGTTTACCATTTGAATACATTATAACATACATTTACTTAAATATATGTCTCATGATGGGGTATCCACTTCATTTTATAATGTAAGAGGAATGCGCCAATCTTGTTCATGAAGAAACCATGATTTAAAAACTTACAGTGGGTTGATTGGTGTATAACCATGAGCCATGTTAGTATGAAAACTGGTAAAACCATGCTCAGTTGATGGTGTGAAGTGGTTGGTTCATAAATTTTTGAGAGAGGTAGGATAGAGTGAAGATGTTTTTATTTCAAAGTTGGAGACAAAGCTGGTGTCTAAGTGGCGGTGTGGTGCTACACTATAGTATTGTTACATAGTTACCTATGAAAGAATGGAATTATCTCAACAATGGGTGTTGTCGGTGGCAAGATCATGAGGTAAATAATTTCCACTTTAGGTATAGTGTGAGGTACTCTTATGTTAGGTTGTATAAACATATGTTAGGTCGAGAATCCTTTATGTGATAAGGTGGAAAGAATGATTCTGGGTATGGTGGGTAAATAAAAGAGAAACTGTAATATTATGATAATTCAGACTTCAAATAATTTTATCCCATCTAAACGATAGAATTAACCCTTGATGCAGTAGACTTAAATGAAAATAATCTTGATATATATCCAAATAAACAATAAAAAAATCAATGAAACAATTATATCTTGAGATATTATAGAAAAATAGTGGAATATATAATTTGAAAACTATAGAAAAAATGATGATAAAATTACAGTACTGAAACATATTTTTTGGACTCTAAACATCATTTTTAGACTTTTATGCAGTTGGATGAAATTTTTGAAAACATATTATATGTCTAACACAATAAATTACAATTTTATTGGAAGTGAATCAAAATAGATATAAAATAAAGAATAAATATTTTGAATTCTGGAAAATCCAAAATTCCAGAATTGTTGTATGAACTTCAAGGATTTGTTTTCTCCAATTAAAAAAAAATTCAAACTTTTATTTATAATAATTAAATGTAGATAAATGTGTTTGATTTCTAATAGATTATGTTTTATATGAATCTGAGCTACATCGACAACGTTATAATAGAATAACAAAATATAACTTAATAACCCAATAAGTAGACAAAATACTATTCATATGAAAAGCATGTATCTATTATTTCTCTCCCGATTGAATATAATGGCATTATCCTAGGGAATGAACTTGGTTTCCATCATTTCATATGTCCTTAAATATTTTCCTTATACTTGTCTGTTGTGGAAGGATGGACACCCATTTTTTAATAAAAAATCAATTTTCAGTCATACAAAACAAATGTATCATGTTCAGATAAAAATGAGAACATACTTGAGATTGAATTTAACGTCATCATAGTTAAATAAAATTTAGATAAAAATTTTATATTTTAAATTAAATTTTGATTTTAAAAATTCGTTCTCTATAACATAGGATATAAAAAAATACAAAAAGTTTGTAAAAACTAGATTTTCACCTAAAATGATAAGAGATTTTATATTTTTTAAAAAACGTAAAATAATAATAAATAATAACAAACTCCTAACACATGTGATATACATGATCATTAGATAAATGGAGTGATTAATTGAATAAGATCATGAAATCAGAAGAGGGGATGAAGATTCATAATAAAATAAACATTAATTATGGAATGAAATCCCTAAAAAGGATGATCCTTAAAGCATAACACATCTCATGGTGTGAGGATATAAGATTAAAAGAAAATAATTGTGAATCATGGGAATATAAAATAGAAATGTGGCATGATATAGTAATATTAAAAACACATAATCATAAGATATTATAGTAATATTTCAAGGTTATCAAATAAAACACTCATATCATAGTGGACTAGGATAACGACCAATGTCTCATAACATAATGGTATGCGTAACAACCCGTGTCTCATATAAACATTTTTTATCAGGATTAAAAGTTGTTTGATGGCCATATATGTGCAGATGTGTCTTTTTTAAGTTTAATAAGGCCTCAAATGGCTAGGTTTGGTTCAAAGAGGCCCCCATTGATGGTTTTGATAGGAATGTGAATACTTCTTAGGATCTTAAGGATCTAGATATCATTAGCTTACCCATCCCTCATGGTATTACGATCAAGAATTAATCTTAAGAAGAATTAATCACAATTTCTTGTGTTTCAATGTTGACATTTCTAAATCATTTTCTAGCTTTATGTGGCTTTATTTTTATGATAATTTATCTTTTACGAAGTGTATTATTTTTTAATCCATGGCCTACTATTTCTCCTTCTATAATATACATTGTCATTTAATTACCTAATGTAGAAATAAGTATCGTGTAAAGAATAAAAATTTTGGTTCAAGAACAGATCCTATAGCTTTGAATCAATTCCATTTTAATGTTTATTTTGTTCCTTGTCAAATATAAAAGAGTGGATTAATGATACAACTCCCCAACACATCAGTAATTCTATATAGGTATTGGATTCATCTTCCAAAAATAAATTACATTTTTCTGATAACCCAAATATTTTATTGAAATTTAGTGTCTAGAAGTAATACGCTTCCTCTAATCCTATTTTTCAATAGTTTCTCTTGATGCAGTGATTTAGGTGTTGCAGGTTCTGGATGGCAGTGGTGGGTTCTCACCAATTTTTGATAGTGAAGATACCCCGGTTTTGACTCTGTTGTATCAGGATAATAAATGTTAGGATAATGGAGTGGTTATTGAGGATTCTAAGACTCTTGAAGTTAAATATGAGAAGGCTTCTCAGGTGTCTAAAAAAGAAATTTAAAACTCCAGGTTCATGTCTAACTAAGATCCATTTTTTAATTGTGTGCCTTTAAAGTTATGGATAAATACAAAAACATTAACCCCTATGTGGATTTGGGTTTTGCACAGATGAATGAGTGTGTTCCATTGTATTACCCTTTTTAGCTTCAGACTAAGTATCCTACTTCTCAGAAGGGAACTGGTTTAGGACTTTGGTATACTGAAGTCCTTTATTTAGATATGTTTCATGAGAAATTAGTTGTTCAGACCCATTCTGATGGATACTAAGTTGTGAAGGTTCATGATGACTTAAAATCAATGGGAAAATTTGATACCATAGACGATGATGGTGGTCTAACTTTATCCCCCATAGATGTTAATGTGGATAAATTCATCATACATAAAATAAAAAGTGGAAGGAACCAATTTTTTCTAAGGGTTTTACATTATTTCAATAGAATAAATGAAGACCAGGGAAAAAATACTTGGGGAAAAATTATCAATAATCACTCGATCAGTAAATAAGGAAAACCTTGTTAAATATTTCTTGGTGAACCTGACTATAATAACGCTAGAATCATATGAATATTTTGTCCATTTCACTAATTATGTTTGGAATGAAGTGGAAAAAATTAATTATTCTCACTTTAGGGAATAAAACCAAAACAATGGCACTACTCAACCAATATCCTCTAGATAATTTCATAGAGGAACAATAAAAGTGGATCTTGGAAACAGATTTTACTGTTTATTAATGGTTTTAAATGATTTTTTTTGTGGATGAATATAATTAAAAGGTGGGTCTATTATACACGCATGCTACAGAAGAATAACGGGATGGGTTCTAATATTAATCCTTCAACAAATAATTTGGAACACAAATGGAAATAGTTCTCAAGGTGTTGTATTTCTTATTTTTCTTTTCCTTCTGTGTCTTCTCAATTATTTATCAAGGTGTTCCTATGCCACAAGTGAGGATTATCAGTAAAAGTTTCTTTTCTATATAAATAATACTTAATTTAAATAACTTCAATGAAATTAAAAAATATCCTTCAATTAGAAAAATGAATCATATTGTATTTGTACCATATATAATAAAGTGATATATGGTTTTTCCAATACTTTTCCCTTTCCATTCGAATAGTATGACGATCTAAGTGAACACCTTTCAATAAAAATAGATAAGTATTAGTTATTTATAATAGAACGGTATTGAAAAATTGATTATATTTATGAATATTTGATGATAAGGAAATATAAATGCAATGATGGATAATTTATATCATAAAGACATCATTTCCACTGTACAATATATATAAGATCTTAGATAGTGAATGAAAGGATTATTTTTACATAACCAGTTATGAAAAAGATACCATTATAGAAAATACAACCTAATAAATATTCAAATGGTTTAATATAAAATATCATTGACATAGATGGAAAATCCCTTGGAGGAATATAATAAATTATTGAAGTTTTAAGAAAACAATTGCTTATTTTTTATCAAATGTGGAGGTAATTAAGAAAATTTTATTTTCAAGTAAGTTTAAAAATATAAGATTAATTAAAAAGAATTATATTTTAAAAAATAATAACGATTAGAACATGTAATATAAACAAAATATTTGAAAAAAAATTATAATAATAAAGAAGAAAGTGGAATAGAAATCATTAATATAGTTTTATTAATTTTTTGTGGCATTGTCATAAAAATTGATAAATAATTCCCTTTCAAAAATAATTCATAGAGTATGAAAAAAATTATTTTAAATCATGTTTTTAATAATAAAATTTCCAAATAAGGGAACTTTGAAATGTAATATAGTTAAAGCATAAGAAATTTTGAGAGGAATATAGTAAATAGAGAAATTTCCTTTATAAAATTTATAGTGTATGATATAAGGAAATTATAGGATGGGAAACATAAAGGAATGAATATTCATAGAAAATGAAAATTTAATTAATTTTAAATAACATAGATAGAGTATATAAAAAATAATTAAAGTGTAAGAGAGATAGATATCAAGTGATAGAGAACATAACTAAAAAGGAAGAAAGGGAGTGGGATTATTCCTTATAAACATCATAAGATATAAACCATGAATCAATAAAAGGGGGAATTAGAACACTAATACATAAAAAATAATGCAAAAATTATCATGTTATACATTTAATTTTTTTAGATATGACATAAAAGACCAGGAAAACAAAAAAATAAACTATTTATAAAAAGAACGGATATTTGGCGAGAATCTGCTTACCTTGAGTCTCATCTCACTTTGTATATCCTCTAACCTCTTGAATTGTCAAGTAATATTTATTAATTTATTACATCAGAACCTTATTCAAGTTTTTTCAACATTATTATCCTTTTTTTGTTCATTTATTTGATTAATTTTTCCTTGCATCAATCATTTTGAGGTTGTTAAGTTTATGATTCCAAATTTGGTTCAATGCAATGGTAACAGTCGATGGTTATTTTTCAATGGTTCCATACATTCAAAAAGTTTCATGGTATTGTGTGTATGTTATTCCATAAGTTAGAAAATTTATTATTTATATATTTTATTCCAAATAGTAACAAATCAAAAATCATTTCTTTACAAGTATATTTTAAATGGTTAAAATAACCTTAATTGTTACCTTTAATGTCATTATTATCATGACTATTTTATCATTCCATAATCATAAATATTAAACTAATTGATTATTAATGTTATATTTATACTTGAAATCCATTTTTATGTATATAAATGAAAGGAATATGTTGAAATAAAATTTCATCATTCACATAGGTAGTACATAACTACAATGGGTGAATGATGCTTTTCATATCATCTTAAAGAATAGGAAAACTAATAAATTTTCAAGATTCATAGATACATTTGAGTATAATTATACTACTATTTTAAAGTTACATTAAATATTATTTATGTAATATAATTGATATGGAAATATATTGGTTTTGAAACCCCTATTTGTAGAGACCCGAATCTTGGCGTACATGAAAATTACATTACTTTTGCGGAATACTTAGTACATAACAAAAAACACACACACAAGGATCGTAATAGTTTAGTGTCTTTGGAAACTCGGAACGTAATCTTCTAATCGTGGTGAAAGATCTTCAATATCTCCCATAAAGATCTTCCCTTTTTTTTTACCTAAAACCTTTCTTTATATCCTAGGGAAAAGAAAACATAAAAGGGTGAGCTCAAATGCTCAGTAAGGGTAAACAAAAGAAAAATCAATCACATCATATTCACAAGAACATAACTTTTGAAAATCTTAACCTGCAAAAGAGAGCATAATTTCATAACATGGTATAAATCATAGTAGTGAAATGAAATCCAAATAATCATAACTTAAAACATGAAACTTTGTGGCATACACACATAATCATAGAGAATCATTTCTTGTTAGTCAAGACTCATTGCCAAGACTATCTTAGTGGACAATGTCCCTTTCTGAATCGAGTAACCCTCATTTCAGTCCTGTTTCACTGAACCAGTATAACCTACCATTTTAGCCATGTCTATCTCATGAGATATAAAATCTTTACACAATGCATTTGAGGGAGATATAGGTCCCACCCATCTCATAATGATACCATTCTTATGTGTGCCACAAAATCATAAACCATACATCATAGCATAACCCATGTAATAAAAATGGGATTCTTAAACAACATGACATCATAAAACAATTCATATAAGATAAAGGAATTCATAAAAATAATTCCATCACAACATAATCAAATCAATGTAATAATAGGGATAGAAACAGAACCCTATATTATCGTAGATGGAAAATAATTTTGATAAAACACTTGAGCTCCATTCTTGAGGAAAATATCCTTTCTACTTCAAAAACATTTTCCTTTCTTAACATGTCATACAATTTTAAACTGAAAGAAGTTAACTAAAACTAAACTTGAAAACTTGTAAAGGATTATTCTTGGAAATAATGTTTTAAAAATCCATTCATGCCGTATAAGTTAAAAAAAACATTCTTTTCGTACTTTTGTCGGAAAAGTCAAAAAAGTACCGCATACGAAAAACGAAAAAAAAATCCTTTCAAATCATTTACTAAAAACTCACTGAAGGGTAAAATTGGATATAAACTATTGTAGAAGGATATAAATATTACATATTGAGGAAACATGGATGTGGATGATAAAATACACCCCAGTAAATTCCAAAGTATAAACAATCTCGGATAAAAATGAGATTGTGATATTTCCTTACCTTAAGTCCGATTTGCTTCGTAAGTGTCTGAACCTCCTGTATAATGATTTAAATAATGTCATTAACTTATTAAAGAATCATATTCATTGTTATGATATCATATATGGTTCACTTATGACTTTATATTACCATTTCTTTTGTAAATTCCATGTTAAAGAAGCGTTTTGGGTAAAATCGTTTCATTTATCGTAGGTGTTTGGATTTGTTGTTCTTGACATTATTATTAATTATATCATGATTTACTTACTTCCAGAATATAAAACATGATTTATATATCATATATATTCAGTATATATATATATATTTAATAAATATATAAATGAAATGAAACACACCATTCATGGAGACAGTAGTCCGTACGTACGCATGAACGCTGTTTTCCTTTCCTCATTGTCTTGAATGGAAGTAAGTAGATGACACACATATATACATAAATCCAGTAGCCTTATAATGTCATATATTTCATTATTATTGCTTATATATACTTTATAATTATTCTTAAATGGTTAACATGGAGAATGAATCTCATCGCGTCGTGGAGACGGTAGTCCGTACGTACGCACGAGCAATGATATCATTCCCATGGTCGTGGAATTTTGTTAAAGTGTATGTATAATATTTCATTATCAATATCACTACATAATAATCATATATAGTTACTCCTTAAACCATTATACACATCCAATTAAGGAGGTGGCGGAAAATAGATTACACCACGGTGTGGAGACGGTATTCCGTACGTACGCACGCGCGGTGATTTCCTTTTTCCGTAGGATGGATAGAAGGTTAATTAGAGTTGTTTCATATTTATAATAACATATCAGTATATAATAAATACTGATGTTATTACTTTATCATTAAACAACTAAAGAAGAAGAAGTTGAAGAAGAAATAAATTGAAAAAGATCGGTAATGGATATTACCTCTTTTTGACGCGCCTTTTCTTAACATCCACTTAAAGAACTGAGGATGGTCTTTGAAGAGGACCAGGACCTCTAGGATAATACTAGAGAAGTGGAGAAGAGATTTTGGCAGGGTTGGGACGAGCTTGAATGCTCAAATTGGTGTGAGGAGGAGAGGGAGGAGGTGCCCTTTTATAAGGGAGGAGAGGGGCACATTAGGAATATCTCAAAATATTATTTTATATTAAAGTCAAAATCGGTTTATAATGGTTTCAAAGGGTCTTATTTCGAAGGTAAATTGGGGATGGGTCGAAATCCTATTAACCAATAGGATTTAGACAAGTTTAGGTTATTATTTTAACCTTATCAATTAGATTTAACTCTAAGTTAAAGAATTTAACTTTTACCGTGACTTTTTGTTTTCTTACACTATATGGTTAATACACTTACTATAACATGCCAAACGAACCCCAAGTTGTTTATTATTAATATATATATTCTTATATAAGTCATTTGGCCGAACCTTAAATTTTTAGGAATAAATAACAATTAATAATATAATATTTGATTTAAAAACTATTTTGTGTCAATTTTGACACTATTTGATATATGATTTTTGTGGAAGTCATAACAGAATTATATGTTCGCA
Source organism: Viscum album (assembly GCA_963277665.1). Classification (NCBI taxonomy): domain Eukaryota; kingdom Viridiplantae; phylum Streptophyta; class Magnoliopsida; order Santalales; family Viscaceae; genus Viscum; species Viscum album. Next base: position 45,420,756 of record OY728130.1, on the reverse strand, counting down.
CCAAGTTGATTAAATAAACACTAATATATCATAGTAACCTAGAAAATTAGTGGAATTCATAAAAAGTCTCAAATTACATTTATTTTAGCATTTATAACATCAATTATGTTAACATTTACTTAAAAGGGTAATTACTGCATCATCGTTGTGTCATAAATAAATTAATTTATTTAATGTCTAAAAATTATAAATAAAATATGATTATGTAGGAAACCGTTTTATCTTTCTAAGTAATATTTATAGTCGATTTTTTCTTATGTATAACCCCAGATTAAAAATGTTTTAGTAAATGACCTTTGATTTTAACTCTTTTAACCCTTCTTTAAATAAATTAATAATAAATGTCCTAATCTAATCCAAGTGGGCCTAAATGATAATATTTTACACATAAGGTTGTTTTTGGTCGAGATAAATTTTTCCAATAGGATTAGTACATGTGTTAGGGTAATATTAATATCATTTTTACCCTTAATTACCCTATTTACTTTTAACCGTGGTAAATAAAAGTAAAAAGTTACTATTCACCAAAAATTATTTTCATCTCATTGAACCACATTTTACTTACTGACATCAACCGCGTCTCTCGGATTTTTGAAATTCCATTCACAGAAGCGGTAAAATTAAGATTTATGAAAAAATTAATTTTTTTAACTACCACTTAGTAGTTTCACTATTCATCAAAAATTGAAGTTTTTCAGAAAAATGCCAAAATTTCACCCTAAGCTATAATTGATATTCCGAATTCAAAAATGATTTATATTTTTCAAAATTCCCAACATATAAGTTGCATTAATTAATTTTATAATTAATTTCTGTTGTCACAACAAATAGCGTGTTTTTAAGATATAATAACTATCAAAAGATTAACACTTGTTTATGTCTGGTGTAAATGTGAAATTACATCCAATGACCAACATTGTATTGAATTGTAAAAATATATTCTAAATATACTTTAAAACCACTCAAATTAATAATTTATCACTATTAATTATTTCGATTAAAAAAGTTGTTTTTAGTAATTTTCACTATTCATCAGAAAATAAAAGTTATCCGAAAAGTACCAAAATTTCACCCTAAGCTAATTTCGATATTACGAATCCAAAAATAAAGTCCATTTTGATAAAATAAAATTTACAAAATTTCAAAAAGTGGTTATTAATATTCATAACAGCTAGTTTGAATAATATTTTAATAGCATATTGCTGTTTAGTGAAACTCGTTATTGCGTACTACACAAGCTATCGAGGAAGGTCGTGATTGCGTGTAATGGAAGGTAAGTCAAGGATGCGTGTTGTGAAATCTTCTTTTGGTGTAGCGTACAACACAAGACATTAATGAAATTAAAAAGAATATTTTTCATAAAATTTCGGGGTGTTACATTCTACCCCCCTTAAAATGAATTTCGCCCTCGAAATTCATCGGGGTTAGAAATGGTTTACTATTCAAAAGTTTCTTTAATAGAAACCCGCATCGTAAAAAGGAATATCAAAACCAATCTTTAAAAACAAAAGTATGAAACGTAACGGTTACCCAATTAAACTAATCACTGGGTTTCCACATAGGTGAAAATATGGATATGGAAGAGAAATCTAACCATCATGTTCTGATGGAGAGTGGTAGAGAACATGGCTATGGAAAAGCTAGCAATCACAAAGCCATAAATTTGTGACGATCTAGGGTACCATCTGATTCATCGGATATAAGGGCACTAGGACAACATTTTTGGTTTTCAAGATCATTTCCCTAAAGTTGAAAATTTGAATTAGAATAAATACTTACTTTATTTTGGTACAATCTCACTGTTGTTCGTGCCTCGAACAATTTCCACTTCATCTATTAAATAAATGATGTTGAATTTTTTATTCATGAAGTGTTAGCAGATCATGTGATAGAATGACAGGCCATTCCATCTGTCTCAAACAAAAGCTTAGCAAAAGTTATTAAATATACATAAGCCATTCTATAGTGAGATTAATCATATATGGTTCCTAAAATGGACTTATACTTCATATATCATACTGCTTAATATAATAAAACTAGTTTCTACTAAACAGGGACTTCCTGTAGGCCAGTGGTAGGCGATAAAGGCCAGTCGCACTTCGGTTGTGGGTTCGATTCCCATAGCCTTGTCCGAAGCGATGGGCTGTCGCCCGTCCTGCAGGTTGTCATTTTTCTAAAACTACATTACTATAACATCCCATCAATAATATCGAAAATCTTCTATCCTTAAACAATACTAACTTATGTCCAACATAATCCATTCTAATCTTTAGGCTTATCCATAATACTGCAGTCCACTCTCATAATATAGTGAAAACAATTTCCAGAGATTTAATACTGTCGTTAATCCCCATATATCATAAGATATGTCTTGTTGGTCACATTCCAAACATTCAAAGGCCTTAATCATGTATTCTCTTGAATACCCATTGAACCTTAGTGAAAACATGAATGCTGTCAAAAGTTAACTCTTTCCACATACCAAAATCCAAAAATTCTATATACTCAAACCATGATATAACCTTCTCCTTATATTAGTCATGAGCTCATGAATACTATCAAACATTTAATTTTCTCCTTATCCCTTCATTATGCGCATATCATCTACATTCCAAAAATATCTGAATAACCTTTCATGGATACTAGTAACATTAATCAGACAACAGTGTAACAATCCTTACATGTCTCTTTATTCCATAGTACCATGAGATTACTTATACAACATTACACATGATAAACATGTAATCATTCCACTACATTCTAAAACCATTGACTGAGCTTCAACAATTCTTTCATCTCACATAACATTTGTAGTCTCTTCATCAACATAAATACTACCCATATGACCGTACTGATTCTCTTCATGAGACTTTCCCTTAGGGAATTGGTTTGCATAATGCCCGTACATTCCACATTTGAAACATCTAATCATTGTTGATGTCATAGCAATACCATTATCCTTGTCCATGGTGTTAACTGAACCTTTTCCTTTTCACTTACTGGCATTGTGTTCTTCTTTTCCACACCCAAAGCATCTTCCAGTTCCTTTGAAACAATCTCCCTGATTCCTCTTCCCACATGATTTACATGAGGGAAATTGAGCATTCTTTCCTTAATTATAATCATCATGAAACTCCATCTTTCTCTTATTAGCCGAGTCAGGAAACTTACCAAATTTAACTTTATTGATCATATTATGAGATTGCTGATTTGGCATAATAATTATGATTGGACCTCCAAATCTCATTTCATTTTGTTGCTCATGAAGAATATCATTCCATTGTCCTTCATATCCTCCATTATCATGAATCATCTTGTTTCAAGCCATTTTCTAAAACCCAAAAAAGAATAGTGTGAGAGGAAAAAATCATGCTAGGGAAAACAACATAATAAAGGTGGAGTATCCTCAATATCTAACATCTTAGGTTAAATTCTATGATCGTTACCATAGTTCTAGGACTGTATCCTATACGTATACTTATCCTTAGGGACATCCCTAGACATACCTTATAAATATCTCTAGGGATCTCACTAAAGTTCTCGCATCCTAGTTTCCAAAGGTTGACTAAACCTTTCCTCTGATACCAACTGTAGAGACCCGAATCTTGACGTACATGAACATTACATTACTTTTGCCGAATACTTAGTACATAACAAAAAACACACACACAAGTATCGTAATAGTTTAGTGTCTTTGGAAACTCGGAACGCAATCTTCTAATCGTGGTGAAAGATCTTCAATATCTCCCATAATGATCTTCCCTTTTTTTACCTAAAACCTTTCTTTATATCCTGGGGAAAATAAAACATAAAAGGGTGAGCTCAAATGATCATTAAGGGTAAAAAAAAGAAAAATCAATCACATCATATTCATAAGAACATAACTTTTGGAAATCTTAACCTGCAAAATAGAGCATAATTTCATAACATGGGATAAATCATAGTAGTGAAATGAAATCCCAATAATCATAACTTAAAACATGAAACTTTTTGGCATACACACATAATCATAGAGAATCATTTCTTGTTAGTCAAGACTCATTTCCAAGACTATCTTAGTGGACAATGTCCCTTTCTGAATTGAGTAACCCTCATTTCAGTCCTGTTTCACTGAACCGGTATAACCTACCATTTAAGCCATGTCTATCTCATGAGATATAAAATCTTTACCCAATGCATTGGAGGGAGATATAGGTCCCACCCATCTCATAATGATACCATTCTTATGTGTGCTACAAAATCATAAACCATACATCATAGCATAACCCATGTAATAAAAATGGGATTCTTAAACAACATGACATCATAAAACAATTCATATAAGATAAAGGAATTCATAAAAATAATTCCATCATAACATAATCAAATCAATGTAATAATAGGGATAGAAACAGAACCCTATATGATCTTAGATGGAAAATAATTTTGATAAAACACTTGAACTCCATTCTTAAGGAAAATATCCTTTCTACTTCAAAAACATTTTCCTTTCTTACATTGTCATACAATTTTAAACTGAAAGAAGTTGATTAAAACTAAACATGAAAACTTGTAAATGATTCTTCTTGGAAATAATGTTTTAAAAATCCATTCATGCCATATAAGTTAAAAAAACATTCTTCTCGTACTTTTGTCGGAAACGTCAAAAAAGTACCGCGTACGAAAAACGAAAAAAAAATTCCTTTCATATCTTTTACTAAAAACTCACCGAAGGGTAAAATTGGATATAAACTATTTTAGAAGGATATAAATATTAAATATTGAGGAAACATGGATGTGGATGATAAAATACACCCCAGTAAATTCCAAAGTATAAACAATCTCGGATAAAAATGAGATTGTGATATTTCATTACCTTAAGTCCGATTTGCTTCGTAAGTGTCCAAACCTCATGTATAATGATTTAAATAATGTCATTAACTCATTAAAGAATCATATTCATTGTTATGATATCATATATGGTTCACTTATGACTTTATATTACCCGTTCTTTTGTAAATTCCATGTTAAAGAAGTGTTTTGGGTAAAATCGTTTCATTTATCGTAGGTGTTTGGACTTGTTGTTCTTGACATTATTATTACATATATCATAATTTACTTACTTCCAGAATATAAAACATGATTTATATATCATATATATTCAGCATATATATATATTTAATAAATATATAAATGAAATGAAACACACTGTTCATGAAGACGGTAGTCTGTACGTACGCATGAACGCTGTTTTCCTTTCCTCATTGTCTTGAATGGAAGTAAGTAGATGACATACATATATACATAAATACAGTAGCCTTATAATGTCACATATTTCATTATTATTGCTTATATATACTTTATAATTATTCTTAAATGGTTAACATGGAGAATGAATCTCATCGCGTCGTGGAGACGGTAGTCCGTACGTACGCACGAGCGATGATATCATTCCCATGGTCATGGAATTGTGTTGAAGTGTATGTATACTATTTCAGTATCAATATCACTCTATAATAATCATATATAGTTACTCTTTACACCATTATACCCATCCAATTAAGGAGGTGGCAGAAAATAGATTACACCACGGCGTAGAGACGGTATTTCGTACGTACGCACGCGCGGTGATTTCCTTTTTCCGTAGGATGGATAGAAGGTTAATTAGAGTTGTTTAATATTTATAATAACATATCAGTATATAAGAAATACTGATGTTATTAATTTATCATGAAACAACTAAAGAAGAATAAGTTGAAGAAGAAATAAATTGAAAAAGATCGGTAATGGATATTACCTCTTTTTGACGTGCCTTTTCTTAACCTCCACTTAAAGAACTGAGGATGGTCTTTGAAGAGGACCAGGACCTCTAGGATGATACTAGGGAAGTGGAGAAGAGATTTTTTCAGGGTTTGGCCGATCTTTAATGCTCAAATTGGTGTGAGGAGGAGAGGGAGGAGGTGCCCTTTTATAAGGGAGGAGAGGGGCACCTTAGGAATATCTCAAAATATTATTTTATATTAAAGTCAAAATCGGTTTATAATGGTTCCAAAGGGTCTTATTTAGAAGGTAACGTGGGTATGGGTTGCATGCCTATCAACCAATAGGATTTAAGCAAGTTTAGGTTATTATGTTAACCTTATCAATTAGATTTAACTCTAAGTTAAATAATTTAACTTTTACCGTGACTTTTTGTTTTCTTACACTATATGGTTAATACACTTACTATAACATTCCAAAAGAACCCCAAGTTGTTTATTATTAATATATATATCATTATATAAGTCATTTGGACGAACCTAAGATTTTTAGGAATAAAAGAACAATTAATAATATAATATTTGATTTAAAAACTATTTTGTGTCAATTTTGACACTATTTGATATATGATTTTTGGGAAAGTCATAACAGAATTATATGTTCGAAAAAAGTTTATTAAATCAACACTAATATATCATAGTAACCTTGAAAATTAGTGGAAGTCATAAAAATCCTCAAATTACATTTATTTGAGCATTTATAACATCAATTATGTTAACATTTCCTTAAAAGGGTAATTACTGCATCAACGTTGTGTCATAAATAAATTAATTTATTTAATGTCTAAAAATTATAAATAAAATATAATTATGTAGGACATCCTTTCATCTTTCTAAGGAATATTTATAGTCGAATTTATCGTATGTATAACCCCATATTAAAAATGGTTTAGTAAATAAACATTGATTTTAACTCTTTTAACCCTTCTTTAAATAAATTAATAATAAATGTCCTAATCTAATCCAAGTGGGCCTAAATGATAATCTTTTACACTTAAGGTTGTTTTTGGTCGAGATACACTTGTCCAATAGGATTAGTACATGTTTTAGGGTAATATTAATATCATATTTACCCTTAATTACCCTATTTACTTTTAACCGTGGTAAATAAAAGTAAAAAGTTACTATTCACCAAAAATTATTTTCATCTCATTGAACCACATTTTACTTACTTACATCAACCGTGTGTCTCGGATTTTTGAAATTCCATTCACAGAAGCGGTAAAATTAAGATTTATGAAAAAATTAATTTTTTTAACTACCACTTAGTAGTTTCACTATTCATCAAAAATTGAAGTTTTTCAGAAAAATTCCAAACTTTCACCCTAAGTTATAATTGATATTCTGAATTAAAAAATGATTTCTATTTTAAAAAATTCCCAACATATAAGTTGCATTAATTAATTTTATAATTAATTTCCGTTGTCACAACAAATAGCGTGTTTTTAAGAGATAATAACTATCAAAAGATTAACACTTGTTTATGTCTGGTGTAAATGTAAAATTACATCCAATGACCAACATTGTATTGAATTGTAAAAATATATTCTAAATATACTTTAAAACCACTCAAATTAATAATTTATCACTATTAATTATTTCGATTAAAAAAGTTGTTTTTAGTAGTTTTCACTATTCATCAGAAAATAAAAGTTATCCGAAAAGTACCAAAATTTCACCCTAAGCTAATTTCGATATTACGAATCCAAAAATAAATTCCATTTTGATAAAATAAAATTTACAAAATTTCAAAAAGTGGTTATTACTATTCATAACAGCTAGTTTTAATAATATTTTAATAGCATATTGCTGTTTAGTGAAACTCGTTATTGCGTACTACACACGCTATCGAGGAAGGTCTCGATTGCGTGTAATGGAAGGCAAGTCAAGGATGCATGTTGTGAAAGCTTCTTTTGGTGTAGCGTACAACACAAGACATTAATGAAATTAAAAAGAATATTTTTCATAAAATTTCGGGGTGTTACACTATTCAACATAGTAATGACTTTTGAAAAGCATTCACTAAAACAGAAAGGCTAACATATCATAAATAATTATTGTAAGGGATGTTAATACCATGGGAAAATAATTATGGTAGAAAATTAAGAGTAATTTTAAAAGAGTTTAGTTTAAAGGAATCTCAAATAAGAAATGGAAAGAGAGACTTGGGATCTTTTACCTTTCTCTTTGACTCACCTGCTTTGGATTGAGTTTAAAGCCTTTGGAGGAAGGTCTTTTGATTAGACGAAGGCCTTGGAAACATGTCCAGGAGAGTTTAGAGAATGATTTTTTTAGATCTTTTTGAAAGTAAGAAGTTTTAGAAGTCATGAGAAAGGGATGAAGAACATGTATTTATATAAGTATTGGGGATGGGTATCATTGAATAAAATAATTATTAATTTATTATTTAAGCTCAAGATTGTGAATATTATTAATTAATTAGGATATGAATTTTTTAATTAATAAATACATATTTAATTTACATTTAAACCCACCTAAAACTGAATGGAATCTTTATAATATTAAATTCATAATGAAAAATAAAAAATTATTTTAAATAAAATAAATATAACATAGACCTTTAAAATTAATTTAGAGTTATTGAAGTTAAGTTTATTATTTTTAAATATACTCTTTAAATTATTAAATACATTTTAATTCATGAAGAATGTCATAAACCTTTTTTGAGTTATGTCTACATTATAATGATGCCATAAAACATAATGCATAATAAAAAACTATATTTTTTACTATTCACCTAATATTCAACTATTTCATAGAAATACCAAAAAAACCACCATAGTCTAATTACAACATTTTAACTAAAAGAATTATATAAAATTTATAAAATTTATCTTCTAATGAAGATAAATTTATCATTTAAATAAATATTTATGCAAACCATTTTTTGTATTGGACTTTAAACCATATAGTTTCAATGTTATGTCAATAGCCATATTACTTTTTTAACAACTACCTTATTCAAATTCAATGTCCATTTTTTGATAATAAGGAACTATATATATGAAAAATTAAAATTTTCAATGCAAATAATTAATAATTTATAATATTATATCAGTATAAAACATATTACTTAACCTTTTAAAATGAAATTTGTAGAGTAACAAAACCTGAAAATAAAATACGATAAAAAACATTTCAACATTAAATGGATCGTGGTTTAAAATAATAAATGAAAAAAACAATATTATTTAAGTGTAAAAATATAATTTTACCATTTATTTTATCTTATGATACACATAAAATTTCATATAAAATTAAATAATGGTACGTAAAATTTTATGGTTATATGTTATAATTATATTACTAATAAAACATGAAAAATACTATGTTAATAATTAATATATAAAGAATAAATTACTATTAAAATATCAATATTAAAATGAGACTATCAATAAGAGTAATAGAGTTATAAAATTAAATTTTATATGAAGAATGATACATGAATTCAGTAAATGGGATTTTACAAAACCATTTTGATAACTAATTATTATTTATGAAAATTACATTATGATAAATGAATTAAGAATACCTATTTATTATTTATTCAATATAATGTTAATAATGGAAACATATAGACACATTATAAATTTTATGAAAATAATATATAAGTATGATAAATAAATTTCATAATATCATTATTTTAGAATAATAGATAAAGAATTTATTTTTATTTCATAATATCTCATCACTAATTATTATTTAATAACTACGTATATAAATTCTAGGTCAATATATTTAAATATTAAAAATGAATTTAACATTTAAATATATATTTTCTTAAGTAGGAACATTTATAGAATATTCATTGAAAATATGGGATGTTATGCCTTGGGTATTAGAATTTTGGGATATGGGATAGGGGACTTCATCACTAGAGAGGTGTTTTTCAAGAGGGATGTCTTGATCCAGGGATGGCAGAGCCTCACTGAGTAGATATTTTTTCATGAAACCTATGGTGATATCATTGATAATATTCAATGGTTATATGATAGAGATGTTTGGATACATTATCCATCAGATTTGATGGATTATTAGTGGAGGGATAGGGTTTGGGTAGTGAATTTCTTTATCATTTTGATTATTATCCTGACATTTTTATTGATGATGTGATACCCTAATAACTAATTATACATAAATACATTAATGGTGTTACTATGCAACACCCAAATATTTTAGTAGGTGTTTTCTATAAATAAATACTATGTTGGGTATCTTGTATCACCTAAAACACCAAACAAAAATGAACCAAAAGATATTTTATAATGAAATATAAACATCAATACATCATAGGAATAAAATGTGAAATGTAATTAAGAATATATAGGTCAATACCAATGAATTAAATATAAATAATTAACAAGGTGTGATTAAAATCTTTTAGTGTTAAAAGGGATTATTTTTTTGAGGAATTGTATTTTTCCATTCAATATAAATAGAATTAAACACTTTTAAAGGATTATTATAATTAAATTTTTAAATTTTAAAAAATATAGATTAATATTCATTTTATTGGTTAATTATTTAAAATAATATTAAGAACACTTGAAGTTTAAAAAGATATTTTTCTAGAGAACGGGTTTTCAATATATTTTATGTTTCATTTAAAAGTTAAATTAATAAAAAATTGAAAAGTATTTTAATAAAATTAAAGTTATTTTGGAATCACATCATCAAAATTATCTTTTTGGTAATTTTTGGTTTTTTTATAAAAAGATTTATTTTTTGGTGAATAGTAAAAATTAGATTTTACAAATACCACAACTTTTATGACATCATTATGATATAATCATGAATTAAAAATTTTGACAAATATTTATCAATAAAAATGAATGTAATTAGTAAAATAATATATAAAAATAATATGTTTAATTTATAAATATATGATTGATTTTGTGGAACCCATATGGTATTTTATTATAATAAAAAACTATTTTTCCCATTTCCATTAATTAAGTATTCACTAGATTCTATTATATTTTGGCTTGGTTTGAAAGAAAAATATCAATTTTTTATTTAATCATAAATAAATAAATATCCTGAGTATCAATGTTAATTATAATATTTGACCTAAATAAATATTTTGAATCTTAAAAATACATTTTTTAAAAATAATTATTGTGTTATGCGTACTTATATTGAAGTTAATTTTTTATCACTTTTATAAATTTGATCAAATAAAATGGTTTTAATATTTGGAATTATAATTTAAAAATTATCTAATAAGGTAAATTTAATTTATGGTCATAAAAATAAGTTACCAAGGTAAAACTTTGTCACTATAATAATGGTAAAAATGAGGTAATAATGTTAAATCAATTGATAAATTCTCAAAAAATACTAAAAAATATCAATGGGTAGATGAAAACTTTATAGAACATAAATTATATTTTTCTTCTATAATTATCAATTTTTTATCCACTTACCCTAAAAAATGAAACTCTGTTTATATTAATAAATTTATATCTACAAAAATCCCACCCTACTCACCTATAAAAGGACCCCTGCACCACCCAACCTCTCCTCACACCTAAAGCATCATATCTTGACCAAAATCTACCAAAATACCTCCCCAAAAATCGTTTCCACTTCATATATTTTTTTTATCCCAAAAAAAATCTAATAATTCTTATGGAGATGTTTAAATGAGGATATCAAAGGAAGAGGTATTTGTTTTAACCATTTTTTTAATGTTTTATTCTTCTTCCACAGACAAAAATTCTATAATAACCATCCTAATATAGTGAAATTAGTACCATTTTTATACTAAAATTTTATTATATTTATTATATAACCACTATCTACCTTCCTCTCATTTATTATAAAATGAAAACATCACCTCGACTAAGGTCAGACTACAACCTCCATGAGCGATGTATTTCATTTTTCATCACTACCTTACATGGATATTTTTAAAAGTGAATTTAATTAATAAATATAATATTACTGATATCATTAGAATTATAGGATGATAAATTAGGAATTATACTAAAATAATTAATAATAAATGATCATTCTAAATTGAACCACCTAAAACGAGCATGCAGAGACTCTATTCTTAATTTAAACCAAATTTTGATAGCCTATTAAAATTTATAAATTTTGCACCATAAGAATGATAAAGAATATATATATATATATATATATATATATATAATTTCTTGGATTTATTGAAACCATTTTATAACCACTTTGACCACGATTAACATACCGAAGTAGTTTGAGTGGAATTGACCGAACAACCCAAATTGTCCAATGAAATAAATAACTATACTATAAATAAATGACATAGGATTATAAATGGAGATTTAAAACTAAAATATACATGATTTTTTTAAAAACTATTCAATAAATTTAATTTGGTTATTCAATAGGTTATATTCACACACCAAGCTAGTTGGGGTCTAAGGTAACGATTATTTTTATTAATTTCATTACCTTGAGACATGTTTCTTATTATGTACTTATTTAATTTTATAAGGAGTAAATAATGAACTATTGACTTCTTATATATTAAATAATTTTTTATTATTAGGATTTTTAGTTTCATTTATTCACCCCATTTTCCTTTTCATTAACTAATACATTACGTAAGTCTTAAGGGCTACTATTAACTTAATTTACTTTCGTTGAATTATATCATTTATTCTTGAACTTCGTAATTATAAATTTGGTTTCTTACAACATATTATTGTATAATATTATATTTCCTTTTTTCTTTCAATTTTTTATGATTCTTATTGACATTTAACCATTCATTTGTTCATAATTCAACCAAATAGTTTCTTGTATGTGAACTTGGACTTATCTCCTCTTTACGGTTGGGAATTATTTTCTTCCATGTCCATATTATATATATTTTTACAAGAATGTTCTTATCCCAACTACAATTATTACTTAAGGTAATTTTATATTTCCTTTTTATTTCATTACCAATGTTTAGGAAAAATCTTTTAAGCATTTTCTTCATGGGTAATTTTTTATTCTCTTTAAAAAAGTGTGAAAAGAATCTCTTTTTTAACATTTACCTCATGAGTAATTTGTATCAATTTTATAACCATTTTTCTCAATAATTATTTCTATTCACGTTTATATAGTTTTTTCGATGAAAATTGTTTTCCCATTATTCTAGGTATTTTTCTTTTTAAAAATAAAGGTTAATGTTTTAGATGAATAAATAGAGATTTCATTTCAATGATGTTAATTTTTTTCTTCTATTACAAATTTCATATTTTTAAAATTATTTATTCTCTAAGTTTAGATATTTTAATTTTTTTATAAAATTTAGGTTTTCAATGTCCTCTTCTCAACCCATGAAATGTATTTTTGAAAGTGACTTAGAAGGTTTATTTTACATCCATGACACAAAATCTTTATAAAAATTCTTTTGGGATTTCACTTCCACTTTCCTCTCAAATTATAAAAGATCTATTATAAAATACTAATAATAATAGAATATTTTTTTAAATAAATTATTATCAAATGGCTTGTTTCACAATCAATATAATCTATGATATGTTATAATATGAAGTTTCTTATAAAAAATTATACAATTTTCTATAAACAACATAAATTTAAGAATACATAAATTTAAAATATTATAAGTTATAAAAAAATTACTACTTTAAATATATTTATATCAATTTTATAAAAAAATAATATGGATTGATTTTTATTAAAAATAAAGTTAAATGTTATTATTTCAAGTTTATACTTAACCATAATTGTTTTTGTTTTAAAATTATAAGGATTTATATTATTAAAATACGGGTAATATGTTAATTAATTACTTAGTACTTATTTAATATTATATTACCATATTTTTAAAATTATATTATACAAATTATTGTTTATAATATTAATTTTAAAATATTTTCATTTATTAGAAAAACTATTATGAATTATAGTAAAGAATATAAATTATAATGGTAATATAACATTTATCAAGAAATATAAAATATTAATTTGAAATATATATATATATATTGATAATTATATTGAAGAATATAAATATTATCGTTAAAAAAATATTTATTTGAATGTATATATATTAAATAGTAGTATAACATATAAAGAATATGTCATCATAAATAAATTTCTTAGTGAATATAATTATAAAAATAAATAAATTTAATTTTTACATATATGTATAACATAATTATAAATAAATTATATTAATATATTAATAAAATTAATGGATTTTATGAATTTTATAATTATAATTATAAAATTCAATAGTTAAAATATTATTCTCCATAAAAAATGGTTTTACATAAAGTTAATAGGTGTTTTATAATTGTTGTGTAAGTTTAAGGTCATGGTTTCATAAATGTAATTCTAGCTTCATAGTGGTAGAAATAAAAATATTCAAGGGTATTGTCATCTATGTAAGGGTAATTTTCCACTCACATAAAGGTACTCCCTAACATTTTTAAAGGTAGGACCTCCAGTGCTCATCTCATGTAATGGTCAAACCGCTACGTAAGGGTACCACGTAAGGGTACCCAGCACTTGAATAGGAGTTCATTAGGTTCAACACCCATTTCATAAGGGTACATAGATCTTATATAGGGTTATTGAAACACTAGTGTAAAGGTACACCCAAGTTGTATAAGGGTACACTTGAGATACATAAGGGTAACCAATCTTAGATAAGGGTAAAAGTAACTCTAAAGGGATTATGTAAGTGTCATAAAACCTACTAAATGTAACCTTAAATCCATTTAAAGGTAATATCAATCTAATAAAAAGGTAAATACACAAAAAAGGTAAACACACACTCTTAAATTTAATCCTACAGTCGTGTTGTCTTCTTCCACATGTGAAACCATACAGATAAAATCAAAGAATATATATGTCATTATTATATCAATTTATATGCTTATTTTGTTCATAATTAAGATCAAATTAATGGAATATAGAACCAATAATGAACATAAGAATTTATAAAACATTGTTTGTATCTTCTTGTGACCTAGTAATATTTTCCATCTTGCTCTGTAAGCCATAGAAGCTCGACCTCCATGAATCTTCGTAGTTGGAAACTTATTAATTATTAAATATCGAAGTAAGATTTAGAAAATATTAACTGTATCCTGATTAAATTTGATCCTACACTTGTATAAAATATAATGGTTCAATATAGTGTGAAAACAATTAGTAAGAGTTAATATTTTAAAAAACCCATAATCAATACGAAAGGTATAACTTTATTATTTAAAGAGCGATTATCTTATTCTATTGTATCCAATCCCATTGGGTATAGTTACAATAACTCACAAAAAGTTTCTTATCTTTTGATCATCAGAGTTAATTCTTAGAGTTTTATTCAGATGGGTGTTTTCACAAGCAGAGTTCAATTTAAAAATAGGACCAATTGTATGAGAAATCATCTTTATTAAACTTCTATTTTTTCAAAAACTATTTATAAGAAAAACTATTTTTGTGAAAATTATTTTCATTTTGCAAAACCAAAATTATAATGAAAAATGATTTTATTTTCAAAATAACTATTTGTTTTATGGGAAAATGTTTTCATTAAACTTCAATTATTTCAAATGTGATATGATTTTAAGCTTCTATTTTTATATTTCAATAAAAACCCTAATTGTAATGGATTTTTTTATTTTATTTTCAAAACCATATTTACAGGGGAGTTTACTTGAAGTATTTTATTTTATAATTTCAAGATAGTTTTAATGTGTTAAAATGATTATTTTATACATTAAATGTTCTTTTTAAATTCCAAGTATATCATTCATGATTATATATATTGTGAAAGGACTGTTTTGGGATATGCCTAACATTGGGGGGGTGATTTAGTGTTGGGGACTTTTTAATCTAATCACAACTTTTTATCCCTTTACCTATTTGACTTGTTCAGATATTGATTCTATTAATATTGTTTCTCTATAATATGCACGTATATGAAATATATAAATATATTACATGATATTTTTACAAGGTTTACTAATTAATAAGAGTATCTAGTCCTTTCTATGTATGGTGATGAAAATTCATGGATTATTCACTATAATGTATTATCAAAGTTACATTGGGTGTATAGGAGACAACTCGTTAGCTAGTTTGGGTCTCTATACATTAGGAGGGGGAATTAACCACTTACTCATCCCTATAATGGTGATGTACTAGTCCAACATATTGTTCCTTTTTTGTTCTTTATACCGCCTCTAAATACAACACTCACCTTCTTTATTAAGGTACTTTGTGACACCAAGAAATTATTCCACTAGCAAAGACATATTTTGGATGAAATAGTGGTACTTTGTTCTTTCATAAGATTATTCTTTACCTGGATACTTGTAAAGAATCTAGAAATCAACCATCCTCTTCTTCACAACAACACACTAAAAGATTTAATTCTTATTCGTATAACGTTAGTAAAAATAGTAGGAATATTTTGTGGAATGATAATCACAAAATTGCTATTTTACCAAAATAATGATTTATTGAAATTAATTTGGTCACTAACTCTTCTTATTTTCTTCTCTATTATCTCTTTCTTCTTCAGTACAAAACTGAATACACTTAATCACCTTCTTCAAATCATTAAGGAATCATAAAAATACATTGTGATTACTAAAAAAGCAAGTTTAGCTTATCTTGGAATATTTACAATTATTTTTCACGAATAATAATCAATTTATTGGTGGACCACTTTACTTATTTCCTCTCCTGTCATCATTGTTATTCCTTAGTGTATCCAATATTTAATTCAACTGATTAAAACTAATATTTTAATTTAAATTCATTCAGGAATGATATTTTAAAATGAAAATTAATCTCTTCTTGAATTACAACCTGATTTGATCACATGCACTTCATGCATAAATTTTTTTGTCGATATTTTATGTGAAATCTTCATTCTTGTTTTGGGTATATAAAATTAATAACCTTTTATGTGTGAATGATAATTAATATATAAAAAAATGAATTCATACACTATCCACTTTCACTATTCTTTTCTTTTCACCCAATTGTATACGCACAAACTGTTCACTTATTTCTCACGCTACTCACTGTCTCACGGGTTAGTACATGACCTTCTCAAAAAAGTCCCCTCATTCAATAGTACTTTTGTACCAAATAAAATCATTGTATAAACCTTTCACATAAATGGGACCACTCCTTCATGAAATATATTGTGGATAACTATATCTTTCTTTTCTAAAAAAAACCACGTGAACTAGGAAGGATTCACAGAACTCAGTTCCTCGTGAAACAGAATAAGTGTGCAGTGCACATGTCAACATACCCATATGTTCTTGATGATTTGTGAAAATTGGGGAGATGCGTATTGTGTTATCCTGAGTGATTTTTTAAAATATTTTTTTTATAAGTAAATTTAAGAGTTCTCTTTCTCATGTCTAACTCTTGGGGGATTCTCCTTTGTGAAAGAAAAAATGTTTCACCGATCTCTCTCCCTTTCAATAACTAGATGGGATCATTGACACTATATTTCCATATAGTAATAAAATATTCTCAGAATATAAAGATATTTACGCATCCTAGAGAGCTATCTTTTTATAGACATTTATCACCTCCTTTTCACAGATCAGTCATATACTTAAATCACAATTTTTATATTGTGATAATAATCTCTTTGAATATTCATAGGTTTTGGCATATAAATTCTTCAAAAATGGGTTTAGAGATGATAAAATTCATGGATATTTACCATCATGATCTCAAATTCTCCTTTATGGTGGTTTCCTCACTAGAATACGTTCATAAATTCATGAAAATTATTTTCCTAAACTCTTAAAGTTCATCAATGGTGACCAACTGCTTAGACGACCTCCTACAATTTCATTTTTAGTTTTTCAATGGAATCTCCATATAAATCATTCAAACTATGTTTCATGATTCTTTTGGTCATTTTTATCTAATTATTTCATCCTTAGTATGATCAAGACAACATTTGGTTTGACTTATGGTGGTTTTTCCTTATTATCCAGCGAAACATAATGGAACCATCAAGTGGAAGGAGGAGGATAACAATGATGTATATGAAAAATATATGGATTAATTAAATCCTTAAGTGTAGTAGATCAGAAAACCTAGATCTAATCAATCAGGTGGGTAGCATTATATGCGTATGATTTAAAACACATGAACAGGGTGCACTACCTCGCTATCCCACATCGAACTCCACATGAACCTACCTTCTGGTATATCAGTTAATGGATGACCACTCACCGTTGAAGATGACATTGTGGTTAGAACCCAGTTAACACAACAACTCAATCACTCATGGCCCATGATACATGTATTTCATGGGATTCCTTGAAGTCTACTGGACCTATCCATGCGCAACTTTATCCATGCTCTACACATTTCTTATACACGATCCCATATTCACTTTGAGGGAACAATGCTTGCCCTATGCTGCCTTTCTAGGTGGACTAAGCTGACCTCCCATGGGTGTGGTTCACCTTTTTGTCCCTCATGTACCCTGGTTGAAGTTTTCTTGGCTACTTGGTGGGTTGGTTAATTTTTTAATAACACATAGAATAAATTCTAAGTGAAATATCACCATATAAAAATAATTACCCCTCCTATTACAATTTGAATGAATTCCTTCAACTCATTCCCATATGAAATTAAGAATTTTCATTGACTTCATAAGTTCTTCTTCTTCAATTATTTTTTAAATATAAATTACAAAGAACTATTCAGCTTTCAAAACATCCTTCTTCTTTATTATAAACAATGTGTCACCTTTGATATATGTATTTTTAACTTAGAACCAGTTTAAAAGATTTCAGAGTTACTAGGATAATTTTTCAAACTTGAAATCCAATGTTATTTAATTAATCCATAACAATTCTCCAGGAATCACCTTTGAAACTCAATTTCCTCAACAAATGTTTCTAAAAGTATTAATACTTTAGGACTTCATCCAAGATCCATTAACTTTGAAATTGATCATCATATTTAAATTAATGAAATATTACAATTTCATTGATCAAAGATTTCAATGAATGAAAATCATTGAAAAAAAATTCAACTCATACACAAAGTGGTCTCTTTAATCTACAACTTTGTGATTTTCCAAAATACTTTCAAAGTTCTTCCCTAAATGAATGTGTTAATATGTGGAATCATTCTATTTTCTATGACCTTTAATTTTTCAACTTTAATTTCACTTTATCTCACCCTTATTGAGAATAAATAAAACTTTCATGGGAAATTTTTATCATATCATACTTAATAAATGTGTCACCCATCATTTCTCAAGTATACTTGAGTTGTGGTCAGTGTAAAAAACAAGAGGATTTGTTTTAGACATCAAAACCAACCCTTACCAACTGATCATGATACCTCATTAAATGAGAAATCATATAATTTTATTCAAGGTTTATTGAATTTAATTAAAATCTAAAAATACTAAATGTGTGATAAATATTTTTTAATAATAACCAACATGAAACTCTTGCACTCACTTCAAGAAATGGATCAAAAACATTCAAGTGAAATAAGTTGGATAAGTGACCTTGGGGAACTTCCATCCTTTTTATGTCACTAATTAATTCAATTAAACTCTTTTGTAAAATGATATTTATTTTGAGTAACCAATTATGAGAGATTAAGATAAATATACCTTTTCTAATGACATGATTTTAAGTAATTTCCAAAACAATTAGTTTTGATACCATTTGAAATAATGATTATGGAAGCTTCTTCATTTTTATACCTATCAAGGGAAACAATTATCATCATCTTAATAATGGTGGAACCAATCAATAATGGATTTCATGAAAATTTAATATAGAGAATACAACAGAATGTATCTTCCACTTATGAATGTCTTGATCGGAAAACTTTTACAACTCCACCAAGGATGATCTTCTTGAACACATATTCTTCAAGATACCAAAAATATGATCAAGAAAAGATGGTGCCTTATTTATCCCGGATATTCAAAATAGTACATAATATTCTTAAACTTCATTAAAGATGGTCCTATATCATATTTGTATTTGAATATCAATTGAGGAATCATTCAAGGTGGTGAATTATTAATCTTTGTTATCAAGAATTGTAAGCAATCACTGCTTATCTGGTTTACCCCTGATAACATTATTTACCTTAAATTTCCATCAATATAAGCAGAAATAAAATATATAATGGTTTAAGGTAATAAGGTGGATCAACCTTGTCTCATCAATATGAAAAACAAGGTTGAGATGGTTTTCTCAAAAAGGTTTCTCCATTTCCTCCAATATTCATGCTTGCACATATGTACTTATATTATTATTTATATAAGGGTGTCATGGATCTATTCACATTATCTTGTAATTTTTTTGGGGGTTTTTCCTCTTAAAAACCTTTAGGAATGATAAATTCTTACTCCTATTAATTATTTCTTCTTATTATAGTATAAAGGTTAAAAACCTTTTGAAATGTGACCAGATTTCTTACATCTCTCACAGAGAACTTATTTAGTTATAACGATGTACTTATGGGCATTAGTTATTTATTTTGTAATATATAAAAAATACAAAATTGTTAGTATCAACTTGTCTCCATTGGATCATGACTATGTGTGTGTGTGTGTATTTATATATTGATATAATGGAATTATTGGGATGAATTTTTATGATATATTGGAAATTTTGAGATACAACAATTATTTATTTGTTCTTTATAATTGTTTTTGATGGAGAAAATATATAATAATTATATTAGGTATAATATATATATATATATATATATATTAAAAAATTTAACCAATACATGATAATATGAGTGCATTATTTAAAAATGAATTGTAAGTAAATATTATTTGTGGGAATTTTTTATATTGTGACATATAATAAAATTTTATTAATAATAATAACAATATAAATATTAAGTTAGTAATACAATTATCAATAAATAAATCTATCATATGAATATGTTGCTAAACCTTTTTACCAACTGATATATTATTTGTTGGTATTATTATAATTTTAATGGAACCATTTTATCTATCATAATAACATTTAAAGAAATTGTTTTTACCAACAATTTATCAAGAGGATAGTTTTTGTTGTCAACAAAATTTATCATTAGAAAATGATATTTTACCAACAAATATACCCATGTTGGAAAACTGTAATTATTTTTTTGTGAATATTGTGAACAAAAAATATCCCAAGAAGATTTCATGTAATAAATCTATGAAGACCATGAATTAAAAATCCAGGAAGTTGGAGAAAAGTGAATCATCCAAAATACCTACTAATTTTGATGGCACTAAGAAGAATCAATGTGGAAAATCCAACATTTAATTAGGTACATTAGCAACAGGTTTGGATTTTCCACATTGATTCTTCTTAGTGCCATCAAAATTAGTAGCTATTTTGGATGATTCACATTTCTCCAACTTCTTGGATTTTTAATTCATGGTCTTCATTGATTTATTACATGAAATATTCTTGGGATATTTTTTGTTCACAATATTCACAAAAAAATAATTACAGTTTTCCAACATGGGTATATTTGTTGGTAAAATATCATTTTCTAATGATAAATTTTGTTGACAACAAAAACTATCCTCTTGATAAATTGTTGGTAAAAAAAATTTCTTTAAATGTTATTATGATAGATAAAATGGTTCCATTAAAATTATAATAATACCAACAAATAATATATCAGTTGGTAAAAAGGTTTAGCAACAGATTCAGATGATAGATTTATTTATTGATAATTGTATTACTAACTTTATATTTATATTGTTATTATTATTAATAAAATTTTATTATATGTCACAATATAAAAAATTCCCACAAATAATATTTACTTACAATTCATTTTTAAATAATGCACTCATATTATCATGTATTGGTTAAATTTTTTAATATATATATATATATATATATTATACCTAATATAATTATTATATATTTTCTCCATCAAAAACAATTAAAAAGAACAAATAAATAATTGTTGTATCTCAAAATTTCCAATATATCATAAAAATTCATCCCAATAATTCCATTATATCAATATATAAATACACACACACACACATAGTCATGATCCAATGGAGACAAGTTGATACTAACAATTTTTTATTTTTTATATATTACAAAATAAATAACTAATGCCCATAAGTACATCGTTATAACTAAAACTACCATCTACAATGAATTCAACCTTGAAACCTTATACAGAAGCAACTGCTACTCGTAATCCATCACCATCACCTGCTTAAAAATAATTCACAACACAAACAAAAAATTAGAAAGAAAATGAAAAATATAGTATGAATAAAGTCACCTTCATCAATATAATATTATAAACTCAAAAATAAAAATTTCCATCCAAACACCCCTATATCATTTTACATTTCTATATTACAAGTGGTAAGATTATCTTGATCAACAACTGAAAATGGAAATGTATTCACTATCACATCTGTCATTTAGGATAGATTCCTTGATTGTTAAGGTCCTGATGACACAAGAGGTAATGAAACTCCCTAACTGAGTAACAATGAAACTATTAACAAAATACCATGTAGAAATAAATTTTTATAAATGATTTTTAAAAAATTATTGTAAATGAATTTTTAAAACAAAGCTATAAATAAACACCACAATTTTTTTCTTAAAAAAATATTTCTTAATATATTCAATATTTTAAAATCATACAAACTATTAGTCACTGTTCTTGCAATAAGATCTAGAGAACACTCAAAAAGTTAAAGACACTACCATTCTATAAGGATTACATGTATCCTTTATTTGATAACACTTCATCAAGACTCTTGTCAAAAAAAATGTACTTCCCCATACTGTCATCTAATATAGTTTATTCCTATGACATAACATTATTATACCATTTAATATAATAAAAACTATATATTATGGAAATATATGTGGTGATATATTATCATACTGTTAAACATGTTGTCACAAATTCCACCACCCAAACACTTCATTAAATATCTGAAGATACCAATGAAATTTCAAAAGGAGCACCAAGGGTGGGTTTGGGAATATTTTTTTCTGGAATTTATTTCCTCAATAATTCCTTGAATGAATAAATTCTTCCTTAAACCTAGATTAGAGTTGTAAATATCCCTTTGGCATCATGATATCCATTGTTCATTGGCGCCACAAACTTCGCATTCAGCTGGTTGACAAGATCCACAACATCTCCTTGATAATAAACTAAGAAAAAATGTAGCAATATGTTCTTTAGAACTGGAATGATACATGGAATGGAGTTAACATACATTGGTGATACTTGATTTGGTAACCATTCTTAGGAAACTACCAAGGATGACTAATAAAGCACTTAGTAGTAGCCTTCACTCTAAATTTGGAATGATTCATTGATGAATCCTTGAAACATTGACTTGGATCTAGATACATGGAACTGCTAAAAAGAGAATAAAACATTGATTTATCAACCTAATTATTTAAATTAAAGTGGATTGAGGCTATGTGTGATGTGAAACCTTTAAATATTAGAAAGGATACTCAATTTAAAAAACCTTCAAAACCTTTTTGGACCCATCAAGAAGCTAGGGAAAGTCGAAGCCCAAGTTCACTACTAATAAGAATAGATCAATAAAAAAATAAATAAAAAAATATCCCCCTACCAACCATATTCCAAATCCACCTATTACCCTCCAGGTAAGTCATATTGGACACATCTCTAGCAAAATAAGTCTACCCTGACATTTTATCTTCATAAATTTTCTTAGTAATGACCCCAAAAAATATTCAAATTGTGTAAAAATTATTTTTGTTTTTAGTGATAATTAGGGTTACTAATACAAACTAGAGGACTAAATAATTTTATTAAGTGTATAACCAACATATTACATAAAAAAGGAGGAGGAAGAAGATACTGAAATACTCACAAAGAGATCCGCCCAAGTCTGCAAGCAGTTTTCCCAATCCAAATAGACGATTCCCAGATAATCTCCCACTACCCATCTCACCCTCACCTACTATGTATTTAAAATAGATTCCCCCACCTCTATGTGGTACCAATATTAAAAAAATACTAAATATATTTTAACAAATTTCTCCTAATATAATTATGCTTATACCCCTACTCTCTTAGAGCATGTATCTAACAATGCCACCCCTTCAAACTCACCATGTCCTCAAGGTGAGGAACATGATGAAGTGTTGGTTCAATGACCATTCACATAGGATATATGTTAGGGCATGTTCCACCAGAGTGATAGACTTGGTCCTCCCTCATGTAGCATATAATCTCCATGAAATATTCTATATGGTATTTTCTTCTATATGTTGATGCACCCTATCTACATTTACTTTCCATGAAATCTTCCAGATGGTCTACCCTACACTATAAATCGAATGTGTTTCCTAATACCTAAGTATGAAACAAAGTGTTGTCACATCACATCCTTGCACTGGGGAAAAAAAATAATCCCCATGTCATAGTGTCGCCTGCCACCCATGTCCACGTGTTATCCACCACTGTGAAGAGCAAGGTCGCTCCCTTTTTTTCTCACGATCCTTCCACCATTGGCCCAAAATGAGACATTTTATTTTCATCACTACTTCTTCATACAACATAGCCTTCCATGAATTTCTAGTGATCACACCAATCGTTGGAGAAAGCGACACCTTCCTCTTGAATTCCCAATATGAATTCAGGTGAAATATGTTTGACATATAGATCTCACGGACGATGGTTTTCGACTTATATCTACCCTTGTAATGATATGTGTTGGTTGTATCCAAATCTTGTGTTGGTCGATCAACTACCAAAACTAGTATTGGTAGAGAAACCATCTATAGTGGTGTAGGAAATTCACCGCACAACAATTTAATGTCGACCACATCATTGTGCTCTAATACTAGAGACCCTCTTATCACCCTTGACTACTCCATTGGAACCTATGTCATCATGGGAGGTTGATATACAGTTTCATGCTATGACATCTGCTCTTAGTGGTGCTTGAAAGCTTCGAATAATTCATGAACTACAGTTCTAGAAATCATTGCCTGGTTATATTTGAGCAGGCATTATTTTATTGAGGCGAGAGTCACTTGGATCTACCTAAGTTGTGATATCACCTTATCTTTTGATATCTACATCTTTAAGTAGTATTCTATTCCCCCCTAAAAATATTGGAATGCCATTTGTATTTCTGTTTTTTTCTTTACTGTGTGTCTCTTCTCCGAAGGAAAAATCAGTCTAACTGGAGTTTGCTATTAAGAAAACTAGACCTGTGTGAAAATAACTGTTTACCTATGAGGTGCGGAACCAAGGTGGAAAACCAGGTCAGAGGTAGGGTGTGATAGTGGATTAGGTTATATTCTATAATTACGCACCCCCCATTATAGTGCTTCATGTTGTCCTGGTGAGGGAAGGACCGACAAGATGCTTGTGTTTGAGTCTACCGAAAATGGCGGTGGTGGTTGAATAACCCAACAGACTCCCTATGTCACACAAATACTTGACGAGGCTAGTAGAGTGCATGAACAAAATCTTCATAAGTAGTGTCGTGGTGCATAAAATTCGAGATGATGAGGCTCCATTTCCAAAAAAAGTCAGGTTGCTTTGGTCTATCAGTCGGCCAGTCAGGCTTCGGTGGAGTGGTGCATGCCAGTTGTCATCGCATGAGTTGTGAGGATAAATAAAGGGAAGAAGAAGTGTGTATTGGTTCTGAAAGATGTGAAATACATGATAGAAGAGGATACAATGGTTTCCAGACATGTCTACATGTGTTGCGCACTCCTTGGAATGAGAACGAGATGGGGAGAATCCATGGAGGCAGCCATAAGAAGCTCAATGTGGAAATGGTCGGCAGGTCGAACCAATTGATACAAACCAGAGGACTAACTATTTGTATTAAGTGGATAACAAGTATATTACATGAATAAATATAAGGTTTAAGAGATCAGAAGACTCACAGAGATTTCTGCCCAAGCCTGAAGGTTGTTTTCCCAATCTAAATGGTTGATTCCTGGATAATCTCCCACTACCCCTTTGACCCTCCCCTGCTATGTATTTATGACATATTCCTCCTCCTCCACATGGTCCCAATATTAGAAAATAGTAACCATATACTAAAAAATAATATTATACTACTATAATGATACTTATACCCCTACTCTCCTATATCAGGTCTCTAACAGTTACCCTCCAAGTCAGTCAGCTTGATCATATATCTAGCGAAAGAAGTTGATCCCACAATTTTCTCTTCAGAAATTTTCACTGAAATGGAACCAGAAAATATACATATTGATTAGAAACTAATTTGTTGGAATGAGTGTAATGTTGATAAAGAATTAATAAAAATTCATAAGTGTATGTGAACATAGAAACTAATGTAGTTAAGTAGAAACTGTTGTTCTTTCTGAGTGAGAATGAATGCAACTTTTATAAAAAATTAATAAGATGTATAACTACATATCGACTATGTTAAAATTCAAATAACACATATGATAATTCAATTTTTATACTAAAATTAACTATGATTCATTAACATGAAATACTATAGGTTTATAATCACATAAAAATATCATTTTTATGTTCAAATCAAAAACTAAATTCAATATATATATATATATATATATCAACTGTTATGAATATTTAAACTAATTAATATAAGAACATATAACAAACTTTGTATAAACCCATAGAACTATACTCTCAATATCAAATCCAATAGCACTCTAGATGAATAATTTAATAAAATTAATATAATTCATTTACTCATAAAACTGAATCAAAATCATTCATTAATCAAGAAAGAAAAAAACATTGAGGCATTTCGTACACCAAATAAAAAAATGAGTTTCAACTAGATACAAAATGTAAAAACATTATTCAGAAAGTTAACAATGAATTCCCATCTAATAAGATGATTGAGGGCGCATTCACATGTAAAACATTTAATCTCTACCGATTAAAGGTGTAACATTTCAATGTGGATTATAAGTTTTAAAAAAATGTATTCAATTAAAACATTTTTGTTCAATTAAAATGGTATTCATACCAAGAATGAGACTTTCAAAAGAGTTTG
Source organism: Viscum album (assembly GCA_963277665.1). NCBI lineage: Eukaryota > Viridiplantae > Streptophyta > Magnoliopsida > Santalales > Viscaceae > Viscum > Viscum album. The sequence continues at coordinate 45,393,906 of OY728130.1, read as the reverse complement.
GACAATCTATATTTCAATAAATCACCCATTCATCATCATGGGCCCCTGACCTGTTCAAAATCAAAGATAGTGTGTAGAATGTAATTTCCATGAGTAAAAAGTAAAGTTCCCTTCAATGTGACCACTGTATTGAAATTAACTAGATGAAATTCACTCTTTAATAGGTACTAATTATATTAGGTTCATTTCTTAATATATGAGTGATGAAAAGTAAAATAGAGGCATTTACGTAACATTCATAGCCAAAAATTGGGATATGGTGACAGAAATGTCACAAATTGATCACCGAAATAATGAATTACCTCCCACATGGGATTACTTTTGAGGAGATGGTGGATGATGATGTATGAAGGGGGAGTATGGGATAAGAATAAGAAAAGTATTGAGTAATGATACCAATATACTTAAAATATTGAAGTTATTCATCCCACTATCTAATAGCCTCCATGTCTTTCTAATTAGATTATATGGAAAACTGTAAGAATTTTTCACATTCAAAGGGAGTGTAATGGATAATCTTCTACTAGGTTTCATTTTAAGATCTATGTCAAGAGGGTTATTAAGCTTCTATCAAGGTTCTTCCACCTCACTATACACACCCACGAACTAGAGTCTCATACACCCTCTGCAACATCAGCTCTCGCTCCCCAAAGTAACATACCCATAAAAAAAATACTATGTTGCATCAGCTCCTGGTTCTATAAAGGCTCCCAAATCAAATAAAGATCTATATCCTAGCCTCTAAGAAATATTTTTCCAGTTTCTACTTCTACTAATCCATATTTCATAAGACCATATTTTCTTTGGAGTGAATAAGAAGTAAACACCAAGTAGGTATTACCCACGAACAACTTCAGGCATTGATCCTTATCAACCTCCACTTGTCATCATCTTTGAACAATAATTTCTATATACATGCCTATAAATAATTGACCATTTTTTAAGTCATATTACACACTAATACCTAAGTGATCAAGAAGACTTATAGACTTGTGAAATAATTTTGTTGATAATCTAAACCTCATAACCCTCCCACTAGCTTCTACAAACTTGATCACTTTAAATGATGGTTTTTTCTTTTTATAATAAAAACATGAAGAATCTTATACAGGTTAAATTCTGTTGTAAATCAAAATTCCTTGTATAGATTTGATAAGTATATAAAAAACCTTTATCAACATTCAATATGAGTTTAACATCATAAATACTTATCATAAATGATATATGTTGCACATTGTTTTCAATTATATAAGATTACAGAACTTGTGCTCAAGTATATTCTAGAATTATACAACAATATAATACAATAATGATTTTAAAATATATAATTATATTCAAAATACAAAAAAAGCATCAATATTTTGTATAAACAAGTCAGCATGAACAAAAAAAATTCCATATAACAAAATTAAAATAATAAATAAGTGTATTTATTTTATGTTGTCTGCAAAAATAGTGGTAAGAAATAAGAATAGAAACCAACTAATGAGTTGTTTGAATCCTTGAGAAAACAATGAACTCATAGGTGTTTATCTTCATCTTTCCTTACTCACAAACATAATAATTAAAATAAGGAAAAAATAATATATAAGGAAGAATAAAACCTTATTTTTTGAGGTAAAAAATCTGGAAATGTTAAACTCTTCACTCATCCAGAACACCTTCAATTTCTCTGCTCAATCTGGGTAATTCATTTTTTCACCACTTTAACACCTAAAAAATCCCATGCATGGCCTATAAGCACCTCAATTAACCTAAGTCACAAAAAAATTTCCAACCAAACTACTATAACAGATTCCAAGGATGAAACTCTAGTAAATATATAGAACATTGACATTCCAGATATTCTACAACATTTAGTTCGACAGTTTTATATGATAATGTGTGCCTAGGGGCATAAAGAATATTCTCAAACTCCATATTGGACTGAAAACTATGTACATATTGAGAATGCAATTAAAAAACAATAGTGAAAAATTATAAAAATCCCTTAAATATTGAGAATTCAAGATGTTTGAACATAGTTTTCTTTTTGAAAAAGAGTTTGTGAAATATTCAACCTTTGAAAGAGGGATTTTCCAACCAAAACTGGGGTTTTTATGAGCAATTACAAAAGGGATACTTGAAACATTACATCATTTGGAAACCTACGATATTTTTTAAATTTATTACAAATTTAATTCACAACCTCTAAAGGGTACTCAATTAATATGGGAATGAAAATTCAATAACATAAGATTTCCCATCATTTAATAAAAATTCATAACTATACATTAATAAGGAAATCAATTTTCTAATAACATAGAGTAGTTAATATTAAATATTAAAATAAACTATGGTTTATTAACATGAAATTCCACTACTGTTTATAACCACATGAATATATCATTGTGATATTCAAAATATAAAAGAAATTAAATATAGATATCAAATATTATACATGGTTAAACTAATTAATATTTCAACAAAAGGCATGTATCTCTTAAGTGAACAATCTAATTGAGAATGATGTTCCATGTTAACAAACTCATGGGGTAATTATTCCCATCCAAAAACAGAAAATTTAAATTGAGAGAACATCCCAAAAATTAACATAAATGTATACCTTTACTGCTTCTTTAAGATTCCTACCTATTGTCCACTTTAACAATGTCTAGATTAACTCCAGTTCATCCATAATCAAGAAACATAATAGTATCCCCTCCCTTTAAAATGATAGGGATCAACATTCCTTCCCTTCCATGATTACTAAGACTACCTAAAACAACTATTCCAAGATTCATCTTTGGGTTTTTCTTAGGGAGTATAATTCTCACATGAGTCTTGGAAGGTAGAAGAATCACTTGTCCATGCGATATGAGAAACTAAGAAAGCTCATTTATCTGGAGTCCCTCAAGAAAATTATGTAATTAGAATCCTTAAATCAACTAAAACACAAGAACTAGAACATGAAGGCTCATATAATCAATATTTCACTTAAAACCCTAATAGAAATTCAACTCAAACACTATAAACCCCTGATTTTAGGTTCTTGAAAATTTAAGAGAAGACGTAGATACCATATAAGAAGCCCAAAAATTAATCCATTTAATGAGAAATGGGTTTATGTTCATGACTCTCCCTACACCTCATCGAGGAAAAAACAAATCAAATAAGGTGTGAGTAATGGCAGATAATCAAGGGTGTGGGTGCAGGTGCAGGTGATGGTGTTGGAGTGGGTGTGGGTGCGAGTGCGGTCGATGGTGAAGAACCATGAGTGTGCGCATAGGTGGAGATCTCCTGTTATTGGAGGGTGAACGATGAATATTGGGACTCATTATGTGATCAAGGAAGAGGAGAGGTGGGAGAAAGCGAGGATGGGGGAGGGAATATATATTTTTTTTGATTTTTTTTATATTTTTTAAATGACTGATTATTAAATCTGAATGCATAGGTTTATTTTTAGTTTTTTAATCTTTATATGAATGGTTTTTGAAATGACACTTGGATATAATTTTTTTTTTCTGAAATAAAATATATTTAAAATATATTTTTGATTTCGTTCTAAATAGAATATACTTTGGATGAATTTTTTAATATATTCCAAATATTTCTCATTTTTTGGTTAATATCTACATAATTTGTCTTGTAAAATACTAAATGAAAATAAAGAAATTAATAAATGAATTGTTTGTAGTGAATAAATACTGGAAACATATTTATATGATGAAAAATATTATTGGTAATAACAATTAATAACAATAGATTTATTTTTTGGTAAAAAATCTATTGGTATTAATATCATTAAACATAAAATATCATTGCTAGTAAATTATATGTAGGTATTAAAAACGACTAGTGAAATATGTATCTCTTGGTAAAAATAATTGTTGGTACTTGAATTTAAAAACAATAAAACTTAATATCTATTAGAATTTCTCATTGGTAGTATATTTTATATCACTAAATTTCTATTGGTATAAGTCATTTTTGTAGTGATTCTACTGATTTCATTCCAAGGTATCTTCTTCATTCTTATCCAGCTTATGTAGTCTTCATTTCTTATAAACTTTTATACATGTTAAGATGAGTATATACCAACCTTGTGACCACTTACATTGCATAAATCAAAGATTTTATCAAGATTTCAATTTTTTTAGTATACAGATTCTTCTGGACCTATGGATGTTTCTTGTTCACCTTTAGTTTTATCTCCCTTTATATGGGTATTATTTGTGATTTAACATTTAGAGGATTGTACCAAGAATCTTGTGTATAATGCCCAAATATATTGTACCACCAAATTGACCCAAAAAACATGATCTTATAATTTATTCTATATGGTATTTTTGAGTCCTCTTCATAACTTTTTGGGATCTTCATTGGGAAATAGATTCAACACTCGTTTTTCTGTACACCTTAGTAATGGTGGTAGGCTTCTTCTTTCCTTTATTCATCCATATGTGTTCATAATTTTTTTTCTAACCTATACTATTTGTGGAAAAAAATTTAGAAACATTAGTATAAGATGGTTTTAATGGTAAATTTTTCTTTGCAGCTTTTTAAGATAGTTTATCAAAAGATTTCATGATATTATTTTCACATGTTATAGGTCATTTGACTATAGAATCCTCTAGTGAGCATTGAGTAGCAGTAAAAACTATTTCCTTTTTGGTAAAGAATCAGTATGTGTTGAATCAAGAATGGCCAACTAAAATTCCAAATCTATAAATTTTATATTGAAGTTGATTTTCTTATCTTTAATCATAATGATCTTCTCCTCACAAGATTTCTTCATTATTTCAACTTAAAATTCACACACCTTGACTTTTTTCTGAATCAAAGAGTCAAGTTCCCTGAGCTTCTTTGAATTTTCCTCCAATTGTGAATTTTGAACATCATATATAATTTTCAACTTCTATTCAAGTTCACGATTCTTTCTAATAGATCCTCTTTCTTAGAAACTTCATTGAGCCATTTTGTTGCAGTTACTAATAGTTATCTATTTAATTTTTTAGAGGAACCGACCTGTCTGGTGAGCCTAAAACATTATAACATCTTTTATTTCAAGACTTCTTCCATTGTATCTACTTCTTCACTCATCTAAGCGATTTCATCCAATATAAATTGAATGACTCCACAAGTAAGGGATACTGTTTCTATAGAAATTCCATGCATAATATCTCTTAATCCAATAAAAAATATATCTTGAGCTATTGTAGAATGATCATCACCACTTGTGCTAAAATATTTATCTTCTTGAAATTTTTCAAAATTACTATCACATACCTCTTGACCACTTGAGGTTGGAAGGTTATCCTTTTCCCTAGTGGAAACTCGAGCCACCAAATTTTTACTTTAGAAACTTGATATATGTTCATTTTTAGTTAGGCATTGAGAAGTTGATATAACCTCTTCTTTAGATAAGTGGGACTTTTACTTCAAATTTATATTCCCTTTCTTTTTTACTATTCATTATGGTCTTTTTAGATATAAAATTATTCTCAGGGATAAATAAATCTTCACAAAAACCACACTTCATTGTTGACATAGTAAAGAAACATAAATCTTTAAAAGAGAATATATTCACTATAGATAATCTAATAGAGTTGAACCTACCCTCAGATACTATAATGACCCTTCTTTTTCTTACACTACTATTACATCATTTTAAATAAAATCAACATAAAAACATTACACAATGAGGATACAAAGGTTTAGTGTCTTGAAAAAATTAATAATAAACATAACATTTAAAAAATAAAACATAAACATTTCTTAAATTTATTCTTCTCAGGCTTCTTATTGGACCATGAATTATACTTAGTACATGTAATCACTTGAGGATATAAATAAAAAAGGGATGATCTAAAATCCCTGTAAGAGGATATATAAGAACATGAAACAATATAACATTTTGTGATCATAATCATAACATAGAAATATGATCATAATCATGGTAGGAAGCATTAATAAAATTAATGGAATGCAGCGATTCATAAAAATGAAACATCATGTCGTAGTGGTTAACTACCACACATAGTTGTGAACAAATATAGCATTAATTTCATGCATATTTCACTTTATCTCATGAAGTTCTTCACATTACCCAATGCATTAGAGCACTATATCATTTTGAGTGCAACCATCACATCATTACACTAAAATTGCACTATATAATTCCAGGAATACCCGTCACATCATAACATTTACATTATCATGCATAACACATAGAACATATATAAATATTGAACATATAATAACACATGGAAAGGAATGGGTTTCATTTCATGAAGCATACATTCATAAACTTTAGGTTAAAAAAGAGGGAATAACATACTTGATATAAGAATCATAAACATTAATTATATTCTAGAATTTTTAATGATCTTATCAAGAGTTTTGTTACAGGTAATGATGATGAATCATTATATACAAGTTAATGATGATCTTTTTTAGTTCATTTTGGTGGTTTTTTGATCACAATGAATTCATTTTTTCTCATTTATTATTATGTGTAGAAGTTAGTTCGATAACATAAATATGGTTATAAAATACACTTAAAAATATTTTTACAACCATTCAATGGTTTTATTAACATCCTTGAAGGTGTGAAAGGAAAATTAAATTGCATCGCCCATGATGGTGGTAAATTGACACATCACAAGTGACATATATATTTTTAAAATAAAAGAGATAGAGGGTAGAGTTTAATGATGAATGTTTCAATAAAATGATATAATTATATTATATCAAACATATTGGAGTTATCATTCCATTTTGATGAAGGTAGGTGAGGATATTATAAGAAATGAAATGAAATTGAAAGATAATTAAAAGAAAGAGGGAGATGATTTATCTCTTGAATATATCCTCCTTGAGAACCTTCTTAGGGAAAGGTTTAAGTATTTTGATGAGAAAACGATCCCCGAGATGTGGGGGAGGGGATAGGGAAGAGTGTTGGGTAGAAATTGGGAAAGTATCAAATCTTGAGAATTGTGAAGAGAAGAGGATGTGAGGGGTGATATTTATAGTGGAGGCGAGGGGTGTTTTCACAATATTATATTCATTAATTTATTATTTTGGCTATTGAATACGAATAATTTGAGAATTATCTCTAAAAATATTAAAATAATTAATAATAGTTCTAGATTTTGGGATTACATCAGCCTTACATCATTTACGACTCCATAATTCATGTATTAACTTTTATTGTAAATTATTATATTTTACTATTCATAAAAAATTCAAGTAATTCATAAAAATCCCAAAAATCCACCCTAACAAATTTTCAAATTTTAGAATTAAAAAATGATCTCAATTTTATTAAAATAATTTTCTAAATATGAATAATTTTATTTTTAATTAAAATCATGAATTACTTGGAAAATAAATATTTTAAAATTATAACTGATTTTATAACATTTTGAAAAATTACTTAAGGTCTCGTAAAATTATCTAAAAATCATAAGACATAAAAATATTAATTTATGGTTAAATTTTATGAAAATACATTTTCATTTAAATTATTAAATTAATTATAAAATTATAATTAAATATTTATATCTTACAAAAATTACAACACATAATTAATAATTTTTAAAACATTTAATTACTTAGTATTATATATAATTATACCATAATTTCATTTATAAGATTCTTAAAATTTATTTATACTTTCATGGGTGAGGTTACTATTCATTTGGTCTGTTTACTATTCACAAGGGTTATATTACTATCCCTAAGGTCAAGTTACTATTTCATCAATATAGGTTCCTTAACTTCTAGAAATACTTCTTATTTATCCAATTATTTATTTATAATGTTTTTATTATAGCCTCTAAATGATTTTATGTGATTTATACTACATGACATTATAATAATAAGGGAGAAATTCCATTGATAAAATTTTGGGTCGTTATATTCATCCCTCATTTTTAAATTTCACCCTCGAAATTCCATTTTACATAAACAAGTGAGGGTAACTCTCCTTCACTTCCTCCTCCAGCTCCCATATAGATTCTTCATACATATGGTTCCTCCATAACACTTTGATGAGGTGGGATCATCTTACAACTCCCAAGCAGCTTCTTCTTGTTTCATAGTACCTTATCTCTCCTACCCAAAATCTTTAGTGGCTTCTTCACATAAGAGAGATCATATTCCAGTTGTCCACCTTTGAGTTAAGTACATGTGAGGGATTTGGTATGTACTTTTTTTAGGAGTGATATGTGTAACACGTCATGAACTTGAGCCATATTCAGTGGAAGTTCAAGGTGATAAGCCATAGCTCCTATGTGATCAAGGATATCAAAGGTGTTAATGTACCTTGGTCTTAACTTCCCTTTCTTTCCAAACTACATGACTCTCTTCCATGGTGATATTCGAAGGAAGAATTTATCTCCAACATTGAACTCCAAGTACCTTTGACGGTTGTCAACATAGATATTTAGAGAACATTGAGAAGTTTTGATATGTTTTTGGATGGTTTGTACCTTCTCTGTCATCTCTTGCAAAAGATCAGGTGAAAGTAGCTTTCTTTCACCAAATTCATCCCAACATGTTGGTGTTTTACATCTATTTCCATATAGAACGTCATATGGATCCATCCTAACACTTGAGTGGATGATATTATTGTATGAGAACTCAACTGATGGGAGATGTTGATCCCATCCACCTTTGAATTATAAAGAGTAGGCTATTAGCATATCTTCGAGAATATGAATAGTCATTTCAGATTAGACATCATCTTGGGGTAATAGGATATTCATAAATTCAATTCATTAAGGAATATTAAAGACTCCTCCAAAATTTAGATGTGAACCTAGGATCATGATCAGAAACAATTGAAAGTGGAACTCCATGTAGTATCACCACTTCAATCACACATATCATTGCAAGTTTCTCAACAGAGAGATATTCCTAAATAGTAATAAAGTGGGTAGTCTTGGTGTGTCATCCTCCATGAACCATATCACATTTTTTCTTTTTGATTTCATTGGGAGACCCATTAAAAAGTCCATTATGACATTCTACCACTTCCACATGGAAATAATAAATGATTGTATCATCCCCTTGGACTCATTTCATGTGGATTTAACTTGATGACATATCAATCACCTTGAAATATACTTAAAAATATCGTTCTTCATGTTGTCCCACCAGAAGTGTTTTCAAATATCACAGTAGTTCTTGGAACACCTGGGATGGTATAGAAAGTTTATCTATGTGCATTATCCAATAACTCCTTCTTTATCCCAGGCAATGAAGGCACACAGAGGATTGTTCCAAACTAAATGACATCATAATAATTAATATTTTACTCTTGTAGCTTCCCTTCCTTTACTATATTCACATTCTTTTGTAACTCTAGATCACCCCTTTGTGACTCCTTAATCATCTCTTGGATAGATGGTTGGGAAATAATTTAGGAAAGGTTAGATGTATTCCCTACTATTATCATTTACAAATCCATCTTTTTCATATCGCTAAATATATGGTCTTTCTCAATCCACAACATGGATAGAGTAGTAGGTTCTTTTCACCTAAGAGCATCAACTACCTTGTTTGCCTTTCCAGGATGATAGTGAATTGAGATATCGTAGTATTTTATTATCTCTAACCATGTCCATTGATTCATGTTGATATAATTTTGTGTGAATATATACTTTATGATCTTCTGATCAGTATATATGTGAAATTTCTCACCATAGAGGAAGTACAACTAGATTTTACAGGAAAAAATCATAGCTTCTAGCTCCAAATCATGCATCGGGTAGTTCTGCTCTTGGATCTTCAACTTTTGTGAGGCATAGGCTATCAAATTATCATTTTGAATGCATAAAAAAACAAATCCTTTATTTTAATCATCATTGTATATCACAAACAAATATACACTTTTTGGTAATGTGAGAACAGGTGTAGTGATCAGCCTCTTATTTAGCTCCTTGAATCTTTCCTCACATTATTTCATCCAGACATACTTTATCCCTTTCCTTGTTAACTTAGTTAGTGGGATAGACAATCACGAGATATTTCTCACAAAACATCAGTATTACCCTACTATTCCAAGAAAACTATGTATTTATATGACATTAGAGGGCATAGGCCCTTCCTAAATCACCTTGGTTTTTAAGGGGTCCATATAAATTCCCTCACTTATGATCATATGTCCCAAAAATGTGACTTTCTGCATCCAATTGTCACACTTACTGAACATGGCGTACAACTTCTCCTTCCTTAATGTCAACAACACAAGCCTTAGATGTTCTTCATGTTCCTCCTTTCTCTTCGAGTATATGAGAATATCATCGATAAACACTACCGAAAATTTGTAGAAGTAATGTATAAATAATTTATTAATGAAATCCATTATAATCAAAGGGGAATTAGTATGTTTGAAAGGCTTCACTAGAAACTCATAATGCCCATACCATGTACAGGAGTTAGTCTTCTGGATATCTTCCTTCTTCACCTTTAGATGATGATATCCTGAATGAAGATCCACACTTTATAAGTACTTATCTCCTTGCAAATGGTCAAACAAGTCATCAATCCTTAGAAGAGGATACTTTTTCTTTATGGTGATCTTGTTGAGTTCCTGATAATCGATAAAAATTTGAATTGATCCATCTTTCTTCTTAACAAAGAGCACGGGCACACCCCAAGGTGATGCACTAAGGCGTATGAACCCCTTGTCTAAATGCTCTTGCAACTACTTCTTTAACTCCTACAGGTCAAAAGGATATATCCTATAGGGACCATCTGAGATAAGAGTAGCTCCAAGTATGAGTTCTATTAAGAAATGTTCCTCACGATCCTGGGGAAGTCCATGTAACTCTTCATGAAATTAATCACTGTATTCCCTCACGATGGGAATTTTACATAGGTCGATAACATCTGTTGACTCAACCATTTGAGTGAGGTATGATAGGGAATCAACACCCACACTATTTAAGGAATCTCCAAAGGAGATTCATGATCTTCCTTGAATTTATAGAGGATCATGGTATGGTTTGGAATATGAAAATAAATTTCCTTTTATCAACAATTGATATGTGCTCTATATAATGAGAGCCAATCCATCCTCAGTACAGCATTTAATTCCACCAAGGGAAGTATTACGGGATATGTTGAAAGAATCTTCCAACATATTCTAACAGCAGAATATTTAAACACTTGGGTTGCAATGATTTCACTAATAAGTTTTATTAGAGAAATCACTACTTCAATATTTCTAGGATTAGAATTAATAGTTCTAGAAAACATGCAACATATAAAGGAATGTGTAGAACCAGAATGGAATAAATTTTTTTCCATTATTGAGTGAATAATAATTTCACCTTGTACACATTCCTTTTCTTGATCCACTTTGGTAGTAGTGATGGCATAAGTATTTCCTTTATCCTACTAAATTGGTGCCTACTGACACTGATTCCCCCTGAGGACTCAAGGTTTAGTGAACTGGCTTGCATAGTTCCTATGCTCCCTACAATTTTAGCATTATACCCTGGGTGGTTCTCTCCTTTCCTCCACCACATTATCTTGCTTCCTCATATATTCTCCACATTCATGAGCTTGCTGGCCTTCTCTCCCACACTTGAATAATTTCCCTATCCTTTTGTGGCAGTTCCCATGATGCTTCTTCCGACATTTTTGACATGTGGGTGGTTGAGTTTTCTTTCCATCTTTTTCATGAGATCCTCCAGCATGAAACTCCATATTTTTGTTCTTATCAACATAATCATGGGACCATTCTCAAAACTACAACTCCACATTGGGATCACATCAAACAAATTTTTCATAACACCCAAAGTCATGAATTTCTAGAGGCTTTCAAAGGAGTGGTTTCAAACCAATAAAGAACCTATCAATTTTGTTATCATTATTCAAAAATAAACCTGAAGCATACCTTGAAATACTTTTGAAATTTGTGTCATGGACCATGAAAAATTATCCTTCCTTTTTCTTCAGCTCTATGAATTATCTCTCCATCATTTTTTGAAGAGTTCAAGGGAAATACTTATCATGAAACATTATCATAAAGTCTTTCCACTCTATATCTTCATTTTCATCCCTCTTATTGGTGTTCTTAATCAAATCCCACCGTTGATCGGACTCTCCATCCAGAAAATAAACAACAAGATTCACCTTATTCAACTAAAAAAAATGAAGAATAGAAAATATTTTCTTCATATTGTTGACCAAATATTCTATAACTAATAGATCAGAAGATACACTAAACATCAGTGGTCTTTTTCACATAAAACACTCAATATCCAGTTGTTCCCTCTTTGGTGAAGGTGGTCGTTCCACATTATTTAGGTTATTTTTTATAACCTGAGAAAATTGGGTAGGCATTTCCATGAAATGATGAACTCCACCTTCCAAGGAATTGGGGATTTTATTTGGCCAATCATTGCATTATCCCTCTCATGGGTTGTTGGTCTAATTTCTCTAGGTTCCCACCATTTTATAAAATAGAAAAGTTTATAATAAAATAAGTCAACATGTCATGAATAAATAATTTATCCCTTTGTGAAATTAATTTTAAAGGAATATATTATGGGATCCCTATTTTTTTAAATTTTTGAATAAAAAGATTCATGGGTGATCACTTATACATAGTCTCATTCTAAGGGGTTTTCACTAAGGTTCTCTATTCCCATTTCCCAAATTAAGTACACCGTCATTTGATACCAACTATAAGGACTGAGATTTTTCGTATATTACTATTAAATCATTTTAAAGAGAATAAAATTAAAATCATTACACAATGAGGATACAAAGGTTTAGTGACTTGGGAAAATTTGTACCATACATAACCTTTAAAAAATAAAACATAAACATTTATTTAATTCTTTATTCTCTATCTTCTAATTGGACATTGAATTCTCTTTAGTACATGTAATCACATGAGGATATACATAAAAAATGGGTGAGATAAAATCCAATTAAGAGGATAGATAATAACATGAAACAATATAAAATGGGGTGATCATAATAATAACAGACATAGGATCATAATCATGAGATGATTCATTTAGAAAAGGCATGGTATGTGTCATGAATAAAAACAAAACATCATGTCTTAGTGATCAACTACCACACGTAGTTGTGAAAAAATATACCATAATTTTTAGACATATTTTACATTATCTCATGAGTTTTCCATATTACCCAATGCATTGTAGCTCTATATAATTCCGAGCACACCTATCACATCATTACATTAGCTTCACGCTATATAATTTTGGGCACACCCGTCACATCATAACCTTAACATTATCTTGCCTTCCACATAGAACATATATCAATATTGAACATATAATAAACCATGGAACATAATGAGTTTTATTTCATAAATCGTACATTCATAAACATTGGGTTCCCAAAATAGGGAATAACATACTTGATATAAGAATCATCGACCTTGATTGAAGAAGAAACAAAGGTGTGTTTTTTTTGAGTGAAGTGTTCTTTTGGAAAACATTGTGTTTGTCATAAAATCATGTAAAAAAATATATATCACAGAAAAGGTATAATAATGATGAGGAAATGATATTTAAGGAACATCTGTACTAAAAATGGGGTGAAATAGGGAAAACCCAAAGAAAGAGTGTTGGGTTTGAGAATTCCCCTAACCTTGTGTCTGGACGCTTTCTTCACTTAAATGTATAGTATAATCACAATAGATTCATTAATTAACAATTAAAGAACCTTTTATACATGAATTTGATTCATTATGGTTTTATTATGTCCTTTTATGGGCCTTTTTATTAGTTATAGAATTCGTTTTCATCCTTTAGGGGCATTCATTTTCATGGTTTTCAAGATCTGTTCACTGGTATTCATGAATGGAAGTTCATGTAAAATAATGATAATTATAAACAATTTTTTTTATATGTTATTAATTATATTAAAGAAAATTTAATAATATTATAATGAATTCGGTTATATATAATGAGGATGAACCATTATTTAAAAGTTAATAATGGTCTTTTTTGGTTGATTTAAGCGGCTTTTCGATCAAAACAAATTGTTTTTGGTTTTATCATTTAGTATTATGTGAATATGTTAGTTCTAGAACATAAATATGGTTATAAAACAAATCTTTTTTCAACCACTTAATTATTTTATTAACATCCTTGAAGGTGTTAAAGGAAAATAAAAGTGCATCGCCACGATGTCGGTAAATTAACACATAACGAGCTATGATTTCATTTTTTAAAATAAAAGAGAGATTTAGTAGAGTTAAATGATGAGTTATCAATTAAAATGATTTAATTACATTATACAAAACATAATAGAGTTATAATTCCATTTTTATGATGGTAGGTGAGGAAATAATAAGAAAATAAATGAAATTGAATGGAAATTAAAAGAAAGAGAGAGATGATTTATCTCTTGAATTTATCCTCTTTAGGGAAAGGTTTTGTAATTTTGATTAGACCAATAGATCCAGAACATGGGGGAGGAGATAAGGAAGAGTGTTGGGTAGAATGTGGGCAAGGCTCAGAGCTTAAAAAGTGTGTGTAGAAGATGGCGTGAGGGTGGTATTTATAATTGAGGAGAGGGGTTTTTTCTTAATATTATATTCGTTAATTTATTATTTGGGACAAAGACTATGAATAGTTTTAGAGTTATCTAAAAAATTATTAAAATAATGTAGTAGAGTTATATATTTTGGCCTTACATCATCTTTACATCATATATGACTCCATAATTCATGTATTTAGTTTTTATTGTAAATTATCGTACTTTACTATTCATAAAAAATTCAAGTAATTTAGAAAAATACCAAAAATATACACTAATTTTTTTTAAACATGTAGAATTAAAAAAGAACTTTATTTTATGAAAATAATTTTCTAAATATGAGTAATTTAATTATTAATTAAAATAATCATTTATTTGGAGTATACATATTTTAAAATTATAACTCATTTTATAACACTTTGAAAATTTACTTAAAGACTCATAAAATTATCTTAAAATCAAAATAAATAAAAATATTAATTTATGGATACATTTTGTGATCAAGAATTTTATTTCAAATTATTAAATTAATTATAAATTTTTAATTAAATATTTATGACTTAAAAAAATTCCAACACTTAATTAATAATTTTTAAAACATTTAATTACATAGTCTATGATAAAATTATACCCTAATTTCATTTATAAGATGATTAAATTTTATTTATAGTTTGATGGGTAGGGTTACTATTCATTTGGCTGATTTATGAATCATAGGGTTCATATTACTATTCCTAAGGTCAAGTAACCATTTCATTAATATAGGTTCCTTAACTTATATAAATACTTCTTACTTCACTAATTCATCATTTATAAAGATTTTATTATGGACTGTAAGTGATTTTATGTGATTTTTACTATATAACATTACTATAAGAAAGGATAAATTCCACTGATAAAAGTTTGAGTCATTACAGATACCACTTGAAAGCACTGGTTTGGTAATACCTAATACTAGGGGAGGATGGGTGAATCAATGTTGGGGACTTTTTAATCCAATAATAAATTTTTATCTATTTACCTATTTGAACTATTAATGTAATATCAAATTATAGTGGTGTGTCTAGGAGACAATCCTTTATCTAGTGTGGGTCCCAACACTTTAGGAGGGGGAATGAAACAATTCTTCTTCCCGAGACTAATAATGAACTGGTCCAACTTGCAGCTCCTTGCTGGTTCTTTATATTGCCTCTAAAGATAGTATTCACCTTATTTGTTAAGGAAATTTATAACACCTAGAATGTATTCCAACATATGATACTTTTGTTGGATGTCATAGTGCTTCTTTGTTCTTCCAAAAAAATCTTCTACACTTGGATACTTACAAATCCGTAGGAATGAAACCATATTATTCTTCACAGAAACACACTAAAATATGCTCTCATTCTTATTCAAACATAAATCACAATAGTATGAATATGGTGTAAACCGATAATCACAGAATTTTCTTTGAACCACCAAGTATTCTCCTCTTATTCTCACCTTATTCTTTAGTAAAAAACCGACTAAACTAAATCATCTTCTTCTAATCTTGCAATAATCACAAAAAACAATTATTATTATTGAAAAAAATATGTTCATCTTATCTTGGAATCTTAACAATTACTTTGGTCTGAATAATAATAAATTTATAGATTGACCACTTTCTTCTTTTTCCCTACATTATCTTAATGCAAGTTAAACTATATGGAATATATTCTATTCTTCCTTGGTGAATCCAATATTTTATTCTACTGATTCTCACTAAACATTCAATATAAATTCAAGAGAAAATGATCTTTCACAAATGAAAATTAATCTCTTCAAGAATTACAACCTGGTAAGATCACATGAACTTCATGGATGAATTTGTTTATTGGTATTTTACACTACTGAAAATAGGTTTTTACCAATACATTTATACCAACGGTTTAAGAAAACCGTTGGTATATATGTGGTTGGAATGTCTATTCCTACAGTTTTAAAGAAACCATAGGTATACCATCCTCAAAAATCAATCACGTCGGGCTCATCCCTACGTGCCACTCCCCCCTGCAAACTCTCCTCGCCCCTACAACTCTCTTCTTCCACGCAACCCTCTTCTCCCCCAATTAATCATTGCGCTTATCCGGTGAGTGCCTCTCCCCTGACGGTTATCTGGTGAGTGCCTCTCCCCTCCAACCCTCTTCTTCATTAGATTATCCATCGCACTCATCCCATGAACTCTCTCCTCCATGTTAGTCGAATTCGCGAGGTAACTCGTACAATCGTACGAGTTTGCAGATGGACTTATCCCCTTCGATGACTGAAGAATCGATTTGATGCAACTTCAAACGCCTAGAATTGGAGCGAAATCCCTCACCGGGGTAGACTCGGTGCTTCCATCAGGGGAGACCACGTTTATTTTTTAATTTCAAATTTGAAGGGTTTTAATCGGTTTTAACCCGACGCACCTCGTATGCCTAGGGTTCAATTTCTTCCCCTCTGCTCCCATCTCTTTTCTCTTCATTGGTGTTTTCCTCTTCCATAGCCCGGATGAGCTTTGCAAGTGGCACCATGATGTAAAACTCCTCCGGGTCTCCAGATCCTTTTCTCAGAAGGTTCCACCACCAACATCAAAAGAAGTTATATAATAATTTCATTCAATGCATCACTCATTTAGTCTATTACTTGATTTTACTACTGGTAATATAGAAAATCAATGCATTTGGTGAACATATATAACTATTTTAGTGTTCCAATTTTATAATTTCTCCATTGACATGGAAAAGGTTATGTCTTTCGAATCACTGCCCCTCCATCGAATCCCTGCTCCTGTGGTGTTTCTCTTATAGGACCTTCCATTGAATCCCTGCTCACAATATGATCTTTCCTTTTCATCTTAAATTAATTACTCCATTATCTTGTTCATCATATTCTGCATATAATTAGTACCTGTTAAGGTAGGTGGATCGATCGATTTGGGAAAATTAGACCGATGGGTTGATTGATTTTGGGCGGGTCGGCATGTCTTTTAGAAATTCTATTGCATTATGTATATATGTGTGTGGATAAATTTCTAGAAAACTCACAGGTCTCCCATTATTTTTCTTGGTTTCCTTTTGGGTTTATTCTTCCCTGTAGTAATTTTTGGTTTGGTTAAACCCAGTTTTAAGGGGCCGACCTGATTATTGTGGTTTCTTTGGTGTTTAGGGTTCATGGTAGTTTCTTATTGGTTGTTTGGCCATCCATCATCAGAGGATATGCATTCTTGGTAATGTGTTGTTGATTAGAGATAGGTTTTATTTTTCCCTTACTCTCAAGGTCAATTTTTAATGATGAAATATAGGTTTTTTTGATACATTTATTTAAAAACCATGCATGTTGATAAATATAATCTTTTTGATATAACATTATGACTTAACTCATACATTTTCATCGACCATTTTATCTTCATCTGTGAGTTGTCAATAAATCTTTCAATAATTCCCAAATTAGAAAATTTATCTAGAACACATTCTAGATTATTAAAATAATGATATATATATTAGGGCTTATCTTAGACTTGTTTCATAGATATTATACCTGCAAAAATATCTTCAATTGTTGAGGATTTTCTTTCCCTTTAATTGATTGGTTCATAAAACATAAGTTGGTGATGCATATATTATGTAATTGGAATTGGTAAAGTAAAATGTTGGTCTCAGATTTCCGAGTTAGTTATTTGGATGGTATGCTATATCAAAAGTGGTTATATCTCTATTGACTATGGTTGTATTTTCCAATTGACCAATGTATTTATTAAACTGACCATGAAATACACATTTCCCACAGTACAGAAGCACCACAGAATTCATAGATAGACACTAGACACCACAAGACACCCATGTGAGACACCCCTTAACATCTAAGGATAGTTAAGGGGCCATTAACTTAGGAACTGAAGTCGATTGGCACTCAAGCCTTGAGAAATTCCCATTGCTGGTAGAAAAGATACCAATAACTTTATTCTTAGTATAGTATAATGAAATGGTTTACACCCTCATGACCAAGTAGACCATTTGTTTCATGGACTGGTGCCCAACCAGGTTCAAGAGTAGGATCAACTACTAAACATTGGTTGTGGTCCCTATGAGATTCTTTCCATAGTGAAGAGTGTTATGTGCACAATATTCAACTCAACTAACGTAGCATAGGTGAATATTAAATGGATAAGTGTACTAGTATGGTGTTTCCAACAACGTGCTATATAAATAACATAATGAAAAATGAAGAGATTATTAAATGGAACTGTTTCCTCCTTGCTTGCAGGAACATGATTTGACCCATGGGGTGGTGTGGTTCTTATATATTGGGCGGTGACATGTATAGTCACAGGATTCATGTATTTTTTTGTTTAGTTTCTATTTTATTTTATTTATGTCATTGGCCACTTAGGTATTTTACTTCTTTATACGGATGAATGGTAGTGACACTATCCTGACTATTTGACATATATCACTTGTATACTGTAATACCATGAGGTGTGAGTGTGAGGAAACATTGGAAGATAGAGGATCCTTCGGGTCTTCCATGAGATGAATTTTTTTCTAAAACATTGTGTGGGAACATTTCTGGAGTATTTTGGAGTCATTAAATAACCCCAAGTGTCTCATTGAGATAGAATAAATAATCCCAAGTGTCTCCAAGTGTCTCCAAGTGTCTCCAAGTTTCTCCATACATCGTATCATCCTCGCATGGGTTGGCCACTCACCGAATCCTATCAAACCTATCCTAGTATATCCTCTCAGTCACATAGTCTAGATTCATCTCTCGAGGATTATCCCATGCCTTGATGCACAACTCATCATACAACTAGAAAAAGAGGATTATTCACCTTATGATTTTCCTAGTAATAAAAGCACACCATGTAGAACACATCTACATTATATTCTCAATAATCTGGTCAAGAACCTCATCAAAATCATGTATTATAAACTAGCCCCACTAACCAGGTTCCATCCTAAGCTAAATTACACCAAGCCTCTTGGAATTATAATGCCAATCTGTCCGAAAACACCCAATACCCACACTATCATCTCATACTTCATCTCTTTAGTTGAACTCACTGGTGGAAATTACACCTATAACAATGCTTTTTTCCCAACAGTTTTAACAAAACTTTGGAAAAAAGATCCTATGCCAACGGTTTATATGAACTGTTGGGATGTATCTATCTAAAATCACTTCACCATTAGGATACTTCTCCTATCCTTAAGTCGCACTTCTCCAAACCCTCAGCACCACTCACATACTCCTCCCATCCTCACTGCCTCTCCCATACCGACCACCCCTCACCGCCGCTCCCATCCCGACCACCCCTCACTACTCGCCGCTCGCTGATCGCCACTCACCACTCGCCACTCGCCGCTCCCAGCTCATCGGAACTCACACATCCCCCTTCAAGCCACAATTATCCAAATCCTATAGGGCCGCTCCACTCCTCCTGTCATTTTCACCGCTCTCATCCCCCTTGTGTTCCCCTCCTCCCATCCCAACTCCCGCTCGCCGCTTGTAGCTCCCCGCTAATGGTCACTCGCGAATCCCCCTACTGCTGTGGAAGCATCAATTCTAACTCTCTGTAAGCTTGAATTCAGGTTAATTATGAGTTATTATTAGTATTTATATGATTCATTCAGGCTATATACCAGTCATTTCCAATGTTTTATATGATTTATTTTAGCTCTGTTGATGATTCATGCCTTTACAAAATTACCAAATGGAGGGTGATTCAACAATACATCATTGAGTTCACCTGTACATTGAATCAATGTTTTTTTATTCCACATTTGCATACGTGAAACCCAATAACTACAGGACATGTGTATTATAATCAGTATCCTAATTTTTTTGAGGGGTGATCTTCCTTATTTAGATTCTTTTCTTGTTTCCTTTATGTTGATACAATGTGTTTAACTTTATACTGTTTTATGAGATCATTTCTCTTCTTCGATGTGATGCTTTTTAATGGATTTTCCCTTTTTGAGAGGCATCTCACACGAGAGATCTCAATATCTAGATTGTCTAAGCTTACCAAACACTAGACGTACAATTGCCACATCTATCACCATAAGGCCCAATCCTCATAAGAATATTTTACTTGATCTAAACCCTCATCCAGTCCATACACATATCATCCAAATTTTAAGACATATGTTAGATCACTCATATACCAATCGATATCTTATCCACTTGGAGACCTAGTGATAGGGTGATTTCATTTCCATAGAATCACTAAATAATTTTATCTAAACCTAGGCGGCTTGTGAACACCATATCTATAGGTCTACTATGTTAATATATTTACTTTCATTTACCGTCCTCAGACTCCATGACTCACATGGAACATAGTTATAATCAATCCCTTAGAAATCTATTATCGAATAATCAAGTTAGTGTTTAAGGGTATATCGAGGCTCTTAATAATGTCTTTATATACATATGAATTCTTATTTAAAGAAACAATTAATTTAAGTAATGGTTGATCACCCATGGAGGTGCTTATACTTCATCTTCTAACTGTAAAATGATGTATTCCCTCCACCTAAATGAGGAATTAAATAACTCCCCTTCTATTTTCATGTAAAACTTATATTTTCCAAATACATCTTACTAACCACAAATATATAGGTGGGAAAAATCAGAATACTGGTCGATGATCACATCATTACTCATAGCTTCATCATAAATATTTAGGCCTTATGACTTATATTAATCATATGATTTGACATATACTTACCAGATTAGTGAATATTGATTCATTTTCAATGACTAACAATTTTTCCTACTCAATATCTAAGAGATCTCAAGATCTATCTTGTTTAAGATCATCTAGGAAGTGTTGGTCATTGAATATTAGTTGGAATCACTTCTAATAATGTTTTCATCCTTCCATTCCACAATAACTATACACCACAACCTATCTTGACCCTTTAGTAATGGTGTAGCCATGTAATTTACCAAAAAAACTTGTATTGAACAAAACCAAACTAATATGAAACTTGAGCCAAACTAATTATATACCATTTATAAGAAGATTAATTGTTAGTTAATAGGAATGTACTTTTTGATGGTATCATTTTAAAACATGGATTTGTTTCCCCCTTGCTTGCAGGAACATGATTTGACCCATGTGGCGTTGTGGTTCTTATATGTTGGGTGGTGACATGTATAGTCACAGGAGCCATGTTTTTTTAGTTTAGTTTTTATTATATTTTCATTATCACATTGGCCACTTAGGTATTTTACTGGTTTCTATGGATAGGGAGTAGTTGTATTCTATAAAGGAGGCCAGAAAGGGTTCAGATTGTGTCAGTCCACTAGCTTTGATATGAGGTAAGATTCTATGATTACTACTTGTCTCGCACCTCATATATTTTGGGGATTTCAATGTTTTTGACTTCATATTAAGTTTTTGGTAGGGCGTTGGATCATTTTGTGTTGGTTCGGGTGGATTTGGTTCTCGCCAATTGAGGTAAGGCTATAATGTAACTGGTTGGTTTTCCACTAGTTATGTAGGGTCTTTTATGTGTTTTAAGGTTTTTAATATACTTTGTGTAGTGCGTTGATCCATGATCGTTGGTTTTGAGTCACCAGGTCAAGGGTGGATAGCCCGTGTGTGCATAGGTAAGTAAGTATATGTATGTGGGTTCCCCCGTTACTTGTATAGTCAACCATGGCAATGATTATACATGTATGGGGCTAGGTGTGCCCATGTATATATATAAAAATGCATATGCTGGTGAGTGGAGACTGGTATATGCATATAAGCATATGTGTAAGGATCCCCTTACACATGCTCATGGCCATGCGAGTGTGTGCATAGGGGCTAGATGTCCTTGCATGTGTGTGAAGGTGAATATACCCAGTGGGGGAGCATCGGATTTTAGTTAGAAATCTCCAAGAGCCGAAATGGATGGCTTGGTTCCACCTTGAGGTAGAGTCCCTCTTGTAGCCTCTTTAATTTAAGAATAATTTAAATTGAATTTAGATTCTTTCTTAATTTTGCTTAATTATATTGAATATCATATCTGGAATAAGTTTTCTTTAATATAATTGTTTCATTTGATAAATAAAGTCATGTTTTTAGAATAAAACCACTTTTAAAAACAACGACTATAAGATATATATCTTTATCACACCACAATCCTGAATCAAGAGTCTATTTTTTATAATATGAGATTGGTTTCTATAATGTGAAGGAAAACTACAAAGGATTTTTTTGGAATCACGGCTGGAAGATGCTACCCCACAGATGTTTCTAGACTGAGCCAACACACCGCGGTCACGCCGTGGTCACGCCGCAGTCACGCCGCGGTCATGTCGTGGTCACACTGTGGTCATGCCGGGATTTTCCCCTACTCCAGGACGACACCCCGCGCTGGTTCGCAGTCCTGTAAGAATTCAATGTATGATACCTAGATAGAGTTTTAGATACATTACCCACCCATAGTTAATGGGGAGGGAGGATATGGCCGGAATGTTGCCCTGCTTCCTCCCACTCCCTTCGCTCCTGGCTGGAAGATGCTTCCCCGAAGATATCGCTGGACCGGGCCAACACGCCGCGGTAACGACGCGGTCATGCTGCGGTCATGCCGCAGTCACGCCGCTGTCACACTGCGGTCACGCCGTGATTTGGACCTACTCCAGGATGACACCCCGCAGCGGTTCGCATTCATGTCGCAATTCGGTGTATGATTCCTAGATATAGTTTTACATATATTTCCCACCCATAGTTAATGGGGAGGGAGGAGGCGGTCAGAATGTTTCCCCGCTTCCTCCCACTCCCTTCGCTCCTGGCTGGAAGATGCTGCCCCACAGATATCGCTGGATCGGGCCAACACACTGCGGTCACACCACGGTCATACCGCTGTCACGTCACGGTCACGTCGTGATTTGGCCCTACTCTAGGATGACACCCTGCAACGGTTCGCAGTTCTGTCAGAATTCGATGTATGATACCTAGATAGATTTTTAGATACATTACTCACCCATAGTTAATGGGGAGGGTGGCAATAGATGGAATGTTGCCCCGCTTCCTCCCACTCCCTTCACTCCTGGCCGGAAGATTTTTCCCCACAGATGTCGCCAGATCGGGCCAGCATGTCGTGGTCATGCCGTAGTCATGCCACAGTCACCCCGCTGTCACGTCGAAGTAATGACGCGATTTGGCCCTGCTCCAGGACGACACCCCGTGGTGGTTCCCAGTCTTGCCGGAATTTGATGTATGATACCTAGATAAATTTTTAGATACATTACCCACCCATTGTTAATGGAGAGGGAGGAAATGGCCAGAATGTTGCCCCACCTCCTCCCGCTCCCTTCACTCATGGTCGGAAGATGCTGCCCCACAGATGTCACTGGACCGGGCCAACACGCCGTGGTCATGCCGCAGTCACACCACGGTCATGCCGTGGTCACACCGCGGTAATGCTGTGATATGGCCCATCTCTAGGATGACACCCCGCGGCGGTTCACAGTCCTATCGAAATTTGATGTATGATACCTAGATAAGGTTTTAGATACATTACCCACCCTCCTTCCTGGAACCTGGATAGCCTCCACCCTCCTCCCTGGACCCCAAACATCCCCCCAGACAACCCCCCCTCCCACCCTCCTCCTTGGACCCCAAATATCTCCCTAGACATCCCCCCAACCCTCCTCCCTAGACCCTGGATCCCAATCTATTCTCTCTTCAAGATTCACCCTAAATCCCAACGGAAAAGATAGTTTTAGAGCTTCGGAAGAAGATGATAGAAGAGTGCAAAACCTAATCGAAAAGAGGAATAAAGAAGAGGATTAGACTCACCGAGATCTTCAATCCACACTTGACGACACTCAAAACACGCAAGTGATGTGTAAAATTCAACCCCACCTCAAACCGAGGTGTGGTGTGGCCGGTTCCACTCAAAATGTCTCACTTTTATTTGAAATGGACAACATTTTAAATGAAAACAACAACTGACATACAGAAAACCAACCGAACGGATTAATATTGTGTTGATACTTTAGAACAATGATCCATGAGTCATTTGTGAGGTGTACAAGTCAACCCCACCTAAATCCAAGGCACGGTGTGGCCGGTACCACTCAAAGTGTTTCACTTTTATTTGAAATGGACAACATTTTAAGGGAAAACAACAACTGGCATATGGAAAATTGACCAAATGAATTTTGATTGTGTTGATACTTCAAAAAAATGATCCATGGGTCATTTTCGATGTGTACGAGTCAACCCCGCCTCAATCTGAGGCAAGGTGTGGCCGGTACCACTCAAAGTGCATTTCTTTAGTTTAAAATGGACAATCTTTTAAGTAAAAACAACTGGCATATAGAAAACTGACCAAACACATTCAGATTGTGTTGATACATTAAGAAAACGATCCATGGGTCATTTGTGATGTGTAAGAGTCAACCCCACCTCAATCCTAGGTGTGGTGTGGCTGGAACCACTCAAAGCGTCTCTCTTTTGTTTCAAAAGGACATCATTTTAAGCGAATACAATAACTGACATATTTAAAACCAACCAAAGGCATTTGGATTCTTTTTAAACTTTATTAAAATGATACATTGGTTATATTTGACTTGTAAGAGTCAACCTTGCTTCAATCTGAGGGCCGGTGTGGCCGACACCACTCAAACCGTCTCACTTTTATTTGAAATGGACAGGATCTTAAGTGAAAATAACAACTGGCATACAGAAAACTAACCAAAAGCATTCAGATTGTGTTGATACATTAGTAAAACGATCCATGGGTCATTTGTGACATTTAAGAGTCAACTCTGCCTCAATCCGAGGTGCGGTGTGGCCAACACCACTCAAAGTGTCTCTCTTTTGTTTAAAATGGACATCATTTTAAGTGAAAACAACAACTGACATATGAAAAAATGACCAAATGCATTAAGATTCTATTTAAACTTCAACAAAATGATCCATGGGTCATATGTGACGTTTATGAGTCAATCCCTCCTCAATATGAAGTGCGGTGTGTCCAGCACCACTCAAAGTGTCTCTCTTTTGTTTAAAATGAATGTCATTTTAAGTGAAAACAAGAATTGACATACGGAAAACCAACAAAACACATTAGGATTCTATTGAAAATTTAGGAAAATGATCCATGGGTCATATGGGACATGTAAGAGTCAACTCTTCCTCAATCCGAGGTGTAGTGTGGCTGACACCACTCAAAGTGTCTCTCTTTTGTTTCAAAAGGACATCATTTTATGTGAATACAACAACTAACATACGGAAAACCAACCAAAGAAATTTTGATTCTGTTGAAACATTAGGAAAATGATCCATGGGTCATATGTGACTTATACGAGTCAACCCTGCCTCAATCTAAGGGCCGGTGTAGCCGGAACCACTCTAACAGTCTCACTTTTATTTGAAATGGACAGAATTTTAAGTGAAAACAACAACTGGCATACAGAAAACTGAACAAACGCAATCGGATTGTGATGATACTTTAGGAAAACAATCCATGTGTCATTTGTGACATGTAAGAGTAAACCCCGCCTCAATCCGAGGCACGGTGTGGCTGAAACCACTCAAAGTGTCTCTCTTTTTTTTAAAATGGACATCATTTTACGTGAAAAAAACAACTAACATACGGAAAACTGACCAAATGCATTTAGATTCTGTTGAAACATTAATAAAACGATCCATGGGTAATATGAGATTTGTAAGAGTCAACCTCGCCTCAATCTGAATTGCGGTGTGGATGACACCACTCAAAGTGTATCTCTTTTGTTTAAAATGAACAACATTTTAAGTGAAAACAACCATTGACATACGGAAAACTGACCAAACAAATTCAGATTCTATTGAAAATTGAGGAAAAGGATCAATGGGTCATATGTGATCTTTATTAGTCAACCCCTCCTCAATACAAGACATGGTGTGGCTGGAACCACTCAAAATGTCTCTCTTTTGTTTCAAAAGGACATCATTTTAAGTGAATACAACAATTGACATACATAAAACCAACCAAAGGCATTTGTATTCTGTTGAAACTTTAGGACAATGACCCATGGGTGATATGTGACATGTATGAGTCAACCTTGCCTCAATCTGAGGGTCAGTGTGGCCGACACCACTGAAACTGTCTCACTTTTATTTGAAATGGACAAGATTTTAAGTGAAAACAACAACTGGTATAAGGAAAACCGACCAAAAGCATTCATATTGTGTTGATACTTTAGGAAAATTGTCCATGGGTCATTTGTGATGTGTACGAGTCAACCCTGCCTCAATACAAGTTACGGTGTGGCCGACACCACTCAAAGTGTCTCTATTTTGTTTAAAATGGACATCATTTTAAGTGAAAACCAAAACTGACATACAGAAAAATGACCAAACGCATTCGGATTTTGTTGAAACTTTAGGAAAATGATCCATGGGTTATATGTGACATGTAAGAGTCAACCCCACCTCAATCCGAAGCATGGTGTGGCTGACACCACTAAAAAATATTGATTTACATTCATACCTTCACAAACTCTGAATCTCTTGATACCACTTTGAAATATCATGAGATATGAGTAGGGAATCAATACTTCTTCAATCTAAAAATCTTTCATTGAACCTGTAAATAACATATTCATAAAACCATTCTTAGAATAATTTTCGAGTAGTTCATATGTTACAAAAATAGTTAACAAGTTTTTTTTTATTTTTTAAACATATTTTATATTTTCTATTACCATGATCAAAAATGTTTTAGAGCAGTTCACAGGTTATAAAAATAGTTCACAAGTTCTTGATTTTTTAAACCGATTTCATATTTCCTACAACCATGCTCTAAAAACTTTTAGAGTAGTTCAAAGGTTACAAAAAACCATTCACAAATTCCTGATTTTGTAAACATATTTTAGATGTTCAGTTTTCTGTATCAAATTCCTGATTTTGACAACCCAACACATTGCTAAATTCACAGCTTATCCCTTTTAGCAGCTCTTTCTAAATACATGCTTCCCTTTTAGAGATCAGTCCCCCAAAAGGTTAGACACATATCAAACTCTAAACACACCTATAATTTCCAAAACCACACAATAGATGTATCGTGAAACCTTAAGAACTCACACTATCAGCTCAATCATATACCCTAAATGATTTTCTATTTAATCACCCTATGAAAACTAATTGCACACATCAAGGATTCCTCACTAGAATCACAATTCCACCCCAAAAAATCCAATCATAATGCCACCCCAACCAATACAAATCTAGTTCCACAAACCTATGAGTCTTCTAGATCAAGGATTATATCTTTGCAACAAATACATCACTCTCCACCATAGAAGTTTAATCATCATCAACTCACCCAAAAAACCTCAACCACTTTGTCGAACTCTCCAACCACTACTAAAAATATAATTAGACATGTCGATATTTCCTACACCTGAGCAACCAAATGAAACATCAACTATCACTCATTCCCTAAATCCTTGAATGAAAGCTAAGGTATTATTCAATATTTGATCCACTATGAGGACCTCACCCATAAATAGTCAACGGTGTAGTTTCCACCATGTGGCTTCACAAAAACTCTCCATGATCATAACCCCTAAGATGTTTCATATCTTTCCAAAAGACAGTAGAGTATCTAGACATATAGCCATTGCCCCACCATTATTCTAATGAACATATTATTGTTTTTGGAATGATCGTCACTAAATAATTGTATCCTATGATTTTATTGATGAATACCACCAACAGTCATCTATTTCAGATGTCTCCAATCACTACATGGACATGTCAAAGTCATTTAAAAGTCATGGGAATCCCTACCCATGATAATATCATCACATCAAAATCATTCATCCGCTTACTCATAGTTTTCTTCCCCACTCAAGAAACTCATCCTACACCCTCTAACTATTCCTACCCCTAGTAACCATATGAACTAGCAAAACACCAACAATCCAAGCGATTATCATTTAATGAAAACCAGGCACCTCCAGGTGCTTCCTACCAAAACCAAATTTCCCATGCACAGTCTCCACCCAAAGAGAAATTTTGCACATAAACCCACATCAACCCACATTTCCTTGAGCACCAATTATTCTCATGATCAAATTTATAAGTATAAGGACCACCCATTTTACTATACATTGTGCGGGCTAGGAACCCAAACATGTCCATCCCTCTAGAAGCCAACCACAAGGGTAAACCACAAGCACTCAAGATCTCTTCCTAAAAACCAAAGCCACCCTACATTCTAAAACACATATCAGGTATCACCATTCATGTACTACTTTCAAAGGTCCAAAAAATCCATCTTTATGTCACACAACCAAAATCACACATAGCCTACTTGACCTATCTCATCTTATGATGCATTTATCTAAGACTAATTTTACTTCTGAAGTAATAACACATTTATTACATTCATTTTCTCATCTTCTTCCAGAGCCTTAAACACCATATTTTCTTCTTATTTTTTGAAAAGTATTTTCAATTTAACATTTCATAATTTCTTCTGGTGATTACTACACCATGTTTTTCCATATTTTTTTATTTAAACTCTCTTCATAAGGTGAATTTAACCTTACATTCCTCAAGAATAAATCTTATGGAATCAATCTTAATGAAATTATAAATTTGTTAAGGTGTTATATTCTTTAGATCGTCATATTTTCTCCATATTTTGATGACCATAGTTCTCGGTATTTATACAACCTTCAAAAGTAATGTGTGTGACTTATAGTTAGTCTATTAACCAAAATCATCCCAATTTTGGGACGATTTGAAGATGGATGAAATCGTTGGGGAGAAATTTGTTTGTCCCCCTTTCTGTGGCATCCATTTCTCTCAGTGGTTTCGAAATCACCAAATAGATTCAATACATTTATTTTGGTTATACTATGACTTTCACTAGAATCGAGATCCTCTGACTGCTTCACTTTGGATGTTTTGAAACCTCCTGCATGTTTTGTGTGTCTTGAGGTCGACTAGTGGGTTAGTGATCTGGTCCACCATCTCTGACCTACATATATGGTATTTTTGGCTTGGATCTTGGAAAAAAGTCATTCCATGTAGGTTCACAGAACATAAAAGAAACAGAGACCTAAAAGGCGGGTGATGTCAGCAGAGCCATTTCCAAGGGAGTTCCCCTTCAGAACAGATTCCTAGATTTAGGTGAAGGGCCTTCAAATGATGATGATTCATGGAGTGGAAAAGGGTTTGTAACAAAAATCCTAAGATGGATGGGAATTTTAAAAAGGATAAATCTTTAGTGATTCAAGAAGGAGCAATTGAGCCTTCTAAGAATTATCAGACTTTATTAGAGTAAGAGGATGAGAAACTCAAATTTTTATACTAGAATGGAATGAATAAATGAAAGAAATTGGCCATTGAATTTGATGATCGCCTAGTTACTATTAACCAGCCAGTTTATTTAATATATCTCTAAAATTTCCTTTGGATTTTCAATCTCTATTAACCAACCAGTTTCTTTAATATATCTCTAAAATTTCCTTTGGATTTTTAATATCTCCAACTATTGGATTCTCAACATTTATCAAACCTTTTGTAAACAGTTATGTTTAAACTGTTAACACTTTGTATTTAACTTAAAAGAGTAGTTTAACAACAATTTTGTATCTTGGAGAGGTGCAGGTTTTATGTTTTATAGGTTGGGGTTTACAGGTTGGGAAATATATTAGAGAGGTACAAGTTTATAGTTTTACAGGTTTGGGTTTACATCTTTGGAATCAAGGGTTTACATGCAGGCTGTTTACATAGGATGCAGGATGTTTACACAAGATGCAGGATGTTTACATGTAGACTGTCTAGTTTTGGGGTTATAAGATGTAAACCAAGGGTTCTGAAAACTGTTGGTATACAGAGTATGCTGGACAGAGTATGCCAACAGTTCTGAAACCGTTGGTATACAAGACATATTATACAGAGTATGACAATGGTTCTAAAACCGTTGGTATACAGGTATTCCAATAGTTCTGAAACCGTTGGTATACTATGGGTTTGAATAAAATGTATACCAATGGTCGGAAAACCATTGGTATACCTACCAGTAAAAATGATTCATCAATCATTGGTACATATATATACCAATGGTTTAAGTAGAACTGTTGGTATAGATTAATTTCATACCATATATGCCAACTGTTCTCTAGAAACCGTTGGTATAGAGATACTGCCACACCTCACATTCCAATGGGTTGTGAGACCGTTGGGAAATATTATCCCAATGGTTTCAGTAGATATCCCAATGGTTTAAAACCATTTCGAAATATGGAATTTCCAGTAGTGTTATGTGAACTCTTCAATTTTTTTCTGGGTATCTCAAATGAGTAACTGTTTTTTTTTGTGCATGAGAATTAATATTTTCATGTAATAATTCATACACTTTCCATGTTCACTATTCGTTTATTCACACTAACTCACATATGCAAACACTATCTAATTATATCTTGTGAAACTCACTATCTTAAGGGTGAGTACATGACCTTCTCAAAATAGACCCCTCATGAAATAGTATGTATGTAATGTATACACACAATGTGTAAGCCTATAGTGTAAACCGGAAAGCTACTTCTTGAAATAAAGTGTAGATAACACTTCCTCATTGTTCTCAAATAAATTTCAGGAACAAATAAGGCTTCACCAATCTCAGTTCTACCTGAAATATAATGAGTGTGTAGTGCACATATCGATTAACCAATAGGTTCTTGATACTTCACACAAACAAGGGAGACATGTATTGTGTTATCCTGAGTGCTCCATGGAAAATAGTTTCATTTTAATGTAATTCAATATTGTTTTTGAAAATGTTGAATGCTCACAAGATTATCCTACACACAAGAAACAATTATTTGAGGATATATATACCTTTTGTGAACCAGATAGGATCACAAATACTTTTTTTCATATATTAACAAATACTTTCAAAATATGAAGTTGTTCACTCATCCTTGGGAGATATCCTTTTATAGACGAGGACCACATATTTTTCATAGATAAATCATAGAATAAAATCCTGATTTTTATGCCATGATTATAATATCTTTGAATTCTTATAGGAATTGGCATATAGATTCTTCAAACATGAGTTTATAGACACCAAAATTCATGGAATTTTTTATTTACGACCTTAGTTTCTCATTTTCATTGGTTTCCTCACATGCATGCATTCATAAATACTTTCAACTTATTTTCTCAAACTCTTGAAGTTCGTCCTTGGTGATCAACTACTTCGATGACCTCCTACAACTGTGTTCATAGTTTAGTTAAGGAATATCCATATAAATCATGTAAAAGAAGTTTCATGATTCTTTCAATCATGTTCACATCAATATTTTGACCTCAGTAACATCATGGAAGCCTCAGGTCTGATTGATGGTGGTTCAACCCTCTTCTCTAGAAAAACACAGTGGCACCATCGAGTGGTAGGGGGAGAAAGATGATGGTGCATTTTAAAAGATGTATGGATTAATTAAATCTAGGAGCATGAGAGATCATAAAACCTATATTTAATCAATCAGGTGGTCATCGTTATATGTGTATATTTTAAAATACATGAATAATTCATGGTACCCCACTACTCCACATCGAACTCTACATGCGCCTACCTTCTAGTATATCAAATAATTGATGACCAATCACCATTAGACCTATCACCAGGGTCAACACCTAGATAACACATCACCTCATGCCCTTATAGGCCATGAAACATGAGGTCCATAGGCTTCCTTATAGGATACCAGTTCAATCCACGTGCAGCTTGGCTATGCTCTACACGAGCCTTATACACATGCCCACATGCACTTTGTGGGCACTATTACTACCCTCTTACATCTTTTATGGTGGACCGAACTAACCTCCCATGGGTGTGGTTGACCATTGGGTCCCTCATGTTCCCTAGTTCAGGTTTTCCTTGCTAATTTGTGGGTTGTCCAATTTTTTAGTAATAGTTAGAATAAATTTTAAGTGAAATATCATCATATAAAAAAATAGCCCTCCTCAAATTGTAAATAAAATTTTCATGAATCCCTTAAAATAATTATATTATGTATTGCATAATTTTCATGGGCCTCATAAGTTCCTCATCTTCAATTATTTTTGAATATAAATTCCAGAGAACTCTTTAGCTTCCAAAACATCCTTCTCCTTTATTGTAAAAAGCGTGTAACATTTAACACATGTATTTTGAACATATAACCATTTAAAAAATCAAAAAAAAATACTAGGAGAATAATTCAAAAGTGAAATAAAATTTCATTTAATGAATGCATAACAATTCTCCATGAACCACAATTGAAACTCCAAGTCTTCAATAGATGTTTCTTAAAATATCAATACATTTGGAATTTATCCAATATCCATTAACTTTGAACTTCTTCATCATATTGAAATTAATAAAATCTTTCAATTTCATTTATAATCATTTTCAACCAATAAAAATCATTGACACCAAATACAACTCATACAAAAAGTGGCCTCTTCATATTGTATGGAGATACTCTGTATTTGTCATTGACACTCCAAATATAGAAGTATTTTTTACGTTTAATTTCCATCAATCATTTATAATAATTGGTAATGGATTTCAATATTTATTTTAATCCTTATGAAAGAATGAATTATCCTTTGATATATTTTTTAAGTTTATTGAATAGGTAATTATTTTACTCTTTTAAAATAAATTAAATGGATATGTTGTTTTTAGAAGGTTATTTTAATGTATTTATAATGATAAAGGAATGATTTTGAAAAATGTTTTATTTAAAAAGTTATCACTTGGATATTGAATGTGATGGTGAGGAATTTGGAGTAAAACCATGACCTCAAGGGGACATTTTCCTAAAAGTGATGTGTATAATTTCAATATTTTATGTAGCCATATGGTTTTCTTAAGGTTTATTGAGTATCATTATATTCTATAATAGGGTATTATTTTCCCAAGAAAAAATCTGATCCTTTTAGAGAAGAAATGTGAATTTATTTCAAACGATGTTATTTTTTGAAATAAAATGGGTTCTCAAAATTAATAGCTATTTTAAAAAATGTTTTGAAAATCATCTCATTTAGATTTATAAAACCATAAATTGTTATATAAAGAAAATATATATATTATATCAAATGATTTATATTTGATATAAAAGGAAATAGTTTTGAAATAGTTTTATAGTATTCATAAATAGAATGGATTTCAACATTTTTTTAAAACCCCTTAATGAGAAACATTGTGCTCACCCTTTGTTTGAAAATATTTTCATAGGTATAGTGATGTATAGAAGATCAATAGTGAATGATATCGATTAAGAGTATAGCTCAAGTGAATCCAAATATGAGTTCAAAGAATTTGTATAAATTTTAATATGTATTATGGTTTCTTAATCATACAAAACCATAAAATGAGAAGATCCTCAATCTGTAAATTTTTAATTTAATCATTTTATAAAAAAATATACAACATGTTTTTAGCACTAGATAAGAGAGTTATGATTCGGGGGTTTCATGTCTATTGCCTTTGGAATTAGGTTCCATGTATCACCATTTAAATTTTCTTATGAATATATATTTTATACCTATCCTTGTTCATAAGGATTATGTTTTCTATCACTCTGTATCTCTCTATTGACTTTATTTTTCTCCTTAAATACCTTATTCTATATTTTCATGGATATACTCTATATCACTTCCACTCTTTCTATATATTTTTTCTAGTATTGAATTAACTATATATCCATTACTCTATACAGTGTACATTTTAAGTCTGATTACCAAGAAATCTATTCCATTTATTGATCAGGGAAATATTTAAAACCCCTATAATTATTATTTTAATACATATTTTTATTGATTACTAAAGCATTTTGGTGATTTATTTTACTTTTATTAATTATTTAATACGATGAATTCAGTGGACTTAATTAATAATAGGTGGTGCCCAAAATTTTACAACCCATTGATGCATTAGTATGCCTCATGAGACAAACTAGCTTTAGTATTTGGTGTAATCTTTGCCCATTTATATATTTTGTCTAGGAATGAGGCCTTAATGGTTTATTTAAGATGCCCGACATTGTGTATTCCATCACTAAGAAATCAGTTATTGTGGTCCATGTGATTGTTTACATTATTATGTTATCTATAGTTATATTACATTCTCATGTTATTATTTATATGAAATTTTTTAATTATTCTTTATTAATTCTATATTATTCATCTTGGTTTATTATATGATAGATTTTGTTGTACGAAACCCCTTACTGAGCATTTGAGATCACCCTTTGTATATTTTCAGTTCCCTAGGTTATGAATAATATTATTACATATAAAATGTCTAGATGAGTGTTTTTTGTGGGAAATTTTTAAGAATTATTATTAAATAAGGATTCCTCAATTTAATGGGTAATATACCCATTTGATGGGGGAAGATATGGGTTTTATTAGTTCAAGCGTTTTCTGAAATATATAAAACTATAATCATAAATATTTTTTGGTATGTAAGTGAATCAATATTTTTTATTGATATTTTAATTATATATTTTTATGTTTAGGCCACATTAGTCAGTTTCCAAAAAAATTATAAATAATATGTTTTTAGCACCAAATTCAGGAGTGTGTGTCTGGGGCATCATAATTGGTATCAAATTAAGGTTTATATAACTTCATAGGTTTGGATGTTATAAAATGATTATATTTAAGAGTGATGGATACCATTATAGTTTCATTAGTTTAAGTTTATTCATGGGTTTTAAGGAATAGATATCCATTTTTGAGGCCTTATGTGATTGGAATTTAAGACGATTAATGAAAATTTGGGAGAACTTTATTAGAGTTTTTAAATAATAAAAGATCGAGGTATATGAAACCCTTAGGGTTGATTTATAATTTAATGCAAAATTAAATAATATTTTTTTTAGAAAAATATTGATATTATTTTAGGTGTATACATGATTAAGGTATGTATATTTATTGGTATATAATTAATGTTGTTTAGGGATAAAGGTTAAGATTGAATTCTAGGAACATGGATTTACATGAATTTTGGGTTTATGGTATAGTAATAAAGATATTTATTTTATTATTATTTGAATTTAGGATGAGAATACATTAGTAGAAACCCTAAGGATGAATATAAATATGAGAAAACATCATAAAATTTTGGTAATGTAAAGAGTGTGTGGTTTTTTAGAAATAAATACTATCTAGATACTGAAAGTGGTTATAGGATCTTGATCTAATGTACATAGAGATAATAAAACTAAAAAGGTTGGTTGGGTATTAACTCTATATTTACTTAGTGAAGATCATGAGGGATTATCTATACACATGGTTTGACACTCTTGTGGGATATGATTCAAATGATTCACAAGATCTTTATGATCCATTATGCAGTATTTGAATACATTTGTATATCGATAGTCATGACTTAGAAAACCTTTATCTATAATCAATGGAAAGAGAAATTAAAATTGTGAGGGTGTAATTTATTTAAGAGGGGGTAGGATATAACACCCTAATATTTTAGTAGGTGTTTCCCTATAAATAAATACTATTTCAAATAGCTTGTATCAGAAAAAATACTAAACAAAAATAAACCAAGATAAATTTTAAAATTAAAGATAAACATTAATAAATCATATAGATAAAATGTGAAATATCATTAAGAAATCTATCAGAATTGTAAAACCTCAAGAAAATAAAAATAAAAATAAAAATATTTATTTTAATTCCCTATTTTTTATTAATATTATTTTAAAGACTAATTTAATGAGTTATAATACAAATTAATTAATGAAAATTTAATGGTTATAAGATAAATAGTTAATTGGATGGGATTAAAATCATTTAGTGTTAAAGACCCATTTTGAAGAACTATTTTTTCTACATCTTATATATTTTTATCTTAATAAATTAAATTGAACACCTTTAAATAATTACACTAATAAAAACATTTAAAAAAATGTATTAAAACTCATTTAATTGGCAATCGATATGAAATAATATTAAGAACACTTAATGTTTAAAAAGTCGTTTTTTTATAAAAATACATTTTCATTATATTTTATGTTTTCATTTAAAAGTTAAATTCCTAAATCCTAGAAACTTATTTTAGAAAAATGAATTAATTTTTTGTAACAATAATTTATAAATTTGATTTGACTTAACTTTTTTGATTTTTATTAAATGGTTGATTTTTTTAGTGAATAGTAAAAATACAGTTTAAAAAATACCTCAACTTTTGACATCATTATGATATAAGAATGACTTAAAAAATTATGATACATTTTTATCCAGCCATCAAATCATTTTTTTGTATTTATCAAAGCTGGTTTAAGGAGAACCAGTAACCAAACAGATATTCAAAATTCAAACATAAACATTCAGATTTCAAATTCAAAATTCAAAATTCATCTCCACCGCCATCATCACCTTGTGCCATGAGCCCCGGCATGTGACCTGAGTCCTCACACGCCGAACTCGAAAATAGAAACACTCCATTGCTGCATCACCTTGGCAGACGCGTCTACGTTTTTATCTGCATCGAACTCGAGATGCAAGTCGTCGTGAATCCCAATTCCACCTCCGGCCAGGTCACTGACGAGACAAGCCGAACCTTCCACTGTTTTCACAGACATTCAACGTCCATCGACATCGCCGGATTTCAAACCATTCATCGATATGGGAACGCATCAAAGGCGCAAGCCAGATATCATCAGGAGCAATCGCAGAAAACTATCACCACAAAAATTTCAAAACTCTCACCTATTTATAGGCACCTTCACTGCCCTACTACTCCTCACTCCTAAAGCTTCCTAGATCAACCAAAATATTAAAAAATTATGAAAAATCATATATTTAATACACTTTATTTGATTTTTTATTTTATAAATATAAAAATAATAAAAAATAAGAAGACTGTGAAGACTAGTTTAATTCAGTAATTAGGTACAAAACATAACAACTTGAAACAGAAATACAAAGACGTAAACTAAAATACCATAACATGCCTGTAAATTTCCCTGATCTTATAAAACTACAAAGGATAACCTAAGGACATATATAACAAAGGGGTGAGCTATAAATATCAATAAGGAATAATAAAATCATAACATGAATAAAGTAATACATATGTGTCAATAGAAATATCAAGGTAACAAAATAGGGTCGAGAATCATAAACATAAACATCAAAGCATGGTATAAGATGATAACATAAAGGAAACATGGGAATGTTGAGACAATATAAAACATTACATAATAGGAATAAGGCAAGAATAAATTCTAGGAAATCATAACATAATTTTCAAAGGATAACCACTGAGGGCCATAAATTGATATCATATGATAAAAGCATTTTCCAATGCATTAGAGGGATATATAATTCTGGTCCCACCCGTTACATTTATACCATATACATGCATAAGTGTGACATATAGATCATATAATATAAGGATGTATTTCATCACTTTTCATCCTAAGATTAAGGAGTGAGGGTTATATTTATTGAAGACTCCAATAAATAGAGGATATGTGCATCTAGGTGAATAACTTTGACTGGAAGTGGGGATGGGTATTACCTACACAAATTTTTGGCATAGAAAATCATAGGATAATTTTAAAAAATAATGAGGGTACATAAGGATTAATTTAAGGGTTTAATGATAGATAAAGGTTTATATAATCCCTTGGAAATAATAAATATAGTAATATATATGTATAAAAACAAATACCAACAAGAAAAATTACAAATAAAAGGGCATACTATAAATAAGGTGTTTGAATAATGTGGAGAAGGGGAGGATCCCTTACATTGAGAGAGTGATTTTAAAAGCTTGGGGGAGATTCTTAAGATCTTGGGGGAATCATAGGATGTATCTAGGGAGTGAAGGGAAGAGTAAATGTATTCTCTAATGGTTTTGAGTGAAGATAAATGGGAGGTTTGTGTGTTTTATAGCGAAGGAGTGGAGAATTCTTTATTAAATTCGTGAACTTTGGTTTTGGACTCTCTATGAAAAATTAATCCAAACCAAAAACCATGACATGGTTTTTTTCTCATGGTTTCTACAAAAAAAGTGGAATTAATTATTTTATAATGTTAATAATTAAACTACTTAACATATTACTTATGGTGATGTGGAAGTGATTCATGTTTATAAAGAATTTATTTTCACTCACTAAAAATTATCTTTTAATTGAACAAGAAAGGCAATTCCTTAAAAATCCAAAAATTAGGGGGGTTATTATTATTTGAATACATTTTAATATCCCTAAAAATGAGATTAAAATAATTTAGGAGGGACCTCATAAAAAAGTAGATAACGGTGCACTCATCTGGATCCCCCTTGTTGGATAATGAGTCTGCAACAAAGTCACCTTCCCTCCATGTGTGACTGACCTTCATACCCCATCCAACTAAAATCCTACACATATAGATATGGTACAAAAAATTCCATGAAATTTTATATTTACCTTGATGAAATTCCACCAACTCCTTGGAATTAGATTCAACCTCAGTAATATTAATGTAACACAGATAGCACAAGGAGATACCACTGATCATAGCCCTTACTTCATCTTCTAGAGAATTAAACATGCCATAAAATCTGATGAATATTAAAAGGACATAGCATATACCACCCTGAACCAGGTCACCACCTCTCATATAATCATCCATGAATGATCCATTTATGTTGAGCTTTAGACCCGTCATTGTAGGACTCCATCTGATCTATGTACCTGTTCTATTTCTACCATTCCCATCCAAAAAGAGTACCAACCTGGGAATAATCTTACACAAGAAGTATGATTTGTCCAAATTAGGAATGAGGTCCCCAAGTTAGACTATTAATGATTGCACATTCACATACATGAATAATTATGAGTAAAAAATACCATCCCTAGTTTTATTATGCACTTTCTAGTTTATCCTGCAAGCCCAAAAAAACCATAGTACATGCTTTTATTTTAGGGGAATTTTGGGTAGTGCTATGAAACCAAGATTCTTAAAATACTAATATATCATCACGTTTGGTAGATTATCCCATGATGTTTTTGAGAAGGTTCTAAATTCTGCACTCCCAGTCACCTTTAAGGAAAATATGGTCAGTAGTTTCAGATCTTGAAGAAGATAAACACCAACAACAAGTGGTAAGGACAATTCCCTTCTTTTGGACGTTATCGTCAGTAGGTAAGGCATGATTTCTCAGCCACCATTCAATGAAATTCATTTTTCTAGGGATATATTTGTACCACAATGTCGATGCCCAGTTATTTGAACCATAACTTATATGCATTGCCTCATGATAGGCTTTACTAGTGAACCACCTAGATGAAGATCCCATGAAATCGTATTTTTTTCGATCATCAATCAGCATGATATTCTCAAAAAATACTTTTCTAATGGTGATAAATCTATCATTGATGAAATATGGAAACTATATATATTCTCTAAAATAAATTTCCAGTACTGGGAATCCTAGAAAAAAAGAGTGGGGCACCACCCCAGTTCTCTTTCCAATAGCTGATCTCTTTGTGACCCACCACCAACTGAGCTAGGCCTTCTAATTTCTCCAGGTGATCAAGAATAATATTATGAAGATCTTATTATCTATCTAACCTTATTTACTAATCTCTTTAGTCTTCTCCAAGCCTATTTCTCATGCATCTTTCCGATAATGTCTTACCTTCAATGATCTCCCAAGTTAGTTTGGCCTTCATGGATTGGATGGATTCCAAGACATTGTAAAATTTAATTCCAACATTAGATATGGAATTATCGATAATCTTACATATCTCCTAATTGAATCTATGATTTTTTTCTCATCCCATATAAAAGTTTTCATAGTTTTTTTAATATGATCAATATTACCTTTATGGGCCTTGATAATATACAAGATATAAATAGGGATTGATGTAAGCACATGGGTGGCCATGGTAATACAACCACCAAAACTTTGGAATTGATTTTTCTAGTTGGATATGTGCCCTGTGATGATTTAAAAAAATAATATTTATTTTATCACAATAATTATCTAGGTATGAGAATTTATAATTTTAAATCAAAAATACCCATTTATTGAAAAATAATGCGTCTTTTTGACAATATTAGTTTTCTGACCCATATAAAAATTAAAATTAAATTAATAAAATTAAATTTAAATTTAATTAATAAATATTATTTAATGATAATATTTTATTAAAATATATTTTATTTTAAAAATTATTTAATTCATTAGAAGATTTATTGATTGAAACTATATATTTTACAAAAATAGAATTTGTGTTCCATCATATCAAAATTTAATTTTTATCAAGCTCATTATTTAAAAATTATAAAGTAATAAAATTCATATTGTTAGAATCTAGATACATAGCCATTTATTACACTATCAAATTCCTTAAGGGTAAGGTGTGTGATGATGAGATTTTCTTGGGGTGGTTCGGTGAACATGGTTAGGGTCATGATCTCGAGGAGATTGAACTTACCCCATACATAATTTTTATCATGATTTAGTTGTAGAATCTTAGATTGAGATTGGTCGAGGGAAAATTCAAGTGATTTTATATCCCTTATAAGCTCTAATAAATGGGATTTATATGGTATAGTACTACATGTTGAGGTCATTGCTTCCTTTTTCTGTGTCAATTATATTTATTATAACCCTTAGTAAATAAGAATCATTTGATCACAATATAATTAATATACGATCAATGTTTACAATGATCATTTTTGTTTTTCATCTTATACTATATAACTTATATTGGTATAAAATAACCAATGTATTGCATGTTTTTTCTATAATTTATTTCATAATAAGGTATTTACTCATTTAAAAATGGAATATAATTTATAAATATTAAGGTCTTTAAATTATTACCCCTTAAATATTTTCTCCCTAAAAATTACGTTCGTACACTAAAACAGATAAGGGTACTTATATTTCATCACTACTTATGGTTCCCAAGCCGCCTAATCAAATTTGGGGTTCTTCCACAATACTTTGACCAGGTGAGTTGTATTGTTTTGTAGAACCTTGTCCCAATGATCTACGATATTCACTAGATGATCCTATTATGAGATATCATCCTCCATTGGTACCACCTCAAGATTCAGTACATGTGATGGGCCGGTTATTTACTTCCTCTGGAGGGATACATTGAATACATCATGTAATTGAGATATTTTATGTGGTATTACTAGTATATTGGGCACCACTTTGATGAAATAATGGATCTAGAAGGGGGAAATGTATATTGGACCAATATTTTGCTTCTTCCCAAAACTCATGACTTTCTTCTACAGTGATATAGGGAAGACCACTTTTTCTATGACCTCAAACTCTAGGTCTCATTGATAATTGTCTAAATATCTTTCTTTATCTATTTTATGTTTATTTGATATGATTATAAATGTTTTGAACATTCTCTATCATTTCTTGGATAATATAAAGCTCTTTTATCTTCCAATATTCAAATTCAACCCAACATGTTAGAGTATGGCACATATTCCCATAAAACACCTCATAAGGATATATTTGAATGCTACAATGTAAATAATTATTATATTATATTTATAATAGGGGAACGTGTTGATCCCAAACAACTTGTTAATCCATATAAAAATATCTCAACATATACTATAGAGTTTTAATG
Organism: Viscum album; assembly: GCA_963277665.1. Lineage (NCBI taxonomy): Eukaryota > Viridiplantae > Streptophyta > Magnoliopsida > Santalales > Viscaceae > Viscum > Viscum album. The sequence continues at coordinate 45,351,762 of OY728130.1, read as the reverse complement.
GTTCTTTTAGACTGATCATATGTCTAAGGGTGATAAATAGTGTTGAAGATCAATTTTGTATCCAATGCATGCTAAAATCTTCTCCAAAACCTTGTGGTAAACCTATAATCTAAATTAGATACAATGTAGAGCTAAATACCCAGTAGTCTTGCCACTTATCTTATATATATCTTGGTGATTTGGTCAAGAGATAAATATTACTTGATAAAAATTAAATACGCATACTTGGTAATGTGATCAGCTACTACCCAAATGATGTTATTTCCATTAGGGGCCCTGGGAGTCTTATAATGAAATCCATGTTTAGATTTTTCCATTTCAATATTCATATGGGAAATATTTGAATCGGATCTTTACAATTTTTTCATTTAGTCTTGACTTCTTGGCATACTAAGTAGTGAGATTCAAATTCTGCAAACTCCCTCTTTATGTTATCCCGCAATACGTTTTTCTAAAAATAGATATACATCATGGTGCTCCCTAGATTAATAGAGAAGTTTGAGATATGTGCATAATCTGGAAGTTCCTTCTCTAGTTCTAGTTCTTATGGGACACAAATCAATGTTCCAAACCTTATAACTCCATCTTTAGAAATGTTAAACTATTAAATATTCACTTCCTTAAATGGAATGGCATATTTGTGGCTATCCGAAAGTCATCACCTGTCAAGCATTTGACAATGAAAGAACTAATTAGAAAATTCATGATGTATGAAGAAAAAATAAAAGTTAAAGTTAAAGATCAAAATATTATAGTAAAAAGGGAAAATAATTCTCTCAAAGTGACATATCAAAAGCAAAACTAAAAAAACTAAAAGTAAAATCATGAAAAAAATTTGACTCCTCTGATTATAAAATGGAAAATAATTATCTATCTAGATAATTTAGAAAATTATACTAGAATAAAAGAGGTTTCATAAAATTCTTCCAGAAATATCAAAGAGAACCTCATGAAGTAAGATGCTATTAATGAAAAAAATTGGGTCACATCAGACCTGATTTCCATCAATTGAACGATAAAGGAAAGGAAATATCATAAAAATACAGATTATAAAGGAAAAAGATCCATTAAATCTATGTGGAGTGTATCTGAAGACTCTAGAAGGTCCTCAAAATCTGATTCAGAGAAAGAACCAGAAAATCTCAAAGCCTATATGTGATTTATGATTAAGGAATAATAATAGGTACAAAGATATTACTCCTTCTTCTGAGTATGATAATTTCTCAAATTATTAGTTAACTGTTTATTATTCTATGATATAAGAGAAATGTGATTCTTTAATAATGAAACATAAATCATTTAAAAATATATAGAATTCTATTTTAGGTGAAATAGACACTATGCTAAAACAACCACAAGATCTAATTGAAAAATTCAACTCATCCACAACACATTTTATTGATCATGAAACATGATGGAAGAATTATAGGATGAAGTAGAATCATATAAAAGTTATTCTCTTGTTTTTATAAAAGAATAAAATAATCTGAATTAGATTCTTCGTAACAATGTTATTAAAAGATAAAATTTTGGAATAGAAAGAAAGGGTGAAAAACAAAAATTATAAAAAAATTATTTTTTTCCAAATTCAAAAAATGTTACCTGTTATTGTTTTGGAATAAATGGTCATTAAACTAACAACTTCTGCTTGAGAAATCCTCAAATTAGTGGTATTAAAATGAATTTTATTTCAAAAAATAATTTTTGAAGATTATAATTCCAAATTTGGAAAGATATGGCATATCTGGATTCCCATATCATTGCTCACTGGCATTGTTGGACCTAACAAAATATCGATACAAAAATAGAAAAAACGTTTAATTTATTTTGAAGGAAAAAGGGAATAGGAACAAAAATGTAATATGGTATATGGACAATGGTTATTCCAAACATATTAGTGGAGACTCATAAAATTTTCATACATTAAATCAACTGAGTGGAGTACTAATCACTCATGATGATAATTAAAAAGGAAATATCATTGGAGTTGGAATGTTTGGAGGTCCAAATACTATCTCAATAAAAAAATTATTATATTTGAAAGCGTTAGGGAAGAAAATGATAAGTATTTATCAACTTTGTGATGATGGATTTTATATTGACTTTTTTAATAACTACTAATGTGTTTTCAATGATAAACTACTTAAATTTAAAGCACCAAGAACTGACAATGTTTATACTTTGTATTGAAATTCCATATGTAAACAGAAAGTGAATTGTTTAACTACTAAGGAAATTGAATCATGGATTTGGCATAGAAGACTTGGACATTGCAATATTTTATTTTCATAAATTATTTAAGAAACGTTTATTTTCTAATTTTCCTAGTCTTCAGTTTGAAAATGATAGATTCTGTGATTCATTTCAAACTGGAAGACAAAAAAAACCTATTTCAAATCTATTAAAAAATATTCTTCATATAAACCATTATAAATTATCCTTACCTATTTTTTTGGTCTATCCAGAGTTGTAATTTTGGCTAGTAAATTATATGTTTAAATTTTAGTTGATTATTTATCTAGATTTTCTTGGGTTTATTTTCTAAAACTCAAAAGTGATTATTCATAGTTTTTTATTTCTTTTTCAAAATTATTCAAAATAAAAAATATTTTAAAAAAAATAATTGAAAAGTGATGATGGTGGAGAATTTGGGAATTAAGAATTTAATTCTTTTTTCTCAAACCTATGTATTAAACACACCTTATCATCACCAAGAACACCTCAACAAAATGGAATTGTTGAAAGATGAAATAGAACTTTTTAAGGAATAAAAAAGACTATGTTGAATGAATAGAGTCTTCCTACCTACTTATGGTAAGAAGCTGTAAGAACAACCTGTTATATCATGAATAGTGTTTTAATAAGTCCTATTATTAAAAATACATCCTATGAACTTTGTAATAAAAAAATCCTAATGTAAAATACTTTAAAGTATCTAGATGCCAAGTGTATATCTTGAATACTAAGGACAACCTTGGTAAATTCGACTAAAAGATGAAGAAGGAATATTTTTAGGATATTATTCTACTTCTAAAGCCTATAGAGTGTTTAATAAAAAGTCATGGATTGTTGGAGAATAAGTTCATATTGAGTTTGATGAAACTGACACATTCATTAAAGATAAATATAAAATAAATTAAATTACTAATTCATTTGACAACATGATACATGAATCCCCTAATTATTATTTTTTAAATTATATAGATAAAATTCATTCTAGTTTAGAAGAACAAAAAAATAAAGAACCTGAAAGTGTCTTACCAAGATAGTCTAGAACAAAAAAAACATCCTTTAGAAACTGTTTTAGGAGACTTAGATATAGGAATTAGAACTATAAGAAACTTAGTTGAATTTTATTCCTTTCTATCTTAGTTAGAAGATTATTCTATTAAAGAAGCTCTAGAAGATGAGAGTTGGCTATTATAAATGCAAGAAAAACTCAACCAATTTAGAATAAACGATTTTTGGGATTTAGTAGAAAGACCATATGATTATCCAATAATAGTAACTAACTGTATATTTAGAAATAAATATGATGATCAATGGAACATAACCAAAAACAAAGATAGATTAGTTGCAAAAGGATATAATCTGGAAGAAGGTATAGATTTTGATTAAACCTTTATATCTATAGCTACATTAGATTCTATTAAAATCCTTTTAATTCATGTATCTCCTATAAATTTTAAATAATATTAGATGGATGTTAAATCTAGATTTTTACATGGATATCTAATAGAGGAATTTTATGTTGAACAACCCCCAGGTTTTGAAAACCCTAATAAACCATATTCTATTTTTAAAACTACAAAATCTCTTTATGGCCTTAGACAAGAAACTAAAGCTTGGTATGAAAGTTTAAGATCTTATTTGTTGGAAAATGGATTTTCTATAGGACTGGTAGATAATAATATTTTTAAGAAAACTTTTTGTTCCAAAATTTTATAATAAAAAATATATGTTGATGATGTTATCTTCTGTTCAACAAATAAAAATCTTTGTAATTATTTTTCAAATATAAAAAAAACGAATTTAAAAGAACTATGATGAGAGAACTGAATTTATTTTTAGGACTTTATATTTATCATAATTATTATAGAAATGTTTTAAATCAAATTAAATATATTAATGATTTATTGAAAAAGTTTGAACTCAAAAATAGTAAGATTTATAATACTCCCATGTATACGAATATAAAACTTGATTTGTTTAAAATTGGAAAAACCAGTTGACACCAAGTTATATAGTTTTATTATTAGTAGTTTATTATATTTTAATACTAGAAGACCATAAATTATGTTTTTTATATGTTTATGTGCTATATTTCAGTCAAATACAAAGGAATCCCATCTTACTTCTATTAAAAGAATTTTTTGATATTTAAAATGAATAAATTTTCAATCTCTTATTTAGCCTAAAACTTATGATTTTAGTTTAATTTCATATTCAGATGCTGAATTTAAAGGTTGTTTATTATATAGAAAATTCATCTTACTAACCTATCACATTTTAAGAAAATATTTAGTATTTTGGCTGCGTAAGAAAAAACACTCATTTTCTTTATCAACAGCCGAGGAAGAATACGTTTCTACTTGTATTTGATGTGCACAAGTGATGCGGATGAAAAAAAATCTACTAGATTTTGGACTAAATTTTAATAATATACCTATTTTATATTATAATACTGGTGTTATAAATATTTAAAAAAACACTATAAGTCATTTTATAACCAAGAGTATTCATATAAGACATCATTTTTTATGTGATCATGTTCTTAAAAAGGATATATCTTTATAATTCATAAATACTAAATTTCAATTAGCTGATATTTTTACTAAACCACTTCTCACTATAGGTTTTGATTATATTAAGGGTGAGTTAGGTTTATTTAATTTTAAATAAGTGTTTAGAAATTTATTTCATTTAATATTTTTATTGTCTTTGTACATTTTTAATTTACATTAGTTTCACTATCAAATTAATATTTTATTTATTTTATTAAATAATGTTTTCTCATTTATAGTTTTGAATCACATATTTTCAAAAACTAAAAATTTAATGATTACCCCATATAATTGGCATCAGAAACCAGACCATGTCATTATCCATAAAAAACCCATAAATTTTACTTACCCTTTCGTTTTTTAACCATATTTTTTCACAGATCCCTCATCTTTATTCCAAACACTATAATATGACAACCTTTAACCTTCAACCTTAATATTCATAGAAATTGAAAAGGCCAAGCAAAAAAATGAAGGCAAACTAAGTGATCCAAATATTTACTGTGTCCCCTTCAAAAAGATTTTTTAAGGAGAATTCATAGATTTTGAATGGTTGTATGAAACAACCCTTCTTCTCAAGAAATATCTTTCATTAAAATGTTTTGATTTTTTGTTTAATGAGGAGAATACATATTTTGATTTAAGAAATAGAGCTAAAGTAGTTTTATAGAAATTTTTAGTTTTTTTTTGAAAAATAGAAGATAAAATTTCTTCTCAAATAGAAGACAATGAATTTTCAATCTCCCCAATAAAAATTTCTTAGATTTTGAGATGTCCTAATAAAGGATTTTTCCATTTTAATATTCAATCAATTGGAAATTAAGATCATAAATCAGAGGATATTATTTCATTTTAGTTTAGATCAAAAAATATAGGGTCTTTGTTCATAAAGGATCTTATGGAAGACCAAAAAGTATTGGTAAAGTTTATTCAAACTACTATTTCTCCTAGGGTTTCTGAGACAGAGAAGATTTTATACCCAGACATGGAATTCATTGTTCTATTAATTGTGAAAGAAAATTGAATTTTCTTTAATATGTGATGAGATATATGAGTTTTTGTTTCCATTCAAAGGTAAGGATATCATTCTTTCCTTATTGATAGATACGTTCTCTCATTTTGTTTAGGAAATATTTGATTCATCTTTTTGATTATTGAGTCAAATGTCATCACACAGATTTCTTGAATGCTGGTACTATAAGAAAATTTTGTTTCATTCAGAGTATAGTAAAAGGTAAGCTAATGCCTGTTGGTGCGGATGGACAACAAAAATATGGATCTTTTGCTTAGGGGGAGTAAGGAAAACACAAGTCTTTATGAAATAAAGAAGTTGGAGAATATAGAATTGAAGGTATTACTCGTACCACCAAAGATAAGCTTCAATATGATGATATAGTTGTTTCTAAAGATGTTTTAGAAGAATTAAATCGATAGTAATTTTTCTTAAGACCAATGTTTAGAGAATAACCTCAGTCTAATGAACCGGTGTTAGGATATGGAGATGCAAATAAATCAGTGCATTTTGAAGAACCAGACTAGGATATAGATCAACAAGAAGAAATTCATGCTCAAAAAATTCTAGTTTTTCCTAAACTATGTCAATAGAAAGAAAATACTCAATAAGATCACCATCTTCAGAAATCAATAACTCAGACCACTGATATTGTTGAAATTCATGTTGTATCTACCATTGGTCAATCCTTAAAAAGAAATAAATTTGTTTCTTGAGAAATGACATAGGTCCTTGATGGTAAGTACTTTTTTGAGTGATTAGTCTATTGATTAAAATTTAGCTATTGTGGAAGTGGATGCTCAATCAAAGAATATAGATGAAGAAACATCTGATTCCCTGTCAAATCAGATAAAAAATTGGTTATAAAGTTAAATAATGTTAAATAGTAGAACTCTACTCTTTGACAATAGTTGGAAGAACCAAGGAAACATCTAGAATATTTGAAAATTTTATATGTTATATAGATGTAATTAGAGTCTTTCCAGACTCAACTTCAAGATCTTGGAGAAAATTCATTGTCAAAAAGGGATTTTTTTTGTTTAAGAGAGTTGTTTTGGACCAATTTGGGAAGCTTAAATCCAAATTTATTTATAAAACATATTTTTCAAATTTCAAAAGGTACATAGGACGTCAATTTTCTTTAATTAAAGGAGATATTAGTTAGTAAAAACCTTTTACCTTTTCACTTCAAACATCACCATAGTTGATTAGGATATTTCAAGAAATCACATCAGTAATGGATGGTATGAATGAAAGGATTTAGAATATTTTGTGTAATAGTGAAACTTTATTAGTTTTGTTGGATAATAAAATATATCTTTTCGAGAAACTAACTTCATGTGAACCTAGAATCAAGTTTTTTCTTAATATGTTCAGTGAGAAGTTATTTTATTTTTTGTAGATAGAGGAGAATTTTCACAACTTTTTGAAAGTCAATTTGGTAGAAAACATTAAAGTCAAGATTCAAAAATTTTGATAAGGAAGTTGGTAGATAGTCTTTCAAAAAGGTTATAAGCTCATATTGTATAATTGAAATGATTTTTTATGAAACTCAGGCTTCAAAAGAACTATCACCAGAAACTAGTCCTGACCAAAATATTTTGCCTTATACCAGAACTATTATTTAAACTCTTTTCTCAAATCCAAATCCTCTCATGTATTTGTAAATTTTTTATAATAAAATTTTAATTATTCTATATATATTCTATTCATCTATTTTATATTTTATCTTATGTATATCTCTACTACTAAAACCCATGTTTTATTTATCAAAACAGTACAATATAGAATTTTATCTATTGTTCTGGGAAAAATTAAAAGTGTTTTTACAAATTTTTCTTTAAATTTATTTTTTATATCACAAAAGGGGGAGAATATTTGGTAAACACAACATTCAAACTCAACATTAATATTTTTTAAATCGAAATAGTTATATGAAATCAAAATATTTATATGAAATTGAAATATTGTCTTGATAAAATTAAATATTCTTTCTTTATTGTTTACAAAATTTTATAAATTATTTTATGGGTTTTGTGATCATCAAAAAGGAGGAGATTTTTGGGCACGTATTAGTTTAACAATACTCTATAAATCTTATTGATTTTGATGCTCCCAAATACCCTTGTTTTTTTATAATGATATTAATTTAAGTGTATTTAATGAAATTAATATTCATTGCAATATTTTTTGAGGAATTATATTCAAGAACTTAATTCAGAAAAACTATTCATTAAAGCATTTAGAAGACATTTTTATTTTTTCTAGAAATATTATTCAAACCATACGTTGTTAAATGTAATGTAAGGAACAAAACCTACACTTAGAACACCACATAAGGAATGATCCAAATGTTTGGAATAGTATGTGTGGATAATCTACCAAATGTTTAAAAAAAAGGTTAAAGAACCTTACGTTTGTATGGAACCTTATGTTTATTAAGTGGAGAAAGTATGATTATGAAACCCTATGTAAGTAAGGAACCCTATGTTTGAGAAAAAAATTATGGTTAATAAACATTAATTTTATGATAAACCTTATGATTTCAACCTTATATTTGTAGAATGAATGCTACATAGTTGAACCATATATTTGGTATTTTTTTAATTTTATAAAGGAACACTATGTTTGACTATTCAATTTCGGAAGTTTAAATCCTTGATTTTATTCGAGATATCTGCTAGGGTTTTGATAGATTTAAAGATATGATAAAATATTGTTGAAGACCAATTCAATTATTAATTTGATTTATTCAAAAAACTATCTTCATCAAAGTAAATCAATTATATTTTAAGGGAAGTTACAAATCCACTGTTTATTTCGTACATGAATATCCACGTTCTATTAGATGATTTTCTTAGATCTAAGATACAAAAGAAATAAGTATACACTATATATTCTATCAAAATTTATTTTGCAATATACATGTATATACTCAAATATTAAAATATGTTCTTATGAATATATTTTATAGTATTGTTTCATATAATGATCGAATATATTATTTTCTGAAAATACTGCACTTTGGATACATACATGTTCAACGTCATATAGTTGTAAGAATACTAATTCTATTTATTACTATTAAAATTAAATATCCTTTCCAACCCATATAACTTTAGAGTTATTATTTCTTAAATAATTTCATTTTTTAAGAGGAAGATCCATCTATTATCAATTGATACTATTGAAATTGTGAGGATCAACCCAAACCAACATCAAATAAAACTCCTTTGATTTATTAGAGTATCAACTGATCGTACTTTGTTATTGTTTAATTATCAACTTCTAGTACTAAGATATATAGCCATTTTACATATAAAATAACTATAAGAATTTGTTTTTCCTAGATAGGAAAGGTGTCAACTACCTTCACTCATTTGGGGATTTGATGGTCTAGAAATAAAGGGACCTTTCTAGTGAAATTCTCCAAACTCATAAAGTGAGTGTTGGTGGAGTGGACTATGGGATCTTTATGCCCCAAAACAATATAAAATTTATGTGTTCATTATTTATATTTATCCACTACTCATATTTCATAAATAATAAAATACTTAGTATATGTATAAATCAAAAAGGATGTCAAAAGACAGAATTGGTGAAGTTTTTAGAAAAGACACAATTCACCCCCACTTGTGTTATCTTTGTATCATTCTAAATTAACATGTGAAATTAATTTCAGTAATCATTGTATTAAGCATCAATTTGGTACACCAGAATTGTGTTATATAGAGTTAGAATATAATCATTATTGAGATGAGTATAATAACATCAACTGAGAAGAAAGACTCCAAAAAGTTTTATAGAGTAGCTATGTGTACTATTGTAAACATCCAAAAAATGATCTCTTTTTACAATTGAAACACATTCTACTCCTTATGAGATATGATTCAACAATAATCCAACTATCAGGTGCTTAATTTTTTTAATTCCATTATTTATTAATTTCAATGGTAATAAGATGGGATCATTTGAAGAAAAATATGATGAACGATTTTATGAGATACCTATCTAGTGTTAGTTAGAAAAAGCATTGGAATAAGAGGATATAGAATATTGATGATTTTTTTGGTGTTAAAATCTATATAAATAAGCAATATTTTTAAGTATTTATTAAGGTTGAAGTTGATAAAATACAAACTAGAAGTGGGAAGATATCTGGAAAATAGTTTACATAATAAGCTACATCAAAGTATAAAGTTGTTGATATTGATTCTGATCAGAACTCTGATGATGTAAATGCTATAAATAAAGGTGTAAGACATCAAAGTTTACTAAAACATGATGATATAGATAATATAATTGGAAACTAGGGGGAACTATTGAAAATAAGAAGAATAATTAGAATATAAAACGAAATCACTCTTTTATCACAAGTTGAACCAAGAATAATGGTTGAAGTTGTTGATCATGAAGAGTGGATACAAGATATGTATGATGATATGAATCAAATTAAAAGGAACTTCATTTGGGTGTTAATTCTAAGGCCTAAAGACAAAAATTTGATTGGAAAGAAATTGTTATCTAGAAACAAATTGATTAAGAATGGTGTTATGAAAAGTAAGAAGGCTTGGTTGGTATGCCATAGATATACTCAAATGGAAGGCATGGACTTTGAATAAACCTTTTCTCTAATTGATATTTTTGAAAAAATTAGGATTTGTTTCCAGTACTTATACACCAGTACTATAAAGTTTATCAAATAGATATGAAATACTTATTTTTAGATGGTGATATTGGGGTGGAAGTATTTATTGAACATCCAAATTGGTTTATTATTCATATTTATGAAATCATTATGTGAATACCGAGAAATGAATTATATGTCCTAAAATAGGATCCTTGATATTAGTATTGAAAACTAGATAGATACCCGAAGAAAATGGGTTTCTCCAAAGGAAAAGTTGATAGAAACTTGTATATAAAATTTATTTCTATATATTCACAAGTTTTAATGGTGTATTTTGATGATATATCTTTTTCTAGTGACCAAGAGTAACTTTGTTTTCGAATTTTCTAATAAAATTAAATGGTATTTTGAGATGTCAATACTGGAAAAATTGAATTATTTTTTAGGACTAAAAATTGATCTGAATCCAAATTTCATATTTTTTTCCACAAGAAAAATATGCCAAAGAGTTGTTGAAAATGTTTGGAATGGAGAATCTGGAGATGTTTCAACACCAATTCTAGTTGGAAACAAATTTTGTGAAGATTACGACAGTTAGAGTGTTGAACAAAAATAATTTAGAAGACTCATTAGAAGATTTTTGTATTTAACAACTTCAATACCTTACAATTTTTTTTTTGTGCTGATTTGTGCTTTATTTTAGAGTGACCCAAGGGATTCAAACATGCTTATAGAAAAGGGGGTCTAAGATATGTGAAAGATATAATGAATTATAGACTTTTATATAAATTTATTACTAATTTAAATTTTCTTAGATCTGTTTATATATATTGGATAGGTTATTTTGTATATATAAGATCCACATATAGTGGGACTTTCCTCATTATTGAGGGATGTGTGAGTGGATATAGCAAGAATCATAATTCAGTGACACTCATCAGAACTGATTTAGAGTATATGGAAACCAATGATGCATTTACATTTTTTTGTGGATGGTTGTGTTGTTAAAATATTTTATGGTTAAAATTGAGAGTCCATTGAAGATCTTATGTAACAATGAGAGGGTAATATTTTTTAAATAACTTTGTGCAGACTTCTAGATCCAAACACATAGACAAAGGTTGTAATTTTTTAAAAGTGAATAATGTTGATATAATGCCTAAATTCATTTCTACTATAAATAATATTTCATATATATTTATTAATGTTCTGACAAGAGATAGGTTTGTTGAGTCGAGGCTAAAACTGCACATTCATCCCTTTTATCTTACTTGAAGGTGTGTGGAATCATCCACCATTGTGCTTCAGATTAGATTGATAAAGGGAGAGAAATAGTGACACAACTCATTATCAAAGAGTGATAGAATTTGAAAATGGAATATATCCCTTTTTTATCACCTAAAGAAATCGAAAATGTTAAATAGGTAGGTTGTTGAAAGTGATATTCATTGTATAATTTTAAGGGGAGTACATCTAAGTCACTTGGCTATAAATTCATTTCACTGGGGGATGTAATTCTCTCAAAAACACAACTTTATCTAGTTTTTTGGTGAAAGATAATTCTCATAAAAGATAGGCTATGATTTTTTTATTATTATCTGTATTGAAAAGTTTTTAAATGATTCTATGAATATTTATAATAGTTGATTAGAATTTCTAAAAAAATCAAAAAAGGGGTGATTGAAGTTCCCTTTGATTAAAGTTGTCTATCATTTGAATTTTTTGTAAACTATGGATGAAAATTTGGGAAGGTAACTAGGATGTGTTTAAATCATTTTAGGACATTCTTAAGAAGGATTGAAGATGGGTTAGTATGTTTTAATTTATTTATGAAATTATAATTAAGGATTAAAAGTTTGGTAATGTGGTTGATACACTACCTCAAGGTCAATTCATTCATGGTATGTGTGTTGTTCACATGGTCAATCCACTAAAACACATCAAATCTTCATGGTGTATTCATAAAGTTGGCCCTTTGATAGCAAGCACATGATTTTAAGTTTTCATTAGAAGAATTAACTGAATGTAATCATATTCCTATCATAATCCATCATGTCTGAATATAAGTATTTGATCACTTTGTATGCCTTTTCTATGAGACTGCAGTGTAATTCTAAGAGAGTGAATTTTTCCAAAGTAAAAAAATTGACAAATTCCTTAACAAAAGACTTTACCAATGAACTTAATTCTTTGAAAACTTACTATAAGCCTTTGAAAATATAAGTATTCTATACTTTTAAAAAATTTAAGAAATATTATCAATGATAATTTGATTTTCCAAATTTGAATATAATGAAGAAATAAAACCGATGATGCCTAAACCAATCTTAAAAGTGTCAAAAATAACATTTAAAATGTGATTTATTCTGTTTAATATGACACTACGGGAAAAACGGCTTTTTGTGACGGGCCTTTTGCGACGGGAATAAATCCTGTCGTAAAAGGCCCGTCCAAGAGGTTATTTGCGATGGGGGTAATGGCCCATCGCAAATAACCAATTGTTTGCGATGGGATTTCGCGCCAAACCGCGTGAAGGTTATTTGCGACGGTTGGATCCCACCATCGCAAATAGTTAAGTATTTGCGATGAGCCCCGTCGTAAATACCCGACGGCGGTTAATAGCTTTTTGTGATGGGATGTCATCCCGTCGCAAAAGGTGTGTCTGCAGGGACTATTTGCGACGGGACCCCTCGCAAATAACCTTTTAACCGCTGACAGTAATTAATACGGGCGTAGGTATTTGCGACAGGTCCCGTCGCAAATAAGCTAACCTATATATACCCTCATCCGTTTTCCCTCTTATTCCTCTCAATTCTTACATCCAGTTTCACTCTAAAATGTGATTTTATAGAGAAAATTTTTCTAAGTTAATTTTTTTGTTCACGAAGATGTTGTGAAGCCGTCTACATCAATTGAAAATCAGTCTTAAAGGTATTTATGTTTTTTTAATTTATTATTTATTTCATTTTTTATGTTAATTCTTTTATTATTGATAAGTTGTAATTAAATTAAATTTAAATTGTTTTGTCATTAGTATTTATTTGTACTAATAAATTGAAAATTTTACTACTAATTTTTAATAATTAGTAGTAATAATTAGAAATAATCAGCAATAATTAGCAATAATTAGGAATAATTAGGAATAATTAGCAATAATTAGGAATAATTAGGGATAATTAGCAATAATTAGAAATAATTAGCAATAATTAGCAGTAAATAGGAATAATTAGTAATAATTAGGAATAATTAGGAATAAATACTTATAATTAGTAATAATTACTAATAATTAGTAATAATTAGCAATAATTAGGAATAATTAGCAATAATTAGGAATAATTAGCAATAATTAGGAATAATTAGGAATAAATAGAAATAATTTGTAATAAATAGCAATAATTAGGAATAATTAGTAATAATTAGGAATAATTATGAATAATTAGGAATAATTAGGAATAATTAGGAATAATTATGAATAAATATGAATAATTAGTAATAATTAGCAATAATTGGGAATAATTAGCAATAATTAGGAATAATTAGCAATAATTACCAATAATTAGCTATAATTAGTATTAATTAGAAATAATTAAGAATAAATAGCAATAAATAGCAATAATTAATAATAATTAGTAATAAATTGTAATAATTTGTAATAAATTGTAATAATTAGTATTAAATACTAATAAATACTAATAATTAGAAATAAATACTAATAATTAGCAATAATTAGCAATAATTAGGAATAATTAGCAATAATTAGGAATAAATAGCAATAAATAGCAATAATTAGAAATAACTAGCAATAATTAGTAATAATTACCAATAATTTGTAATAATTAGCAATAATTAGCAATAAATAGCAATAATTAGTAATAATTAGTAATAATTAGTAATAAATAGCAATAAATAGTAATAAATAAGAATAATTAGTAATAATTAGTAATAATTAGGAATAATTATTAATAATTAGTAATAAATAGAAATAAATAGCAATAATTAATAATAATTAGTAATAGATTATAATAATTAGTAATAAATTGTAATAATTAAGAATAAATACTAATAATTTGTAATAATTACTAATAATTAGTAATAACTAGCAATAATTAGGAATAATTAGCAATAATTAAGAATAATTAGCAATAATTAAGAATAATTAGCAATAATTAGTAATAATTAGAAATAATTAGTAATAAATTGAAATAAATAGAAATAATTAATAACAATTAGAAATAAATTGTAATAATTAGTAATAAATTGTAATAATTAGTAATAAATATTAATAATTACTAATAAATACTAATAATTAGAAATAAATATCAATAATTTGAAATAATTAGCAATAATTAGAAATAATTAAGAATAATTAGGAATAATTAGTAACAATTAGAAATAATTAGAAATAATTAGGAATAATTAGGAATAATTAGCAATAATTAGCAATAATTATCAATAATTAGCAATAATTAGCAATAATTAACAATAATTAGTAATAAATAGAAATAATTAGGAATTATTAGCAATAATTAGCAATAATTAGGAATAATTAGTAAAAAATAGGAATAAATTGTAATAATTAGAAATAAATTGTAACAATTAGTAATAATTATTAATAAATTGTAATAATTGATAATAATTAGTAATAAATAGTAATAGTTAGTAATAATTAGTAATAGATACTAATAAATAGGAATAGTTAGTAATAAATAGGAATAGTTAGTAATAAATAGGAAAAAATAGTAATAATTAGTAATAAATAGTAATAAATAGTAATAAATAGCAATAATTAGCAAAAATTTGCAAAAATTTGCAAAAATTAGCAAAAATTAGCAATAATTAGTAATAATATCAATAAATAATAATAATTAATAATAATTAATAATAAATTGTAATAATTAGTAGTAAATTGTAATAATTGGTAATAAATACTACTAATTACTAATAATTACCAATAAATAATAATAATTAGAAACAATTACTAATAATTAGCAATAATTAGCAATAATTAAGAATAATTACCAATAATTAGAAATAAATTAAAATAATTAGCAATAAATAGGAATAATTATCAATAATTAGCAATAATTAGGAATAATAAGCATTAAACATATAGGAAAGAGTTGAAAATAAAAATAATTTCATTAAAAATGATGACCAAAATTAATTTATATGCTTTCAAAACCGCCTACTTGAAACTAAAAAATCTTTCAAGTACGTGACTTTGAAAGACTATAAAACATAAACTGGATATGAGGAAAGGCGGAGGCCTCCTTTCGTTAAGGGAATCCTTGTCACATGTGTTTTCTGAAATTTTGATATCAAATTCACTATAATAAAGGATATAATGTCTACATAAACACACCATATTTGGACCTTCTGGCTTTTCTTGCAGTGAATTGGATATCAAAATTTATAGTGGATATGAAGAAAGGCTGAAGCCACCTTTTGTTTTGGGTGGAACACCACCACAACTTCCTACATCCAGATAAACCGTTCAATTCAGTTTCATTAAATCTGGACAGCCCCTCATTTTTACCAAAATTTCTCTCAGATATCCAGATTAACCCCCCAATTCCGACACCTCTAGTTTTAGACCATTCGATAGAGAAGAGGTGGCCATGTTAAACCTCTGTCGAATAGTCTGAACCTAGAGGCGTCATAATTGGGGGGTTAATATGGATATGTGAGTGAAATTTTGGTAAAATGAGTCATGATTTAATAATAAATTGTATAGTAGATTTTAGGTTTATATTTAGTTGAATAATTATTTTATTTTTCATGGAATTCTAGATTTTATTTAATTGATCTTTATATTTTGATGATATCTTTTCTAAAAATAATTCTAGATGTTAACAAAAATATAGGAATCACATTTCAAAAATTAATGTTTAATACTAAAATTTGTCTCCAACCACATTCTTTGAAACCCAAAATTGAGATGAACATTATGATAAAGAACCTAACTTTTGTTATGGAACCTCCCATTCGAGTATGTCATGTTTGGTTTATAACTAACTTAAGTATCCCCATGTTTGTATAATAATACATGTTCTAGAGGTCTAAATTTTTTATCAAGTGTATGCTTTCAACCATACATTTTTTATCCTCACATAGAGTAACCCTACGTTGGACCAATCATCTATGGGTTTTTGAATTTTTAATTATTCTAAGATTCATTCTTTGATTTTTACAGCGTAAATATACTAATAATAATACATGTTCTAGAGGTATAAATGTTTTATAACTTTTTATGATTTTTTATATATTTATTTATGAATATTGATAATTTTAATATTTTTTTATTTTTTTATTATATTAATAATATTAAAAATTAATTTTTTAATAATCATAATTTTATTAAATATTTTTTTTTTAAATTTAATTATTATTTACGACGGGATCTTTTGTGATGGGCTCCCGTCGCAACTATTCTAAATAAAGTTTCTTAAAAAAGGTATTTCTGACGGGAATACAGGCCTATCGCAAATACTATTTATAACAGTCTCGTCGCAAATAGTTTAAATAAATATTTTCAAAAACCATTTGTGAAGGGATTACGGGCCCGTCGTAAAAAAGTATTTGCGACGGGCCCATCGTAAAAGAGTTTATATATATATAAAGTTTATAATCGGAGACTTATTTGCGACCGGATCCCGTCACAAATAACTCGTCGCAAATACCTATAATTCTAGTAGTGTGAGATTTTAAACATATTGGTAATTATCATATATGTTTGTTGTTTTGAGACGGTTTATCTGAAAAGTGTGTGTGTTCCTCAAAGCTGTATCTATTATTGAAGGATATATAGATATTTAATATATAATTAGTTTTTGATGATGCTTTGGGGTTTTTGAGTTCAAACATTCACTATAATCTGGATATGCAGTGTTTCTTTCTATGGTTTTAATGGGTGAGTATTTAAGTTGCTAAGTGATTTTCAAGAGCTAATATATTGTGATATTAGGTCGAAGAAAGAAAAGTTTCATATTTTTTCATTAAGGAAGAAAGGATGGGTATTCTAGGAATTCATAAATTATCTATTTTTTAGTAATTCTTAATATTTATCAAGGGTAAAGAATATTCTGGATTGGGTTTTTTGATAAGCTACTGAGAAATAATATGGGTAGAAGATATTTTTTTATATAAAAAAGTAGTTACTAGAATTTTAGAATATTTAAGAGATCATGGTGCATAATTATTTTATCCTAAACAAATTTAGAAATGAGAGGGATCATGATATATGATTTTATTAAGATAAGAATCAAGAATACTGAGGTTGAACATGATTTACTACAAATAAATAAAATATTGTTTTTCCATGAATTTTGTATATTGGGATATTTCAATGAAATATAGTGTGTTATTAAAAAAATATCAAAGACGTTGATAAAAATTATGAGTAAAAAAGGGAAAGAGATTGAAAGAAAATTTTAGAGATCATATTCTACATTTGGTGGAGCTCTAGCATTCATGGAGATAATGTGAACCTAATATTGAGAAGTAGTTCTAAATTGGATCTATATGAAGTGATCACATGTTCTTTAATATTAATGAATTATCATCGAGGGAGGTATATTTCTAGAGTTTTTCAAGTAACTAAACTCTCATGAATACATATATCACTCTAGTTACATATTCTATATGAAAGCAGTGTGAAATTGCATATTCTAGTGCGACTTTAGATTGTAATAGTGTGACTCTATTCCAACATTTTAATATTGTAATCTATTATTATTATAGTGAATAATTTATGATTGGGTTGAGTAACCAACCATAATAAGGAGTAGGTTTCATGCAGTGGAAAAATATTAAAATCCATGTGTTCATTAATTCCTTATTTTATACATACACGTCTGAGGTTGAGGTTCTATACATGAGTGAATTGAAATTTACCATGTTTTAGAAGTTATATTTTTTAAAAAGAAATTGTAAAAACTTTTATCTTATAATTTACCCCTATTATGAGTGGATTAATTTAATCCTAGGAACTTCATTTTTAATGATCAGTACATACTAATTACATGAATATGTCATTACGTGTGGATGTTAAATTATTATTATACTGAAGACCTTGATTTTGGTGTTCATATTTTTTATATCTCAAAAATATAATGTTATAATTCTATTATCATGAAATTAAGTAGATTATAATATATTTTTTTAGTTTTTATTGAAAATTATATATAAATTAATTCATTTGAAATCCTAATATTGTATTGATAATAATTCCACTTCCCCCTATTGTGTGATTTGGTTAACTATAAAATAAATTTTTATACCTATAACTATAATTTTTAAGAAAATTTATTTCTATTTATTTGTTTTTTTGGGATAGAAAACTAGTATAATAAAAAAACATTAATTTTCTTGTCATTTATTTTTATAATCGTCACTAAATTCAAAAGACTCATTGGTTATTGGATGTGAAGGTAATATCACAAGAAGTGGAAGACCAATAGAATATTACTTCTTACTCAAATCAATGTGATAAAAATTAATTTAATCATGAAGGATTTACAAGGTTCATTATGAGGTTAATTGGTTAGTGGGTATATATGAAAATTAATGTCTTAAGGAGGATATTTTTCTTTAAACATAATACATGATTGAACATTCAAACTCATTGAAAGTAATTCTATGTGTGTGTCTGATCATCACAATCAAAATTAAAAACTACGTTGATAGTGGAGTATATTACTGAGAGTAGTCACTCTAAATTAAGGGATGTATTGGTAATATAATCTCAATCATAGTGGTGGAAAAATTATTAAGAAGTAGGTGGGGATGTGAAATAAGATAATATTACATTTTCTCATACATCATACCAGTGGAATGATAGAATCATAGGGTTACGAGTGTTTATGAATGTATTTTTGATATTGGTAAATGGTTGTGTACTTTTGAAATTTTAAAATATTCTATTTTTTGGACAATGGAAATAAAGTTATAAGTTTTGTTTCCATTAAATTACTAATAAGTATAATATTTTTTTAATTTTTTTTGAAAGTATTAAGTTTTGAAAATTGAGGTTTTGTATGAACCCATGGAAATGTTATTTTTAGGTTTTTTAATTTGAAATGTATTTTTTAAAAAGGGTGTGTTTTAGTATGAAAAAATATCAAAGGAAATTAATTTTTTTTAAACCCCCAAAATATCGAGATAGATTTTTCTAAAAACTCTTTTTTGGTTTTTCAGTGTGTAAATTATTTTGTAAGTTGGTTTTAAAATCTGTTAAAAATGTGTTTAAAATCATTTAATCAAGGTTATTGGATAATAAATTGTTTATTTTTTCTTGGGTTTTGTATTTGTGTTTTAGTAAAGGCTCTATATTCCATGTTGGAATTATATGCCTAAGGATGACTCCTGAAGGATATTGGTATGTGATTTTGGGATTTAACCAAGTGGAATATAGTTCATTTTAATAAACAAGTATTTAAATAAATAAATAAGAATTTTATATTATAAATTATATACTATAAATTTATTAACTATGATGTAACTAATAATAGACAATAAACAAAAATAAATAATTAAAGTTAAGTGTGTGTGTCTCTTGGCTCATATTAAATAATAAATATCACTTTTATAATAAAAATAGTAAAAAATAAAATTAAATCAATCTATGGAATCTATATTTTTAAAATAACTAAAAATAATATGTATTCTTTATGTTGGAAATAAGAGTAAATATGGAGATTACATTACAATTGGTCATTATAACTATTGTACATCATGATCATTGGGAATTATGACCATTATTAATATATAGATTAAAAATTGACTATTATAATTAGTTTATATTAATGGAAATGATGTGATATAATTTATAAATAATGTAGAAATGTCCCTTATGATGCTCATTTATAATATCATGAGAATGAGGTAACATCATAGGTGTTTACCCTTGACCAAGCCCAAGCATAACTTCATTTACTGGTGTTTGAGTGTAATCATATATAGGAGAATTTAAGGTTAGTGAAAATCAATAACAAACAAATTACAGCCAAATCACCCTCTAAAAGTATCACAATTTGAAATCTTACCCATAGGGATTCTCCAGGTGTGATAAGGGTGTATGTATATATGGGTTAAGTTGTATTAAATCCTAAAATCCTTTAGTAATGAGATAGTGTTTACTCTGATAACATATTTTTATTAAATAAATAAAACCTACATAAAAGATAAATTGTATATAATTATAGGTTGAATTTTAAAAAAATTATTTTTTATTTTGAATCAAGATTTTTAAATTATTAAAGGTGTTAAATTTGGAAATTTTCGGTGAGAATAGTACAATGTAGTGAAAATGATAAAATACAGTAAATATGACATCATATTTGTGTAATAATGAATCAAATTTATGCTATTTTCATAATTTTGAAACTATACATTATATTGGATCATTATGGGATGATATGGATTACTATGGGGGTAGTGAAGCACTTATAATAATGAAAAAAATAAAATATTCAATACTTTATTCGATGAAATTATACTCACCACACTAATAAATAACCACCCCTATTATAATTTCTTCCACACCAAATTCAAATTAATTTCCTAATATCTATCTTAAGTATTTTCTCTCTCAAAACTGTCTCTTAAATTTTGAAGAGTTTAGTTGCTTATGATGTTCATCTGTAGGCTAATAATCCCAAGAGATATAAGGGTCCTTTTTCTCTATCTTTTCAATTCTTATTTACTTTTCCATATTGTATTATTTTAAATTTCTAAGATAACATGCTAATATTTTCATGATAACATTTTAATTGTTTTCTTTAAGATATCTTATCCATGTAGGTTCCCATTTCAATCACCTAATACTCATTTCATTAGCAGTTATTATGATTAAGCATTATTTTATCCATAAACTCAGTTATCTAAAGACCAGTATATTCCAGGTATTTTTGGTATTATAGATGTGTTATTTCTAGGGGGTGGGGGTTTTCTATGTAATTATGATGAAGATATATTTTTTAGATCCTTTATTAGGTTATAAGTGTATTAAACTTTATTTTGGAACAAGTTCACATTTTACATTAATGCATTTTGACCTAAAATTCATTCCTAAAGGAAGTTTTATATCCTTAATGTATTTCAAATACATGTGATTAAATAATCTTACTTTTTAGTGGTGATTTATACATAATTACTTAGGTCTAATATTATAAAAAATATATTTATTTTATTATCTACACACATTGATAATCTTAATATTTTCTAGTACCTGATAAAAAAAATTATTCTTCACTTGATAAGGATACTTATTTGAACATTATGAATTCAGAATTATCCTTAATAAGATTCAAGTGAATTCACATATTTATCATTATTAATTCTTTGATTGGTAAAATATATAGATATACTAAAATTATAATTTGTTCTATATGGGAAATCCCATTTAAAATAAGCTTCAATGAGAAATTATGAAAAGTTTTTCCAATATGTTAATTATTAATCATTGTTCCATTTATCTCCTATTCTCTTTAGTAAATTATTAAATTCATTTTAATTTTATTCTATGGTGGGGTATGTAATTATATATCCCCTTTTACACCGATAGGTCCCATTAGAAAACAAATATAAGGTAATGGGAACGTTCTTACACAATATTTAAGATGTCTTGGAATAAGGCCTCAATGATAAGCTTATGATTTTTTTCATTATGAATTCTCATCATTATGAGATTATTTAATTTTTTCAATGGGATTTTTTATTTATTTAATCAAACATATATTATTTTCTTCTTATGTATTCATTGATATGGAATAATTTTTTATATATTTCTTGTATATTGATTATTCTATTATTATGTCATGTTATCTTATATTGAATGTTATCCTTTACTGATTATCTAAGATCACCCTTACCTTATGTTTTCCTTTTCCACAAATAATGAAGAGGAATACCCTATACGACCGAATCTATGGAAAACATTAATTAACAACTATTTGTACTCAAATGAAATAATTTTTCATGTTGTAATGTAAGGTTTATGTATCTAGTATATTAAAGACTACATAACCTTGATCTTGGGAATGTAATGTCATGTTATCTGATTTTTATGTATTAAATTACACAATTGATATAGGTGAATAGGGTTTAAGGAAATACATTTGGTATCATAGAAAGGTTTAATAGGAATATTAGCAACTAATTTTATATGAACATATGTAGAGAACTAAAATTTGACAATTAAAAAAATTCTAGATATCATTATTAAATTGGTTCTACAGTTATCCTATACATAAGACCATTTTTTTGGAAAACATGACATATAATTCATGTTTCAAAAAATATTATCTTATAATATTAATAATTATGTTATTTAATTTAGTAAATAATAGTGCATCCTAGAAGGAATGAAACCCAAGCTAACAGTTGAAAACAATGTGTGTATTTTTTCAATAATCATAATAATGGAGTCTATGTTAGTGGAAAACAACTTATTACTATACTATGAAATTAACTTAAGTTGTGAAAAAAAAGTTTCCCTATATTCAGAATCCAGTTTCCCTTCAACAAGGATCCACAAATTTAGATCATTGAATAAGGAAGAAAACCTCCATCATTCAAGGGATCCACTAATCAAATAATGGCAGGGTAATGGAAAAAATTATCTAAAGAAGATATTTATGGAATTAGGGTATACTATTAAGTAAACATTTATCATGTACGTGTATATCTTAAGGGGATATACTGATTAATGGTGGTCCCTAATTCAAAATTCTAAGACGGTAAATGAGATAAGAAACCTAGATTCATAAGGAATTTAATGTTTTTTTATAAAAAAATATTTTATTTGGGAGAAATGAGATAATATAGGAAGAAAACTCTTAATTTTATGAAAAAAATAAAAGTTATGTTGGATAAGAATGGGTAAAATTTACAAATGATAACATGGTATGTTTTGGATTATTTAAGGAACCTAGACTAAAAGTTTGACCAATTGGTTTTTTAAATCCAAGACTTAAAAGATCATTAGTCTATTATATTGTTTCAATATATGAAGTGATTTTAGCACCTTGAATATAGTAACCTGGAGTTTGTGGTTATTTTGTTACAATGGTATAAAATACATAGATTAAAATGAATAAGATCCATTAGTTTAACAGCCTCAAGAAACTAGATGTATAAATTATCATTAAATTTCATTTATATATTTATATACATTGATTGAATGCATGAAAATTTATTATTTCTCCTTGAAAAATCCATAATTCATAGTAATAATCTTGGTTTCATTTGAAAATGAGAAACAATATAAGGGGTGAAATTGGATGCTCTGTAGGGGTGTAACAGGCAATGGAAACCATCATATGCAATCAATAATATAATGGAAATAAATAAATTTCATAACAAATTAAATTATGAGAATACCATATCCATGGATTATATAATGTTAAATAAATTCTTTGACAAAAATAATGAATCTCTTAGTGATGGAATGCATAATATCGGATGTCATAGACATACCATCAATGCCACATTACAACACATCATACATAAATTGGTTATGTTTATAAAAAAATACCCAAATAGTTTGTCTCATGAACTCTATCAATGTTTTAACACCCAAGATTCCAATATTTAATTATATTTTAATTAAACACTGTATCGAATAGCTTGTTTCACACAATGCACTGAAATAAATAAAACTATGATATATTTTATTAAGATAAAATTATAAGTATTAAGTGAGACTGTTATAATATAGTCATTGATTTTTTTTATAAATGGAAGCACATACATTTTGAGAACAATTTATAGAGAAAAATAAAGGTAATTATTTAAATGAATTCATTTATAAAATTCAGTAAGTATAACTTAATAACTAATGAGATAATTCTATGATTAAAAAGTATTTTCCTAAAAATTTCCTTTTAAGGATTTATTTATTTATTTATTTAAACATGAATTATAATAAGATTAAATGATGATAATATAAATCTTTTGCATGAATAATATATTATCACTAAGTAGTAATCAATATGAAATAATAATATGAATAGTTAATATTTAAAAAAGTCATTTTACAATAAAAACATTTTTCATTATTTTTTCTATTTCCATTTAAAAGTTAAATTGATGAATTATAGAATATTATTTTGAAAAAATTAGGTTAATTTCAGTATTTCATATTATAATATGAGCTTGATATGGTTTTTTTGGATTTTTCTGAAATATTTTATTTTTAGTTAAATAGTGAAAACTACAGTTTATACTTATTCCATATCATTTATAACAATTTCATACAATATATATGGATTTAAAACTCATAAAACATGTTTCATGACCAAAAATTTATTTATGGTGTAAAATTATTAATTTAAAAATATTTTTTAAATTTAGAAAATTCAAGTTTAACATTATCAAACATTAGTAATATTTATTTTAATAAAAATCTATTTTGGTCTATTTTTTTAATAAAGTATCCATAATGTGGAATTAGGTTTTGGATTGATTTTAAAGTCACATTACTCTTATATGGTTAATAATAATCCAATTAAATTCATATAAATTCAAAAACATTGATAATTTTATCTTAATTTTATTTTTTTAGAATAAAAATACACTTTTTCTAAAAATAATTTTTAATCATTATTTATGCTAATATTAAAATTTCATTTAATAACCATTATGAATTTTATTTGATAAAATGGATTTAATATTTAAAATAATTAGGTCTAAATTATGTAATAAGGCCCTTTTTATTTTTTTATATTAGAAATAAATTACTTAGGAAAACATTAGCTACTTCTACAAAAACAAACAATGGTAAAAGAGAGAAAGATAATAGTAAAAACAATAAATCATGTTAAAAACATTTAATTTTTTTTTTACATTTAAGGATTTATCGACCTTACCCCTTTACCCACTCCATTATTGTCTCCTTATAAAATCTATTTAACCATTGAATGTTGACTTTTCTTTTATATTATTAAAAAATGACACTCCCTTTACTTATAGAAGGAGCCATCACCACCCCACTCATCCTCACACCCCAATAATATTATATTCCACAAAAAATATATCCAAATAAATTCCTCAAACCTTTATACACATTATATAGGTTCATTTCTTCCCAAAATACCACCTCTAAAATCCTTAACGAAAGTATACAAAGGATCATTTTCAAGAAGTAATGCTATAACTCTCAAACACTTCTTTTTTATTTTTGACTTTATTTATTCCTCTAACTCATCCAATTATAATGTAATTACATCAGTATTATTAGTAAAAAAATATATTATATTTATAGATTAATCATTAACTACCCTTTAACCATTTTACATATAAAAATGAAAACATCATTTGCGTGTGCGTGGAAACTACTGAATCCATGAGCGATGTGTTTTATGTTTCATATCCACCTTACATTTATTATCCAAAAGTTTTATTTAATGAAATAATATTGTATTTATTATATTATTAAAGTTCTTAAAGTATAGAACATTTCTTACATTCTTTCCATTCTATGGAAAATGAATACGTCATCTATGTGTAAGTGCGGACTACCACCTCTACCTAGTGATGTATTTTTTTTCATAATCACCCTTATTAGATGATTATAATTATAAACTTAGTAAATTGAAATTATATATATTCCATTGTTAAGTTTTTGGATGTTTGGTTCTAATATTTTACTTCCTTTTAACATAATATCTCTTTCCTATTAAAAAATACTAAAATAATCGCATAACAAATTCCATATTCATGAATCATAAATAAAAAATTCATAGAATTAATTTTAAAAATTATGAATAATTATAATAAATCAATTCAATTACCATTAGTTATTATATAGTTATGAACTTTTGTGTAAGAAAATAATGATTGACATCGAGGTTACAAAACTCGTTAGATGCAAAAAAAACTACTAACATCCAATTATGGAAATAAAAATTAATAAGCTAATGAATGTATAATAAATAATTATAAACAAATTATAAAAATGGTTATGTATAATAATAATATTATTGAATTAACTATTAAGATTTTATTTTATTATATTGTATTCTTAAGTTCTTTCATGGAAGCTATGAATTAAGCTAAGGGTTTCCGTCTGAATTTCTATTCATTGAGGCATCTTTTAAAGTTAAGAATACTTTTTATTTTATATTGTGTACCTACTATCCAATTGTATTATATTATAATCATTAATTTTTCCTTTATGGTATTTATAATTATTTTCAATAATCCCTCATTCTAGTTATTTTTATTCAATAGTTACCAAATTTTTAAGGGATTTCTCATTTCAATTCTTATTCTTTAATACTTATGACATATCAATCATTTAATATATTTTGTATTGTGTATATACTATCATATAGTTGTTTTGAACATACTTTAATAAATTATAATAATTGTAAAAATCTAAATTAATTCATATTTTTAAGGTATTTCTATTTAAGTTCTAACAAAGTTGTATGATTTTTTAATAATTCAATTTCATTTCATTGAGTTATAATGATTTTTCATGAACTTAATTCTTCAAAGTTGGATTATTTTATCATATGATTGAATTTTTTTTCCCATTTTAATTTTAATGGATTTAAAATTATTTCCCACGCACTCCTTTATGATGGACAGTTCCTTCAAATATTGTGATTTATATGTAACGGTTTTCATCTCAATTCCTCTTTATTGAGGCATGTTTTCATGTTATACATATATTTTTCTTTAACATGGTGTAACTACAACCCTATGGGATTCTATGATAGTTATTAATTTATCTATAATGATTTTTAAAATTATGTTTAATAATACCTTATTAATATTCTCTTGATTCATTTGTTACCAAATTTGTAAGGGTTTTTCTCATCTTTCATTTATTTTTTTGAGACATATTCCATGTTTACCACTTTTATTATTTTTTATGGTGTATAAACTTCCATATGAATGTGTTTATATTGAATTTCATGTAATTAAATATATTTAAAATCCATCTCATGTTTTATATTTCATTATATTTTGATTTAATATATATCAATATTAAAAGGGTTTTAAAAGATCAATTTTGAGTTAGGACCATTATTCTTGTAGTTAATTATTTTAAGTTGGGTAAGATATACAATAGGATTTAATTATATTTTACTTTCAATTAATTTTTTGTGGATTTAAATTTTATCCTTAGGAACTCATTTTTAAGGATAATTTTATATTGATATCCTTACATAATGAAAATAGTCCTCACTACTACCTTATAACCATTACTTTGATAAGGGTACTTTCCATTTTAGTGTGAATATTACTATTATTGGATATTCACATATTTGGAAACATTATTCCACATAATGGAAATATATTAATAATCTATATATCTAAAGTTTCTATACAGTTAACTATTGACATCTCATGTGTTTATTATTCCAATACAGATGTTTATTGATCAATAAAGTATGTTGATTATATATTTTATTGTCATTAATTTCCTTCCTTTGGTATATTCCTTAATAATACCACCCAACATTTTTTCTAGATATTTTATGATGATATTTATTTAAATTTGGGGCTAAAGCATCGTTTTATTATGAAATAAAAGTCCTATTTTAGTCTAGTTTGAGGGTGACCCATTACATAGCATATAGGACCAAGGCCATGTGGCCCATGAACATGGAACAAAGGCCTAGTGCAACGACATGAATACATCATCCTACCCACATCACCAAGCTTGTGTCATGCATGTGTCCCTGCTTTTCTATATCATGCCTACATCAGTAAATTCATCTTGATTCCCCACAGGACTTTATAGGATTCATACCCTGGTCTTTTGGATATATGATTATGATTTTTATTTTTATTCATTTTTCAATTGGGATATTACTTAATAATACCATTCACTTTTTTTTAATGGATATCTTATGATTATAGTATTCCATTTATTGACTGGGGGAAGTATTGACATATTGAAATTTTTATCATTCTAATAAGGATGTGTACTTATTGAAAAATAATGTTGATAATATATTTTAGAGTTATTAATTTCCTTAATATGTTGAATTTATTTGATTTATTAAGTAATGTGTGGGTCTCAAAATATTCCCTTGATATAGTGGAAGGTGTGATGAGAGAAGATGATCTAGGTATTTTCTATATGTCTTTCTGATTATTTATGATGACTTAATGTGATTCATTGATAGTATATTTAGGATTTCTTAGCATAAGGCCTTAATATTAAGATTTATAATTTCTGACATTATGGATTCCTTCACTATGAACTCATTTATTGTTATCCATGTAATTCATTATTGTAAAATTTATTGATATAGTTCAAGATAATGTGATTAGTTAAATGTAATTACTTGATTATAATTTATTCTTTCTATATTTTTCATTCCTTATGCCTAAGGTACCGTGAAGTTAAATTTAATTGATTTTAGGGATATAGTAAAAAATATAATAAATTTCTCATGAAAATTTTATGTTGTATTTCTGTTTTCAAATGTAATATAGGATACATTTACGTATCTAGTCTCCCAAGACTACTAAACTATGTGATCTAATATGATGTGATCCCTTATATCATATACAAATGTAAGGTAGTAAACACCAGGTCTGAGTTAATGGATTTAGGTATTTTACAATAGGTATCAAAGAATTTTTAGTATAAATCTTAAAAACTTGATTTTGGAAAACATATATTAGAACACAAAAACTTATGAAAAACTCAAGATACATGTCTAATTATAGGATAACATGAAAAAATTTTGGTAAAATATAGAGCTTATGGTTTCCTAGAAATAAAATCCCTATCTCGATACAAAAAAAGTGGATGCATGCTTGGGAATAGATGCACCTATGTCTAATAACCCTGAGAAAGGTTTGTTTGGAAATAACTCGATCTTCACTTGGTGCATAAGAAGTGGGCCTCACTGCACACCTAGTTTGACACTCACATGGGATATTAATTGGTTGATTCACACACTCTTTATAGACCATTATGATACATTTAAATATATTTATGTTAGGTAACCTAATAGGTAATTACCCTAGATAACATATTTTAAAACATAGTGATTTTTGAGTTTTGTTAGGCATGACATTTTTGAATAAATTTTTCTATGAATATATTTCCTTTTTATATTTATCAAATTTATCATACATGAAATTTGTTTTATTTAAGTAATGGTTGGATCAAGGAAAACCTCTTTTAACCATAGATGAAGTGGGAAATGTTGTGATTATCCCAATGAGAAACCAAACTAGAAATAAGGTGGAGTGAGAAATTTTATTATTATTTCAGACTATCAATAATGAAATATGATTCATAACATGAACATAGTTAAACTCAAAAACACTACAAAGAAGAGAAATATGGAGTCTCATGGAAGTTCATGTGAAAAATATGATAAAATAAAGAACATTTAATTTTCTACATTTTATGAACGTTGGAAGAAGTGCCTAGAGAAATGTCATCAAGGAACTATAAATGATTTGTTTGTGGGAAAGGAGTACATAGAGTAACTAAATATGGAGGAAAACTTAAATTTTTGATTAAAATGATAATGGGAAATAATGTTCATCTTAAGGTACAACCAATAGTGGAATGTATTAAATGTGGGTAATTTGGGAATTATCAAAGTCATTGCCTTAAAAGAAGAAATTTTAAGGATGATGAGAATCAATAACTTCTTAGACTAAGGGGACAAGAAATGTCCTATGTGAGGATAACTATTGAAGTAGATCATGGTAATTAAGGTAAAATTATCCCCCACTCCATATTTGTGGATTTATGTATAGAGTTTGATTATAAAAACATTATTATATCTTGTAATTTTATAAGATCTTTAAATCATTTTCCAAATTATTTGGTATTGAATTATAATATAATCATAATAGTGATATGATTATTGTATCCCAAAATTTAATTTGTGGGAATATGATGAGTAAAAATATTATAATTCTTCTTTTAGATGAATTTAATGTTATTTTAGAAATTAATTGGTACTATCAACATATAGGTAAAAGTTATTTTTGGAATAAGGAAATCACATTTCATATCACATTAACATAGTTTATCATTGCAATGTTGATTATGAACTCCCTTTGGAATAAAATTCTATAATATGGGTATTGATACAGAATAATGAAAGACTCTTGGCTAAAATGGATGGGAAAAAACTCAATATTTGGGATATGGAAATTTTGAAGGAATAAATGAGTTTATTACACTTACCTAAGTTAGTGAGGTTGATATTTAATTTGAAATTGTATCATCAGTATTTTCTATCTTTTGGTTACCCTTTTCTATTTTCATTAGTAAATAATAATTGAAATTATGAGGGTGAATATTATTTATGAGGGGATAATGTAACACCCAATATTAAAATATTCAATTCTCATTTAAATAAATACTATATTAAAAACATTATTTCACACACAACACTAAACTAAACGAAAATGTGATATATTTTATTAAGTTAATATTATAAGTATTATGTGAAACCATTATAATGTATTTATTGAATTGGAATGTATAAATGGAAGGTACCAAAATTTAAAAACACTATATAAGAAAAATACTATTCATTATTAAAACTAATTCATTTATAAATTTCAATTAGTATATCTTAATAAATAATAAGATCATTTAATTATTAAAAATGTATTTTCCTAAAAAAATAATTTTTAGGTGCTATGTATTTTGATTTTATAAAACTAAATATACTATGGTTAAATGATAATAATATATATTGTTAATATAAATAACATGTTAATACCAAGTAGTAATTGATATGAAATAAGAATAAGAAAAATTAATATTTAAAAATTTTGTTTTCTATAAAAAATTATCTCTATATATTTTATTTTTCTATTTAAAAGTTAAATTCCAAAATTTTAGAATTTGGATTAGATAAAATTAACTTCATTTTTGGATTTTTCAAAACAAAACTAGATTAAGATTAATTTCTGATATTTGTTTTTAAATAGTTGATTTTTAGGTGAATAGTGAAAAATTAAGTTTAAAATTATACCATATCATTTATGATATTATCATAAACAAAGTTTAAATTTAATACATAAAAAACATTTTTCATAAGAAAAATTGTTTTCAAACGTAAGTAATATTTATTTTAATTAAAACTATTTTTGGTATGTTTGTTTAATCAAGTGTCCCCAAGGTGAAATTAGGTTTTTGATTTCATTGAAATCCTTATAAATCTTATTTGGTCAGTAATAAATAAATTAATCGAATAAAAATCAACAACATTGATTATTTTATCTTAATCATAATTCGTAAGTATAAAAACACATTTTTTTTCTTAAAATGGGTTTTACACGTTATGTGCACTAATGTTAAAATAATTTATATCATTATTAGAAATTTTATTTGATAAAATGGATTTTAGATTTAGAATAATTAGTTCTAAATTATGTAATAAGGCCTATTTTATTTTCAGTCATAAAAAGTAAATTACCTTTGTAAAAATTAGCTACCATATTAAATGAAAAATGGAAATTAAAAAAATATGTAAATGAATTAAAATCTTGTTAAAAAATGTATGAAAATTTATGGCTGATGATTTATGAATCTTAAAACCTCTCTCACTCCATTATTTTCCACTTATTGGATCGATTTGACATTCGAATATAGAATTATCATTTGAAATTGTTATAAAATGCCACTACCTTAACTTATAAATGGATATATCACCACCCCACTTCTCCTCGCATACCATGCCTATATGTGACCAAAGTCAGCCAAAATAACTCCCAAAAAACATATACACATCATATAGGATCGTTTATTCTCAAATACCACCTCTAAAATCCTTAATCAAATTTGAAAATGATCTTTTCACCATAGTAAGTTAAAAATTCCCGATCACTCCATTTTTTCTATCTATTTTTTTAAATCCTACAATTAGAATTTTATAATTCTAATATATTTAAATTAATATTATTATTATACATAATGTTATTATTTTTAAGGAACAATCATTAAATATCATTTTCCCCTTTTCACTTATAAGATTGAAAACGTCACTTGTGTGTAAGTACAAACTACCGCCTTCATGAATGGTGTGTTTTATTTTTAATATTCAACATACATGGATATTCCTAAACTTTTATTTAAAGACCTAATATTATATTTATAACATGAATAATCTTTTTAAATGATAAATAATTTCTTACATTCTTCCTTTTAGATGGAAAATGATTATGTCATCCATATATAAGTGTGGACTACCACTTCGATAAGGTGAAATATTTTATCTTTCATCATCACCCTAATTATATGAGTACAAAAATGTATTTAATGAATAAAAATGTTATCCATAGTATTATTAAGTTTATATAAATGATATATTAAAATTTTACTCATTATTAATATAACAACCCCCACTCGTTAAAAATTACCGAAATAAGCTTTTCAATGATTCCATCTTCACGAATCAACACATAAAATTCATTGAATGAAATTAGGACATAATAAATATTTATAAAACATAAATTGAATTAACTTTAATGATATAGGAATTATGAACTTCTATTGAAGAGAATGAGGATCCACATCAACATTACAAACCCCATTTGAGGTAAACAAAACTACTAATATCCAATGATGAAAATTAACATCCATGAGTTAATAAAAGTATAATAAATGATTTTAACCAAATAATTAAAATGGATATGGATAATAATGTGTTATTTAAACTAGTTATTAAGATATTTATGTTTATTATATAGTATTTTAAATCTCTTTTGTGGATTCTGAGAATTATGGAAAGGGTTTCTACCTCAATTTCCATTCATTAAGGTACGTTTTCAAGTTTAACACATATTTTTATTTTATATGTTTAATTAATACCCCATTTGATTATATTATAATTATTATTTATTTATTCATTGGATTTACAAGTAATTTAATGAATTCCTTAATCTAATTATTTTTAATCTACTTTTATCAAATTTATAAGGGATTTATCATCTTAATTTTTATTATTTGAGACATATGTCATGTCCACCATTTGTTATATTTTTTGTGGTTTATATAATTATATATGTGTTTTTTTATCATACTTTAATGAAATTTAATGATTTTAAAAATATATAGCCAGAAGGTCTGAGAGATAGGCAGAAACCTTCTCCCAAAAAAAATATTATATAAAAAATAAACAGTACAAAACAGCTCAAAAGAGGGGCGCCTTACAAACCCTTGTGTGCATCAAACCATTTCAATCATCCCTAATCAAACTATCACAATAGTTGGGAAGAACTAAAGACCAACTGGAACTAACCTCCATAACAGACCTTTTGGAAAGGGCATCAACGACCTAGTTTGCTTCATGGTAGACATGATAAACATCAAGGAGTAATCTTTGAGAAAGCTTTAGACAAGAGTCCATCCTTCATATTCCCTTGATTCATTTTTACTAAATTCATAAGGGGTTTTCTCATCTCACTTTTCATTCATTGAGAAATATTCCATATTAACTACTTATATAATTTTTTGTGGTGTATAAGCTACCTTATGAATGTTTTATCATAATTTTCATTCAATTCGATTTATTTAAAATCAGTCTCACATTCTATATTTCTTTGGATTTCGATTCAAATGATATTGATGTTAAAAGGGTTCTGCTAACTCAATTTTCATTAATGGAGTGATGATAATTCTTCTTGAACTTTATCATTATAATTTGGGTAAATTATAAATTATTGTTGAACTATATTTTACTTATACTTCCTTTTATATGGATTTTTATTTCAACCTCATGAAATAATTTTTTAAGGATCATTTTATACTGATATCTTTATGTTATGAAAGTACTCTTCACTACTACCTTGTTATTATTCCTTTGACAATGGTAATTTCCATTGCATTGTGAATATTTTTATTTTTGGATATTAACCTAGTTAACCACATAATTCCATTTAAGGGGGAATATTTACAATCCATATACTTAATATTTATATATAGATAGCTATTGACATCCAATATGTTTATTATTCTAATATGGATGTTTATTTAACATTAGGGAATATTGATTATATATTATATTTTTGTTCATCTCCTTACCTTGGGATAGGAATTAATAATATGGTACTCTGGATTTCTTTCGATGGATTATGATCATGTTATTCTATTTAGTGACCGGGGGAAGTATTAGAATATTGTATTTTTATTATTCCAATACAAATGATTATTGATTACCAAGGAAAGTTCATTATGCATTTTATTATTATTTATTTCCTTACCTTGGAATATTATTTTATAATATCATTCACCTTATTAATTTAGGTGGATAATTATCATTTTATTTTGTTTATTTTCTAGGAAAACTATTTATATCTCGTATGTTTATTATTCTAATAATGATTTTTATTTATTACTAATTAAAGTTGATTATGAATTGTATTTTTATTCATTTACTTCATATATTGAATGAACTAGACTTTTTTATGTGATGAGAGGGACCCAAAATAGCACATTGATGCATCATTAGGTATCATGATACAAGCTATCATAGGTATTTGGGTTATTCCTACCTAATTATTTAAGATTGTTTTGGCATGAGGCCTTGACGATATGGTTGTGATGTTTTTTTATGAGTCCTTAATGGTAGGATTTATGTTGATGGGCATTATTATTTCCATAAATATGAAATTTTTAATTATTATCCACATGATATTTATATTTTCATTAATGGATATAGTTTAATATCATGTTAATTCTTATATCGAATTACTTGATTATCATTTATTATTTCCATATTGTTCATGCCTTTTTTATTCTATGATACCTTATAATGTACATTTTTCCTTACTAATAATTAGAGATCACCATTTTAGGTTTTTTCATACCACCAGGTCACACAGAAGTGAACTTTTATTAATTTCTTGGATATACTCAATGAAATAATAAATTTATCATTAAAATATTATATTGTATTTCATGTTTATAAATATAATGTGAGAACCATGTAGGTATATAGTTTCCCAAGACTAATAAATTGCGTGATATTATATGATGTGATGCTTTTATTTTATACCAATATAGGTTAGTGAAAACTGGATCCAAGTTACTAGATTCTGGTAAACTATAGATGCACCAATGGACTATATAATTATGAGTCCTACTCATCACATAACAAGTCCAATGCATCCTTTATATGAAGATAATGGTTAAACCCTATATATCATAATGATCCCTAGGGAAACTTATACACATTAATGGATATATAATCAATAGGTATCCATAAATAAATAAAGGATATACATAATTTTACTATTTCCACATTTAAAGGAAAAATATTGCTATCTAGGTGGATATGCAATAATAAACTAAGAAACTATAGGATATTCAAAATGTAATGGAAATTACCTTTATCAATTTAATGATAACGAAATAATAAAGCAGTGTACTTTAATTGTTAAAGGATATAAAACGATTTTAGTCTATAATAATATATTCACATCCTTTATTAAGGGTTGTAATGTGCTTTTTAATCATCTAAATCATATCCTCTGAGACTATCGAACAAAGTGTGTTGTTAGGCCCATTAATTTTAAAATGAGTGAAGATCAAGTTAAGACTCAACCAAAAACTTTTAGGGTTATTAAACCTAGTTTAATTTTATCACAAACATACATCCACTTTTAGTATCTACATAGGGATGTTATTTCTAAGAAACCACAAACTCTTTACTTTACCAAAATTTAGGATGATTTAGATTTTACCCTTGTGTTTCCACTAATGTTTATATATTATAATGGTTTATAAATGTAGTATAATGAATGGTTATGATGAAATATCATTGATAATGTGATAAATAATTAACAACAATGAAGTATAATAACATCTAATATTAAAATGAAAATAAATTGGAGAGGGTTACACAAATAAAGGATAAGAACGGATTCTGGACACTTATATCAAAATTATAATGGCTTAGGAAAGATATATAATGAGTTTAATAACTAATATATAATTAAAAATATATCTAATGGATGATAATATTAAAAAATTACTCATATGAAAATATTTGAAACAATTATTTTAAATGACACTATAACAAAAGGATTTGAATTAAAAAGAAAAAGAGGGGAACCCTATCCTTGAAAGGTAGCTTCTCAAAGCTTGATAAGAGAATCTTAGAACCTTATAAACTCCTTATAGAGACTCTTGAGAGATATTAATAGATATTATTCATGATAATTAATTTTTTAGTAAAGATTAATGGGTGGATTGGTGGGTATTTATAGTAAATGTGGGATATTGTTTTGTTAAATTCAAATAATGGGTCTTGCACCATAGGTTAATAAAAAAGGAAAACCATTAGAGTTACTATGGTTTTATCCCATGTTAGTTTCCATATAGGTCCTTGTTTTTTGGTTTAAATTGATCAAAAACTGAAATAATTTAAAATATATTGTTCTGGATGTCGATAAGATCATTATTCGTACAAAATTGTTTTTAAAACATTTAAAATATACTTTTGGTTTTGGAAGATTCATTTTAGTTTTGGAAAATTAATTTACTACTTTAAAATACATTATTTAAATTAATGAATTTTTTATTAAATCATTATGTTACTTATTAAACAATTTTTAAGTAATTATGATGTTATAATACTTACTATATATTCATACCGTAGTTTACTTTTTACCCAAAAATTGAATAGTCCAAACTAAAGAATTTTATTAAAGACAACAACAAGAAAAAATTCAAAGGTAATGGATCTTGATGGATCATGGGGTATAAAGTAATGTATCCTAAGATAACCCCACATTATAATATCCACACAATCAGGGGTTGGGTATGGGACCCATTCTAGTAATGGATGTAAACATTCCATCTTGAGTAGCCCTTGATGTGAGAAAATCAGCATCATTATTCCCCTAATTCCATAAGTGAATCAAATACATCTAGTTATTGATGAGGTATTTCATCATTAAATTTGATATGAGAGGTACCATAGGGTGGATATTTTTCTTTATAGATAGTTGAGGATGGCCATAGAGTTTATTTTAATAGTGGTCAACACTATGTTTTTCAAACTACAAATCTCAATCCCATTTATCATGTACACCTCTTTAAGAAGGGATTCACCACTCCCATAGGAAACAATGAATTTAATGAAAATATAGAATCTATGTTATTGAATGATACCCCCCACATGAATTAAAGATTATAAGTACCATCGATGCTAAGTTTGAGGCCACTATTTTGGGGATTCCAGTATATGCACCTGAACTATGAGAACCACCTCTAGGCGAATGATGATATGATCTTTTTGATCATGATATTTCTTAAAGAGGGATAATAATCCAATAATTTTAGAAATTTATCTAGGTATTTCTTGATAATTATAGTCCTAATAACCACCACCATTCTTGAGCCATGGTATCCTTTGAGTCAATCCATATTCATAGTACTCCAAATGCACCATCATCTGAATACAAAAAGGATAGAACTCACCTTTTTTAGTGATTATTCTATTCTATGCCATGGAACCAAATATGGATAATGTTATCACTAGTGATTTCATAAGAATCCACACTAGTAAACTCACCAATAGAATTTCAAACTCAAACAACCCACACTTTTTCAAAGAACAGATGGTCGATCAATTCCTCTCTAAGAATATAGAAATAGGAAAACATAGATGTGATCTTGATAACTTACAATTGGCCTCCTCATCCATGGATAAATAATGTTCTAAATTATCCACAATACAAAATTAAACTTCATGGGAATTTTAATTCACCAGAGTAAATTGATCCAGGTATCTAACTCTTGGGATGTTGGCAAAACACTACGATATTTCACTTTTTTCCAAGTTAGAAATCATCATAAAAATGTTAAAAATATCATATATATCTTGTTTCAAGATAGATTTTATGAATACTGGATGGTTACTATCTTTCCTACAAATTATGTTTTGTATTGGGAACCTTCGGAAGACAACCTTTGGTCCCACCCTATCAAGATCCCAAAATTTAATCTCTCCACATCCAACAATCCAATACACAAGGATATAATGATTGGGGATATGGATTTGGAGCATTTTACATATGCTCTTGACTCCTCCCTTGAAAGAAACTAGGTATTTCCCATATATTATCACTACAACTTGTCCCAAATAGTTTTTCCTTCGATAACCTCCAATTCCTTCTTAGCATGGAAATTGTGTAACATGTCGGAGATGCTCCTTAGGTTATTCCCTCCTTCATCAATCACATAGGCCATCCTAGTCCAAAAATCCAATTGGAAACTACTATATGATGAATAATCACAAATTAACTAATATATGATATTTTTGATGTATCTTATGAAATCATTTGGATCCTAAAAAACTGAAAAGACGTGCATGGGAATTGAATGAAGGAAACAATTGATAAGAGTAAATCTTGCTCTGAATGAGATGAAGATATTTTTTCAGTTATTGATGGGATTAAAAATCCTATCAAACACCCTCTAGAAATAATTGATATAGAGTATACAAAAATATATCGGGGTTTCCAATTATTCCATGGGGAGCCTCATACAATAAATATCTAGACTGGTCATGATGATATTTTCTTGTCTCACCAGACAAAACTTCAAGATTTAAACTATAATTTTCAATTGTCTCATAAAATTATGAAACATTCATCATTGGATAATTTTAAAACTATGATTCCAAATTTAAATTACTTTTTATGAAAATAATTATTTATATATATGTGAAAATTAATTATTAATTAAAAAAATTATGCATTTCAAAATCATGAATCCTGAACCTAAAATTCTTCTTATTTTTATTCTGACTCACACAAGTGTAATTTTATAATTATTAATTGAACTATATATATACTATTAATTATTAATTATATTATTAAAAAAATTACTATAAATTTTTTTCCTAGTTTTGTATGATATTATAATATATTTTTTTATTATAATTAAATAATTAAATTTGAATTGTTTTATAATTCTTGTGAGGAATTATTTATTAACTATAGTAGAATCTCAAGTATTATAAATGTAATGATGTGTGATATCAAGAAAGAGAAGAATATTTCAAACCAGTTTATTTATAAAGGGAAACCTCATAAGAAGAGGAATGTTAGTATGTGGAAAGAACTACCATAAAGAGAAATAATGAAAGTGTATAGTTCCTTTTATGTAATAAATGTAGGAAGAAGTGCCCATGGGATTTCATAAGTTTATTGTATGTATTATTTAAATGGTGTCATAAATTAAATCAAACTCTTGAGTGGAAAATAAAGTGACAAATATTTTATGTACAATGTTTTAGCAACAAGAATATGATACATTACTCTAATCAAGTCACCGAGAACCAAGATAATATTCTCCATAAGAGGCCTTTGGATAAAGAATGATATTTTATAACAAAAACTACTAAAATTGAATCTCAAAATGATGTGATACTTGGTACTTCGACTATATTATCAAAATTAGATAATAATTTATTTTATTATTGATATATGAACTCTTATATATCAATCATGTTTTCAAAAAATATTCAATCTTCCCTTTATACATTAATAAATGATTTTAAATAAACAAATATAGGGGTACTTTGATTATGAAAAGGATATACCATCAAGTTAAAATTAGAATGCATGGGTGTTGTCTAGTTGAATGTAGAATAATAATAACTATGGTGGATATGTTTTGTAATATTAGGTGTGGATTGGATCTCAAATTAAAAAACAAGAATTTATTGTAGACAAAATGAAGTTAGAATTTGTGAGGAAAGTATGCAATTACATCTTTTTCAAGGGGAGATTTAATTAACTTATTATTATCAGTAACCACCCATAGTTATTCATATAAACTAAATCCTTGGGGAAGAAATGAATGAAATTTAATCTATGAAGGGTGTAATGGTTTTTAGAATAGAAGATATACCCATTATATAAGAATATATTGAGGTATTTCTTAATAAATTACATACATTTATTTAGTATTTAAAAGTTAAATTCTCTATTTATCTCACCATGAAGAGAAATCCATATCTAATACACCCTATAGAATTGATCCAATGGAGTTAGTTGATTTCAAGAAGAAATTAAAAGACTTATTTGTTAGAGGTTTCATTCATCTAATTGTTTCCCCCTAGGGAGAAATTATTTTATTTACAATGAATAAAGATGGTGAAATGTGGTTACCCATTAATTAGTGGTGAATATATTGAATTAATATAGAGAATGTGTATCAATTTCCAAGTATTGATAAACTATTTGGCTAGATTCATGGGGATTAATAATCCCTAGAGATTGATATTGGTTCTGGATATCATTAGTTAAAACTTGATAAATAAGATCCCAAAAAATCCTTTCCTATGGAGTATCATCATTATGAGTTAATAGTAAAACATTTTGGGTTAAACATATACCATCTTATTTTTAAAGGTTGGGTTCGAAGCCTCATTTTATTATTAAAACAAATTAAAGACCTCTTTTAACTGGGTAGAGGGAGTCCCATTACATAACCCGAAGGCCCAGTGGGATTGTACCCATTACATAGCTTGTATGCCCATATTTGTTTATGTATTTCATGAATAAATTATTCAAGTATTTTCATTGTAATGAATCACATATTTATGGGTAATTTTTGTAAGATTATATTTGAATTTTTGTTCTCAATAATGGTGATATTTTGATAATTTAGATTCGAATCAGGATTTATAGTATTATAACATGTAAAGTGGAACATTTTAGATGTGTTCTATATACCAAGTGGTGTTGTGGGGGCTTTAGTGAGTGTTAGAACAGGGCCTATGTGTCCTTATTGAGGTATTTTTTGTTACATATATATTCCCATACTGCGATGGGTGAGGTTTATGTTTTGATGAGTGTTTAATCGATGATTCATGCCATATCCTTGGGAAATACAAAATAATGGTAGTAGGTCACATTGTTCCAAGTGGGTTCCCTGGGGTTGTGTATTTTTTATGAGATTTAAAGTGTTATAGTCTAGGGTGTCTATACTCTAAATAAATTTTTTATTTTCATGAAAATTCAACTTTTATGGGTTTTTTGGTAAAGCTACAGACTTCACATAATCTAGATAGTGAAAAAAACAAATCAAACCCCATGTAGCTGACTCAT
The DNA here is from genome assembly GCA_963277665.1 of Viscum album. Taxonomy (NCBI): domain Eukaryota; kingdom Viridiplantae; phylum Streptophyta; class Magnoliopsida; order Santalales; family Viscaceae; genus Viscum; species Viscum album. The sequence continues at coordinate 45,310,265 of OY728130.1, read as the reverse complement.
AACAAGATCAATGAATAAATGTCCTGGTAAGGGTGGCCCAGTACCCCCGAGTGAGGTGCCTGATATTAAAATCAGGGTTTCATTGAATGTGTCCTTCAATATTGATGTCTAAAAATATTTCAAAATATATTAAGGTCATAATTTTAAATATTAATGATCCATAATCTAGAATTGTGACTCCATTTTATGAGTTATTCCACTTATGTATTTCTTCATTGATTTATTTTAGATACCTGTACTTCCCTTTTCTATCCCACTCCTCTGAATTCATGTCATAATCAAGGATTTTTTATTTACTAATTTCTTCGTATGAATCATTTTTTAACTTGATATTATAGTTTATCATCATTCCATTGAATATAATGGAAAGTGAGAATCCCCCTTGTTCTATTATTCCTAGTTGTCTCCCAATTTCCAAAGGATAGATTCCTCATGAAGCACTTTATGAACTCTCAGGTTCACATGGCTAGACTCTGTGTTTTCTCTTAACTCTAGTGTGTGTAAACATAAGGTTCAGAAGAATTAATCACATGGAATAGGTAATTATTCCTTTAATATGACCCTTATGTATCATATGGTGACCCTTAAATATCAATATCACATCATAAAATAGGGAATAATTCCATGTTGGTGACCCTTATGTTTTAGGTTGTATGATTTGTTAACCCTTGTGTATAAAATTATGCCCTGATAGAATGGAATCATATCGTAATGTTAACCCTTGCATATGGGTTCTAAGAACCCTTATATATAACTTTTCAAATTTTTGTGTTGGAATGGTAGGTCACATTGTAACTCCTAGGTTCACACCTTCATGGGAAAATCCATACATTTACCTAGAAAACCTCATGTATACCTTGGTGATTTTTTTTGAGGAAGGATGGTCATTCCATGAACCATAATACATGATATGAAGGATTTACTAAGGGGAGGAATCATAGTGTGAAGTTTGAAGTTTAGGATTTGAGAGGGGATGCCACACTATAAAGGCATGGATCAGGGATATTAGTTCTTTCTGATGAAATGACACCACATCGTGATGAGAAGGGATACATCATTATATAATAGAGCATGTCATAGAAGCACTGTTATTGAAAGATGTTCCTTCTCATAACCACAGGGGTCACTCTATGATGAGTTTCACGAATGGAGGGTCACACCATATGGTACTAGGTTTCATTATAAGGGGTTTTTTAATCTATATCATTTCTGGACGCCCATAGTAAAACTGCAACATCCTATTTTACTTGTTTTTTAATATGAGGGTACACCTATCTTCTCCATGTCATAACCCATTGAATTTAGGGGAAAACCATAAATCCCATATATTATTGGAAACACTATTTTTAGGGTGGATTGGAGACATGGTGCATATGATGTGCGGGGTAAGTCCTTTGCGTCTAGACATAGTGTGACATAAATGGTTTCCCATAGATGATGTGCTTGAGAGCTCTCATAAGAGGGAAATGAGACGAGACCTGGTCATGGGTAATGCAAATTTTCTTGATGATAAAGAACTGGGTTATAATGAGGTACTTAATTTGAGTTATCCTGACTTGGTTCTTTTTTAGTGAGACTGGGTTGTATTATTGTATTTGGTAGAGTATTTGGACCAACATATCTAGTCAGGTTTTTGTAGGGATTATGAGATGTGGGATTACCATGGGGTGACCGATAAATCTTAGTTACAGTGAGTGGAGATTGATATTGGTATGAGGAACCTAGTGGTTTCCTTTATGAGTGATATGAAAGCATTGATAATTTTAGTGTGGAATAACCTATATTATAGATAATAGTATTGAAATATGAGGCTATGGGTCTATACAGGTGCAATTATGTGTTTTGAGGTATGTGGTTAGGTCTCTATTGACTAGTACCTAGGTTGCATGTTTGGTGAGATATAAGGGATTAGTGGAATACTATCTGAGAGATAAATTTATAGGTTTTGTTACCACATTGGATGGGTTCACTCAATCAGGGGTTTACCTAGTGTAATTATGACTAGATGTAGGACCTACCCCATGGGGGATGGTTCAACTTGTGTGAGAGGTTGGCTTTCATGATACCCTCCTCAAATTACATTCTATGATTCCTTTTAGATTTTATCAGACATGGAATCAATGTAGTGATGATGTTGTTTGGATCATACCATGGGACCCACCAAGTAATTGTGTTATTTGGATTGTTAAATAGTTCATCTATAGAAATTCACTAATCATGTCTCTTTTTGTATGTGGTATATATGTGATCACCAGTGGGACCCACTTGGTGAATGTATGACTTGACTCTTTCGATGGGACCCATATAGTGATTTTTTAAATTTTATTATATCATGGGACCTACCTCAATGGGTATAGTCTAACATGTGTGTTAAGATTGGCTATTGAGATACCCTCTTCAGACTGCTTCCTCTGATTTTGAGTTATATGATTAGCCATGGGACCTAAATCATTTTTGTGAGTTTAAACTCTTGTAAAATGATAATATATTTAGATTCCCACATCAGTTATATTTCTATGTTGTTTATATGCATGATTATACTTGGTACCTACACCAAGTGGAATAGTTTATACTATGGGATTGTTTCCCTTTTCAGGATCTACTACCAATAAGATGCAATATCTAAGATGAGAACTATTGGGATGGGGTTGGTATAGAACCAGGGAATCATGGTGTATAGATTACATAACCTAGGTGTTCAAAATCCCCATGTATGGGGGAGGTGGGGGTCATTATCATATGATTGGACTCTCAGTTATTAAGCATGATCGGTTCTGGCACCATTTTGTGTTTCCATAGACACGATTTCCCCCTTTTGAGGTCAACAGACATGGTATGAATCCTTAGAATGAGTATTCCGGTATGGTTCATGATTCATAGAATGTGGTGACAGATTCTCTAGTGTTGGTCAAGTAGGTAGGGTTGAGTGTCTTAGTGTCCTGGTCAGAAAACAATGACCCAACATTCATGCTTTCAGACCATATTTTTTGTTTTATTTATTTTACTCATGAATAAACATGGATATGATAGAATTTATTATGTTCACTTGTTTGTAACATACTAAGATGTATTTCATACACCCTATATATACACCCATGTGTATACCTTATGTATGTTATATAGGTACGAGCATAGGTTGTGTAGTGGATTGATTTGGAGTAGCTTAAAAGGAATTTAGAGATGAAATGAAACCGAAATTCAAGGATAGTAGTGGATCCTCCTTCTATATTTATTCTTAATTTAGTTTTTATATGTGATTGGACCAATGTGAGATGATTTGGGATTTATGACTATGTGATCATATATTCATTTATCAAAACAGATATATGTTTTGGATTTATGCATACACTAATTATTTTTTGTGGATGATTATTGGTTATTTTATTTTTTATTTATGTTTATGATATCTACAACATAGACTCCCAAATATATGATTTAGGCCATCTCCACAATTCGGAAACCTCTAACACATAGATAGGCATGCTTGAGGCCTTATAGTGCTCCAGCTAGGATACCATGGACTAATTTTACTTAGGACATTATAAATTGGTATCAAAGTGTTATTTGATTCATCTTACTACCTAAGATATGGTATATAGGGGATATTAATATGTCAGATCATGTGGTGGACCTAGAAATAGTGAGTTATAAACACAATTGTAATGGTAATTCTAGGTTACCAGGGTTATTGGATTGTTATTATTGGTTTTCACTATAATGGTTGAGATGTTTATTCAATTATGTTTATGGATTTATGTTTTTTATTAATAATAAACACAACATATGTTTTTATTAATGTTAGAAAATTATGATCAAGAGTTTCATGTGGGTCTAAGATAGTTTAACTTGAGGTAATATGCCTTTAAAATATCCACACACTCAAGGGTTAGGGATCTTAAGCTGGAAAAAATCATGAGATGAGATTTTTATGTGTACCGTGACATGATAAAATCATCTTCTTTAATCCCTAGTATTATTTTTAATTTTTTTTATTAAAACATAATGGAAATATTTATTACTAAATTAACAATAATTGGCATGTAGGATTAAAAAAAATACATGTTATTATGTGTAGTTGATTTTTGGATGACAAATTTTCATTTTTTTTGAATTGTCAACATTAACATATATGGTTTTCCATATATAAGTTTTTGGTGGAATTACACTCAATTAAACCATAGTATTTTTTTATGAGTCATTAGGTGGATCCTATAATAGTATGTTCCCTAATGATTAATATACATTACCTAGGTTAAAAAGAAATATAGTGGCCCCTTGAGTTTTTTAGGTTTTAGATTCTTTGATGATGAATAGTGGGTAAGAACTTGTGATAGAATTCTCTATAGGACAACTCGATCATGAGAAAATTTGATGAGGGTTGCCATGGATTTTGGGGAAAGCCTCATCGTGTAAGGGAAGGTTCAAACTTATTATACACGGAACCATTTTAGTTATAGATCAATGGAAAGGGCTATGTATGAGATCACTGATAATTGGTTTGGGTTTTAGAAAAAACTGATTGATCAAGTGACAGTGACAGGATTTTCCCATTATTACCTAACTGTTGGGAGATAGTCCAGGGGACTTTAGTGGGTTAATATTATGACTAAAATTGGAGTCTAATCAAGGATTATGTGTGACTTGTTCTTCAATTATGGTTCATGTATTGATTTAATCGATGGAGCCCTCACAGGAATGGAGGCCCAAGGTTTTAATGAGAATGGAAAGTGTTTCTTATTCAGAAAGAGCTTACATAAAATATAGATAAGATTATTGTGGTACTATTGATCTTATACTATGTCTTGATAGGAATTATTAGGAATGGGATGAGTGTGGCTCAGAAGGAGTGACACACGTTTATTGATGGAACCTAAAAGGTTTTTTTCTTGAGGAGTAATGCAAAGGAATCTATGATGTGGGGAGTGCACCATTAACTATTAGAGGATGTGACTCCCATTAGTGGTGAATTTTAGTGATTTTTTAAAGAAATTTATGGTAATATGGAACAGTTAGTTTTTGGTGTTTCATGTTGTAACACAAGTGTGATCTGGGAGATCATGCTTAGTAATGGATATTAAATTTATAAATTTTCATTGTTTTGGTTTAGTAGGTTGATGATAAAGATATTATTATGGAGGTGAACATAGAATTATCCATGTATATATAACCATCATTTTGGAAATGTCATGGATGTGATAAAATCAATTGGATGATTTTTGGTATGACACCAATGTATTAGTGATCAAGTTGATCTAATTTGATTCGGTTCACTTAATATTACCATATTTAGGATTCCCACACACATTTGGATAGAGCTAGTGTATTAGCATTAGGATCGAGATAAAAAAATTTGTAGTATGGGAGTGATATAGATATGGGGTACAATAGTTATCTTTTTCATAATCCAAACATTTATAAATGATATTCCATTTTATTAAATGACTAAATTTCTTATTAGGAAATGAATTTATAGAAAACATATACAATACATTGGTTATTTTAGACTATTATATGGTCTGTAAAATTTCAAAGACCAAATTCACCATAAACATTGATAATATAGTCATTATATTATGAATATTAATATTATTATATTAAGGGTTATGATAAATTCTATTTTACATAGTCAAAGGAAGTGATGGACTCAATCAGTAGGATTGTACCCTTTGATGTCCATTTAATAAAGGTTCTGAGGGAGATAGAATCCTTGAGATTTATCCTTGAAAATTCCCAATTTGATATTCAACAACTAATGCTCATGTAAAACTATTTTTGGGATAATTTCACACTCATTTGTGGGAGGAACTAAAAGTCGCCTCTAGGAGGATGGAGCCAAATGGATTCTCATTGGTGACTTCAATACAGTGTTGAAGCCTGAGGAAAAAACTGGAACCAACTTCAATAGGACTTCTATTACTGAATTTTCTTGAGTCCATTGATTACTGCAATCTAGATCAAGTTCCCATAGCTTGTTCTAATTTCACATGGTGTAGATACACATGGGAGGGGAAACAAGCTAGGTAACTTGATAGATGCTTAGTATGTATTTATTACCATGCTACAGCTAATGGATTATATGGATTCACACTTCCTACGAATCACTCTGATCATAATGCTATTATTGTTGATGTTAACACCCAGGTTACGAGGTCAGCCTCTATCCCCTTTGGATTCAACAATGGATGGATTGTGTTTCCCGAATGCAGGGAAATTGTCTTAAAGGCATGGGGGTCTAAAGCCATTGGGAGTCCTCTCTAGGGAATTGATGTGAAACTTACACATCTCAAGGGGCTACAGAGGGAATGGAGCAGAAAATCATTTTCAAAAATTAATGAGGATATCAGGAAATCAGAGGAGGAGCTGGCCAGGGTCCAGAACGGTCAGGACCAGCAACCTATCCTATCTAGAGAGGAAATAACAACCCACAATATTCTTTATGATCTATTAATGGTGAAGGAAAGATTGGTAAGAAATCAGTTCAATGTGAAATGGTTACAGGATGGGGATAGAAACTCGAAGTTCTTCAACAGATTGCATAAGGAAAAGAGGGAACGTATAGGGAATAAGGTGATCAGCATTGGTGGGCACATCTACACCGAATAAAGTGGGATTGATGTGTCTATTGTTGATCACATTAAGAGAATAAATTCTAATAATGTGCAGTCTAATATTCAATGCATGATGGACAACATCATCCCTTTTATTGAGGATCATTTGAGTCAGCTTCTAATTGCTCTCCAATGCAAAGAGGAGATAAGATCTGTTCTCTTCTCTCTCAATCTTGAGAGTGCCCTAGGTCCTGATGGGTTCACTAAAAAAATTTAATGTTCTATTGGGACATTTTGCAGAATGTTATTGAACAAGCAATTAAAGATTTCTTTTTTTTCACTAATATATGCCCCGTGGAATGAACTCTTGATTCATTGCTCTCATCCCCAAGAAAGAGAATTCTCTTAACATAAAGGATTTACGGCCCGTTTCTCTTGGGAACAAAATACCCAAACTTATCAGTAAAATTCTGGTGAGCAGGATGAGTGGGCTGGTTGATGACATGATTACCACTAATCAATTTGGATTTTCCCCTGATAGGGTCATCCAAAAGTGTCTCTTTATGGCTATTGAGAGTGTCAATATTATGAGAATAAAGACAAAGGATGGAAATTTTTCCCTGAAAATTGATATTTCCATGGCTTTTGACACTCATAAATGGAGCTTCCTTCTTGATGTCCTTATACAGTATGGCTTCTCAAATGGGTTTGTGAAAATGATATGTATTATACATGGCTCTTCAAGCCTGTCAATCCTTGTTAATGGTGCCCTGAGGGGTTTTTACCCTTGCACTAGGGGGTACGGCCAGGTGACCCACTCTCCGGTATTCTTTTTTACATTATAGAGGATTACCTTAGTATATATATTAATGACCTTGCTCAACTGGGACTCTACAAGAAGACCAGGGCCAACGTGAGTGAACACACCCCATATCACCTATTGTATGAAGATGACATCTTGTTACTTGGTCAAGATTCAAGGGAAACTATTTCCTCTATTAAAGCTATTTTTAGTCATTATAAAGAGGTTTCAGGCCAGGCCATCAGTTGGGACAAGTCTTCCATTGTTTTTGGGAATAGAATTTCAGTTGGTAAAAGGAACAGAATTGTCAGGTATCTTGGGGTGAGGATAAGATCCCTGCCTTTCCAGTACCATGGGATCCCACTATTTTGGGGAAAAGTGAAAAGACAACACTTGGAGGGTATTTATGCTGGTATTGTACATCAGATGGCCAGGTGGAAAGGGAAGGCTATGTCCATGGCTTGGAGGGTATACCTTGTGAACTCAGTGATCATATCAAAGTTTGTCTAGTCCATCTCTCCCTATCGATGGTCGAGAGGACTTCTCAAAGAGCTTCAGGGCATGGTATGGAATTTCATATGGATTGGGTCTCCTCATGAGAGGAAGTTTATTACAGTTCCATGGAAGGATTGCATCAATCCTATGGAGATGGGGGCCTTGGAATCAAAGACCTTCATACCTTTAATGATGGTTTGATTGAGAAATTCTCTTGGAACCTGATTTATCATGAAACTGATGATGATTTCCTTTCGAATAGAATTACAAGGAAGCTTCAAAATGGTTACAAGTATTATCTTTCCTCATTGGTTTGGGCCTCTCTTAGGCAGGCATATGTGAGGATTATACAGGATACCAAATGGTTGGTTTGCAGAGACTCCACACTAGACTGTTGGAACACAAAGTGGCTAACACAACCCCTTTGTGATCTAAATGTGACACCTGAAGCAGCCCCTTTTTCTATCTAGGATTTACTCTCTCAGATGCACTCTCTTATAATTCATATTCAAGTGGAGGATGAATCAATAATTGTGTTTTTATAGATAATGACACATTGATTTAGACCTTTAGTAGAAAACGGAAGTTCAATTTCATGGATTTTAACAGGACTCTATGTGGGGGTCAAGCTTCTCCATCTTCTTGGCTAATGCAATTTAGAGCTCGGTTTATTAGACCTTCCATGTTCTTTCTAATTTGGAGAATCTGGAAGAATCACATTCCCACTAATGATCTTCTCAAGAGGGCCGATATTCATATGGCCTCCATGTGTTCCCTCTAAAAAGATGAATAGGATTCTATACAACACGTTTTCACGGGGTGTAGCCAAGCCAAGCAATTATGGGCTTATATTGGCTATGTGTTGGGGTTGCATTTAATACCTGCGGGACAATTTTGGAGCTGCTGTCCGACCTACTTCATGGCTGTTTCAGTGAGAAGGTTTATAACCTTCTGTTACTGGATATTTCTACTGTTATTGCAGCCATATGGGAAGCTTGGAATGTTGTTTTCCTCAGTGGTGTGCAACCCACGATACAACCAGGAATATTGGCTGTACACAGAGAGGTTTTTGTTGTTTCTCTTGTGCCGGATGGCACCTTCTCTAACACAGTTTCTAACTACGAAATTCTGAGAATGCTTGGTGTTTCGAGTCGGCTATGCAAACCTTGAATGCTGAAATATATTCGATGTATACCATCCATTGTGCCTTGCCTCAAGGTAAATGTTGATGGGGCTGTGATGTGTGCACCAGGTATATCGGGTTGTGGGGGAGTGTTCTGCACCTATCATGGGTTTGTAAAGGGATGCTTCCACCACACCATTGCAACTGGAACTGCCTTTGAAGCTGAACTATGGACAATGATCTATGCTATGAGATACGTTTTCTGACTTAATTGGGAATCTATATGGATTGAGTCTGATTCTTAGAAAGTGGTTCATGCTTTGCGAAGAAAGACACGTCAAGTCCCTCAGTACGTGCTGCCTCAGTTGGTTGACTGCCTCAGCAAGATCGCTCAAATGCGAGTAGATGTCTCGCATGTCTACCGGGAGGCCAATTAGGTGGTAGATGCATTGGAAAAGCAGGCTCTCATTGATCTTGGGGGGATGTGGTCTTTCACAGCTCCTGACTACTGTGCCCCACTGGTGGAGGCAGATTGATGCGGTGTAATGCACACTTGTTTATGTAGCAACCCCTTGTATGTCTGACTCGATTCCAGCTTTTATTTTACTAAATAGGGCTGGATTCCACTGGTTCCTGGCTTTTCTGGTCATAATGACCAAAAAATGATATAATATATGATATAAAAGTTATAAAAAACAAAATATATAATTCCCCTTTTAAATAATGTATTTTTTATATTATTTGATAATTTTTATAAAGGATTAATGAATCCAATAAAACCTATACTATACTTTATGGTTTTAAAATCAATTCTTTATAAACATGACTCACTTCCACATCAGCAAGGGAATTATTTTAATGTGTTCATTTATTATCCTTATAAAATAATGAAAACTAATCCTTTTTGGTATAAACCATGAGATAAATCCATGGGAAGGTTTTAGGTTTTTATTACTTTATCATATAGAGTCTCAAACCTAAGTTTGGAAATTAATAATGAATTATCCCCTATTTCACTATATAAACCCACCCAAGATCCCACTCCTCTTCACTAAAAACTATTGGATCTTGAATTTACTCTATCCTTAACTCACTATATCCCTCCCAAGGTTTCTTAATACTCTAAATAAGATCCTCATAGGCTTATAGAAGCCCCCTCTCAAGGTAATGGGTCCTCTTATTCTCCTCTTTATTCAATCACCTTCTTAAATTATACCTTTTTTGAAATGGTTCACATTGGGATATGTTTTCACACATCTATATTACTATCTTTATGATTTAAAAGTGGTTATATACCACTTAAACTCTCATTTAAACCTTACATGAATCTTTATGTACCCTCATTATGCTGTCGATATCATCCTATGATTTTTCATGCCAACCTATTTTTATAGTGAATACCCATTACCATTTCCACTCAAAGGTATTCACCCAGTTGTTTTTATCCGTAATTTATTGGGGATTTACATGTATGTAACCAAAAATACATAATTTTTGGGTTAAAATTAACAAAATACATCCTTTTTTTGTATGATCTATGTGTCACTCTTTTCATGTGCATGACACAAAAGTGACTGGTGGAACCAGAATTATATAGCCCTCCAATGAATGGGGTAATGTTTCTATCTCATAATCATCAATTTATGGTTCATGGGAGGTTATCCTAAGAATAAAGTGCTATTGTTTATTAGAATTTATCCTCAAATTATATTTATGATTTCTTGTTTTATGTTGTTGTCACATTCCTATGTGACCTTTATGTTATCATGTTATATCATGACTTATTGTTTATGATGATGATTCTCACCCCTCTTATATTACCTTGATATACCTATTATATCCCATGTATTGATTTAAATTATGATATTATTTTTTATTCTCTTACTAATCATTATATCTAACCCATTTCATATGTATGTCCCTGGATTATCCAATGTAGTTTTAGAATAATCAATAAAATCAAAGGTCATGTTATGGAGTTTATGTTCATGTCATTGAAATTTATTACAATTTGTTATATTATGTACCTAATTACCCATATAAACTATGCCACATGATATTTTGGATTTTATTAAGAATGTATTCATGTAATAAATAATGAATTAAATCATATTAAAATATTGGTTTTCATTGTTAGTATCAAAGAAAAGCCTTGTTATTTTGTGGGATTAAGATTAAAAAACTCTTGTGAAAGACTTGGGGATAATACTAAACAAAGGAAACATCACTAGATTTGTGTAAATTATAAATTAAGTATTTTTCATGAAAATACATTCCTATATGGATACCATAAGTGGATGTGGATCTCACCTAAATGTATATAGGGGTAATATCCAAGAAAAGGGTGCATTGAGTTGGACTTGATCATCACTTGGTGCATAACAAAAGGCCTTGTTTCACACCTAGTTTCACACTCCTGGGGTTTATGCTTTGTCTGTAGAGACCCAAAGCCTGACGTACATGTACATTACATTACTTTTGCGGAATACTTAGTACATTACAAAAACACACACACAAGGACCGTAATAGTTTAGTGTCTTTGGAAACTCGGAATATAATCTTCTAATCGTGGTGAAAGATCTTCAATATCTCCCATAAAGATCTTCCTTTTTTTACCTAAAACCTTTCTTTATATCCTGGGGAAAAGAAAACATAAAAGGGTGAGCTCAAATGCTCAGTAAGGGTAAACAAAAGAAATATCAATCACATCATATTCATAAGAACATAACATTTTGGAAATCATAACCTGCAAAAGAGAGCATAATTTCATAACATGGGATAAATCATGGCAGTGAAATGTAATCACAATAATCATAAATTAAAACATGAAACTTTGTGGTATTCACACATAATCATAGAGAATCATTTCTTGTTAGTCAAGACTCATTGCCAAGACTATCTTAGTGGACAAAGTCCCTTTCTGAATCGAGTAACCCTCGTTTCAGTCCTGTTTCACTGAACCGGTATAACCTACCATTCCAGCCATGTCTATCTCATGAGATATAAAATCTTTACCCAATGCATTGGAGGGAGATATAGGTCCCACCCATCTCATAATGATACCATTCTTATGTGTGCCACAAAATCATAAATCATACATCATTGCATAACCCATGTAATAAAAATGGGATTCTTAAACAACATGACATCATAAAACCATTCATATAAGATAAAGGAATTCATAAACATAATTCCATCACAACATAGTCAAATCAATGTAAAAATATGGATAGAAACAGAACCCTTTATTATCTTATATGGAAAATATTTTTGATAAAACACTTGAATTGAATTCTTGAGGAAAATATCCTTTCTTCTTGAAAATCAATTTCTTTTCACAAAACATCATGCAATTTTAAAAGAAAGAGATTTTGTTGAAAATAGTCATGAAATATTTTGGAGGAAGGTTCATGAAAATAAGGCTTTATAAAACCGTAAAAATCCGTTCGTGCCGTATAAGTTAAAAAAACATTCTTCTCATACTTTTGTCGGAAAAGTCAAAAAGTACCTCGTACGAAAACGACAAAAGATTCCTTTCAAATCTTTTACAAAAAACTCATCGAAGGGTAAAATTGGATATAAACTATTGTAGAAGGATGGAAATAATATTAAATATTGAGGGAACATGGATGTGGATGATAAAATACACCCCAGTAATTACCAAAGTAAAAACAATCTCGGATAAAAGTGAGATTGTGATATTTCCCTTACCTTAGGTCCGACTTGCTTTGTAAGTGTCCGAACCTCATGTATAATGATTTAAATCATGTTATTGACTTATTCCAGAATCATATTAATTGTTATTATATCATATATGGTCCACTTATGACTTTATATTACCCGTTCTTTTGTAAATTTATGTTAAAGTAGCGTTTTGGGTAAAATCGTCTCATTTGTCGTTCGTGTTTTTAACTTGTAATTATTCATATGATTACTTAGATCATGATTAATTAATTCCAGAATATAAAACATGATTTATATATATATGTTTAGAATATACATATATAATAAATCAGTAAATGGAAATAAATACACCGTTCATGGAGACGGTAGTCCGTACGTACGCATGAACGCTGTTTTCGTTTCCTTATTGAATTGAATGGAATTAAGTAGATGACATACATATAAATATAAATAATTCCAGTATCATTATTAGGTCATATATTTCATTAGTACTTATTATATATACTTTATAATCATTCATGAATGGTTAATCATTGAGAATGAATCTCATCGCGTCGTGGAGACGGTAGTCCGTACGTACGCACGAGCGATGATATCATTCCCATGGTCGTGGAATTGTGTTGAAGTGTATGTATACTATTTAAGTATCAATATAACTTTATAATAATCATATATAGTTACTCATTACACCTTTATACCCATCCAATTAAGGTGGTGGCGGAAAATAGATTACACTACGGCGTGGAGACGGTATTCCGTACGTACGCACGCGCGGTGATTTCCTTTTTCCGTAGGATGGATAGAAGGTTAATTAGAGTTGTTTCATATTTATAATAACATATCAGTATATAAGAAATACTGATGTTATTACTTTATCATGAAACAACTAAAGAAGAAGAAGTTGAAGAAGAATGAAATTGAAAAAGATCGGTAATGGATATTACCTCTTTTTGACGCGCCTTTTCTTAGCCTCCAATTAAAGAACTAAGGATGGTCTTTTAAGAAGAACAGGACCTCTAGGATGATACTAGGGAAGTGGAGAAGGGATTTTGGTAGGGTTTGGCCGAGCTTGAAGGCTCAAAGTTATGTGAGGAAGAGAGGGAGGAGGTGCCCTTTTATAAGGGAGGAGAGGGGCACCTTAGAAATATCTCAAAATATTATTTTATATTAAAGTCAAAATCGGTTTATAATGGTTCCAAAGGGTCTTATTTCGAATCTAAAGTGGGGATCGGTCAAAATCCTATCAACAAATAGGATTTAGACAAGTTTAGGTTATTATTGTAACCTTATCAATTAGATTTAACTCTAAGTTAAATAATTTAACTTTTACCGTGTCTTTTTGTTTCTTTCACTATATGGTTAATACACTTACTATAACATGCCAAACGAACCCCAAATTGTATATTATTAATACATATATCTTTATCTAAGTCATTTTGCCGAACCTTAGATTTTTAGGAATAAAATAACAATTAATAATATAATATTTTATTTAAAAACTATTTTGTGTCAATTTTGACACTATTTGAGATATGATTTTTGTGAAAGTCATAACAGAATTATATGTTCTAACAAAGTTGATTAAATCAACACTAATATATCATAGTGACCTAGAAAATTAGTGGAATTCATAAAAAGTCTCAAATTACAGTTATTTTGGTGTTTATAACATCAATTATGTCAATATTTCATTAATAAGATAATTACTGCATCATCATTGTGTCATAAATAAATTAAATTAATTAATGTCTAAAAATTACAAATAAAATATAATTATGTAGGAAATCTTTTTATCTTTCTAATGAATATTTATAGTCGAATGTATCTTATGTATAACCCCATATTAAAAATATTTTAGTTATTAAACTTTGATTTTAACTATTTTAACTATTCATTAAATAAAATAATATTAAATGTCATAATCTAATCCAAGTGGACCTAAATGGTCATATTATATTCATAAGGTTTTTTTTGGTCGAATTACACTTATCCAATAGAATTAGGACATGTGTTAGGGTAATAGTAATATCATATTTACCCTTAGTTACCCTATTTACTATTAACCGTGGTAAAAAATAGTAAAAAGTTACTATTCACCAAAAATTATTTTCATCTCATTGAACCAAATTTTAGTCCTTGATATTAACCGTGTCTGTCGGATTTTCGAAATTCCATTCACAGAAGCGGTAAAATTAAGTTTTATGAAAAATTCAGTTTTTAACCTACCACTTAGTGGTTTCACTATTCATCAAAAATTGAAAGTTTTCAGAAAAATACCAAAATTTCACCCTAGGCTAATTTCGATATTCCGAATCCAAAAATGAAGTCCATTTTGAAAAATAAAATTTATAAAATTTTAAAAAGTTGTTTTTACTATTCATAACGGCTAGTTTTATTTTAATAGCATATCGTTGTTTAGTGAAACTCGGTATTGCACACGACACACGCTATCGTGGAAGGTCGCGATTGCGTGTAATTCAAGCCAGGTCAGATATGTGTGTTGTGAAAGCTCCTTTTGGTGTAGCGTATAACACAAGACATTAATGAAATTAAAAAGAATATTTTTAATAAAATCTCAGGGTGTTACATTCTACCCCCCTTAAAATGAATTTCGTCCTCGAAATTCGTCGGTGTTATAAATGGTTTACTATTAGAAAGTTTCTTTAATCGAAACCCACATCGTAAAAAGGAATACCAAAACCAATCTTTAAAAACAAAAGTATGAAACGTAACAGTTACCCAAATAAACTAATCACTGGGTTTCCACATAGGTGAAAATATGGATATGGAAGAGAAATCTAACCATCATGTTCTGATGGAGAGTGGTAGAGAACATGGCTATGGAAAAGCTAGCAATCAAAAATCCATAAATTTGTGATGATCTAAGGTACCATCTGATTAATCAGATATAAGAGCACTAGGACAACATTTTTGGTTTTCAAGATCATTTCCCTAAAGTTAAAAATTTGAATTAGAATAAATACTTACTTTATTTTGGTACAATCTCACTGTTGTTCGTGCCTTGAACAATTTCCACTTCATCTCTTAAATAAATGAAGTTGAATTTGTTATTCATGAAGTGTTAACAGATCATGTGAAAAAATGACGGGTCATTCCATCTGTCTCAAACAAAAGGTTAGCATAAGTCATTCTATAGTGAGATTAATCATATATGGTTCCTAAAATGGACTTATACTTCATATATCATACTGCTTAATATAATAAAACTAGTTTCTACTAAACAGGGACTTCCTGTAGGCCAGTGGTAGGTGATAAAGGCCAGTCGCACTTCGGTTGTGGGTTCGATTCCCACAGCCATGTCCGACGCCATGGGCTGTCGCCCGTCCTGCAGGTTGTCCTTTTTCTAAAACTATATTACTATAACATCCCATCAATAATATCGAAAAAAAATTTATCCTTAAACAATACTAACTTATGTCCAACATAATCCATTCCAATCTTTAGGATTATCCATAATACTGCAGTCCACTCTCATAACATAGTGAAAACGATTACCAGAGATTTAACACCATCATCGATCTCCATATATCATAAGGTATGTTTTGTTGGACACATTCCAAACATTCAAAGTCCTTAATCGCGTATTCTCTTGAATACCTTAGTGAAAACATGAATGCAGTTAAAAGTTAACACTTTTCACATACCAAAATCCTCAAAATTCAATATAATCAAACCATGATATCACTTAGTCCTTATATCAATCATGAGCTCATGAATACAATGAAACATCTCATTATCTTCTTATTCCTTCATTATGAACATATCATCTACTTTCCGAAAATATCTGAATAACCTTTCACGGTTAATGGTACCATTAATCATACACTTTCGAAACATAAGGAAAGACAACAGTGTAACAATCCTTATATGTCTCTTTATTCCATAGTACCATGAGATTACTTATACAACATTACACTTGATAAACATGTAATCATTCCACTACTTTCTTAAACCATTGACCGAGCTTCAAAAATTCTTTCATCTCACATATCATTTGTAGTCTCTTCATCATCATCAACATAAATACTACCCATACGACCATACTGATTCTCTTCATGAGACTTTCCCTTAGGGCATTTGTTTGCATAATGCCTGTACATTCCACATTTAAAACATTTAACCATTATTGATGTCGTAGCAATACCATTATCCTCATCCTTGGTGTTAACTGAACCTTTTCCTTTGCACTTACTGGATTTGTGTCCTTCTTTTCCACACCCAAAGCATCATCCAGTTCCTTTGAAACATTCTCCTTGATGCCTCTTCCCACATGATTTACATTGGGGAAATTGAACTTTCTTTCCTCTATGATCATCATGAAACTCCATCTTTCTCTTATTAGCCGAGTCATGAAACTTACCAAATTTTACTTTATTGATCATATTATGAGATTGCTGATTCGGCATAATAATGATGTTTGGACTTCCAAATCCCATTTCATTTGGTTGCTCATGAAGAATATCATTCCATTGTCCATCATATCCTCCATTATCGTGAATCATCTTGTTTCCAGCCATTTTCTAAAACCCAAAAAGAATAGTGTGAGAGGCAAAAATCATAATAAAGGGGGAGTAACATCAATATCTAACATATTTGGTTTAATCTAATATCGTTACCATAGTTCTAGGACTATATCCTATACGTATACTTATCCTTAGGGACATCCCTAGACATACCTTAGAAATATCTCTAGGGATCTCACTAACATTTTCGCGTCCTAGTTTCCAAAGGTTGAATAAACCTTTCCTCTGATACCAACTGTAGAGACCCAAAGCCTGACGTACATGTACATTACATTACTTTTGCGGAATACTTAGTACATTACAAAAACACACACACAAGGACCGTAATAGTTTAGTGTCTTTGGAAACTCGGAATATAATCTTCTAATCTTGGTGAAAGATCCTCAATATCTCCCATAAAGATCTTCCTTTTTTTTACCTAAAACCTTTCTTTATATCCTGGGGAAAAGAAAACAAAAAAGGGTGAGCTCAAATTCTCAGTAAGGGTAAACAAAAGAAATATCAATCACATCATATTCATAAGAACATAACATTTTGGAAATCATAACCTACAAAAGAGAGCATAATTTCATAACATGGGATAAATCATGGCAGTGAAATGTAATCACAATAATCATAACTTAAAACATGAAACTTTGTGGCATTCACACATAATCATAGAGAATCATTTCTTGTTAGTCAAGACTCATTGCCAAGACTATCTTAGTGGACAAAGTCCCTTTCTGAATCGAGTAACCCTCGTTTCAGTCCTGTTTCACTGAACCGGTATAACCTACCATTCCAGCCATGTCTATCTCATGAGATATAAAATCTTTACCCAATGCATTGGAGAGAGATATAGGTCCCACCCATCTCATAATGATACCATTCTTATGTGTGCCACAAAATCATAAATCATACATCATTGCATAACCCATGTAATGAAAATGGGATTCTTAAACAACATGACACCATAAAACCATTCATATAAGATAAAGGAATTCATAAACATAATTCCATCACAACATAGTCAAATCAATGTAAAAATATGGATAGAAACAGAACCCTTTATTATCTTAGATTGAAAATATTTTTGATAAAACACTTGAATTGAATTCTTTAGGAAAATATCCTTTCTTCTTCAAAATCAATTTCTTTTCACAAAACATCATGCAATTTTAAAAGAAAGAGATTTTGTTGAAAATAGTCATGAAATATTTTGGAGGAAGGTTCATGAAAATAAGGCTTTATAAAACCGTAAAAATCCGTTCGTGCCATATAAGTTAAAAAAACATTCTTCTCATACTTTTGTCGGAAAAGTCAAAAAGTACCTCGTACGAAAACGACAATAGATTCCTTTCAAATCTTTTACAAAAAACTCATCGAAGGGTAAAATTGGATATAAACTATTGTATAAGGATGGAAATAATATTAAATATTGAGGGAACATGGATGTGGATGATAAAATACACCCCAGTAATTACCAAAGTAAAAACAATCTCGGATAAAAGTGAGATTGTGATATTTCCCTTACCTTAGGTCCGACTTGCTTTGTAAGTGTCCGAACCTCCTGTATAATGATTTAAATCATGTTATTTACTTATTCCAGAATCATATTAATTGTTATTATATCATATATGGTCCACTTATGACTTTATATTACCCGTTCTTTTGTAAATTTATGTTAAAGTAGCGTTTTGGGTAAAATCGTCTCATTTGTCGTTCATGTTTTTAACTTGTAATTATTCATATGATTACTTAGATCATGATTAATTAATTCCAGAATATAAAACATGATTTATATATATATTTTTAGAATATACATATATAATAAATCAGTAAATGGAAAGAAATACACCGTTCATGGAGACGGTAGTCCGTACGTACGCATGAACGCTGTTTTCGTTTCCTTATTGAATTGAATGGAATTAAGTAGATGACATACATATAAATATAAATAATTCCAGTATCATTATTAGGTAATATATTTAATTAGTACTTATTATATATACTTTATAATCATTCATGAATGATTAATCATTGAGAATGAATCTCATCGCGTCGTGGAGACGGTAGTCCGTACGTACGCACGAGCGATGAAATCATTCCCATGGTCGTGGAATTGTGTTGAAGTGTATGTATACTATTTAAGTATCAATATCACTTTATAATAATCATATATAGTTACTCATTACACCTTTATACCCATCCAATTAAGGTGGTGGCGGAAAATAGATTACACTACGGCGTGGAGACGGTATTCCGTACGTACGCACGCGCGGTGATTTCCTTTTTCCGTAGGATGTATAGAAGGTTAATTAGAGTTGTTTCATATTTATAATAACATATCAGTATATAATAAATACTGATGTTATTACTTTATCATGAAACAACTAAAGAAGAAGAAGTTGAAGAAGAATGAAATTGAAAAAGATCGGTAATGGATATTACCTCTTTTTGACGCGCCTTTTCTTAGCCTCCACTTAAAGAACTAAGGATGGTCTTTGAAGAAAACCAGGACCTCTAGGATGATACTAGGGAAGTGGAGAAGGTATTTTGGCAGGGTTTGGCCGAGCTTGAAGGCTCAAAGTTGTGTGAGGAAGAGAGGGAGGAGGTGCCCTTTTATAAGGGAGGAGAGGGGCACCTTAGGAATATCTCAAAATATTATTTTATATTAAAGTCAAAATCGGTTTATAATGGTTCCAAAGGGTCTTATTTCTAAGATAAAGTGGGGATGGGTCGAAATCCTATCAACCAATAGGATTTAGACAAGTTTAGGTTATTATTGTAACCTTATCAATTAGATTTAACTCTAAGTTAAATAATTTAACTTTTACCGTGTCTTTTTGTTTTCTTTCACTATATGGTTAATACACTTACTATAACATGCCAAACGAACCCCAAATTGTATATTATTAATACATATATCCTTATCTAAGTCAATTGGCCGAACCTTAGATTTTTAGGAATAAAATAACAATTAATAATATAATATTTTATTTAAAAACTATTTTGTGTCAATTTTGACACTATTTGAGATATGATTTTTTTGAAAGTCATAACAGAATTATATGTTCGAACAAAGTTGATTAAATCAACACTAATATATCATAGTAACCTATAAAATTACTGGAATTCATAAAAAGTCTCAAATTACATTTATTTTGATGTTTATAAGATCAATTATGTCAATATTTCATTAATAAGATAATTACTGCATCATCATTGTGTCATAAATAAATTAAATTAATTAATGTCTAAAAATTACAAATAAAATATCATTATGTAGGAAATCTTTTTATCTTTCTAATGAATATTTATAGTCGAATGTATCTTATGTATAACCCCGTATTAAAAATGTTTTAGTTATTAAACTTTGATTTTAACTATTTTAACTATTCATTAAATAAAATAATATTAAATGTCATAATCTAATCCAAGTGGACCTAAATGATCATATTATATTCATAAGGTTGTTTTTGGTCGAATTACACTTATCCAATAGAATTAGGACATGTGTTAGGGTAATAGTAATATCATATTTACCCTTAGTTACCCTATTTACTATTAACCGTGGTAAAAAATAGTAAAACGTTACTATTCACCAAAAATTATTTTCATCTCATTGAACCACATTTTAGTCCTTGATATTAACCGTGTCTGTCGGATTTTCGAAATTCCATTCACAGAAGCGGTAAAATTAAGTTTTATGCAAAATTCAGTTTTTAACCTACCACTTAGTGGTTTCACTATTCATCAAAAATTGAAAGTTTTCAGAAAAATACCAAAATTTCACCCTAGGCTAATTTCGATATTCCGAATCCAAAAATGAAGTCCATTTTGAAAAATAAAATTTATAAAATTTTAAAAAGTTGTTTTTACTATTCATAACGGCTAGTTTTATTTTAATAGCATATCGTTGTTTAGTGAAACTCGGTATTGCATACGACACACGCTATCGTGGAAGGTCGCGATTGCGTGTAATTCAAGCCAGGTCAGAGATGTGTGTTGTGAAAGCTCCTTTTGGTGTAGCGTATAACACAAGACATTAATGAAATTAAAAAGAATATTTTTCATAAAATCTCATGGTGTTACATTCTACCCCCCTTAAAATGAATTTCGTCCTCGAAATTCGTCGGGGTTATAATGGTTTACTATTCGAAAGTTTCTTTAATCGAAACCCACATCGTAAAAAGAAATACCAAAACCAATCTTTAAAAACAAAAGTATGAAACGTAACAGTTACCCAAATAAACTAATCACTGGGTTTCCACATAGGTGAAAATATGGATATGGAAGAGAAATCTAACCATCATGTTCTGATGGAGAGTGGTAGAGAACATGGCTATGGAAAAGCTAGCAATCACAAATCCATAAATTTGTGACGATCTAAGGTACCATCTGATTAATCAGATATAAGAGCACTAGGACAACATTTTTGGTTTTCAAGATCATTTCCCTAAAGTTAAAATTTTGAATTAGAATAAATACTTACTTTATTTTGGTACAATCTCACTGTTGTTCGTGCCTTGAACAATTTCCACTTCATCTCTTAAATAAATGAATTTGAATTTGTTATTCATGAAGTGTTAACAGATCATGTGAAAAAATGACGGGTCATTCCATCTGTCTCAAACAAAAGGTTAGCATAAGTCATTCTATAGTGAGATTAATCATATATGGTTCCTAAAATGGACTTATACTTCATATATCATACTGCTTAATATAATAAAACTAGTTTCTACTAAACAGGGACTTCCTGTAGGCCAGTGGTAGGTGATAAAGGCCAGTCGCACTTCGGTTGTGGGTTCGATTCCCACAGCCATGTCCGACGCCATGGGCTGTCGCCCGTCCTGCAGGTTGTCCTTTTTCTAAAACTATATTACTATAACATCCCATCAATAATATCGGAAAAAAAATTTATCCTTAAACAATACTCACTTATGTCCAACATAATCCATTCCAATCTTTAGGCTTATCCATAATACTGCAGTCCACTCTCATAACATAGTGAAAACGATTACCAGAGATTTAACACCATCGTCGATCTCCATATATCATAAGGTATGTTTTGTTGGACACATTCCAAACATTCAAAGTCCTTAATCGCGTATTCTCTTGAATACCTTAGTGAAAACATGAATGCAGTTAAAAGTTAACACTTTTCACATACCAAAATCCTCAAAATTCAATATAATCAAACCATGATATCACTTAGTCCTTATATCAATCATGAGCTCATGAATACAATCAAACATCTCATTATCTTCTTATTCCTTCATTATGAACATATCATCTACTTTCCGAAAATATCTGAATAACCTTTCACGGTTAATGGTACCATTAATCATACACTTTCGAAACATAAGGAAAGACAACAGTGTAACAATCCTTAGATGTCTCTTTATTCCATAGTACCATGAGATTACTTATACAACATTACACTTGATAAACATGTAATCATTCCACTACTTTCTTAAACCATTGACCGAGCTTCAAAAATTCTTTCATCTCAAATATCATTTGTAGTCTCTTCATCATCATCAACATAAATACTACCCATACGACCATACTGATTCTCTTCATGAGACTTCCCCTTAGGGCATTTGTTTGCATAATGCCCGTACATTCCACATTTAAAACATTTCACCATTATTGATGTCGTAGCAATACCATTATCCTCATCCTTGGTGTTAACTGAACCTTTTCCTTTCCACTTACTGGATTTGTGTCCTTCTTTTCCACACCCAAAGCATCATCTAGTTCCTTTGAAACATTCTCCTTGATGCCTCTTCCCACATGATTTACATTGGGGAAATTGAACTTTCTTTCCTCTATGATCATCATGAAACTCCATCTTTATCTTATTAGCCGAGTCAGGAAACTTACCAAATTTTACTTTATTGATCATATTATGAGATTGCTGATTCGGCATAATAATGATGTTTGGACTTACAAATCCAATTTCATTTGGTTTCTCATGAAGAATATCATTCAATTGTCCATCATATCCTCCATTATCGTGAATCATCTTGTTTCCAGCCATTTTCTAAAACCCAAAAAGAATAGTGTGAGAGGCAAAAATCATAATAAAGGGGGAGTAACATCAATATCTAACATATTTGGTTTAATCTAATATTGTTACCATAGTTCTAGGACTATATCCTATACGTATACTTATCCTTAGGGACATCCCTAGACATACCTTAGAAATATCTCTAGGGATCTCACTAACATTTTCGCGTCCTAGTTTCCAAAGGTTGAATAAACCTTTCCTCTGATACCAACTGTAGAGACCCAAAGCCAGACGTACATGTACATTACATTACTTTTGCGGAATACTTAGTACATTACAAAAACACACACACAAGGACCGTAATAGTTTAGTGTCTTTGGAAACTCGGAATATAATCTTCTAATCGTGGTGAAAGATCTTCAATATCTCCCATAAAGATCTTCCTTTTTTTTACCTAAAACCTTTCTTTATATCCTGGGGAAAAGAAAACAAAAAAGGGTGAGATCAAATGCTCAGTAAGGGTAAACAAAAGAAATATCAATCACATCATATTCATAAGAACATAAAATTTTGGAAATCATAACCTGCAAAAGAGAGCATAATTTCATAAAATGGGATAAATCATGGCAGTGAAATGTAATCACAATAATCATAACTTAAAACATGAAACTTTGTGGCATTCACACATAATCATAGAGAATCATTTTTTGTTAGTCAAGACTCATTGCCAAGACTATCTTAGTGGACAAAGTCCCTTTCTGAATCGAGTAACCCTCGTTTCAGTCATGTTTCACTGAACCGGTATAACCTACCATTCCAGCCATGTCTATCTCATGAGATATAAAATCTTTACCAACTGCATTGGAGGGAGATATAGGTCCCACCCATCTCATAATGATACCATTCTTATGTGTGCCACAAAATCATAAATCATACATCATTGCATAACCCATGTAATGAAAATGGGATTCTTAAACAACATGACATCATAAAACCATTCATATAAGATAAAGGAATTCATAAACATAATTCCATCACAACATAGTCAAATCAATGTAAAAATATGGATAGAAACAGAACCCTTTATTATCTTAGATGGAAAATATTTTTGATAAAACACTTGAATTGAATTCTTTAGAAAAATATCCTTTCTTCTTCAAAATCAATTTCTTTTCACAAAACATCATGCAATT
This sequence comes from Viscum album, assembly GCA_963277665.1. Taxonomy (NCBI): domain Eukaryota; kingdom Viridiplantae; phylum Streptophyta; class Magnoliopsida; order Santalales; family Viscaceae; genus Viscum; species Viscum album. The sequence continues at coordinate 45,285,881 of OY728130.1, read as the reverse complement.
TTAAAAGAAAGAGATTTTGTTGAAAATAGTCATGAAATATTTTGGAGGAAGGTTCATGAAAATAAGGCTTTATAAAACCGTAAAAATCCGTTCGTTCCGTATAAGTTAAAAAAAACATTCTTCTCATACTTTTGTCGGAAAAGTCAAAAAGTACCTCGTACGAAAACGAAAAAAGATTCCTTTCAAATATTTTACAAAAAACTCACCGAAGGGTACAATTGGATATAAACTATTGTAGAAGGATGGAAATAATATTAAATATTGAGGGAACATGGATGTGGATGATAAAATACACCCTAGTAATTACCAAAGTAAAAACAATCTCGGATAAAAGTGAGATTGTGATATTTCCCTTACCTTAGGTCCGACTTGCTTTGTAAGTGTCCGAACCTCCTGTATAATGATTTAAATCATGTTATTGACTTATTCCAGAATCATATTAATTGTTATTATATCATATATGGTCCACTTATGACTTTATATTACCTGTTCTTTTGTAAATTTATGTTAAAGTAGCGTTTTGGGTAAAATCGTCTCATTTTTCGTTCGTGTTTTTAACTTGTAATTATTCATATGATTACTTAGATCATGATTAATTAATTCCAGAATATAAAACATGATTTATATATAGATTTTTATAATATACATATATAATAAATCAGTAAATGGAAAGAAATACACCGTTCATGGAGACGGTAGTCCGTACGTACGCATGAACGCTGTTTTCGTTTCCTTATTGAATTGAATGGAATTAAGTAGATGACATACATATAAATATAAATAATTCCAGTATCATTATTAGGTCATATATTTAATTAGTACTTATTATATATACTTTATAATCATTCATGAATGATTAATCATTGAGAATGAATCTCATCGCGTCGTGGAGACGGTAGTCCGTACGTACGCACGAGCGATGATATCATTCCCATGGTCGTGGAATTGTGTTGAAGTGTATGTATACTATTTCAGTATCAATATCACTTTATAATAATCATATATAGTTACTCATTACACCTTTATACCCATCCAATTAAGGTGGTGGCGGAAAATAGATTACACTACGGCGTGGAGACAGTATTCCGTACGTACGCACGCGCGGTGATTTCCTTTTTCCGTAGGATGGATAGAAGGTTAATTAGAGTTGTTTCATATTTATAATAACATATCAGTATATAATAAATACTGATGTTATTACTTTATCATGAAACAACTAAAGAAGAAGAAGTTGAAGAAGAATGAAATTGAAAAAGATCGGTAATGGACATTACCTCTTTTTGACGCGCCTTTTCTTAGCCTCCACTTAAAGAACTAAGGATGGTCTTTGAAGAAGACCAGGACCTCTAGGATGATACTAGGGAAGTGGATAAGAGATTTTGGCAGGGTTTGGCTGAGCTTGAAGGCTCAAAGTTGTGTGAGGAAGAGAGGGAGGAGGTGCCCTTTTATAAGGGAGGAGAGGGGCACCTTAGGAATATCTCAAAATATTATTTTATATTAAAGTCAAAATCGGTTTATAATGGTTCCAAAGGGTCTTATTTCTAAGATAAAGTGGGGATGGGTCGAAATCCTTTCAACCAATAGGATTTAGACAAGTTTAGGTTATTATTGTAACCTTATCAATTAGATTTAACTCTAAGTTAAATAATTTAACTTTTACCGTGTCTTTTTGTTTTCTTTCACTATATGGTTAATACACTTACTATAACATGCCAAACGAACCCCAAATTGTATATTATTAATAAATATATCCTTATCTAAGTCATTTGGCCGAACCTTAGATTTTTAGGAATAAAATAACAATTAATAATATAATATTTTATTTAAAAACTATTTTGTTTCAATTTTGACACTATTTGAGATATGATTTTTGTGAAAATCATAATAGAATTATATGTTCGAAAACAGTTGATTAAATCAACACTAATATATCATAGTAACCTAGAAAATTAGTGTAATTCATAAAAAGTCTAAAATTACATTTATTTTGGTGTTTATAACATCAATTATGTCAATATTTCATTAATAAGATAATTACTGCATCATCATTGTGTCATAAATAAATTAAATTAATTAATTTCTAAAAATTACAAATAAAATATCATTATGTAGGAAATCTGTTTATCTTTCTAATGAATATTTATAGTCTAATTTATCTTATGTATAACCCCATATTAAAAATGTTTTAGTTATTAAACTTTGATTTTAACTATTTTAACTATTCATTAAATAAAATAATATTAAATGTCATAATCTAATCCAAGTGGACCTAAATGGCCATATTATATTCATAAGGTTGTTTTTGGTCGAATTACACTTATCCAATAGAATTAGGACATGTGTTAGGGTAATAGTAATATCATATTTACCCTTAGTTACCCTATTTACTATTAACCGTGGTAAAAAATAGTAAAAAGTTACTATTCACCAAAAATTATTTTCATCTCATTGAACCACATTTTAGTCCTTGATATTAACCGTGTCTGTCGGATTTTCGAAATTTCATTCACAGAAGCGGTAAAATTAAGTTTTATGCAAAATTCAGTTTTTAACCTACCACTTAGTGGTTTCACTATTCATCAAAAATTGAAAGTTTTCATAAAAATACCAAAATTTCACCCTAGGCTAATTTCGATATTCCGAATCCAAAAATGAAGTCCATTTTGAAAAATAAAATTTATAAAATTTTAAAAAGTTGTTTTTACTATTCATAACGGCTAGTTTTATTTTAATAGCATATCGTTGTTTAGTGAAACTCGGTATTGCATACGACACACGCTATCGTGGAAGGTCGCGATTGCGTGTAATTCAAGCTAGGTCAGAGATGTGTGTTGTGAAAGCTCCTTTTTGTGTAGTGTATAACACAAGACATTAATGAAATTAAAAAGAATATTTTTCATAAAATCTCAGGGTGTTACATTCTACCCCCCTTAAAATGAATTTCGTCCTCGAAATTCGTCGGGGTTATAAATGGTTTACTATTCGAAAGATTCTGTAATCGAAACCCACATCGTAAAAAGGAATACCAAAACCAATCTTTAAAAACAAAAGTATGAAACGTAACAGTTACCCAAATAAACTAATCACTGGGTTTCCACATAGGTGAAAATATGGATATGGAAGAGAAATATAACCATCATGTTCTAATGGAGAGTGGTAGAGAACATGGATATGGAAAAGCTAGCAATCACAAACCCATAAATTTGTGACGATCTAAGGTACCATCTGATTAATCAGATATAAGAGCACTAGGACAACATTTTTGGTTTTCAAGATCATTTCCCTAAAGTTAAAAATTTGAATTAGAATAAATACTTACTTTATTTTGGTACAATCTCACTGTTGTTCATGCCTTGAACAATTTCCACTTCATCTCTTAAATAAATGAAGTTGAATTTGTTATTCGTGAAGTGTTAACAGATCATGTGAAAAAATGACGGGTCATTCCATCTGTCTCAAACAAAAGGTTAGCATAAGTCATTCTATAGTGACATTAATCATATATGGTTCCTAAAATGGACTTATACTTCATATATCATACTGCTTAATATAATAAAACTAGTTTCTACTAAACAGGGACTTCCTGTAGGCCAGTGGTAGGTGATAAAGGCCAGTCGCACTTCGGTTGTGGGTTCGATTCCCACAGCCATGTCCGACGCCATGGGCTGTCGCCCGTCCTGCAGGTTGTCCTTTTTCTAAAACTATATTACTATAACATCCCATCAATAATATCTAAAAAACTTTTATCCTTAAAAAATACTAACTTATGTCCAACATAATCCATTCCAATCTTTAGGCTTATCCATAATACTGCAGTCCACTCTCATAACATAGTGAAAACGATTACCAGAGGTTTAACACCATCGTCGATCTCCATATATCATAAGGTATGTTTTGTTGGACACATTCCAAACATTCAAAGTCCTTAATCGCGTATTCTCTTGAATACCTTAGTGAAAACATGAATGCAGTTAAAAGTTAACACTTTTCACATACCAAAATCCTCAAAATTCAATATAATCAAACCATGATATCACTTAGTCCTTATATCAATCATGAGCTCATGAATACAATCAAACATCTCATTATCTTCTTATTCCTTCATTATGAACATATCATCTACTTTCCGAAAATATCTGAATAACCTTTCATGGTTAATGGTACCATTAATCATACACTTTCGAAACATAAGGAAAGACAACAGTGTAACAATCCTTAGATGTCTCTTTATTCCATAGTACCATGAGATTACTTATACAACATTACACTTGATAAACATGTAATCATTCCACTACTTTCTTAAACCATTGACCGAGCTTCAAAAATTCTTTCATCTCACATATCATTTGTAGTCTCTTCATCATCATCAACATAAATACTACCAATATGACCATACTGATTCTCTTCATGAGACTTTCCCTTAGGGCATTGGTTTGCATAATGCCCGTACATTCCACATTTAAAACATTTAACCATTATTGATGTCGTAACAATACCATTATCCTCATCCTTGGTGTTAACTGAACCTTTTCCTTTGCACTTACTGGCTTTGTGTCCTTCTTTTCCACACCCAAAGCATCATCCAGTTCCTTTGAAACATTCTCCTTGATGCCTCTTCCCACATGATTTACATTGGGGAAATTGAACTTTCTTTCCTCTATGATCATCATGAAACTCCATCATTCTCTTATTAGCCGAGTCAGGAAACTTACCAAATTTTACTTTATTGATCATATTATGAGATTGCTGATTCGGCATAATAAAGATGTTTGGACTTCCAAATCCCATTTCATTTGGTTGCTCATGAAGAATATCATTCCATTGTCCATCATATCCTCCATTATCGTGAATCATCTTGTTTCCAGCCATTTTCTAAAACCCAGAAAGAATAGTGTGAGAGGCAAAAATCATAATAAAGGGGGAGTAACATCAATATCTAACATATTTGGTTTAATCTAATATCGTTACCATAGTTCTAGGACTATATCCTATACGTATACTTATCCTTAGGGACATCCCTAGACATACCTTAGAAATATCTCTAGGGATCTCACTAACGTTTTCGCGTCCTAGTTTCCAAAGGTTGACTAAACCTTTCCTCTGATACCAACTGTAGAGACCCAAAGCCTGACGTACATGTACATTACATTACTTTTGCAGAATACTTAGTACATTACAAAAACACACACACAAGGACCGTAATAGTTTAGTGTCTTTGGAAACTCGGAATATAATCTTCTAATCGTGGTGAAAGATCTTCAATATCTCCCATAAAGATCTTCCTTTTTTTTACCTAAAACCTTTCTTTATATCCTGGGGAAAGGAAAACAAAAAAGTGTGAGCTCAAATGCTCAGTAAGGGTAAACAAAAGAAATATCAATCACATCATATTCATAAGAACATAACATTTTGGAAATCATAACCTGCAAAAGAGAGCATAATTTCATAACATGGGATAAATCATGGCAGTGAAATGTAATCACAATAATCATAACTTAAAACATGAAACTTTGTGGCATTCACACATAATCATAGAGAATCATTTCTTGTTAGTCAAGACTCATTGCCAAGACTATCTTAGTGGACAAAGTCCCTTTCTGAATCGAGTAACCCTCGTTTCAGTCCTGTTTCACTGAACCGGTATAACCTACCATTCCAGCCATGTCTATCTCATGAGATATAAAATCTTTACCAAATTCATTGGAGGGAGATATAGGTCCCACCCATCTCATAATGATACCATTCTTATGTGTGCCACAAAATCATAAATCATACATCATTGCATAACCCATTAATAAAAATGGGATTCTTAAACAACATGACATCATAAAACCATTAATATAAGATAAAGGAATTCATAAACATAATTCCATCACAACATAGTCAAATCAATGTAAAAATATGGATAGAAACAGAACCCTTTATTATCTTAGAATGAAAATATTTTTGATAAAACACTTGAATTGAATTCTTTAGGAAAATATCCTTTCTTCTTCAAAATCAATTTCTTTTCACAAAACATCATGAAATTTTAAAAGATAGAGATTTTGTTGAAAATAGTCATGAAATATTTTGGAGGAAGGTTCATGAAAATAAGGCTTTATAAAACCGTAAAAATCCGTTCGTGCCGTATAAGTTAAAAAAACATTCTTCTCATACTTTTGTCAGAAAAGTCAAAAAGTACCTCGTACGAAAACGACAAAAGATTCCTTTCAAATCTTTTACAAAAAACTCACCGAAGGGTACAATTGGATATGAAATATTGTAGAAGGATGGAAATAATATTAAATATTGAGGTAACATGGATGTGGATGATAAAATACACCCCAGTAATTACCAAAGTAAAAACAATCTCGGATAAAAGTGAGATTGTGATATTTCCCTTACCTTAGGTCCGACTTGCTTTGTAAGTGTCCGAACCTCCTGTATAATGATTTAAATCATGTTATTGAATTATTCCAGAATCATATTAATTGTTATTATATCATATATGGTCCACTTATGACTTTATATTACCTGTTCTTTTGTAAATTTATGTTAAAGTAGCGTTTTGGGTAAAATCGTCTCATTTGTCGTTCGTGTTTTTAACTTGTAATTATTCATATGATTACTTAGATAATGATTAATTAATTCCAGAATATAAAACATGATTTATATATATATTTTTAGAATATACATATATAATAAATCAGTAAATGGAAAGAAATACACCGTTCATGGAGACGGTAGTCCGTACGTACGCATGAACGCTGTTTTTGTTTCCTTATTGAATTGAATGGAATTAAGTAGATGACATACATATAAATATAAATAATTCCAGTATCATTATTAGGTCATATATTTAATTATTACTTATTATATATACTTTATAATCATTCATGAATGATTAATCATTGAGAATGAATCTCATCGCGTCGTGGAGACGGTAGTCCGTACGTACGCACGAGCGATGATATCATTCCCATGGTCGTGGAATTGTGTTGAAGTGTACGTATACTATTTCAGTATCAATATCACTTTATAATAATCATATATAGTTACTCATTACACCTTTATACCCATCCAATTAAGGTGGTGGCGGAAAATAGATTACACTACGGCGTGGAGACGGTATTCCGTACGTACGCACGCGCGGTGATTTCCTTTTTCCGTAGGATGGATAGAAGGTTAATTAGAGTTGTTTCATATTTATAATAACATATCAGTATATAATAAATACTGATGTTATTACTTTATCCTGAAACAACTAAATAAGAAGAAGTTGAAGAAGAATGAAATTGAAAAAGATCGGTAATGGATATTACCTCTTTTTGACGCGCCTTTTCTTAGCCTCCACTTAAAGAACTAAGGATGGTCTTTGAAGAAGACCAGGACCTCTAGGATGATACTAGGGAAGTGGAGAAGGGATTTTGGCAGGGTTTGGCCGAGCTTGAAGGCTCAAAGTTGTGTGAGGAAGAGAGGGAGGAGGTGCCCTTTTATAAAGGAGGAGAGGGGCACCTTAGGAATATCTCAAAATATTATTTTATATTAAAGTCAAAATCGGTTTATAATGGTTCCAAAGGGTCTTATTTTGAAGCTAAAGTGGGGATGGGTCGAAATCCTATCAACCAATAGGATTTAGACAAGTTTAGGTTATTATTGTAACCTTATCAATTAGATTTAACTCTAAGTTAAATAATTTAACTTTTACCGTGTCTTTTTGTTTTATTTCACTATATGGTTAATACACATACTATAACATGCCAAACGAACCCCAAATTGTATATTATTAATAAATATATCCTTATCTAAGTCATTTGGCCGACGCTTAGATTTTTAGGAATAAAATAACAATTAATAATATAATATTTTATTTAAAAACTATTTTGTGTCAATTTTGACACTATTTGAGATATGATTTTTGTGAAAATCATAACAGAATTATATGTTCGAAAAAAGTTGATTAAATCAACACTAATGTATCATAGTGACCTAGAAAATTAGTGGAATTCATAAAAAGTCTCAAATTACATTTATTTTGGTGTTTATAACATCAATTATGTCAATATTTCATTAATAAGATAATTACTGCATCATCATTGTGTCATAAATAAATTAAATTAATTAATGTCTAAAAATTATAAATAAAATATCATTATGTAGGAAATCTTTTTATATTTCTAATTAATATTTATAGTCGAATTTATCTTATGTATAACCCCATATTAAAAATGTTTTAGTTATTAAACTTTGATTTTAACTATTTTAACTATTCATTAAATAAAATAATATTAAATGTCATAATCTAATACAAGTGGACCAAAATGGTCATATTATATTAATATGGTTGTTTTTGGTCGAATTACACTTATCCAATAGAATTAGGACATGTGTTAGGGTAATAGTAATATCATATTTACCCTTAGTTACCCTATTTACTATTAACCGTGGTAAAAAATAGTAAAAAGTTACTGTTCACCAAAAATTATTTTCATCTCATTGAACCACATTTTAGTCCTTGATATTAACCGTGTCTGTCGGATTTTCGAAATTTCATTCACAGAAGTGGTAAAATTAAGTTTTATGCAAAATTCAGTTTTTAACCTACCACTTAGTGGTTTCACTATTCATCAAAAATTGAAAGTTTTCAGAAAAATACCAAAATTTCACCCTAGGATAATTTCGATATTCCGAATCCAAAAATGAAGTCCATTTTGAAAAATAAAATTTATAAAATTTTAAAAAGTTGTTTTTACTATTCATAACGGCTAGTTTTATTTTAATAGCATATCGTTGTTTAGTGAAACTCGGTATTGCATACGACACACGCTATCGTGGAAGGTCGCGATTGCATGTAATTCAAGCCAGGCCAGAGATGTGTGTTGTGAAAGCTCCTTTTGGTGTAGTGTATAACACAAGACATTAATGAAATTAAAAAGAATATTTTTCATAAAATCACAGGGTGTTACATTCTACCCCCCTTAAAATGAATTTCGTCCTCGAAATTCGTCGGGGTTATAAATGGTTTACTATTCGAAAGATTCTGTAATCGAAACCCACATCGTAAAAAGGAATACCAAAACCAATCTTTAAAAACAAAATTATGAAACGTAATAGTTACCCAAATAAACTAATCAATGGGTTTCCACATAGGTGAAAATATGGATATGGAAGAGAAATCTAACCATCATGTTCTGATGGAGAGTGGTAGAGAACATGGCTATGGAAAAGCTAGCAATCACAAATCCATAAATTTGTGACGATCTAAGGTACCATCTGATTAATCAGATATAAGAGCACTAGGACAACATTTTTGGTTTTCAAGATCATTTCCCTAAAGTTAAAAATTTGAATTAGAATAAATACTTACTTTATTTTGGTACAATCTCACTGTTGTTCATGCCTTGAACAATTTCCACTTCATCTCTTAAATAAATGAAGTTGAATTTGTTATTCGTGAAGTGTTAACAGATCATGTGAAAAAATGACGGGTCATTCCATCTGTCTCAAACAAAAGGTTAGCATAAGTCATTCTATAGTGAGATTAATCATATATGGTTCCTAAAATGGACTTATACTTCATCTATCATACTGCTTAATATAATAAAACTAGTTTCTACTAAACAGGGACTTCCTGTAGGCCAGTGGTAGGTGATAAAGGCCAGTCGCACTTCGGTTGTGGGTTCGATTCCCACAGCCATGTCTAACGCCATGGGCTGTCGCCCGTCCTGCAGGTTGTCCTTTTTCTAAAACTATATTACTATAACATCCCACCAATAATATCTAAAAAACTTTTATCCTTAAAAAATACTAACTTATGTCCAACATAATCCATTCCAATCTTTAGGCTTATCCATAATACTACAGTCCACTCTCATAATATAGTGAAAACGATTACCAGAGGTTTAACACCATCGTCGATCTCCATATATCATAAGGTATGTTTTTTTTGACACATTCCAAACATTCAAAGTCCTTAATCGCGTATTCTCTTGAATACCTTAGTGAAAACATGAATGCAGTTAAAAGTTAACACTTTTCACATACCAAAATCCTCAAAATTCAATATAATCAAACCATGATATCACTTAGTCCTTATATCAATCATGAGCTCATGAATACAATCAAACATCTCATTATCTTCTTATTCCTTCATTATGAACATATCATCTACTTTCCGAAAATATCTGAATAACCTTTCATGGTTAATGGTACCATTAATCATACACTTTCGAAACATAAGGAAAGACAACAGTGTAACAATCCTTAGATGTCTCTTTATTCCATAGTACCATGAGATTACTTATACAACATTACACTTGATAAACATGTAATCATTCCACTAATTTCTTAAACCATTGACCGAGCTTCAAAAATTCTTTCATCTCACATATCATTTGTAGTCTCTTCATCATCATCAACATAAATACTACCCATATGACCATACTGATTCTCTTCATGAGACTTTCCCTTAGGGCATTGGTTTGCATAATGCCCGTACATTCCACATTTAAAACATTTAACCATTATTGATGTCGTAGCAATACCATTATCCTCATCCTTGGTGTTAACTGAACCTTTTCCTTTGCACTTACTGGCTTTGTGTCCTTCTTTTCCACACCCAAAGCATCTTCCAGTTCCTTTGAAACATTCTCCTTGATGCCTCTTCCCACATGATTTACATTGGGGAAATTGAACTTTCTTTCCTCTATGATCATCATGAAACTCCATCTTTCTCTTATTAGCCGAGTCAGGAAACTTACCAAATTTTACTTTATTGATCATATTATGAGATTGCTGATTCGGCATAATAATGATGTTTGGACTTCCAAATCCCATTTCATTTGGTTGCTCATGAAGAATATCATTCCATTGTCCATCATATCCTCCATTATCGTGAATCATCTTGTTTCCAGCCATTTTCTAAAACCCAAAAAGAATAGTGTGAGAGGCAAAAATCATAATAAAGGGGGAGTAACATCAATATCTAACATATTTGGTTTAATCTAATATCGTTACCATAGTTCTAGGACTATATCCTATACGTATACTTATCCTTAGGGACATCCCTAGACATACCTTAGAAATATCTCTAGAGATCTCACTAACGTTTTCGCGTCCTAGTTTCCAAAGGTTGACTAAACCTTTCCTCTGATACCAACTGTAGAGACCCAAAGCCTGACGTACATGTACATTACATTACTTTTGCGGAATACTTAGTACATTACAAAAACACACACACAAGGACCGTAATAGTTTAGTGTCTTTGGAAACTCGGAATATAATCTTCTAATCGTGGTGAAAGATCTTCAATATCTCCCATAAAGATCTTCCTTTTTTTACCTAAAACCTTTATTTATATCCTGGGGAAAAGAAAAAAAAAAGGGTGAGATCAAATGCTCAGTAAGGGTAAACAAAAGAAATATCAATCACATCATATTCATAAGAACATAACATTTTGGAAATCATAACCTGCAAAAGAGAGCATAATTTCATAACATGGGATAAATCATGGCAGTGAAATGTAATCACAATAATCATAACTTAAAACATGAAACTTTGTGTCATTCACACATAATTATAGAGAATCATTTCTTGTTATTCAAGACTCATTTCCAAGACTATCTTAGTGGACAAAGTCCCTTTCTGAATCGAGTAACCCTCGTTTCAGTCCTGTTTCACTGAACTGATATAACCTACCATTCCATCCATGTCTATCTCATGAGATATAAAATCTTTACCCAATGCATTGGAGGGAGATATAGGTCCCACCCATCTCATAATGATACCATTCTTATATGTTCCACAAAATCATAAATCATACATCATTGCATAACCCATGTAATAAAAATGGGATTCTTAAACAACATGACATCATAAAACCATTCATATAAGATAAAGGAATTCATAAACATAATTCCATCACAACATATTCAAATAAATGTAAAAATATGTATAGAAACAGAACCCTTTATTATCTTAGATGGAAAATATTTTTGATAAAACACTTGAATTGAATTCTTGAGGAAAATATCCTTTCTTCTTCAAAATCAATTTCTTTTCACAAAACATCATGCAATTTTAAAAGAAAGAGATTTTGTTGAAAATAGTCATGAAATATTTTGGAGGAAGGTTCATGAAAATAAGGCTTTATAAAACCGTAAAAATCCGTTCGTGCCGTATAAGTTAAAAAAACATTCTTCTCATACTTTTGTCGGAAAAGTCAAAAAGTACCTCGTACGAAAACGACAAAAGATTCCTTTCAAATATTTTACAAAAAACTCACTGAAGGGTAGAATTGGATATAAACTATTGTAGAAGGGTGGAAATAATATTAAATATTGAGGGAACATGGATGTGGATGATAAAATACCCCCCCAGTAATTACCAAAGTAAAAACAATCTCGGATAAAAGTGAGATTGTGATATTTCCCTTACTTTTGGTCCGACTTGCTTTGTAAGTGTCCGAACCTCCTGTATAATGATTTAAATCCTGTTATTGACTTATTCCAGAATCATATTAATTGTTATTATATCATATATGGTCCACTTATGACTTTATATTACCCGTTCTTTTGTAATTTTATGTTAAAGTAGCGTTTTGGGTAAAATCGTCTCATTTGTCATTCGTGTTTTTAACTTTTAATTATTCATATGATTACTTAGATCATGATTAATTAATTCCAGAATATAAAACATGATTTATATATTTATGTTTAGAATATACATATATAATAAATCAGTAAATGGAAAGAAATACACCGTTCATGGAGACGGTAGTCTGTACGTACGCATGAACGCTGTTTTCGTTTCCTTATTGAATTGAATGGAATTAAGTAGATGACATACATATAAATATAAATAATTCCAGTATCATTATTAGGTCATATATTTAATTAGTACTTATTATATATACTTTATAATCATTCATGAATGGTTAATCATTGAGAATGAATCTCATCATGTCGTGGAGACGGTAGTCCGTACGTACGCACGAGCGATGATATCATTCCCATGGTCGTGGAATTGTGTTGAAGTGTATGTATACTATTTCAATATCAATATCGCTTTATAATAATCATATATATTTACTCATTACACCTTTATACCCATCCAATTAAGGTGGTGGCGGAAAATAGATTACACTACGGCGTGGAGACGGTATTCCGTACGTACGCACGTGCGGTGATTTCCTTTTTCCGTAGGATGGATAAAAGGTTAATTAGAGTTGTTTCATATTTATAATAACATATCCGTATATAAGAAATACTGATGTTATTACTTTATCATGAAACAACTAAAGAAGAAGAAGTTTAAGAAGAATGAAATTGAAAAAGATCGGTAATGGATATTACCTCTTTTTGACGCGCCTTTTCTTAGCCTCCACTTAAAGAACTAAGGATGGTCTTTGAAGAAGACCAGGACCTCTAGGATGATACTAGGGAAGTGGAGAAGGGATTTTGGCAGGGTTTGGCCGAGCTTGAAGGCTCAAAGTTGTGTGAGGAAGAGAGGGAGGAGGTGCCCTTTTATAAGGGAGGAGAGGGGCACCTTCGGAATATCTCAAAATATTATTTTATATTAAAGTCAAAATCGGTTTATAATGGTTCCAAAGGGTCTTATTTAGAAGCTAAAGTGGGGATGGGTCGAAATCCTATCAACCAATAGGATTTAGACAAGTTTAGGTTATTATTGTAACCTTATCAATTAGATTTAACTCTAAGTTAAATAATTTAACTTTTACCGTGTCTTTTTGTTTTCTTTCACTATGTGGTTAATACACTTACTATAACATGCCAAACGAACCCCAAATTGTATATTATTAATACATATATCCTTATCTAAGTCATTTGGCCGAACTTTAGATTTTTAGGAATAAAATAACAATTAATAATATAATATTTTATTTAAAAACTATTTTGTGTCAATTTTGACACTATTTGAGATATGATTTTTGTTAAAGTCATAACAGAATTATATGTTCGAAAACAGTTGATTAAATCAACACTAAGATATCATAGTAACCTAGAAAATTAGTGGAATTCATAAAAAGTCTCAAATTACATTTATTTTGGTGTTTATAACATCAATTATGTCAATATTTCATTAATAAGATAATTACTGCATCATCATTGTGTCATAAATAAATTAAATTAATTAATGTCTAAAATTTACAAATAAAATATCATTATGTAGGAAATCTTTTTATCTTTCTAATGAATATTTATAGTCGAATTTATCTTATGTATAACCCCATATTAAAAATGTTTTAGTTATTAAACTTTGATTTTAACTATTTTAACTATTCATTAAATAAAATAATATTAAATGTCATAATCTAATCCAAGTGGACCTAAATGGTCATATTATATTCATAAGGTTGTTTTTGGTCGAATTACACTTATCCAATAGAATTAGGACATGTGTAAGGGTAATAGTAATATCATATTTACCCTTAGTTACCCTATTTACTATTAACCGTGGTAAAAAATAGTAAAAAGTTACTATTCACCAAAAATTATTTTCATCTCATTGAACCACATTTTAGTCCTTGATATTAACTGTGTCTGTCGGATTTTCGAAATTCCATTCACATAAGCGGTAAAATTAAGTTTTATGCAAAATTCAGTTTTTAACCTACCACTTAGTGGTTTCACTATTCATCAAAAAATTAAAATTTTTCAGAAAAATACCAAAATTTCACCCTAGGCTAATTTCGATATTCCGAATCCAAAAATGAAGTCCATTTTGAAAAATAAAATTTATAAAATTTTAAAAAGTTGTTTTTACTATTCATAACGGCTAGTTTTATTTTAATAGCATATCGTTGTTTAGTGAAACTCGGTATTGCATACGACACACGCTATCGTGGAAGGTCGCGATTGCGTGTAATTCAAGCCAGGTCAGAGATGTGTGTTGTGAAAGATTCTTTTGGTGTAGCGTATAACACAAGACATTAATGAAATTAAAAAGAATATTTTTCATAAAATCTCAGGGTGTTACATTGTCAAATTCACGATCTCTATAGGAACCATTCTTGATGGTAAAAAATTACTCATAAAATTTTATGTTAGTAAATAGATCAAGGAAAACATAGATTGAAACCTAGAAATTCATAGGTTAGTGAATATATTTAATTTATTAGATATCCATTTAATGTTCATGTTTTCCTATTAATTTATTTAATTGTTTAAAAATACTTATCCCTAGTTTTATTTTTATTATTCAATGGATAGAAATAGGAAAAACCATGTTAACAAACCAAGTGAAGGGAAATGTGATGACTACCCAAACAATATGCCCAACCTAATGGGAGAAGAAATCACAAAATTCATAACAATAATTTCCCAATTGACTAATGTTTTAAATATAAACCTATGTCAAGAGGAACATCCAAAACCCCTAAGAAAGAACAAGTTTCAATTGAGACCTTTAAGAAACAAAGCCTCTAAATTTTAGTGGATCTTCTATTGAAAAGACCTGTTTCATCCTTCAATGCTTTGAGAAAGACAAGATCATACTGGATATTTATTGTATGTAGATACATGTTAAAAAATGATTGCTTTTTAAAAAAAATATGAATCCCAAATAGGAGATTAAAGTGACGATGTTGAAGGAATTTTGGAAAATGTTTTGTTTGAAAATTATTTTCTATATACTCTCTGACTTAAAATGGAGAGGGATTTCCTTAGTCTTAAGAAAAACAATGAGGAATGCATCAGGGAATATGAGTCAAACTTCAAAATACATTCACGATACACCTTCAACTTTTCAATTACCTCTAAAAGTAAATTTTTCCACTTATTTGGAGGGATAAGGTTGAATATATAGAAATCATAGGATATTTTAGATTTTGAAAGCTATGTTTAAATTTTTTAATGTGCCCCTAATATAGAAATGGAGATCAATGAATCTAAAGGTGATCATGAGGATAAAAGGTGGAAAATAGAATTCAATTATAGTAGTATTATTGATAAATCAAACTTTGGAATGAAATTCCAATATCCCACTTTTCAAAATTTTAGGAAGAAACATTATGGGAATTTCTTTAAAGGGAAAAGGAATTTATTTAGGTGTGTATATAAAGGGAACCTAGCTAGTGATAAATATTGTCAAAAAACCACCAATGTGATGGAAGAATGGAATTCTCATGTCAACCCTCAACAAACCATCCATCATTCCTACTTCAATTAATAGGGACACTATGTGAATCAATTACCCAAGAAAATGATTTTTGATGATAATGAAAGACAACAACATCCAAGGCCTAGAGAGGAGGAGAGAGAATATTCCATCATAGATACTAAGGTGGATCTCAAAAACAAAGTTTTCATGGGTACTCAAGTTATTCATTAAAGGATAGATAATATACTATTTGATCCTGGTTCTATGTATTGATTGATATCATGAAAGTTTAGTTGAAATTATGAAACACCACATAAAAACATGGAAGTTGAGTTATTAGTGAAGATGATAAATAAATCAATTTTTAATCCCAATTATATAACCCATACCCTATATAAATTTTTTGTATGGATTTACTAGAAAACAATGTGATACTCACCTTATCATAATTCAATTCTATTCTAGACATTGATTAACTTTTCTTATATGGATCCAACATAAATTAATGATAGGAATAAACCACCCTTTGTATCACAAATCGCCCTTTGATTCTATACAAGTGAAAGAAGGATGATGAATCTTATTTATTACCAACATCTCAATCATGGATATTATTTTCCTGCAAGTAAGTGTATCTAACTCAATTGATTGAGACTAAATAAAATATCATCCTTAATGAAATTCCCATTATAATGAATTTATCTCATCTGTTTATAAATTAATTACCTAGAATTACTTATAGTCATGAGGTTGAGTTCTTAATTGATCTTATAACAAAATATTGGACAATATCTAGGAGTCTATAAGGAATGGTCATTGTTGAAATTAAGGAGTTAAAAAATAATTATAGGAGAATCTTGATAAACATTTTTTATTCCCAAGTTCTTCATCTTTGGGTACACCAACCCTCTTCCTCACAAATAACTATGGGTTAATACAACTCTGAATTGATTATTATGATCTCAAAAAAATCATGATAAATAAAAAGTATCAACTTCCATGGATTGATGACTTATCAATCAGCTACTTGAAGCCAAATATTTCTCTAAGGTGGATCTTCAGATGTAATATTATCAAGTAAAGGTAACGAAGGGGGATATCTCCAAGACATATTTTTGTGAATGGTATGGTCACTATGAGTTTAAATTGATTCCATCTCGAGCCACTAAAGATCTAACAATATTAATGGAATTAATTATTAGAATCTTTAAGGATTAAATTTATTTTTTTTGAAATATTTATAGACGATATTCTTATCTACTCCAAAAGTAAGAAGGAACATGGGGAGAATTTAAATAATATACAGAATAAATCATAGAAGGAAAATTTAAATGGGAATTACATTAAATGTGAGTTTTGGTTGGGGAAAATAACTCCATTGGGGTATGTTGTCACCTAAAAAGGGAAATTTGTGGATTAATCCAAAAATAGAGGCAATTGAGGGATAGAGTAAACCAATATCTATGAGGAAAATATGTTGTTTCCTTGGATTAACTGGGTACTACCGTCGATTCATGAGAAATTTCTCACGATTTTCATTCCCACAAACCAATATTTTTTCAGAAGGGATTCATGTTTTTCTAGACTAATTAATGAAAAGAATGATTTAAAGAGCTGATAAAGAGGCTAGTCATATCAATTTTGTAAACATTACCCACCAGTGGGGAAGTTTTTCTGATCTATAGTGATGTACCCAAAAATATCATGGGTTTTATACTCATAAAAGGTGAAAATGTGATAACCTATGCTTCATTAGAATTAAATTTCATGGAGAAATACTACCCAATGCATGATATAGAATTATAAGTGGTGATATTCAATTTTAATATTTGGATACATTATCTATATTGGGAAAAGTGTGACATATATACAGATCATAAAATCATCAAGTATATATTCACTAAAAATGAGCTTAATATGTGTCAAAAAATCTGGTTAAAGTAGAACAAGGATTATGATTGTTCAATCCATTACTATCCTAGGAAGTAAAACAAGGTGGTTGAAAATTTGGGTGAAAAGGATCATGTAACCCAATCCACGATGAGGATTGAAAATGATCTAGTTTGTTAGGAAATTCTAAGTATGGATATGGGAATAATAAAATGATATTCTTCCTACCTTTCTAAAATAATCTCTAAACCATCTATTATTAATAGGATCAATGTGGTCCATAAATATGATGAGTTTCTATAGAATAAGGTAGTGAATATTCTATAGATGAACTTCACTAAAGGTGAAGTTATAAGGTTTGGAACCTTGATATGTGTCCCATGAAAACCAAAACTAAAGAGGTAAATTCAAGATGATTAACATATATCATCTTTCTCTATTCATTCTGGAATCACTAAGATTTATTGAGATTTGATCTAAAACTTCTGGTGGGATAACATGATGAGGGATATTGTGGAGTTTTCATCTTGATGATAGGTAGCTAATAAGTTAAAGAAGAATGATATAATTCTAAGGTTATGATAAAATAATTTCCTATAATAATATGAAAATGGTAAAACATAACCATATATTTCATCATAGGACTCCATAGGACACCTGAAGGAAAAAAATCCATCTGGATAGCAGTCGATTACCTTATAAATTCTGTACAATTAATTGATATCAATGAATATTTATCTCTTGACCAAATTTCAAAGAAATATATAAGGGAAGTGGTAATAATTCATGTTGTTCCACTCTCTATTGTATCTGATTGTGGTTTGATGTTTACCTTGAGGTTTTAGATAATCCTTAAGAAATTATTGGATACAAAACTAAGCATTAACCCTACTTATCACCCTCAAATGAATGTTCAGTCTAAAAGGAAAATTCAAACTCTGGAGGATGTGATGATATCTTGTTTATTTGATTTTTAAGAAGTTTGGAATCTTCACATTCCCCAAGTAGAGTTCTCATATAAAAAAATTTCTATTCTAGAATTCATTTGGAACCTTTTGATTCTACATTTGGAAGAGGTGTTGCACTCTAATTTTCTGGGATGAAGTCAAAGTGATAAATTTTAAGGGACTATATCTTTTCCAAGAAATGAAATAGAAGGTTGAAATCATTCATCATCATATGAAATTTTCACAATGTTGACTTCAAATATATGTAGACAATCATTGATGGAACCTAGAGTTTTAGGTCAAAGATAATTTTTTTTCGTATATCTCCATGGAATAAATTCATGGGGTTTGGACCGTATGGAAATTATAGTCCTAGATACATCATCCTCTTTGATATCCTTGATCACATCGAAGTGGTGTCCTATCGACTAGAACTCTTAACTTACCTATCTCATGTACATGATGTGTTTCATACATCCATATTAATGAAGTACATAATAAACCCCACACATGTAATGAATCCATAAATTGTACCATTAGAGAATTATATTTCATAAAGGAAATTTTTTTGAAGTTATTATATCATAGAGAGAATGTTATATGAAACAGGACAACTCACTTGGTCAAAGTGTTGTGGCATAACCACAAGTTTGAGTAACTAAAATGGGATCCAAAATAGGTGATGAAAAAGAAGTACCCTCATCTATTTTATTGAGTAAAATGAAACGTTTTAGGGCTAGATTCATGAAGGGGGGTTAATGTAATGACCCAAAAAATTATAAATGAAATCCCATTTTTCAAAATGGTTAAATAATTTATTAATTAATGAAGTTATAGAACATACATATAGTACATTTGTTATTTTTAACCATTATATGGGTTTTCAAATTTAAAACCCCATTAATAATCATAAACATTGACAATATAGATATTTTACCATGAAAATTAATATTAGTAGATTAAGGGTTTTGAAAAATTCCATTTGACACAAATAAAGGATGTGATGACCTCAACCTATAGGATCATTCCCTATAAAGCCTCTTTATCAGAACTTCCAAGGGAGATATAATAACTGGGTTTTTCCCTTGACCAAGGAAAAGACTATATTCAACAATTGAACCTGAATTGAAACCATTTATGAGAGAATTTCATGCTCAATAAGAACATGTCCCAATACTTTTTCACCGAGCCACCCCATGAAAATCTCACCATCACACACCTTACCCTTAGGGAATTCACTAGGGTAATAAAGGACTATGTATCATGAAATTGATAGTATGATTTTTATATTTTCTCATTAATAAATTAATTATTATATATATCCCTTTTAATATTACTTTTTTAATTATAAAATTTTGAATTTGATGAAAATTATAATATAATATGGTGAAACAAAAAATTATTTTTTGTGAAATATATAGTTTCAATCAAGACACACTTTTTGTTAAATTTAATAATTTTCCAAAGAAATGAAATTTTAATAAAATATTATTATTAAATAATATTTAATAAATATAAATGATAATATAATTCTATGAAGTCAAATATAACAGTTATAAGAGTCAGAAAACAACTATTTTCAAAAAATAGTATTTTTCACTAAATAGGAAGTTTTATTTAAAAGTGTAAATTCTCATATTTATAGAATTTTTTTGATAATAGTTTTTTAAAATCATCATGAAAAACATATCCAATGGTTTGTTTTTCATAATTTTATGATACAGTAATATTTTCAAGAAAAAATTAAATACCATTTGTATTATGACATCACAATGACGCAAAAGTGTTGTAATATATTCCATACAAGTTATAAAAAACCAAATATATATTTACTATTAAAAATAATGTTTTGAAGTTATTTTATTAATTTCATAAAGCCATGATGAATCCTACAATACTAATATTATATTTTATGGTTTTAAAATCAATTCTTTATAAACATGACTCACCTGTACATCACCAAGGGAATTATTTTAATGTGTTCAGTTTTCAGAATTATAATATAAAGAAATAAAATCCCCTTTGTTCAAAAAAATTGTAAAAAACAATGGAACAATTTTTTTATTACTTTATCTTATAAAGTTTAAAACGTATTCTTGGAAATTAATACAGAATTCTCCTCTATTTTACTATATAAACCCACTCAACCTCCCATTTTTTGTTCTTTAAAAACTCTTGGATCATGAATTTACTCTTACATTACCTCACTATATTCCTCTAAAGGTTCAACATATCTCTTAATATTCCCCTCTAAATATTTTAGAAGTGCTCTCTCAAGGTAAGGGATCCTCTCTTTCTCTTCATTCAACCAACTTCTTCAAATTATGCTTTTTTTTTCAATTGTTCATGTTGGGATATATTTTCAAACATCCCTAGTACATTATTTCTGATTTATAAGTGATGAGAGACCCATTATACTCTCATTTAACCCTTATATGAATATTTATATACCCTCATTATGCTTTAGAGATCATCTTGTGATTTTCCATGCCAAACATTTTTATTTTGAATACCCATTCCCATTTCCTATCAAAGGTATTCACCTAGTTTTACTTATACTTCTATTATTATGGATTTATATGTATGGAAATTAAAATCCTTAATTTTGGGGATGAAATTGATTAATTACATCCTTATTTTGTATGATCTATTTTTCACACTTATGTATGTACATTATATGAACGTGATGGGTAGTCACACAAATATATAGACCTCTAATCTGTTGAGTAATTTTTTTATCTCATTGTATTCCCTGTATCATGCATGAGATGTTATAAAATGAACACTATATTATGTTCTTTTAATATTTATCCTTGAATTAGGTTTATTTTAACACTCTTAGATTTTATGAAATAAATTTTTTGAATTAATTTAATATTTTTGATAATTTGTATTCCATAGAACACTAAATATAGTTTTTTCATATGAAAGAAATGATTTTGGCGTGTATTATACACAACACCAAGTTAATATTGCTTCATACAAAACGCATATATTAACTTTTGGTACACACAACACTATTTTTATCTTGTCTTACACACAATTGTTAGGTCCTCGGATAGCTTGCATAACATATTAGGTCGCGTTTTACTGAATTACAATATTTTATTAATATTTTCATTAAAATATTATTATAGTTACCACCTAGCCATTATAATGGAATTTAAAAATAATATTAACTAAATTTTGAAAATATTATCTAAAAATATATATAAAATGGAACCTTTGATTATCAATTGGTCAAAAATGAAAGTAAGAAGTATTTGAGAATTAAGAAATTCATTTTATAAGAAAACTATTTTACTTGGTACGAAAACCATTTAATCTCAATGAATTAAAAAAATATATTTTTATGAATATTTTTAATAAAATTTATTTATCATATATGCAATCAATTTTTTTAACACTTATCCAATAGATTTGATAGGAATAAGATTAGAATAAACCCAATTTTATGAATGAAAATATGTATTTTTCAAAAATATAATTTTACCTCCTTTTAACGGGGAACCCATTTTAAATATAATTTGTGAAACTTTTATAATTTTTATTTTAAAAAATTAAAATCATTTTTGAAATAGGTATATAAAAATTTACTTGGGGGGTTTTTTGGTATTTTTTAGAGAAGTTTCATAATTTGATGAATTGTGAACAATATTGAATTGTATTTCAAAACTAATATTTTTTTATAAATTATTTATATAGATAAATTAGATATTAATTTTTTAAAATTATAAGTTGATAATTTATACATCAATTATTCTATATTATCTCATTATAACCAATTTCACAATGAAATTGGATTTTAAAAAATTTTAATTTTTGGATGTTTTCCCTTTAAAAACTCGTCGTGTCATCCCATTTATAGGATTATTTTTCAATTAATTTATGCCTATTTTAGGATTATAATTTTAAAAAATTGGTTTCCATATTTTTAATCAGAATAATTTATAATATAATTTTTTTAATCATAGTATTTCATGAAAAATATAATTGAAATTAATTAAAATTAATTACAACAATTAAGATAAAAACATGTTTTCTTAATGGTTAAACATTAATCATAAAAGATAAATGAACTATAAAATTTTTCATAAGACATTGGATGGAAATATGTTCTCCCAAGTCCTATATTGGCTCTAAAATGGATTATTATTGAAGGAAAGTGATGTAAGGGAGACCTCTAAATAGTGTTTTCCTTTTTATATTTACAAGAATGTCACTCCTCCTCCACTATAAAATGGAACTCACCACATCACTTACTCAACCCTCTCAAGACACATTGTCTCATAAAAATCCTACCCAAATAACCTGAAAAGGTTACTAATATCAACTTAGAAGCCTCATTTTGGAATGAAATCCAACCGAAGAATCCCTTTGTTGCAATCCAAAAGGAGTTACCCAAAGAAAACATCCTTCCATAAGCACTTTTGTTTTATTTTCGTTATACACCCCTCCAATATTTTTATTCAATGATTATATGATAAACATGGTATAATAAATATAATAATATATTTTTATTATAATGAATATACCTACACCTACACATACTCCCATCAAATGGGTAACAAACTTACTGTTTGTATGTACGGCGGACTACCGCCTCATGAAACGATGTCATTCATTTGTTCTTTTCAACCTATCATGGTTGGAAATTGTGTTGGGAATAATATTTTTATATGATATATATTATGTTTATGATGTATTTATACTTCATTAACTATTATATAACAAATTCCATCATGCTTTCCATTTTGTGGGAATACGATAAGTTCATTTGTGGATGTGTGGACTACTATCTCTACTAAGCGACGTGATTCATTCACAATTTACATGGAATGTATTAAAGATGACTATATTAAATGTATATGAAATATTTTACATAATAATTACAAATTATTTATTATATATATATACATATATGTCCTTTACTTTATTTCTTTCAAAAGGAAAAAAAATAGAAGCAGCGTTAATGCATACGTACGACCTACCATCTCCACGAGCAGTGAATTCCATGCCATATTTCTATATTTGATAGATTATTATAAATATTTATATACTTAATATATTATATATTAAATTCATTTTTTACATTCGGTAAATAATTAAATAATGATCAATGTAAGTGGATCAAGAATAAAAATTCAAAACATATTTGAATAGGAAATTAGATATTACACGAAACATATCATTATCAAGGAATAATTAATAAATGTGTAATATAAAGTCATAAAAAAATAAAAAAAATTATGATATATAAGAATATGGTTATAATAAATATTTATAATTAACTTATATGTGTTATATATGAGGTTTGAATGTGTATGAATAAAGTTGTAAGGGCTTTCTTGTCTCACGTTTATTTCTATGAGATTTATGCCATATTACCCACTCGTTTCTTTTGTGTGGTGTATATAATTCCCATGAATATATTCTATGATTGTAAAAATTAAATTTATGGGTATGTACATATCCATTTTATGATCTCTCTTTTATGGATTTTAGGGTTCAAAAGATACTAAATCGGAAAAGTAATTTTGTCTCAATTTTTCTTCTTTGAGACACATACAATGTTATACACCTATTTTATTCTATGAGGTGTATAAAAATCAATTTTACATGTTATATCAGAAATAAAATTCTTTTCATGATATTTTAATCTTAATTTAATGTTATTATTTCATGGGTATTTTGCTTCAATGTTACCAAAGCTGTAATAATTTATTGTTACAATCTCATTGTTTATTAGGATAATTTATTATTATGCTTCCATTGATTAAATCTTATGAACCATATCTCAATAAATGTCATTAATGTTCTTATCCTATAGTGATTTATGATATATTCATTTAATGGTACCATTTTTACAATCTTTAGTACTTCTGATAATTAAGAAAGGTTTTTTAATAAAATCTAATTGTATCTCTCTCTTTGATTGGAAATATTTGTTCTTTATAAACTATATTTTCTAAACATGTTTTAAAAAATGTTATACTATATTCATATGATATTTAAAATAAATTTTAACCCATATTTTACCTTTTTTAAAAATGTTTTTTAAAAATTATCTACTTGTCATTTTCCGACCAAGGAACTTTTCTAAACATTTTATAGTGCAAAATAAATGTTTAATATATATGGATTTACCCACAATAATTCCCTTGAAGATTCCTTATAATATTTAAAAGATTATTATTAAAATAAAATTTTTTTCCAAATATTCTAGAATTTTTTTAAAGTGATTCAAAGAAAAAGTTTTTGGATATTTTTTTATATTTTAAAAAGTGTTTAAAATGGTTTTCAAATCATCCATTATATTTTTTCAAGGTTATTTTAAAAAAAAAATTCAAAATGTTTTTTGTTTTAAAAACATATTTTCAAAGAAAAATGTATGTTTTCATAAAGAATATTTTTAAATTATTTTTCATGATATATATTCAAAGTGGTTTCAAAGAAAAGTATTTTGAAAATTTTATATGTTTTTAAAAGTGATTTTCAAATAAAAGTAATGTATAAAGTGTTATTTCCAAATAATTCTCCATATAAGATGATATCATTTCATATAGTTTAAGATTTGTTAGTTATATGATCCAAGAATACCATTCATATTATTTATTTAATGGTTTATGTTTTTATGCAATAACATCTATAACACTGGTTTCTCTCCCACTGGTTATATGCTTATGAAACCCGCTTCTTTTCATGGGATATTCTTTAATGAAATGATTATGAAACCTGTATATTTTTTATAGATTATGATATGATGACTTGTTTATAATACCCATTCCATTTCATTAGTTATTATATGATTTTTATGAAACCCATCTCTTTTTATGGGACATGATAAAAATATTGTTTTATCATCATGTAGAACATGCATCAATTTTTTAATTATGTGATGGGTGGGACCTATATTTCCCTTTAATGAATTGGATAATGATAAATGTTACATGAGATCAAAGGGTATATTGGAGGGTATCCGAATCCTGTAAAAGGTGGGTAACCAAGAGGGAATAAAATCCCATAGAAAGAGGGAAAATTGGAGACCATCTCAATCCCAGAACAAGAGGGTACATGGGATGGCATCACAATACAAAAACAAGAGGGTACACTAGAGGGAATACCACACCTAAAACAAGAGGGAACAAGAGTGGGAATCCAAAGCCTGAAACAAGAGGGTGCACTAGAGGGAATCTGAGGCCCGAAACAAGAGGGTACATTAGAGGGAATCCCAAGGTTGAAGCAGGTACATGGGTGATCAACCCAAGCCTAACATGTTATGAAGGTATTTCTAGGAAACCATGAAATAATATTTTTATACATATGTGTATTACACAAATTCTATGTCTTATTCCTATGTTATGCTTTCATGGATTAGCTCTTAATTACCTTTTGATTCATGTATTATGAACTACCAATATTTAAGCCATGATTCATGTTTATGATCTTTGATATATAGGGTATGATCTTATAATGTTATGATCAATATATCATACACTTATGCTAATATTGTACTTATATATCTCCCATTTTTACCCTAACTGAGTATCTAATCTCGGCCCTTTATTATGTTTCTTTTCCCTATGTTATGAAGAAATATTTTAAGTGAGAGTTCTAATGGGGAAGATATTTATGGGACATATCTAAGATCTTTCACCATGTTTAAAAAGACACAAAACTATTACAGCCATCAGGAATGTACTTTTTTTATGTGCTTAATATTCATCTAAAATTATGTAATATCAATTTATGTTAATAATGTGTTGATATAGTTGGTATCAATGTAAGGGTTTAATAAACATTTGGAAAAAAGGAAGTGAAAACTTTAGGGAGATACCTGGGGATATTTCTAAGGAGTTTCTATGGATGTCTTTATGGATAAGCCTATTTTTTCACATATTTAAAATAAGGTTTTTTAATTTAGACATAATATAAGTGATTTTTCAAGATTATGTGGTTTTCCACTATAATAAGTGCTTCTCACACTCTATTTTCTTATTTTAGTCAATGGAAGGAACTAGAATGAACTAAGACAAACTATAATGGTTAAGATGTGAACATAATGGGATTTATGCAAATTTTTACCCTAATAGGAAATCTCATGAAGAGAATCAAGAGGTTGGAATTAGTACTGATTATACTACTGAAGATAAAGATATCGTGAATGACATGTAAAATGTACGGGATATTCTAATATTATTGCTTAAATTAAATGTAAGAATCATGATTAAATTTATGTTGAGGAACCATATTACCTAATTCCTATTTCATATTATAGTAAAGGGATATTGAGGAATAAGATGATGAAGCATGAGTAATGATTTAATAATATAGTTGAATGATTAAAGTGTACATGTTTTGGAATTGAAATATTATGTTATATGAATCATGAAATATATAAGGATTTTCAATATATGTTTTTCATTAAGGATTGAAAAGGATATTTTTAATGGTGATGATGACTTAGAAAAGTGATTTAATAGAGAACTAATATTTTGATTAAGGAAAGGTTACCCTTAATGTGTTTTGGATATTGAGAAAATTTTGTTTAGTTAGGTTAATAATATGATTGATATGGATAAATTAAGTTGGATAGTACTGATTCCCATGGGACTAATTATTGATTTATTGAAAAAGTGATCTATGATATCAAAAATTAAGTTTATAACTTCTTGGATTTAAGGAATATATCCAGTAATCATTGGAATAAGGAATCATGCATGTCTTCTGAAGAGATTTTTGATAATTTATCTTATTACCATTTTTCAAGAGAATATATGATGAGGGTATTAACATGTTTGAAATGTGAAAACCAAGAGATACTTTATGATTTATGGGGAATCATTTTTAATCTAATTTAGTGACCTTATTTGTAAATTTTTTAATTATTATCTTTTGGAAAGGTTACAAGGTTAATCATTTATGGAATGGTTTAAGTTAAACATCAGATGAGGTTTTGGAGATTAAAGTATTGTATCTCTATTTGAGGATTTATGCATATTGTATAACATATGCTATATATATTTTTATGATTATAATTAAAGAAATATAGAATGGCTTGTAATTCTACCTCATGAACTATTAGTATTTCATGATTGAAAAATTCACCTTCATTTGTTAGAGTTTTAGATGAAGTGGAAATTAAAAAAGACACAACAAAAGGGTGAGATTATGTAAATAAAAAAGGATTAAAATCAAGTAAGTATATTTACTTATGTTTTTATATAGTATAATAATTATTAAACCCTAAGAAAAGAGTATTTTGAAAATATTTGTCCTAATCACATCGTTTTAGTTGAACTAGTGGTCTTATAAATCATCAAAGATTTATGATTTTGAAGTCCTTATCATTCCATTGATCATTTAATTAATGGTGATCAATGATCATTATCACTCACTATAATTATTTATGATTTTATTTAATGTATAGTATTCAATCCCAACCTATGTTATCCTATGTGGAAAACTGGTAATGAGTTACTTTGGGTAATTGTTATGGTTACAAGTTTACCATTTAAAGGAAGTCTTAATATTAATTTTTAAAATGTAGGTTTATAAGAAATAAAATTTCAAGTATTAAACATTATATAAACCATAAATTTTTTGCGTGAAAATATCATTTTAAAGGGGGTATAATGTGACACCCCAAGATATTTTGTATTATTATTTTTAAAATTAATTTTATCTTTTTTCATTATTTTCATCAAACATATCACTGAATATTGCTTTTTTTATATGAAGTAATTAAGTTTGTCTTGAATTATACACAACAACAAGTTAATATTATGCTAAAAGGAACACATATATTAACTTTTAGTACACTCAAAACTATTTTTTTCTTATGTTACACATAATGCTGAGTTCCTTTGACAACTTTGATTACAAGCAACGATGAGTTTTACTAACCTAAAATATTCTATTAATATTGATATCAAAATATAATTATTGTTACCACCTAGCCACTGTAATTTAATTTAAGAATAATATTAATTAAATTGTGAAAATATGATCTAAAAATGAATATAAAATTAATCCATCAGTTATAAATAAGTTAGAAATCAAAGTAAGAACTATTTAGAATGAATAAATTTATTTTCCACGAAAACTATTTTTCTATGTACAAACACCATTTTATATCAATAAATTAAACAAACAAATTTTAATGATTTTTTCAATAAAACTCATATATTTTATATTTATTAATATTTGTACACTCATCCAATATATTTGATATGCATAAGATTATAATAAATCCGATTTCATGAATAAAAAGATGTATTTTTGAAAAAGGTAATTTTACCTTATTTTAATGGTGAAACCATTTTAAATCTAGTTTTTGACACATTAATAATTTATATTTTAAAAAATAAACTTCATTTTTGATATAGGTGTATCTAAATTTATTTTTGGGGAAATATTTGGTATTTTTCAGAGAAGTTTCATATTTTGATGGATAGTGAAAATACTGAATTTTATTTCAAACATGATTTTTCATCTAATTTATTTAAAACATTAAAATATATTTGAATTTGGTTTTAAAATATAATTCGATAAATTAAACTTCAACTAATAACATTTATATAATTTTAATTAATTTGATATTGAAATTTAATATAAAAACATTTTAACCTTTTCACTAATTCACTTTTAAAACATGCCATATCGTCCCGTCGGTGATATTTTTTAAAATATATTTCTAAAAACTATGTGATTAGAATTTTTAAAAATGGATTAAATATTTATAATCAGAATAATTTATAATTTCAATTAATTACAACTTATTTTTTGGCCAAAAATATTAGTGAAATTAATAAAATTAATTACAACGATTAAGGTAAAAATGTTTGTACTTATAGGTATAACTATAATATTAAAATAAAAAACGACATAAAAACTTGTAAAAAATACATTTTATGGAAATATTTAGACTAATTAAAATCTTGGATAAAAAATTTTACAATCAATGGAGTCACATTATTCAAGGGAGGCCTCTCAATAGTGTTTTCCTTTTTATATTTACAATAATACCACCACTCCCCTGCTATAAAAAGGAACTCACCCCCCCTCACTTCCTCACACATCTAAAGACACTTTGGATCATCTAAAAACTAAAAAATTTATTTAAAAAATTACCTCTTATAAACCTATAATCCTCACATTGGGTATAAATACAACTAAGGAAACCCTTTGGTGTAAACCAAAAGGAGTACCAAAAGAATATGTAACATCATTATACAATCTCTTTTATATTATTTATATTATATAACCTTAAATAATTATTATTCCACGATTATATAATAACATTGGTATCCTAAATATTCTGATATTTTTTTATTATAAGGGTTCTACCTACACCAACACAAACTTCAATCAAATAGGTAATGAACTTACCGTTTTTGTGTACGGTGGACTACTGTCTCACTCAATGATGTCGTTCATTTTTCCTTTATCACCTCTCATGGTAGGGAATTATGATGATCATACGGTTTTTATATTATATATATTATATTTATGGAATCTTTATATTCTATAATTATTATATATAAAATACCTTCATGTATTCAATTTGTTTGGGAATACAACAACTTTTTTTGTGGATGTGTGGACTATAGCCTCATCTAAAGGATTTGATTCATTCACACTTTACATGGAATGTATTAATAACGGGTTTACAAAATTTACATGATATATGTGATATAATAATTCTACTATAATTAATATATATATATATATATATATATATATACAAATTTCATTTACTTTCTTTCTTTCCCTATGATAAGAAAACAGATGGAACATTCATTCATACGTACGGCCTACCGTCTCCATGAACAGTGTATTCGATTTCATATTTATATATTTTATATATTATTATAAATATTTATATACTAAATATATATTATATTTAAATCATGTTTCAAATTCTGTAAAAGAGTAAATTATAATCTAAGTATGAGGATCAAGAAAAAAAAGTCAAAACTTATATGAAAAAGAAAATAGATATTACACAAAACTTAATATTATCATGGAATTGTTAATAAATATGTAATATAAAGTCATTATTAAATAACATATGGTATGATATATAAGAATATGGTTCTTTGGTTGATTTACAATAAAATTATATTTATTATAAAAGAGGTTTGAATGTGTATAGATAAATTCAGGATTCATGGTAAGGGATTTCTTGTCTCAAATTTATTTTTATTTGATTTATACCTTATTCCCAACTCATTTATTTTTTATGGTGTATATAATTCCAATAAATATATTTTTTGATTATAAAAATTAAATTTATGGGTATTTAAATATCCATTTTATTATCTATCTTTCATGGGTTTTATTTTTCAAAAGTTACCAAATCGGTAAAGTAATTTTGTCTCAATTTTCCTTTTTTGAGACACATGCCATGTTATGCACCTATATTCTTCTATGAGGTGTATACACTACCAATTGACAATTTATATCATGAATATGATTCTTTTCATGATATTTTAATCTTAATTTAATGTTATTATTTCATGGGGATTATGCTTTAATGTTACCATGGTGGTAACAATTTATTGATATGATCTCATAGTTTATCAGGATTGTTTAGAATTATACTTCCACTGATGACATCTTATGTTCCATATCTCATGAAATATCATGAAATTTATTACCCTATGGTTATTGATGATATATTCATTTAATGGTACCTTTTTTACACTCTTTATTACTTAAGATAATTAAGAATATGTTTTTAAGAAAATCCAACTTTGTCTCTATCTTTGACCAGAAATCTATATTCCTTACAAGCCATATTTTCTAAAAATATTTTCAAAAATTTTATACTATATTCATATGATATTTAAAAAAACCAATGATTTAACTAAAAAAATGGATTTTAAAATTAATATTTTTGTGGTTTTCTAATCAAGGAACTTTTATAAACTTTTTACGGTGGAAATAGAATGTTCGGTATATATGGATTTACCCACCATCATTTCCTTAAATCTTCCTTTTAATATTTACAAGATTTTTTTTAGAATAACATGTGTTTCCTAATATTATAGACTTTTTTAAAGTTTTTTTCAAAGAAAAATCTTTTATAAAATATTGTAATTTTTAAAAAGTGTTTAAAATGATTTTCAAATCTTACTTTATATTATCTCTATGTATTTTTAAAAGAAAAATAATTCAATTTGTTTTGTTTAAAAAATATTTTTTCAAAGAGAAAATGATATTTTCCTCAAGAAAAATTTTAAATGTTTTTTCATGATATGTTTTCAAAGTGGTTTAAAAGAAAAGGGTTTTGAAAACAACTATTGTCAAAAAATAGTATTTTTCACTAAATAGGAAGTTTTATTTAAAAGTGTAAATTCTCATATTTATAGAATTATTTTGATAATTTTTTTTTAAAAATCATCATGAAAAACTTATCCAATGGTTAGTTTTTCATAATTTTATGATACAGTAATATTTTAAGGAAAAAATTAAATACCATATGTATTATGACATCATAATGACCCAAAAGTGTTTTAATATATTCCATAAAAGTTATACAATACCAAATATATATTTACTATTAAAAATATTTTTTTGAAGTTATTTTATTAATTTCATAAATCCATGATGAATCCTACAAAACTAATATTATATTTTATGGTTTTAAAGTCAATTCTTTATAGAGATGACTCACCTGTACATCTCCAAGGGAATTATTTTAATGTGTTCAGTTTTCTGAATTATAATATAAAGAAATAAACTCACCTTTGTTAAAAACCATTGTAAAAAACAATGGAATGGTTTTTTTATTACTTTATCGTATAGAGTATAAAACGTATGCTTGGAAATTAATATAGATTTCTCTTCTCTTTTATTATATAAAACCACTCAACCTCCCATTTTTGTTCTTTAAAAACTCTTGGATCATGAATTTACTCTCCATTACCGCACTATATTCCTCTAAAGGTTCAACATATCTCTTAATTTTATCCTCTAAATATTTTAGAAGTTCTCTCTCAAGGTAAGGGATCCTCTCTTTCTCTTTATTCAACCAACTTCTTCAAATTATGATTTTTTTCAATTTTTCATATTGGGATATATTTTAAAACATCCCTATTACGTTATTTATGATTTATAAGTGATGAGAGACCTATTATACTCTCATTTAACCCTTAGATGAATATTTATGTACCCTAATTATTCTCTAGAGATCATCTTGTGATTTTCCATGCCAAACATTTTTATTTTGAAAACCCATTCCCATTTCCTATCAAAGGTATTCACCTAGTTTTACTTATCCTTCTTTTATTATGTATTTACATGTATAGAAATTAAAATAATTAATTTTGGGGTTGAAATTGATTAATTACATCCTAATTTTGTATGATCTATATTGCACACTTATGCATGTACATTATATGAACTTGATGGGCGGTCACACAAATATATAGACCTCTAATCTGTTGAGTAATTTTTTTATCTCATTGTATTCCCTGTATCATGCATGAGATGTTATAATATGAACACTATAGTATGTTATTTTAATATTTTTCCTTGAATTAGGTTTATTTTAACACTCTAAGATTTTATGAAATAGTGTTTTTGAATTAATTTAATATTTTTGATATTTGGTATTCCACATAACACTAAATATAGTTTTTGTTATATGAAAGAAATAATTTTGGCATGTATTATACACAACACCAAGTTAATCTTGCTTCATAAAAAACACATATATTAACTTTTGGTACACACAACACTATTTTTATCTTTTCTTACACATAATTCTTAGGTCCTTGGATAGATTGCATAACATATTAGGTCGAGTTTTACTGAATTACAATATTTTATTAATATTTTCATTAAAATATTATTATATTTACCACCTAGCCATTATAATGGAATTTATAAATAATATTAACTTACTTTTATAAATTTTATCTACAAATATATATAAAATGAATCCTTTTATAATCAATTGGTCAAAAATGAATGTAAGAACTATTTTAGAATTAAGAAATTAATTTTATAAGAAAACTATTTTACTTGGTACAAAAACCATTTAATCTCAATGAATCAAAAAAAAATATTTTAATGAATGTTTTTCATAAAATTTATATATCATATGTGCAATCAATTTTTTTTGACACTTATCCAATATATTTGATAGGCATAAGATTATAATAAACTCAATTTTATGAATGAAAATATGTATTTTTAAAAAAAATGTAATTTTATCTCCTCTTAACGGGGAACCCATTTTAAATATAATTTGTGAAACTTTTATAATTTTTATTTTACAAAATCAAAATCATTTTTGAAATAGGTATATAAAAATTTACTTGGGGGGTTTTTTGGTATTTTTTAGAGAAGTTTCATAATTTGATGAATTGTGAACAATATTGAATTTT
Organism: Viscum album; assembly: GCA_963277665.1. Lineage (NCBI taxonomy): Eukaryota > Viridiplantae > Streptophyta > Magnoliopsida > Santalales > Viscaceae > Viscum > Viscum album. Next base: position 45,251,545 of record OY728130.1, on the reverse strand, counting down.
ATTTCAAAACTACTATTTTTTATAAATTATTTATATAGATAAATTAGATATTAATTTTTTAAAATTATAAGTAGATAATTTATACATCAATTATACCATATTATCTCATTATAACCAATTTCACAATTAAATTGTATTTAAAAACATTTTAATTTTTGGATGTTTTCCCTTTAAAAACTCATCGTATCATCCCATTTGTAGGATTCTTTTTAAATTAATTTCTACCTATTTTAGGATTATAATTTTAAAAAATTGATTTCCATATTTTTAATCAAAATAATTTATAATATAATTTATTTTAATTGTAGTATTTCATGAAAAATATAATTGAAATTAATTAAAATTAATTACAACAATTAAGATAAAAACATGTTTACTTAATGGTTAAACATTAATCATAAAAGATAAATGAACTATAAAATTTTTCAAAAGACATTGGATGGAAATATGTTCTCCCAAGTCCTATATTGGCTCTAAAATGGATTATTATTGAAGGAACGTGATGTAAGGGAGACCTCTAAATAGTGTTTTCGTTTTTATATTTACAATAATGTCACTCCTCCTCCACTATAAAATGGATCTCACCACCTCACTTACTAAACCCTCACAAGACACTTTGTCTCATAAAAATCCTACCCAAATAAGCTAAAAAGGTTACTAATATCAATTTAGAAGCCTCGTTTTGGAATGAAATCCAGCCGAGGAATCCCTTTGTTGCAAACCAAAAGGAGTTACCCAAAGAAAACATTTTTCCATAAGAACTTTTGTTTTATTTTCATTATACACCCCTGCATTATTTTTATTCAATGATTATATGATAAACATGGTATAATCAATATAATAATATTTTTTTATTAAAATGAATATACCTACACCTACACATACACCCATCAAATGGGTAACAAACTTACTGTTTGTATGTACAGCGGACTACCGCCTAATGAAACGATGTCATTCATTTGTTCTTTTCAACCTATAATGGTTGGAAATTATGTTCTGAATAATATTTTTATTTGATATATATTATATTTATGATTTATTTATACTTCATTAAATATTATATAACAAATTCAATCATGCTTTCCATTTTGTGGGAATACGATATGTTCATTTGTGGATGTGTGGACTGCCCTCTCCACTAAGTGATGTGATTCATTCACAGTTTACATGGAATGTATTAAAGATGACTATATTAAATGTATATGAAATAGTTTACATAATAATTATAAATTATTTATTATATATATATACATATATTTCCTTTACTTTCTTTCTTTCAAAAGGAAAAGAAAATAGAAGCAGCGTTAATGCATATGTACGACCTACCATCTCCATGAGCAGTGAATTCCATGCCATATTTCTATATTTTATAGATTAATATAAATATTTATATACTTAATATATTATATATTAAATTAATTTTTTACATTCGGTAAATAATTAAATAATGATCAATGTAAGTGAATCAAGAATAAAAATTGAAAACATATTTGAAAAACAAATTAGATATTACACAAAACATATCATTATCATGGAACTATTAATAAATGTTTAATATAAAGTCATAAATAAATAACGCATTTTATGATATATAATAATATGGTTATAATAAATATTTATAATTAACTTATATTTGTTATACATGAGGTTTGAATGTGTATGAAGAAAGTTGTAAGGGCATTCTTGTCTCGCGTTTATTTCTATGAGATTTATGCCATATTCCCCACTCGTTTATTTTGTGTGGTGTATATAATTCCCATGAATATATTCTATGATTGTAAACATTAAATTTATGGGTATTTACATATCCATTTTATGATCTCTCTTTTATGGGTTTTAGGGTTCAAAAGATACCAAAACGGAAAAGTAATTTTGTCTCAATTTTTCTTCTTTGAGACACATACAATGTTATACACCTATGTTATTCTACGAGGTGTATAAAAATAAATTTTACATGTTATATCAGAAATATAATTCTTTTCATGATATTTTAATCTTAATTTAATTTTATTATTTCATGGGTATTATGCTTCAATGTTACCAAAGTCGTAATAATTTATTTTTACAATCTCATTGTTTATTCGGATTATTTATGATTATGCTTCCATTGATGAAATCTTATGAACCACATCTCAATAAATGCCATTAATGTTCTTATCCTATAGTGATTTATGATATATTAATTTAATGGTACCATTTTTACAATCTTTGGTACTTCTGATAATTAAGAAATTGTTTTTAATAAAATCTAATTGTATCTCTCTCTTTGATTAGAAATATTTGTTCTTTATAAACTCTGTTTTCTAAACATGTTTTAAAAAATGTTATACTATATTCATATGATATTTAAAATAAATTTTTACCCATATTTTAACTTTTTAAAAAATGTTTTTTAAAAAGAATCTACTTTTCATTTTCCTACCAAGGCACTTTTCTAAACATTTCATAGTGAAAAATGAATGTTCGATATATATGGATTTACCCACAATAATTTCCTTGAAGATTCCTTATAAAATTTAAAATATTATTATTAAAATGGATTTTTTTTCCAAATATTCTAGAATTTTTTTAACGTGATTCAAAGAAAAAGGTTTAGGAATTTTTTTTTATATTTTAAAAAGTGTTTAAAATGGTTTTCAAATCATCCATTATATTTTTTCAAGGTTATTTTCAAAAAAAATCAAAATATTTTTTGTTTTAAAAAGATATTTTCAAAGAAAAATGTATGTTTTCCTACAGAATATTTTTAAATTATTTTTCATGATATATATTCAAAGTGGTTTCAAAGAAAAGGATTTACAAAATTTTATGTGTTTTTAAAAGTGAATTTCAAATAAAAGTAATGTATAAAGTGTTATTTCGAAATAATTCTCCATATAAGATGATATCATTTCATATAGTTTAAGATTTATTAGTTATATGATCCAAGAATACCATTCATATTATTTATTTAATGGTTTATGTTTTTATGGAATGACATCTATGACACTGGTTTCTCTCCCACTGGTTATATGCTTATGAAACCTGCTTCTTTTCATGGGATATTCTTTAATGAAATGATTATGAAACCTGTATCTTTTTCATAGATTATGATATGATGACTTGTTTATAATAGCCATTCCATTTCATTAGTTATTATATGATTTTTATGAAACCCATCTCTTTTTATGGGACATGATAAAAAGATTGTTTTATCATCTTGTAGAACATGCATCTATTTTTTAATTATGTGATGGGTGGGACCTATATTTCCCTTTAATAAATTCGGTAATGATAAATGTTACATGAGATAAAATGGTACATTGGAGGGTATCCTAAGACTATAAAAAGTGGGTAAACAGGAGGGAATAAAATCCCATAGAAAGAGGGAAATTGGAGGCCATCCCAAGTCCAAAACAAGAGGGTACATGGGATAGAATCCGAGGACAAAAACAAGAGGGTACACTAGATGGAATACCACACCTAAAACAAGAGGGCACAAGAGTGGGAATCCAAATCCTGAAATAAGAGGGTGCACTAGAGGGAATCTGAAGCCCGAAACAAGAGGGTACGTGGGAGGGAATCCCACGGCCGAAGCAGGTACATGGGTGATAAACCCAAGACTAACATGTTATGAAGGTCTTTATAGGTATCCATGAAGTAATATTTTTTATACATATGTGTATTCCATAAATTCTATGTCTTATTCCTATGTTATGCTTTCATGGATTAGCTCTTAATTACCTTTTGATTCATGTATTATGAACTGCCAATATTTATGCCATGATTCATGTTTATAATCTTTGATATGTATGGTATGATCTTATAATGTTATGATAAATATATCATACACTTATGATAATGTTATAATTATATATCTCCCCAGTTTACCCTAAGTGAGTATCTAATCTCGACCCTTTATTATGTTTCTTTTCCCTATGTTATGAAGAAAGATTTTACGTGAGAGTACTAATGGGGAAGATATTTAAGGGATATATTGAAGATCTTTCACCATGTTTACAAAGACACAAAACTATTACAGTCATCAGAAATTTACTTCTTTTATGTGATTAATATTCATCTAAAATGATGTAATATCAATTTATGTTAAGAATGTGTTGATATAGTTGGTATCAAAGTAAGCGTTTAATAAACATTTGGAAAAAAGGAAGTGAAAACTTTAGTGAGATACATGGGGATATTTATAAGGATGTTTCTATGGATGTCTTTATGGATAAGCCTATTTTTTCACATATTTAAAATAAGTTGTTATAATTTAGACATAATATAAGTGATTTTTCAAGATTATGTGGTTTTCCACTATAATAAGTGCTTCTCACACTTTATTTTCTTATTTTAGTTAATGTAAGGAACTAAAATGAACCAGGACAAACTATAATGGTTAAGATGTGAAAATAATGGGATTTATGCAAATTTTTGCCCTAATTGGAAATCTCATGAAGAGAATAAAGAAGTTAGAATTAGTACTGATTATACTACTGAAGATAAAGATATCGTGAATGACATGTAAAATGTACGGGATATTCTAATAGTATTGTTTAAATTATATGTAAGAATCATGATTAAATTGATGTTGAGGAACCATATTACCTAATTCCTATTTCATATTTTAGTAAAGGGATATCAACGAATAAGATGATGAAGACTGAGTAATGATTTAATAATATAGTTGAATGATTTAAGTGTAAATGTTTTGGAATTCAAATATTATGTTATATGAATCATGAAATATATAAGGATTTTCAATATATGTTTTTCATTAAGGATTGAAAGGATATGTTTAATGGTGAGGATGACATAGAAAATTGATTTAATAGAAAACTAATATTTTGATTAAGGAAAGGTTACCCTTAATGTGTTTTGGATAGTGAGAAAAATATGTTTCATTTGGTTAATAATATGATTAATATGGATAAATTATGTGGGATAGTACTGATTCCCATGGGACTAATTATTGATTTATTGAAAAGGTGTTCTATGATATGACAAATTAAGTTTATAACTTCTTGGATTTAAGGAATATATCCAGTAATCATTGGAATAAGGAATCATGCATGTCTTATGAATAGAATTTTGATAATTTATCTTATTACCATGTTTCAAGAGAATATATGATGAGGGTATTCGCATGTTTGAAATTTGAAAACCAAGAGATACTTTATGATTTATGGGGAATCAATGTTAATCTAATTTAGTGACCTTATTTATAATTTTTTTAATTATTATCTTTTGGAAAGGTTACAAGGTTAAGCATTTATGGAATGGTTTAAGTTAAACTTCAGTTGAGGTTTTGGAGATTAAAGTATTATATCTCTATTTGAGGATTTATGCATATTGTATAACATATGCTATATATTTATTTATGATTCTAATTAAATAAATATAGAAAGGCTTGTCATTCTACCACATGAGCTATTAGTACTTCATGATTGAAAAATTCACCTTCATTTTTTAGAGTTTCAGATGAAGTGGAAATTAAAAAAGACACAACCAAAGGGTGAGATTATGTAAATAAAAAATGAATAAAATCAAGTATATTTACTTATGTTTTTATATAGTATAATAATTATTAAACCCTAAATAAGAGTATTTTGAAAATATTTGTCCTAATCACATCGTTTTAGTTGAACCAATGGTCTTATAAATCATCAAAGATTTATGATTTTGAGGTCCTTATCATTCCATTGATCATTTACTTAATGGTGATCAATGATCTTTATCACTCACTATAATTATTTATGATTTTATTTAATGTACAGTATTCACTCCCAACCTATGTTATCTTATGTGGAAAACCGGTAATGAGTTACTTTTGGTAATTGTTATGGTTTCAAGTTTACCATTTAAAGGAAGTCTTAATATTAATTTTTACAATGTGGGTTTATAAGAAATAAATTTTCAAGTATTAAACATTATATAAACCATAAATTTATTGAGTGAAAATATCATTTTAAAGGGGGTATAATGTGACACGCCAAGATATTTTGAATTAGTTTTTTAAAATTAATTTAATATTTTTTCATAATTTTCATCAAACATAACATTGAATATCGCTTTTTTTATATGAAGTAATTAAGTTTTTCTTGAATTATACACAACAAAAAATTAATATTATGCTAAACAGAACACATATATTAACTTTTCGTATAGTCAAAACTATTTTTTTCTTATGTTACACATAATGCTGAGTTCCATTGACAGCTTTGATTACAAGTAATGATGAGTTTTACTAAACTAAAATATTCTATTAATATTGATATCAAAACATTATTATTGTTACCACCTAGCCACTGGAATTTAATTTAAGAATAATATTAATTATATTGTGAAAATATGATCTAAAAATGAATATAAAATTAATCCATCAGTTATAAATTAGTTAGAAATCTAAGTAAGAACTATTTTAGAATGAATAAATTTATTTTCCAAGAAAACTATTTTTCTATGTACAAACACCATTTTATATCAATAAATTAAACAAACAAATTTTAATGATTTTTTCAATAAAAGTTATATATTTTATATTAATTAATTTTTTTTACACTCATCCAATATATTTGATATGCATAAAATTATAATAAATCCAATTTTATGAATAAAAAGATGTATTTTTGAAAAAGGTAATTTTACCTTATTTTAATGGTGAAACCATTTTAAATATAGTTTTTGACACTTTAATAATTTCTATTTAAAAAATAAATTTCATTTTTGATATAGGTGTATCTAAATTTACTTTTGGGGAAATATTTGGTATTTTTCAGAGAAGTTTCATATTTTGATGGATAGTGAAAATACTGAATTTTATTTCAAACACGATTTTTCATCTAACTTATTTAAAACGTTAAAATATATTTGAATTTGGTTTTAAAATATAATTATATAAATTAAACTTCAACTAATAAAATTTATATAATTTTAATTAATTTGATATTGAAATTTAATATAAAAACATTTTAAACTTTTTCACTAATTCACTTTAAAAACATGTAATATCGTCCCGTCAGTGATATTTTTTAAAATTTATTTCTAAAACTTATGTGATTATAATTTTTAAAAATTGATTAAATATTTGGAATCATAATAATTTATAATTTCAATTAATTACAGTTTATTTTTTGGCCAAATATATTAGTGAAATTAATAAAATTAATTACAATGATTAAGGTAAAAACATGTGTACTTATAGGTCTAACTATAATCTTAAAATGATAAATGACATAAAAACTTGTAAAAAATAAATTTTATGGAAATATTTAGACTAATTCCAATCTTGGATAAATTTTTTTTACAATCAATGGAGTCACATTATTCAAGGGAGGCCTCTCAATAGTGTTTTCCTTTTTATATTTACAATAATACCACCCCTCCCCTGCTATAAAAAGGAACTCACCCCCCTCACTTCCTCACACATCTAATGACACTTTGGATCATCCAAAAACTGAAAATATTATTTAAAAAATTACCCTTTATAAACCTATAATCCTCACATTGGGTATAAATCCTACTAAGGAAACCCTTTGGTGTAAACCAAAAGGAGTACCAAAAGAAGACGTAACATCACTCTACAAGCTCTTATATATTATTTCTATTATACACCCTTAAATAATTATTATTCCACGATTATATAATAACACAGGTATCCTAAATATTATGATATTTTTTTATTATAAGGGTTATACCTACACCAACACAAACTTCAATCAAATAGGTAATGAACTTACCATTTGTGTGTACGGTGGACTATTGTCTCACTCAATGATGTCATTCATTTTTCATTTATCACCTCTCATGGTAGGGAATTATGATGAACATACAGTTTTTATATTATATATATTATATTTATGGAATCATTATACTTCTATAATTATTATATATAAAATACCTTCATGCATTCAACATTGTGGGAATACAACAACTTTATTTGTGGATGTGTAGACTATAGCCTCATCTAAGGGATTTGATTCATTCACACTTTACATGGAATGTATTAATAACGGGTTTACAAAATTTATATGATATATGTGATATAATAATTATACTATAATGAATATATATAAATATATATATGTCATTGACTTTCTTTCTTTCCCTATGATAAGAAAATAGATGGAACATTCATTCATACGTACGGCCTACCGTCCCCATGAACAGTGTATTCGATTTCATATTTATATATTTTATATATTATTATAAATATTTATATACTAAATATATATTATATTTAAATCATGTTTCAAATTCTGTAAAAGAGTAAATTATAATCTAAATATGAGGATCAAGAAAAAAAAGTCAAAACTTATATGAAAAAATAGATATTACACAAAACGTAATATTATCATGGAATTGTTAATAAATATGTAATGTAAAGTCATTAGTAAATCATATATGGTATTATATATAAGAATATGGTTCTTTGGTAGATTTATAATAAAATTATATTTATTATAAAAGAGGTTTGAATGTGTACAAAGAAATTTAGGATTCATGGTAAGGGATTTCTTGTCTCACATTTATTTTTATGTGATTTATACCTTATTCCCAACTCATTTATTTTTTATGGTGTATATAATTCCAATCAATATATTTTTTGATTATAAAAATTAAATTTATGGGTATTTAAATATCCATTTTATTATCTATCTTTCAAGGGTTTTATGGTTCAAAAGTTACCAAATCGGTAAAGTAATTTTGTCTCAATTTTCCTTTTTTGAGACACATGCCATGTTATGAACCTATATTCTTCTATGAGGTGTATACACTACCCATTGACAAGTTATATCATGAATATGATTCTTTTCATGATATTTTAATCTTAATTTAATGTTATTATTTCATGGGTATTATGCTTTAATGTTACCAAGGTGGTAACAATTTATTGATATGATCTCGTCGTTTATCGGGATTGTTTAGAATTATACTTCCACTGATGAAATCTTATGTTCCATATCTCATGAAATATCATGAAATTTCTTACCCTATTGTTATTGATGATATATTCATTTAATGGTACCTTTTCTACACTCTTTATTACTTAAGATAATTAAGAATATGTTTTTAAGAAAATACAACTTTGTCTCTATCTTTGACCAGAAATCTATGTTCCTTACAAGCCATATTTTCTAAACAAAATTTCAAAAAATTTATACTATATTAATATGATATTTAAAAAACCAATGTTTTAACTAAAAAACAAAATGGATTTTAAAATGAATCTTTTTGTAGTTTTCTGATCAAGGAACTTTTATAAACTTTTTACGGTGGAGATAGAATGTTCGGTATATATGGATTTACCCACCATCATTTCCTTAAATCTTCATTTTAATATTTACAAGATTTGTTTTTAGAATAACATGTGTTACCTAATATTATAGATTTTTTTAAAGTTGTTTTCAATTAAAAATCTTCTATAAAATGTTTTAAATTTTAAAAAGTGTTTAAAATGATTTTAAAATCTTACTTTATATTATCTCTATGTATTTTTAAAAGAAAAATAATTCAATTTGTTTTGTTTGAAAAATATTTTTTCAAAGAGAAAATGATATTTTACTCAAGAAAAGTTTTAAAAGTTTTTTCATGATATGTTTTCAAAGTGGTTTCAAAGAAAAGGGTTTTGACAGTTTTATATGTTTTAGAATGTGATTTTCAATAAAAAGTAATGTTCCAAGTGATATTTAAAAATAATTCTCCATATAAGATGATATGATTTTATATATTTTAAGCTTTATTGGGTAAACTATCCAAGAATAACATTCATATTATTTATTTAATGGTTTATTTTTTGATTTAATGATGTATATGACATCTGTTTCTCTTCCACGGGTTATATTCTTATAAAACCCATGCCTTTTAATGGGATATGATTTAATGAAATTATTATGAAACCTATCTCTATTTAATAGGTTATGATATGATTACATTTTTATAATACCCATTACATTTAATTGGTTATAATATGATGTTTATAAAACCCATCTATTTTTATGGGTCATGATATGATGAATGTTTTATTATCTTGGGGTGCATGAATCTATGATTCAATTATTTGACTGGTGGGAAAAATATCTCCCATTAATGAATTGGGTAATGATAAATGTTCAATTATCTCAGAGGGTATTTGGGAGAGAATCCCAAGCCCTTAATAAGAGTGTAAATGGGAAGGAATCCCAAGGCCATAGAAAGAGGGTAAACCAGTGGCAACCTGAAGCCCAAAACAAGAGGGAACATTGGAGGGAACCCTAAGCCCAAAACATGATGGTACACAAGAGAGAATCCCATGACTAAAACAAGAGGGTACAAGAGAGGGAATCAAAATCCAAAAAACAAGAGGGTAAACTGGAAGGCATTCAAAGCCCAAAATAAGAGGGTACATGGGAGGTCAACCCAAGGAAGAAGTAAGTAAAAAGGTGATTAGACCAAGACTAACATGTTATAAAGGTCTTTGTAGGTATCCTCAACAAATTGTTTTTTATTCATATCTGTGTTCAAAAAATTGTATGTCTTATTCCTTTGTTATTCTTTCATAGATTGTTCTCTTAATTACCTTATGACTTATATCAAATTAACTGCCAATCTTTATTCCATGATTCATGTTTATGATCTTTGATATGTAGGGTATGATCTTTTAATGTTATGATCATCTTATCATACACTTATACCCATGTTATGCTTCCATATATCCATTATTTTCCCTTACTGAGTATTTGATCGCGCCTCTTTCTTATGTTTCCTTTCCTTAGGCTATAAAGAAAGATTTTGAGTTGGAGTACTAATGGGGAAGATATTTAAGGGATATGTTGAATATCATTCACCGATATATAATATTATCTTTCCATGTTTACAAATATACACAACTATTATAGTCCTTATGCATGTACTTTTGTAATGTGATTCATATTCATCGTAAATTAAGTGATATTAATTTATGTTAAGCCTAAGTTAATATAGTTGGTATTATAGGAGGGGTTCATTAATCCATTGGAAACAAGGATACGAAAACTTTAGTAAGATACCTAGGAATATTTTTAAGGATATTTCTAGGGATGTCTCTAAGGATAAGTCAAAGGTGTCAAAGATTTTAAATAAGGTGTCATAATTTAGACATCTTATAAGTGATTTTTCATGATTATGTGGATTTCCACTATAATAAATGATTTTCACACTTTGTTTTTTTATTTTAATCAATGGAGGTAACTAGAAGGAATTAGGTTAAACATTAATGGTTAGTATGTGAAAATAATGGGATTTATGGAAATTGATTCCCTAAGAAGAAATATCATGAAGAGAACCACAAAGGTGGCATGAGTACTTGTTATACTACAGAAGATAAAGAGATCATGAATGACATGTGAAAGGTTTGGGGTGTTCTAATAGTATTTTTTTACATTAAACGTAATAATACTGATCAAATTGAGGTTTAGGAACTTTAACACGTGATTCATATTTCATATTCAAGGAAAAGGACATTATTGAATAAGATAATGAATCCTGAGTAAGGGTTTAATAATAAAGCTAGATGATTGGAGTGCGCATGTTTTTCAATACAATTCATGAAATATATAAGGCTTTTTAGTATATGTTTTTATTAAGGATTGAAAAGGATATTTTTAATGGTGATTAATACTTAGAAAAGTGATTTAATGGAAAAGTTATATTTTTATTAAGGGAAGGTTACCTTTAATGTGTTCCTGATATTGAGAAAATTATGTTAATCTTGGTTAAATAGATTATTGATATGGATAAAGTAAGTTGGATAGTACTGATTACCATGGAATTGAATATTTATTTGTTGAAAAAGTGGTCTAGGTTATCATGGATTAAGTTTAAAACTTCTTGTATTTAAGGAATATATTCAGTAATATTTGGAATAAGGAAGCATGAATGTTTTCCAAAGAGATTTTTGGTAATTCAATTTATTACATTATTTCAAGAGAATATATGATGAGGGTATTCAAATGTTAGGAATGTGACAACCAAAAGCTAATTTTTTATATATGGGGATCAATGTATATCTAATTTAGTAACTTTAATTCTAAATTTCTGTATTTTTATCTTTTGTAAGGGTTACAAGGTTAACCATTTATGGAATGGTCTATGTTAAACATCAGATGATGTTTTAGATATTAAATTTTTATCTCTCCAAATGAGGATTTATGCATATTGGATTACATGTCCTATCTATTTTTCTTTGATGCTAATTAAAGAAATATGGAATGACTTAACATTCTACCTCATGGCCTGTTATTACTTCAAGAATTACAAATTCACCTTCAAATCTAAGAGTAATAGATAAAGTGTAAATCAATAAAGGTACAATGAAATGGTGGGATTATGAATATTAAAAGGAATAAAATCAAATAAGTATATTTCCTTATATTCTTAGATAGTAAAATAATTCCTCAACCCAAGTAAAAAGATATTGATTTTTTATTTTAATACCTTCATTTTATTTGACCTGATGTTCTTATAAATCATCATATATTTATGATTTTGAGGCTATAAAATTTCCATTTATCATTAACTTACTGGTGATCAATTATATTTATCACTCTATAAATATTTAGTATTTTTTTCCATTTCCAATATTGACTCCAAACCTATGTTCTCCTATGTGGAAACCTAGTTATGAGTTACTTTGGGTAACCATTATGGTTCCAAGTTTATTTTTAAAGGAAGTTTTTGTATTCATTTTTATGATATGGGTTTCTAGGAAATGAATTATAAATTTTTAAACCTTAGAAAACCCAGAAAAATTTTGAGTGGGAAGATTCATTTTAAGGGGAGCATAAAGTGACACCCCAATATTTTGTGAATTATTATTTTCAAATTAATTTAATCTTTTTAATAGTTTTCATTTAACACAACATTGATTATAGATTTTTTATATATAAAATAACTAAGTTTGGATTTCATTATACACAACAACAAGTTAATCATGTGCTACAAGGAAGATATATTTTAACTTTTGGTACATGAAACACTATGTTTGGATTATGTTACACACAATGCTGAGTTCCTTTGATAGCTTTCATTACACACAATGTTGAGTTTTACTAAACTACAATATTCTATTACTATTTTTATTAACATATTATTATATTTACCACCTATCCATTGGAATGGAAATTAAGAATAAGATTAACTAAATTGTAAAAATATGATCTATACATGTATATAAAATGAATTCTTTAGTTATAAATTAGTTATATACGAATGTAAGAACTATTTGATAATAAATAAATTTCTTTTCCAAGTAAACTATTTTTATGTAAAAAAATTATTTTATCTCAATAAATGAAACATGTAACACCCCAAGTGTCCACGGTACATTTCCCTTTGAATAATGCAATAGCTTGTGTTGTACGCAACTTAGAGATTTAACACACCACGACCAATGAAACAAGCAGTTATGAATAGTAATACCAACCTTTTGAAATTTTATAAATTTTAATTTTCAAAATGGACTTCATTTTTGGATTCAGAATATCAAAATTAGCTTAGGGTGAATTTTTGGTATTTTTATGAGAACTTTCAATTTTTGATGAAAAGTGAAAAACACTACGTTATTGTTTAAAACCAACTTTTTTATTTAAATAATTAGATATTTTGTTTTCATTTATGTTAGGTAAAAATAGATACATAATACCTATATATGTTCAAAGTAATTTATTGGAGTCATTTTATAATAATTTTATAAATATAAAATTTTATTAAAATTTTTTCTTTCTTTTACCCACCTTCTAGGAGCATTTACAAATTTACATAAAACATAATTTTACCTCTTTGGTGAGTTTAATTTAAAAACTCTGAGAGACATGGTTGATATTAGTAAGTAATATATGGTTAAATAAGAAGAAAATAGTTTTTGGTGAATAGTAACTCTTGACTTTTATTTGCAACGGTTAAAAGTAAATAAGGTAATTAAGGGTAAAAATGATATTATAATTACCCTAACACATGTCCTAATTCTATTGTATTAGTGTAATTCGACCTAAAACATCTTAAAAATAAAATATGATCCCCTTTGGTTCACTTGGATTAGATAAGGACATTTATTATTATTTTATTTAATGAATAGTTAAAGGTGTTAAATTCAATGTTTAATAAATAAACCATTTTTATTATAGGGTTATACATAAGATAAATTTGATTATAAATATTAATTAGAAAGATAAAAATATTTCATTCATAATGGTATTTTAATTATAATTTTAGGCATTAAATAACTTAATTTATTTATGACATAATGATGATGCAGGTGGAGGTAGAATTTCTGGGTACTGTAGTAGTACTCTAGCAGGTACTGTAGCAGTACTGTAGCAGGAACTGTGCAGTACTGTAGTAGGTACTGTAGCGGGACTTGTATCAGAAACTGTTTTTCACTGTAGCAGCCGAGAATATGCCCCTGTTTGGGCCTTCGGACCACTGATTTGGTCCCTAAGTCCTGTAAGGCCTTCGGGCCACCCAGGCCTTCAGGTCAGTAAGGCCTTTGGGCCACCTTAAGTGAAGATGCAAACCAGACAACCTACAAGGATCAAGCTCTACAAGTAGGAGGAGAATGGAGCTTTCACCACCGTAGAAGCTAAATGGATTGTAAGAATGAGAGGGTATGGCACCTGCGATCAGGACAAGCCTGTGCATGCATGGGAATGCCTAGCCAAACAGCCATGAGAAGGTGGAGAGATGATTTCACGATGAAGATGCCAGGGAGGAGCAGTTCCAAGTAGTTAGTCTGGGTTGTACATAATTTTTGAAGCCTATGGGCAATGAATTCCTCTATGGTTTACAGGCCATGTAATACTTACACCTTCGGGCCTTGTAAGGGTTCCACCTCACCCCTTGAAAGGTGGATTATCAAAATAATATAAAAAATGAAGGCATTCAGGCCATTGGAAGAGGAGGGTTGATTTAATAATTTTTTCAAAGTAATAATTCTTTTATGATTTTCACAAATACCAAATACTAAATAGTGTCAAAATTGACATAATTCAGGGTTTAAAACAAATAATTTATTATTAATTGATATAATATTCCTAAAAATATATGGTTCTTACAAAGGACTTAGATAAGGTTATATATATTAATAATGAACCACTTTGGGTTCGTTTTTCTTGTTATAGTAAGTTTATTAAACATATAATATAAAAATACAAAGAGACATGGTAAATGTCAAACAATTTAACTAAGAGTTAAATCTAAAAGATAAGTTTAATATGGTGACCTAAACCGGTCTAAAACCAATTGGTTTAGAGTTCTAGACCCATACCCACCTTATCCTCAAAATAAATTTATTTTGGAGCCATTATAAACCAAAAATTATTTTGTTATAAATTAATATTTCATGCTTTTCCTAAAGTGACCCTCACCTCTCTTATAAAAGGGTACTTCCACTTCTCTTAATTTCACACTTCCAAAGCCATTTGGATCATCAAAACCCTGCCCAAATATCATCACATCTTTCCTCCCTTCATCATAGAGGCCTTCCATTGGTAATAAATCCATCCAAAGGAGCCCTTTGGATCAAATCAAAAGGAAGAACCCAAAGAAGAGGTAAATATTTCATCACCTCTTTCAAGTTCTTTTCTTATTCCACTTCCTCTTTATTTGTTGTTTCCATTATAAAATAATAAATCCAGTATGTTCTATATAATTTTATGTCATTATAAAAATGGTACAACTATATTCATTATTCAATACATCATATGAATGACAAAGTCACCATACGTGCGTACGTACGGATTACCGTATCCACGTCGTAGTGTAGTTTGTAATTCAAACACTTAATTATATGGATGCGTATAATAATGAGTATAAATAATATAAATAATAAATAAAACATGTTAATGATTATATATATATATGACATACCATCCAATTACATACGATTTCACCATCAATATAATGATATTATCGCTCGTGCGTACGTACCGATTACCGTCTCCACGAACGCGATGAGAGTCATTCCCCATCACAATAATTCTAGAATAATTTTCGTTTTATGATTAAAAATAATTTTTATGAACATAATATCAGTCATTATATGAATCAAATACATCCTATCCATAACAAACATGGTTTACGTAACCAAGCATATAAAGGAAAACAAATCAGTTAACACCCAAAACGAAGATACTACAGAAATATTATTAATTAATCAATATTATAGGATCATATATGATATCATATCTATGTATATAGTTCTTTTATAATTTAATAACAATGATTTAACTATTATACACGAGTTTAACGTACCCTTGACCTAGGAAAAGTGTAAGGTAAGAGTTAATTTTATAATCTCGTTATTATCTAAGGTTGTTTCTATGTATGTATCTACTGTGGCATATTTATTATCCATGTCTATGTTTCATAAAATATTTTTCAAAGGGATTATTTTTAAGGGAATAGTTTACTAAAACATCATTTTAAATGTTTTAACGATTTACTCTTCTAAACCTTTCTTATTAATGTTCATGTTTTCAAAATTGTTTTAATGATTTATTTATATGGACATGAATGTTTTTAAATGTTAATTCCTTTCAAAAGTTTCAAAGTGGTATTGGACACTTTGATTCAAAACTATATTTTAAATGAATTCCTTTTTAAATTATGAGACTTTTAAATTATTTCATGAAAAAGGGAAATTTATGTCCAAGATATTTACTGATCATTTTTAACTATGTCAACATCCTTTACGGGATATTATTTTTTATCGGGGTTTATTTATTATGATACAAATATTCCATATTGTATTGAAGGTTTTGTGAGATGTTTGACTGTGGATGTTTTATTTTTATACCATTCATGGTTTGTGGGTAAGTATTGACATTTCATATGCTAGTTTTAATATGAATATTTATGTTATGTTTAAACCTTTATATATGAGGAATGCATGGGATTTACTAAGTGACAGGTGGAGCCCACTATAGCTCCTCAATGCATCAGTAGTTTTAATGAGACAAACTAGTGTCTTGTCACAAGGTCTTGACAGAATCTTATTTGTAGTCTTGGAACAAGGCTTTGACTATGTGGTTATGAAGTCTGGCATTATGCATTCCATAATTATGAAAGTGGCTATTGATATTACATGTGATTATTCTAGTAGTAGAATATCAATGTGAATATATAAATGGAATTATTTGATTTTATCTTTTCCATATTATGCTAAAGATTATGTTTAAAAGGATTTCGTTTTAGTCTTATACATTTCCTTTAATGTTTATCCTTATTTATGAAAGTTTCTGCTATATTGTTATACTTACTGATCATCTAAGCTCACCCCTTTCTATGTTTTATTTTTCCTAGGATGTGAAGAAGTATTTTATGGTTGACTTGCAGGGATAGGCTAAGGATATAAGTGTGTTTAAAAGGGAAAAAATGTTGTTGATGTTTTTATTTCATGATGTAATGTAAAAATTATTAATGTATCTAGTATATCCAAGGCTACTAAACTGATTGGTCTTTCGGGACATGATTACTTGTGTCATGACAATGTTATGTAATAATGATCCGACTCTGGGTAACTAGGGTTGGGGTGTTATAGTTGGAATCAGAGGAAGTTTAGTACAAACCTTGGAAGATAGATTTAGAAAAACTCCAATTAGAGAACAATACCCTAAGATATACTTTGATGATTATTTTAGAGGAACATCCTAGAATTTTGTTACTTTAGAGATTTTGTGAGTTTTCCAATCAATACATCCCTGTCTGGATATGAGAAGGTAGAGGCGGCTTTGGCACAAATGTACATAGGGGTAAAACCTAAAAACATTGCTTTGTGCTAGACTCAAAGAAGAACTGGTGCACGACAATGGGCCTTGATGCACTCTTGGTTATGACACTACCAGGGGATATGATTAGGATAATTCTTATTTTTTTACAAACCATTATGAATGGTTTATGTGTATATAATTTCTCAAACAAAACAATTTTATGATTATGTATTATATCCATAATCTATTCAATTTATGTTAACTATTTTACAAGTTTGGAATTGTGTTTTTTGATTAATAAACTAATCTAGTGTATGCCATTGTTTAGAAATGGCACCTAGTGGAAGGAATGGAAATAGTATCAATGTACATAATACATGAATGAATTTTCCTCATACTCATGATAATTATAGTGGAGCTGGTAATGAAACTGGTGCTGATCAGCTTATCACCATACTAGGACAACTCACTCAGGTTATGAATAATAACTTTACCCATATTGAGCACCCAGATCCACAATATAGAGGATCAATGTTAGATCTCTTCATGAGGAAACAAGAACCAACATTCAATGGGAGTAAAAATCCATTGGTATCTGAGCAATGGATAAGTTCTTTAGAGAAAATATTTCATGCTTTGTGGAGTAGTGAAAGTGAAAAAAATTTCATGGAAGTTTATTGCCTCACGAGAGATACAGATCAATGGTGGCCATTAATCCAAAACTCAAGGGAAGATGAAGAAGTATCAAAAATGGAATGGGGGGAGTTTAAAGTTATTTTCTTATAAAAATACTTTCTTCGTGACCATCGAGCGGATATGGAAAGAAAATTTCTGAGCCTGAGGGAAAAGGTGTATGAGAATGTCGCAAAGTATGAGGCTAACTTTACAAGGCTATCAAGGCATGCAGCAGATTATATACGTAACCTAAAAAGTAATATTGATCGATTCTTTTATGGATTAAATCCATTTCTTCTTTGAGAATTATTCTCACAATCCTTCTCATCGTATGAATTTATTGTCTCATGCGCTATCAAGACAGAAAAGGAATTCTCTAAGTCTTACGACTTCAATGAAAAGAAAGAGAAGAAGTGATTTTCTGAACACTCAGGAGATAGAAATAACGGGAAGAAGGGAAAAGTTGAATATCCATCCTGAGGTAAATGTGGGAAGAAACACCATGGTACTTGCTTGAAGGAAATTGGAGTCTGTTACAAGTGGGGTGAAAAAGTCCACCAAGCTCATGATTGTAAGGGGAAGAAAGAGATTGTCAATGTTGAATGATAAAATTGTAGAAAAAAGGGGAAATATGAAAACAAATGTCCTCAGTTCCAAGGAAACTTTCCCCAGAAAATACCAACGGAGCAAGGCCAAGATTTTGTGATCCCTACTACTGAGGTTGAGGTTCTGAAAGATGTGGTGGCAGGTAATTAAATGGTTTCCTAAAGTTTATCCAATGCTTTATTTGATTTTGGATCAACACATTGTTTCATATCTTCCCAGTTTTCAATGAAAAGTAGATATTTTCAATTTGACGTAATAAGGGAGTTTTCGGTCAAAACTCTTAAGGGAAGTATCATCGTAATATAGTTTTATGAATTAGTTCCCATTAGGTCATATAAATTTTCTTTATCTACTGATCTTATCATCTTAACCATGATTGAATTTGATATAATCCTCGGAATGGATTGGGTTTTGGACCATGAAGTGAAAATTTATTGTAAGAAGAAAAAGGTTACAGTTTTCGATGATGATAAAGAGTACCTTATCTTTACAGCAGAAACATCACCACCTGATTCTTATCTAGATCCACCCCAATGGCTCTACTAAATTCAATTATTGGGGAGGAATATAATGAAATAATTATGGGTGAGTAAAAGAATGTTCGAATAGAGGATGTATCTGTTGTGCAAGAATATGTTGATGTGTTTCCAAAGGATTTACCTGAACATCTTATAGAACAATAAATTGAGTTTTCCATTGATTTAATTTCTGGTTCAAGGCCCATATCGAAGTCACCTTATAGAATGTCCACTCTGGAATTAGTGGAACTAAAGAAAAAACTAGTAGAATTGAGTAATAAGGGATTTATTTTCCCTATTGTCTCTCCATGGGGAGCCCATGTCCTTTTTGTTAAGAAGAAAGACAGATCTATGAGGTTATGCATTGACTATAGAGAGATCAATGCTATAATAATAAAGAACAGGTATCCCCTACCTCACATTGAGGATTTATTCAACCAACATCATGGAGGTCAATATTTTTCAATGATTGTCCTTTGATCTGGATATCATCATTTGTCTGTGAAGAAGGAATACATTATGAAAACAACATTTCGAACCAGGTATGGGCATTACGAGTTTACAGTAATTCCTTTTGGATTGAATAATGCACCCTCTGTCTTCATGGATCTAATGAATAGATTTTTCAAGGAATATCTTGATTAATTTGTAGTGGTATTTATTGATGATATTTTGGTATACTCAAAAATCTAAGAAGATCATGAAAATCATTGGCGCATTATCCTAAGGACTCTTATAAGAAATGAATTATATGGGAAATTTAGTATGTGTGAATTATGGCTTCATAATATTTCATTTCTTGGATATATTGTCTCTAAGGATGGAATCTCTTTTGATCCTTCAGAGACCAAGGCAATCCAAGAATGGCCAGTACCGGCGAGCATAACTGAGGTACATAGTTTTATTGGTTTAGTAGGTTATTATCGACATTTTGTCTAGAATTTTTCCAGATTGTCTAACCCATTAACCAAGCTCACTCGTAAAGGGGTTAAATTTGTTTGGAAAAAAGATTGTGAAGATTGTTTTTAATAAGTGAAGAGAATATTAGGTAATTCTCTTATCTCGACTCTACTATCGGGGAATGATGGGTTTGTTATTTATAGTGATGCTTCAAAGAAAAGAATTGGTTGTTTCCTTATGTAGAATGATTGAGTTATTTCTTATGCATCACAACTGCTAAAAATTCATGAACAAAGCTATCCCACTCATGATCTAGAGTTAGCAGATATAATATTTATTCTGAAAATATGGAGACACTATCTCTATGGCGACAAATGTGATATTTATACTGATCACAAGAGTTTGAAGTATATTTTATCACAAAAAGAACTCAACATGAGGAAAATGAGATGGCTTGAACTACTCAAGGATTATGATTGCACTATCCACTACCACCCAGGGAAAGAAAATAAATTAGAAGATTCTTTGAGCAGAAATAATCATGGAGTTTTGAACAAGATGAGAGTTGAAAAGGATCCTATATACATGGATCTAGTAAAGATAGATATGGGAATAACCATGGAAGTTGAAACATCAATTCTTTTTCAAATGGTTTCCAAACCATATTTACTAGAAGGGATAAAAAGATCTCAGACTGATGATGAGGAATTTCAAAATAATATTAAATATGTGAATGATGGGAGTTTGAGTGACTTCATATATGAAGACGGAATTTTGAAATTTGGGAAGAGACTTTGTGTTCCCGATATACCTGATCTAAAAAGGTAACTGTTGGATGATGATCATAGCACTAATTACTCTATACACCCTGGAAGCACTAAGATGTATAGATATTTGAGGATGGCGAGCGCGAGGCGAGACGACGGCGACGACGATGGAGCTCGGGTTCCAAACCCTAGCGCATGAACGCTGCTGATTTTCCCCCCTCCCTGGCGGTGGGCGGGGGGAGGATGTTCTTCCGCGTTTCACGAACAAGCGAAAGAATTTTGTACCCTTCTCTAACCCTAACTTTCTGCCTGATTTCCCTCAGATTTCCTTGAGTCCAAAGGTCCCAGATTTACATCTTGGGATTCCTCAAGTATCGATTTCTCTCCCGGAGTTCTCGATGGCATCGAATCTCCTTAACCTGACTCTGGTGGCTTGTTTTCATCACCGAAGACCATCGGTTGACGAATTTGACAGGTTCGTGTTCAGTAAGTGGGATTTGCAGGATCGTGCCGTCGTGGGGTTGCTGGACAAGAATCAACTGATGATTCGTTTTGCCTCGGAGGAAGATCTTGTTTGCGCTTGGTCGTGGGCTCCGCATCGATGTGGTGGATGTCGCTTCTTTCTACTTCGATGGACGTTTGATCTGTGTTTGAATCATGATTCACCTTCAGCTGCGTTGTGGGTTAGTCTTCCTCATCTCCCGCTGCCGTTTCAAAACCCATCCATTATACGTATGCTTGGGAATTTTGTTGGGCGGTTCCTCTGCTCGGACGCGCGAACGTCTTCGGTATGTCACCCGGTCAATCCGCGGATCTGTGTGGAGGTGGATGTATCTAAACCGCCTGTTGAGTGGATTTGGATCACGATCGGTGAGGAACTCCGATGGAAGCAAGCGGTGGTCTTTGAGTCATGGGAGGATTTTTGTCCAGGGTGCCAGCGGCTGGGTCATCGGGATGGGCAGTGTCATGGTGGTGTTGTTTCAGGGCTGATGGGGTGCAGTGGTAAGGATGCTGGAAATGGGAGGAGGACTGGTGATTCTCACGATGGCGTGGGTGAAGTAGGGCCGCGACATGTAGTGGGGCCTCGTCAGGACTGTTCTCGTGAGGTGAATGGTGCCGGTGATCGCATGGGTGGAGTGTGGGCGAATCCTTCAGTGGTTCTTTCTGAGGTCTGTGCTCATACAGCCGGTCCTTCTGAAAGTGGGGTGAGCCTGCATTCTGCAGTGATGCGTGATGTGGGTGCCTCCAACGCTGGGATTGAGGGGAGCAGAATCAGCCCGGGATCTGCTATTGATGTCAAGGCTACTGATTTTCCGATGGAGGCTGTATATGCTGTAAGTGCTGCAGGGGTGATTGACAGCATGAAGGAGGATGGGAGGAGGTTGGGCTCAGAGGGCCGGAAGCAATCCAATGATGTGATCTCTCCTATAGAGTCCAGGAGGCAATTACATGCTGCTGTTCCTCCAAATGAGGTTCAGACTGATAACAGGTTCCAAGTCATGGCGAATGAAGAGGATTTGAATGGGGAGATCACACTGGATGCTAGTTAGGAGATGCAAATTGTCCCGGTTGATACAGAAAAGGCTGTAAATGATGAACAAGTCTTTGAGGGACAGCCGCACTGCTTGGAGATGGTGGACTGTAACAGTGTGAATGCTGCTCGGGAGGTTGTTGTTGGCTCTTATGGTGTGGTGTCTGGGAATTGGGCTGATGCTTTGGAAAGTGATAAAGAAAATGGGAAGGGCATGCTGTCATATAGTGATGTTCTAAAATATGGGAAGGGAAAGCGTGGACAGGTGATCCCTGTCACTCCAAGTCGAAAGTCGAGGAAGGATTACTCCACGCTGCCGAAGCCAATATCTACTCGGTCCTCTTTAAAGCAATCGCCAAAAGAGCTGATCTCATTGGAGAAGCTGAATCTCCGAAGGAAGTATGCCAAGATCCTCAAGAAATATGAAAGTTCATAATGGGAATCAGCCACGGCGGAGGATGTCTATCCGGGAGGTGGGAATGGGTTTGATATGTATGACATGTGATGACTTTTACTTTGTGGCGCGCTCTTTATGAACTTTTTGTTTATTTTAATAAATAGTCAGGGGTTTGCCTCTGGCCACCTTCCTTGGTATAGATATTTGAAAGAAAATTTTTGGTGGGACAATATGAAGAGGGAGATTGCTAATTTTGTGTCAAGATATATGGTTTGTCAACAAGTGAAAGCTGGAAGGAAACAACCTTGAGGAGTCATGCAATCTCTTCCTATAACTGAGTGGAAATTGGATAATATTACGATGGAATTTGTCATGGGGATACCAAAGACTCCTAGAAGGAATAATGAAATATGGGTCATTGTAGATCGTATTACCAAGTCAGCACATTTTCTTGCTATAAGAGAAGATTTACCACTTGAATGTTTAGAAAGACTATATATTAATGAAGTTTTAAGACTTCATGGAGTACCCCTATCGATTGTTTCTGATCATGATCCCCATTTTACATCAAGATTCTGGAAAAGTTTTCAAAAGGTCCTGGATACTGAAATTCATTTGAGCACTGTCTACCACCCGCAAACTCATGGTCAATCAAAACGAACTATTCAAACCTTAGAAGATATGTTGACATCTTTCTCCCTTGACTTTCAAGGTATGTTGGATCAATATTTATCTCTGGTAGAATTTTCCTATAAAAATAGCTTCCATTCAAGTATTCATATGGCACCATATGAAGTGTTATATAGAAAGAGATGTCAGACACCAACTTGTTGGGATGATGTTAATGAAAGAATACTCATTGGCCCAGAACTTGTTGAGGAAACATTGGAAAAAGTTAATATTTTCCAAACCCACATCAAAGAATCCCAAAGTAGAAGAAAGAGCTATGCCGATAACCAAAGGAAGGATTTGTAATTTCAAGTAGTAGACCATGTTTTCTTGAAGGTATCTTCATGTAAGGGTGTTATACATTTCGGTAAGAAGGGTATATTGAGTCATAGGTACATCGTACCTTTCGAAATTCTAGAACAAATTAGTGTCATAGCTTATCATTTGCAATGCCTCCAAGTCTCTCCAATGTTCAGGATGTGTTACATGTATCATTGTTGAGAAAATACATGCATGACCCAATGCATGTACTCACCTATGAGGAAATTGAACTGGAACTCAATCTGTCTTATTGTGAAGAGCATGTCACAATTCTTGATACCAAGGAACAAGTGCTGAGAAACCGGATGACTCATCTAGTAAAAGTTCTATGGAGAAACCATAAGATGAAAGAGGCAATGTGGGAACCCTAGGAACATATGATGAAGAACCTAACGAATATTTTTATGGAATAATATTCTAGAAATTTAGAGGATGAAATTATTTTAAGGAGGTGATAATATAACTCCCCAAGCTTCCACGGTACGTTTCCCTTTGAATAATGTAGTAGCTTGCATTGTACACAACTTGGAGCTTTAACACACCATGACCAATGAAACTAGTAGTTATGAATAGTAATACCCACTTTTTGAAATTTTCTAAATTTTAATTTTCAAAATGGACTTCATTTTTGGATTCATAATATCAAAATTAGCTTATGGTGTATTATTGGTATTTTTCTCAAAACATTCAATTTTAGTTGAATAGTGAAAAACAATGTGTTGTTGTTTAAAATCAACTTTTTATTTAAATAATTAGTTATTTTATTTTAATTTATTTTAGGTAAAAATAGATACATAATACTTATATATGTTCAATGTAATTCATTGAAGTCATTTTATAATAAGTTTAGATATGTAAATTTTATTGAACTTTTTACCATCTTTTACCCACCTTTTAGGAGCATTTACAAATTTGCATAAAACATAATTTTAGTGCTTCTGTGAGTTGAATTTCAAAAATCCAAGAGACACAGTTGATATCAGTAAGTAAAATTTGGTTCAATAAGATGAAAATAATTTTTGATGAATAGTAACTTTTGACTTTTATTTACCATAGTTAAAAGTAAATAGGGTAATTAAGAGTAAACATGATATTATAATTACCCTAAAAAGGTCCTAATTCTATTGCATAAGTGTAATTCAACCAAAAACATCTTAGGAATAAAATATGATCCCCTTTGGTCCACATGGATTATATTAGGACATTTATTATTATTTTATTTAAAGAAGAGTTAGAAGTGTTAAATTCAAAGTTTAATAACTAAACCATTTTTAATATAGGGTTATACGTAAGATAAATTCGATTATAAATATTCATTAGAAAGATAAAACGATTTCCTACATAATGGTATTTTATCTATAATTTTCAGATATTAAATAATTTAATTTATTTTTGACACAATGATGATGCAATAATTACCTTATTAATGAAATATTAAAATATTTGATATTATAAATATTTAAATAAATGTAATATGAGACTTTTGATGAATTAAACTAATTTACTAGGTTAAAAGGACATGTTAGAGTTGATTAAATAATTTATTTTAAGTAATCATGTTGTTATGAGTTTCACAAAAACCAAATACTAAATAGTGTCAAAATTGACATAATTGAGTTTTTAAAACAAATATTATATTATTAATTGAAATAATATTCCTAAAAATATAAGGTTCTGCAAAAGGACTTAGATAAAGTTATATATATTAATAATGAACCACTTGGTATTTTTTTGTCTTATTATAGTAAGTTTATTAACCATATAATATAAAAATATAATGAGACATGGTAAAGGTCACACTATTTAACTAATAGTTAAATCTAAAAGATAAGGTTACTATGGGGACCTAAACCTTTCTAAAACCTATTGGATGAGAGTTTTTCGACCCATATCCACCTTATCCTAGAAATAAATCATTTTGGAGGCATTAGAAACCGAAAATGATTTTATTATAAAATAATATTTCAAGGTTTTCCTAAAGTGACCCTCATCTCTCTTATAAAAGGTTACTTCCCTTCTCTTAGTTTCGCACCTCCAAAGCCATTTGGCTCGACCAACCACTGCCCAAATATCCTCCCAACTTTCCTCCCTTAATCCTTTAGGCCTTCCTTTGGTCAAAAATACAACCTATGGAGCCCTTTTGATAAAATCAAAAAGAAGAACCCGGAAAAGAGGTAAATATTTCATTACCTCTTTCAAGTTCTTTTCTTCTTCCACTTCCTCTTTCCTTACTGTTTCCATTCTAAAATAATAAATACAGTATCTTCTATATACTATGATGTTATTATAAGAATGGTAAAACTATATTCTTTATTATATCGATCATATTAATGACAAAATCACCATACGTGCGTACGTATGGCTTACCGTCTCCACATCGGGGTGTAGTTTGTTATTCAAACACTTCATTATTTGTCGCTTGTGCGGACATATGGATTACCATCTCCACGAACGCAATGAGGTTCATTCCCCCATCATAATCATTCAAGAATAATTATAATTTTATGATTAAAAATAATGTTTATGAACATAATATCATTCTATATATGAATCAAATACATCATATCCATAACAAACATGGCTTACGTAACCAATCATATAAAGGAAAATGAATCAGTTAAAACCCGAAACGATGATACTAAGGAAATATTATTAACAAATCAATATTAGAAGATCATATATGATATCATATATATGTATATAGTTCTTTTATAATTTAATAACAATGATTTAACTATTATACCGGAGGTTAACGTACCATAGACCAAGGAAACATACAAGGTAAGGGTTAATTTCACAATCTCATTATTATCCGAGGTTGTTTTTACGTAAGCATATACTGGGACATATTTTTCATCCATGTCCATGTTTCTTAAAAGTGTTTTCAAAGGTATTATTTTCAATGGAATTATTTTTACTAAAATCTCATTTTAAATGTTTTAAAGATTTATTCTTAAAAACCTTTCTCATTATTGTCCATGTTTTCAAAATGGTTTTAAGGATTTTTTTAAATGGACGTGAATGTTTTAAAATTTTAATTTTGTTCAAAAGTTTCAAAGTGTTGTGGGAAACTTTGATTCAAAACTATCTTTTAAATGACTTCCTTCATTAATTTTGTGACTTTTAAATGATTTCATGAAAAAAGGATATTTCTCTCAAAGATTTTTACATATCATTTTCAACTATATCAACATCCTTTACGAGATATTATTTTTGATCGAGGTTGATTTATTATGATACAAATCTTTCATATTATATTGAAGGTTTGGTGATATGTTTGACTGTAGATGTGTTATTTTTATATCATTCATGGTTTATGGATAAATTATTTACATTTCATATACTAGTTTTAATACGAATGTTTATGTTATGTTCACTACTACAAAAACGGGAAAGGGAAGCGCTACCCTTTTATCAGCGATAAAAAAAGCGCTGATAAAGGGGGCCTTTATCCGTACTTTTTTTAGTTGCACGGATAAAGGGGGGATTTATCAGTGTTTTTTCCAATCGGTGATAAATTTTATGTTTCAAAAAAAATTATGAAAAATAAATTATTGTTATATAATTATATTTATATTGATATAAATATTATATATATATATTAAATATGTTTTAGATACGTATAAATAGAGTATTACATTTAATATATAATAAATTTAGTGAAAATGGATTTAAAATATTTAAAACAATATTAGTAATTAATAATTTGCTAATTATTATCGATTAAAAGTAATTTAATAACAATTTGAAGAGAGAAAAAATCAAAACAATTAATAAAATATCTAAAATAAGTTGAAAATGTAACTCAAACTTCAACGGCCATAACTTTTGATCCGGGTGTCTATTTGAGCTCTACAAAATATAAAATTGAAGCCTGCGATGAGCTCTATGCGTTAGTGATTTAAGAAAATCCTTTGTAACAATTTTTAAGGCCAAAAAAGGCCCATAAGGCCTACAAAACTGAGTTTTTAGTCGAGATACCCCGATTTGTTAATATTCAAACAATTATAACTTCTGAAATGGATTTCCATTAGGCCTGTACCTCATATCATATAAAATATTGTTTCATTTTCTTTGATTTGACTGGTTGTGGAGTTGAAACGGGATTCTAGATTATATGTTATGGTCATTTTAACATTATATGGTTTTTCAAATACACATATATATGTATTTATTCTTAAATATATATGTTTCTGTGTGTGTGTGTGTTTGTGTGTGTGTGTACGTGTGTTATATATATATCTATATGTAAGTATTTATTTATTTATAGACTCACATAAAAAACATATTTTTTTATAAATGTATTTAAAACTAATCTTATAAGTATATATTAATATAAAAATAAATATACGAATAAATAAGTATAACTAAATATATATATATAAATAAATATAAATATATATTAATATATGAATGAATATATATACTAATAATTGAATAAATATATTTATATTAATATGAATCTATATCAATATATGAATAAATATAACTATATATATATATATATATCATTAAATAGATAAAAAACAAAATGGATTAGTGGTAAAGGTGTAGCCGCGAAAGGGAGGAGGTCGCGGGTTCGAGTTTGGGTGGAAGCAATGGGTTGCGCACACGGGAGAGTGTGAGGGGGGTCCTCCTAGCTCTGATAAAGGGGGTTCAAGTGTTGTTAAAAGCTCTCCTCGCATTTTATAATTCATTTATATTTTTTTTTAATTTTTTTTTAATTTTATCATCGCTTTTTAAAAGTGCTGATAAAGGTCACTTTTATCAGCACTAAAAAAATGATGAAAAAGGATTATTTTATTGGAACTTTTTTAGCACTGATAAAAGGGGCCTTTATCAGCGCTTTTTAGAGCACTAATAAAAGGGACCCACTATATCAGTTCTG
This sequence comes from Viscum album, assembly GCA_963277665.1. Taxonomy (NCBI): domain Eukaryota; kingdom Viridiplantae; phylum Streptophyta; class Magnoliopsida; order Santalales; family Viscaceae; genus Viscum; species Viscum album. The sequence goes on along the minus strand of OY728130.1, from coordinate 45,222,568 downwards.
AGCTTTATAGTGCTTTTTTAGTGCGGTTAAAGCCCGTTTTTAGCACTGGTAAATCACGTTTTTCTAGTAGTGGTTTAAACATTTTCATATGAAGAATGCATTGGACTTAGTAAGTGATGAGTGGAGCCCGCTATAGCTCCTTGATGCATCGATAGGTCTCATGAGACAAAATAATGTCTTGGCACAAGGCCTTTAAAAAATATTATTTCTAGTATTGGCACAAGGCCTTGAGTATGTGGTTATGAAGTATAGAATTATACATTCCATCATTATGAAAGTGACTATTGATATTGCATGTGATTATTCGACCAGTTGAATATCCATGTGAATAAGTAAATGTAATTATTTGATTTTATCTTTTCCATATTATGCTGAACTTTATTAAAAGTATTTTTTAGTATTATACATTACCTTAAATGTTTATTCTTATTTATGAAGGTTTCTGATATATTTTTATCCTTACTAATCATCTGAACTCACCACTTTCTATGTTTTTTCCCACAATGTGAAGAAGTATTTTATGGTTGACCTACATGGATAGGCTAATGATATAAGCATGTTCAAAAGGGAACAAAATGTTCGTGATGTTTTTTTTCATGATGTAATGTAAAACTTATGAATGAATATAGTACTTCGAAGGCTACTAAACTGGTCAGTCTTTCGGAACATGATTACTTATATCATGCCAATGTTATGTAATAATACACCAACTCAGGGTAACTTAGGTCAAGGATTTGCAAAACAAACCAATTTTGATGAATTCTTTTAATGAAAAATTTATATTTTATATATAATAATTTTTTTAACACTCATCAAACATATTTAATCGACATAATATTAGAGTAAGTAAAATTTTATGAATAAAAAGATTTATATTTCAGAAGGATAATTTTACCACCTTTTAATGGTGAAACCATTTTAAATAAAGTTTTTTAAACATTAATAATTTTTATTTTAATAAATAAACTTCATTTTTTAAAGGGTGATATCAAAATTTTCTTTGGGGAATTTTTTGTTAATTTTGAGAGAAGTTTCATCTTTTGATGAAGAGTGAACAATACTGAATTTTAATTGAAACATGATTTTTAATCTAATTTATTTATATAGTAAAAGATTTTTTTTTATTTTGGGTTTAAAGTATAATTAGATCAATTATACATAAATTAATCCTATTTTGGCCATATTAACAAATTTTATATTGAAATTAGATACAAAAACATTTCAAACTTTTGGACATTTTCAATTTAAAATCTCGTCATCTCATCACATCTGTGGGATTATTTTTAAATTTATTTTTATTAATTATTTTATTAGAATTTTAAAAAATTAATTAGATATTTTTAATAATAATAATTTACTATTTAATTTAATATCAATTTAGTTTTTGACAAAAAATATTAGTGAAAGTAATTAAAATTAATTACAACGATTAAGGTCAATTGGGTGTACTTAATAGTTAAAATTTAATATTAAAAGGATAAACGACATTTTTATGAAACTATTTAGACTAATTACACTATTTTATAAAATATATACAATTATTGGAGGCACATTATTCACGGGTTACCTCTCAATAGTGTTTATCTTTTTATATTTACACTAATGTCACCCCTCCTCTGCTATAAAAGGGAATTCACCCCCATCACTTCCTCACACCACTCAAGCTACTTTAGATCATCAAAAACCTGAAATAATAATATAAAAAACAAACATATATAAACCTATTATCCTAAATTTTGGTATAAATCCAACAAATTAATCCCTTTGGTAAAAACCAAAATGAGTTACCCAAAGAAGAGGTAACGTCCTTATACAAGCTCTTTTATTTAATTTTTATTATCCACCCCTAAATTATTCTTATTTCATGAGTATATAATAAAATAAGTATCATAAATATAATGATATGTTTTTATTATAAGTCTTCTACCTACACCAACACACACTTCCATCAAATTGGTAATGAATATATTGTTCATGTTTACGACAGACTACCACCTCGCGCAATGATGTGGTTTGTTTTTTTATTTACCACTTCTAATGGTTTGGAATTATGAGGTTCATACTATTTTTATATGATATATATAATTTTTATGAAGTATTTATATTTATGTAATTATTATATATAAAATACCATCATGCTGTCCTTTTTTGGTAATATGATAATTTCATTTGTGGATGTGTGGACTACTGCCTCCTCTAAGCGATGTGATTCACTCAAAATTTACATAGAATGTATTAAGGATGAGTTTAGTAAATATATATGATATAATTAAATAACAATTCTATTTTAATTATAATATATATATATAAATATATGTCATTTACCTTTTCTCTTTCCATACACTACAATAAAACCGCCTATTAGCAACGGTTATTTTTGCATATAGTGGTAGTTTAAACCTCCACTATATGGTTGGGAAACAGTTTACAAAAACCACCGCTAAATTGGGTTTCAGAAATCTATTAGCCGTGGTTATTTCCATTTAGCCGTAATTTTTACGGGTCATGGATTTTATTTTATTCGTGGCGGTTATAACCACCACGAATACAATAAAATCAAGGGGTTGTAAAACCGCACCTAAAGTCACGAAAACCGCCGCGGAATGCATGTAGGTGATGCGACTCTGTAGATACGGTTAAAACTGTTGCTAAATGTAATCCAATAGAGGCGGTTATAATTGCCACTAAATGTAAGCCAATAGCGGCAGTTATAACCGCCACTAATTAAAAAGTACTTACGCTTAGCAGCAGTTTTAAGCACTGCTAATGTATTACCAATATACTTTAGTAGTGGTTAAAACCGCCACGAAAAGGTAACTTGAAAAAAAATATGTTCTGCTTCCACTACACCACTACCCTAAAAAACAAATCAAACCAAAAATACCAATAGCCTAACAGATTAATGCACACAAAATTAAAAAAGAATAGAGACAACTAGTAAAAAAATTATGGTCGTGTTGCTTTGAAAATATAGTGGAACAACATAAATGGATATGTTTAATGAGGAGGAGTAAACAACATGACCTGAATTGATATATAATGGGTACAACACCACACAACACATTCTAAGGTTGATTTAAAATTAGTTTAGATTAGTGATTCATAGACATTGAATAATCGTTTAAGGTTATATAATTAGGACCATGTGGTGATCATGCAACTCAACCATGCTTGAGGTGTACTTCCTCACAACCCCTAAGCCCTGGTGAGCCATGATTGATTCAATAATCAAGGATATTTATATAGTTATAATTTTTTATAGGGGTGAACCCAATGAGGGGAAGAAGTGACCTAAAAAATATCACAATGACAATTACAACTTTTGAGAACTGGGAAGTGAAATGGGTTTAATCAATAGAAATATAATTATTATTTACCATTTTTGAAACATAGGATACCTAATCTGGTTGAGGATAGGATGAAAAATATCATGTTCTACTATTCATGTAGATCAAAGCATGAGATCTGCTTTTTATTAGTAAATGTACTTCATTGAATGAGCTTGAGATGGTATGTAAGACACTATGTACATGAATCATTTCATTAGAGATCCTTTTCAGATTGGTAGGGTGAGGATTATCCAAATAGTAGAATGTGTGAACTACACAAGTGTATGTGGGGATATATCATATAGAATATTAGGTTCCATGGGAGATATTTCCTCATGTGCTCAAATGTTCTATTTAAACATGTGGGTTGACAAAATTCAGGCCTGGCCTAGAGGGAAACGTCCCCATGATGAGTTGCTGGTAGGGATGGGACTGGGATGAAATATACATGCATTAATATGTGTCTCCTCATAATGGGCATCAAGACAAACATAGTTTTTATGTGTAACATGGTAAGAGACTATTGTCCTTGGAGTGATTTCATCTCTAGCAAGGATATCATATCATCCCATCTTCGGAGAAATATAAGTTTTATATGGGTAATTTCTGGTTCATTTCATACTTATCATTTGAGGAATCTCACATTTATATGTGGTAATTATTTTTATAATCATCCCACACTTATCGGATGAGGCATCCTTATTTCATTTAATAGGGTATGGTTGTTAATTAACATTGTTTGCTGAGGACATTGGGCTTTGATGTTTAAAATCATACAACATAGACTATGACTACAACTAGTTTAAATTCCTAGAGCTCCAAATATAGGAATAGGTTTGAGTTAAAGGTCTCCAAGCTTTGACCAAAGAAGATAGGAAAGGGAGAAACCTATAATGAGTTGATGATAGGGTTGTGCCCTGGATTAAATATTTATATGTAACTACTTATATCGTGATTATTGGAATCAATACACATGTTTTTATGATTCACAGTGTCATAGGATACCAACGCTATAAGAGTTTACCTTCATGGATGATGATATTGAATAATTACATATTATAATATTAGGCATCGAAAATTTATAAGAGGTGAAATTATCTCTCTTTAAGAGACATATCAATTTTTTATGGGGTTAAATTATCTATCATTAATAGGTATATATATTTTACCCAGGGTAATGATATAGTTTAAATTCATCTTATTAGGATTTTAGAAGGTCTATTGCATCTATATACCCATTATTTACTTCCTCATATCATGAAATGAGATCATCTTGACCCACTGATGTGTCAACATAAATGAAAGGAGATTATTGCTAATAAAGTGGCTCATGTGAGTGTTTTGGGGAAATGACACCTTATGTAATGGATTATTATATGGTGAATCATCATCTAGGATCAATGATAGAAGACATATGCATCAATACGTATCCCATGGAAATGGGAATCAATCCATCCATCGTTATAGAATTTTGTGGAAATAGATGTTTGATGAAACTCCAGGGATGAATAAACCCATGTGATGGATGTATGAGCATATTTTATTGTCATAATGCTTTTACTAGGGATCTCTTGATATAAACTATTATAGTATAGATTGGTGAGGTGGGGGAATCAAGAATGTTTTTGTGGTGAATAAAACATGGGGTTTTAGGATAAAATAGGCCCGTCAACCCATGAAAAAAATCCTGAATATGATTTCACATAGTGTAAGATCATACAACCGAGACCATGATGAAAAAATTAACGTCATGATCCATGGACTAGGATGATGATTCTCTACATGGTATCTATGTTTCATGGTATGGGTAAAAACCAATGTATAAGGGGTTAATATAGTCCCAGGTACCACATGAACAATTTGATATGAACTGAACATTATTTAAAGTTATAATCTGTGGACCATAAATAGAGAAATGGGGCCAAAGGATTATTAAATTTACATCTAGACCCAAAAAAAGGATTTCGAAGCATCATTATATATCCCATGAGAGTGTGAATCAATACACATGTTGTTCTAGAATATGGTATAATATAAGAACAACATTGGAACTAGGGGTAATCCTATATATAGAGCGAATTTTGGAATATAATGATTATCATGAGGCATCACATTTCGAAGGAATGAGAGAAGGATAAAGATTAATGTCATGTCTTGAAGAAAATGATTTTTTTCATCCCGCATAATGTGATGCTTCCATGTTTTATATGAGGTAATGTTTTTGAACATATCATAATTATAGTAAAAGGAATCCAAATTTTATATAGTGTAAGACTTTTAGATCATCCAATACACATCGTACAATGAATCCCAGTTTTATAGAGTTTAATACCATCTCCCATTAAGAGGAACCTAGTTTTTATATGGGGTATGACCACATTTTATCATCATGAACAGAATATGATAACCATTAACAATGAATGAAGATTCACTATCTACACATTCTGACTCACCTAAGTGTCCACAACACTATCCCCTTGATCACTATAAAATGACCCAATTTTTTCAACACATCAACAATGGGTTTAACTTCAAGTCATCCAAAATCTCGACTACCAATTAAAACAGAGGCCTAAATGGAATGATGTATACCACACTCGATAAATGAAGGAATAAAAGGGAACATTAGAAATCAATAAAATGCATAAAAGGAAACATGAGAAATCAAGAAAATGTTAGGACATGAAATTTTTTTGGTGGCAACTATGTGCCACACATATTACATATACAAACCAAATGTTCCCATATTTGTTCAACACATCAAAAATACAACTACTCATGGTCTGATGATGCATCGTCACCCTCTCCACCTCCATCTCCACTTTCTGTTGTCACATGTAAGAACATTATATTGAAAATTAAATATTGTTTCATATTTATATTAAAACATAAAACCAATGAATGTTTTAAAACTAAATGGTTTTGATTTTCTATGATTTACCTTCTTACCACCAGTCAATACACTACCAATGGGGGAATATCTTCTCATCTGCTGATGTATATCAGTCATCTGTTTCTGCAAAATGGATATCTGAGACCCCTGGTATTGAATTTTGGTTCGTAGAGAAGCAATCTCCCTCTGAGCTTCTTTGGGTATGGACTGACTACAACCAGGAGTAGATGCAGCTGGAATCCTTGGTGGCATACCAAATACCTTAGATGGTACGGGTCCAAAACCCATCCCACGCACTCTACCGAGATGCTTCTTCCCAAGGACTTTACTAATTGGGTCATCCTGGGAGACTGAGTAGGACTTTCCAGGATTGGCATCCCATTGTTCTTTAATTTTTACCTATAAATAAAATATCAATATATATTAACATAGTAAAAACTGATAATAAGTTATTATAATAAAAAATTGAATTCATACCCCAACTTCTTTGGCAGGCTCATTAACAAAACATCCATTTGATTTTTTGTGAACATCCAACCACGGTTCAGTTTGGGATGCTTCATGCCCTAAACTCTGTAACTGCATTAATCGGAGATAAATCAACAATTCAATATATTAAACAGATAATATTTTCTTATAAATATTTAAACTAATTAAAATATTACCAATGTCGATCGGCTTCTAGAAAAAAAATTTGAGCTCGTAGTGTGAGGGATGACTTTCTTAGCCCAGTTTGATGCATTCTGTCTTGAGAGATCCTAAAATAAATAAATTGAAATTTAACAGTAATTTATTCAATGTCATATCTTCTTCATATACATGTATAAATGAAAAATGAGGATAATATAATAATATATATTTCAATACCATTCGCTTCTCATCACGATGAATGTCAACAAAAACTTTCCACTATTCTTTCGGTACCCCACTAGGTAGCGTCTCATACATTTGTTGCACGATCAATGAAGTATCGTTGACATCAAACCACAATCTCCATTTGAAATCTTTCCATTTCTTACCAAGATTTTTCAATGCCCACTTCCGTGATATCACATCAACAACTATAAAGTGGAAGAACATCTGTATACAGAAATTTATTTTGAATATATTAGTAACATGACATTCAATTAAACCATAATGTAATAATATTACATTTATTTGGGAATCAAAAACATCAGTTTTTCATCTTGGATGCATATGTCTCCAATCATCATAAGAAATAGGAAGGGAAATGGGCTCCGCTGCCAACTGGCCTAGAATCTGGCCAAGTAACCCCACGGTGTCATCTGTAGGGACCCCATAAGAATCAAATGGAATGATTTATATTACAAACATCTGAAATTTTTATTTTTTTCTCCACGGTTGCATTTTTTCATCTTCAATGAGAATACAATTAGTATAAACAAAATGTAATAAATTTATTTCATTAAAATTTGTACCTATGACAGTGACACTCCAGTATGTCTGTGATGAACTGGAAGGGGTGTGTCGCCGCCCCACTGCTGAGGCTTATGAAGGGGGAATCGATGACTCAAAATCTAATGGGACACCCAAAATGGTGTGAGAGATGGTGCAGAGGGTGATGGTGGAGGGGTGTAGGCAGGTGGTGCCTCAGATGCCATGTGGAGGGAGCAAGATGGGTCGTCATCTGTCGCAGAACTAGATGAAATAGTGTACCGCTTCCTCCGTGGCATTCCTATCATTTAATAAAATAAAATAAAGTTCAAAATATACATTTAAAAAAATTAGCCAAAAAAATGATAATAGATGCCTAGTACTAATAGACAAAATATATAAAACAATGATAATGAATGACTGCAGAAATGAAATAAGTGGTTGCTAAATGAATAAATATTTGTACATACAATCATTTTCCCCTTAAATCATGTCAGTTTCCTGCTCCATTACTTCATCCACTTCATTCATCCTTGTTAGACTAATATTTTCAATATCATACTAGACAAATAATTTTGCTTCCTATTGTTGGTGAAATTCAATTTCAGAGGTCAAATCTTCAACTTCATCACCCATATCATAAAAATTCCTTTGTATTACATGAACAACTACACTCCACCCTTCATCCATAAAATCATTCACATAATATACCATTTTTTCTTGCGATGCAAAGATATATGGATCATGCAATTCACGATCACCAACATCCATCAAGCGATAGAAGTTCACAGAAGTAAATTGAAAGGAATCTCTTCTAACACCTCGGATGATATCGACCCATTTGAATTTGAATAAAACAGTATAAAAATGTCCATGGTAGTTTAATTCAAGAATATCATAGAGCTTTCCATAGTATCCCACTTCAGAAAATGTAAATATACCACTATTCTATGTTTTCAATCCCACTTCTCGATCGACTGTACAAAATCTAAAGCCATTAACATTATAAATGTTGAACTTTCTAACTTTTTTATAGGACCTCTAGCAAGAAAATTAAAATCTTATGACAAGTCTGCTCAAGTATCAGTATTCATGATCTGAAAAAATAAATATAATTTAATAGATTTACAAACTTTATGTGTCAATCTAATATTCATATTTATTGCAATATTTTTGAACTTACACGTCGTGCAAACCATTCTAAAAGCTCTTTATTCATAGCTTTCATTATATCTTTCTCATTTCGTTTTTGGCCGCTCATTCGTCTCTTTGTTTGTATCCTCAACTCTTCAATAAATAGATCTTAAATTTCACTATTAATCACCACATATCTATGTGCTTGTAATAATTTCAATTCTGTCAGTGTCACATTTGAGGTCTTCCCAATTGATCGGCCAATAGCAAGAAATATTTTTGATTTCTGATGAATTTGTGATTGATTTGATGTGTTGTCAACACTTTTAACATGATTAAATCTTGTCTCAATATCATTCAAATATCTAGAACAAAAGGTAAGACACTCCATAGCCAAATAGCCTTCAGCAATAAAGCCTTCTGGTTGAGCTTTATTTCTCACATATTCTTTCAAATGCCCAAGATATCTGTGAAATAAAATAATAATATTATGAATTTATTTAAATGCAAAAAATTGTTTAATTAACTAAAAAACATATAAATAAAATACATCTCAATTGGATACATCCATAGATAATGAACGGGGCCTCATAATTTAGCTTAATCTACCAAATGCACAGTTAAATGCATCATGACAGTAAAAAACGATGGAGGAAAGATCATCTCCATTGCACAAAGGGCCAATACAAACCTCTCCTTGAGGTTGTCAAGATGAAATGGATGTAGATATTTCTCACATAATTGCCTGAAAAATGTGCAGAATTGGAGTACAACAGTAGTAACTTTTTCAGGTAATAATGTACGCAATGTCAATGGTAGTAACTGTTGTAACAAAATATGTGAATCATGACTTTTCAATCCACATAACTTACGATTCCTCAAGTCAACATACCTCGATATATTACTCGAATACCCATTAGATACCTTCACATTCTTTAAAATTCTATGGAATGTATCTTTATCCCTATTTTTCATTGGAAAAAAGGCCGGAGCATACTTTTTATTCTCATCTGGCTAGAGATTGTGTTTTATGTTCATTACTTGTAAGTGTTTGTGAGCATTGAGATGATCCTTTGAATTTCCATGATCATTAAGTAATGTAAAAATAAAATTATCACAGAAATTCATCTCAATATGCATCACATCAAGATTATGCCATAACAAATTAAATTCCCAATACAGAAGTTTGAAGAATATACTTTTTTTCTTCTATTGTTGCATTCTGATTTCACTTGACGATGCACTTCGGACCCGTTTTCCACTATAATTCAAATGAGGAACCTTCCCAAACTATGTTTCAACATTTTCAAGTTGTGTCAATATTTCAGAATCATTTTACAACTTTGGAGGTGGTCTACGATCAATAGAACCATTAAATTTTGATCTGTTTAGCCAAAATCTATGAGATTCATCAAGAAATCTTCAATGGCACAAGAAGCACAATTTTCTATTGTGAGGTAGTCATTTGGGATCAAAATCAATTTTACAAATGGGACAAGCCAAACCCATGTAATTGTTCCCACCAGATAAATTTCCAAGCCCATGGAAGTCACTAATGGTCCACATTAAAGCAGCATTCATTTTGAACATTGTTTTAGAAGAAGCATCAAATGTCTCAACACTGTTTCTCCATAACTCCTGCAATTCATCAATCAAAGGATTCAAGTATATATCAATATCATTTCAGGCATTTTTTTCTAGTAATAATCATCAAAATGATAAAAGATGTTGGTTGCATACACATCCACGAATGCATATTATAAGGGATTAAAACAACTGGCCAAATGCTATAACTGGTACTCAAAGTCCTAAATGGGTTGAATCCATTGGCAGCTAATCCCAATCAAACATTCCTAGGATCAGCTGAGAAATCTAGATGTAATGAATCAAATGTATTCCATGATTGGGAATCTCGTGGATGTCTCATTAACCCATCATTGTTATTATCTAAAGAATTCTACTTCATGTGTTCGGAGGTTTTTAATGACAAGAATAATCTTTGAAATCGAGGCTTCAAAGGAAAGTAATGAAAAACCTTTGCAGGTGTGTTCTTTTTATTCTTCTCCATGAAATTATGTTCATTCAGACTTCCAACATCACCCTTTGACTGCCATCTAGAAGAATACCATTTCTTGAAATTCTTTCTACTTTAATCCTCTCCCCAATAAAGCATACAATCATTGGGACACACATGTATTTTTGTATAATTCAGACCAAGCTTGTTAACAACATTTTTCATATCATAATAATATTCTGGGATTTTTGCTTCAGGAAATGCATCACGAATCAATTCCAATATCATGGACATTTCCTTAATTGTAATTCCAAATAGACATTTGATATGGTACAACATCAGCAGAAATGAAAGATTTGAATATTTCAAACACCCACTATACAACTCTTGATTTCCATCGTCAACTAAATCATGAAACACATTTTCCTTAGTGAATTTTTCTATTACATTTGGCTCCACATAATCAAAAGTAGGATCCAATGATATATTACAATCATTATTTTTCTGTGTTACAGTCTCAAAAACATCACTTGTCACGTTTCAATTTGTAGCTTCCTCTTTATGTTGTTCTGATATGTTTTGATGCTGATAGTGGTGTCTTGTAGTGCCTAATGCATCATTTATGAGGTTTTTCATTTCATTTTCCATTGTCGACGAACTTGGGACCTCATTATGTGGATTAACATCAGTACTCAATATTTCTGTAACGTTCGATTCTCCATGCGAAATCCAACACAAATATTGACCAGGGAATTGCTTCAGTATTAGAAGTTCATAAAGTAAATCTCTCTTCAACCATGTTCTAAATTTACATTTAGGATATGGACATCTTATTCTCCCTTTAACAGATCGATTAGAAACTTCAAAATCTAAAAACGCATTCAAACCCTTAACATACTGAGGTGTGTTCCTTGGTAATGTGATCTAACTTTTATCCATGTATATCACAATGTTCCTACACAATAATAAAAAAAATTAAAACACAGATTTAATACTAAATAGATAAAGATATTCATATATATGATAGTGTAATATTATAGAAACATAATATAATAAAGATGATCCCCTGGGTTAGATATGAACCCTCTAGTGTTTGGGATAGGGGAAGTTTCCAAACAAATAAAATAATTTCTTAAATGAATTCCTTGCATTGAGTTTTTCACTTTGACCACATTATGAGATAAGAACTCAAAATATCTATGTCCACATGATTCATTCTTACTAGGAGAAAAAAGAGATAAATACAAGGGAATCCATAATCCTACGTAATAACACTTGAATTGCATATTTGGAATGCAAGTTGATGCATATGTTAAGTTCCAATTAAGAAAAAACTATGGTTTTTCATATATGAGTACCCTTGAATTATTCAACATTCACATGAATTAAATGCTTAACCACCCATAAGTCATATAAAACCGTGTAAACATCTGATGGGAAAATCACTACCACTTATCAAGGGATGGCGCTACTTGATACACCTAATAGGTTCCCATTCACTATTAAAGGTGGAACTCATCTCATTTACAAATCCACATAACACCATATAAAAATAGAAAATAATAACCAATACAAACCATGGAAGACACTATTGGGTATTATCTCTACCAAAAAAGAATCCCATGAATGAACCCTTTCTCCATTGGGGATAAAATCAATTTACCAAAAAGTATGATTGAAAGATAGTCACCATTAGTGGAAATTATCTAGTTTATAAAAGGTTTGATAAGGGTCTAAATTAGAATCTATAACTCCCAAAAAATTAACAAAGAAATAATATCATGACCTGTACCATCCAGTATGAATGTACATGAATAAAGGACACAAATAATACCTAAAACCAAACTAGATTTCACCTAAATCATATATACACATAAACCTATATATATAAATCTTATCACTATGTAATTGACAAGAAACAATCAAATGTGGTGATTGTGAGAGTGTGTCAAAGTGTCACTCATCTCTTACTACTCCTACACCACCAGCTTCTTAACCAAAACCAATTCCAAGTAAGTCAATTATCCTATAATAGTAGAGTATATGAACTGAATGTTACTTCTAATCTAGAGGTTTTAGCACATCATTTCTCAAGAAATTTTCAATAAAAACTATAACCATATCCTAAATCTTGGATACTTCCCTACCATGAATTCTCAACCTAACAACACTCACATGAGGACTCCAAAATAAGTGGAGTTTTTTAAGAGATATCCCCAACCTAATTTCTCTATAGAGTCTTCATATAAAACTCTATTTTTGAATAAATCTATTATAAATAATGTTTAGGGAAAACCTTATGATGCTTACAAAACTCAACACATTCTTAGATGTGGTCATGTAACCCTACAAAGGGTTTAACATCTCCAGAACTCAAACTATCCTTAGTATTTGTGGATAGAATCTCATCTAGAAGAAGGGATTAAATTAAAACCATAAAAAATAAATACCATATGAGTTTGAGAAAACATCATCCACTAAAAAATTAGTGTGTTATGTAGATAACATCGTTCTAGGATCACCATATGGTTTGTGGGTTTCCAAAATAGATAAATTGCATGAGTTGATGACTCCACTAAATCCTATAACACAAGATTATTAGTGGCTTCTTTGAATCTAGGAGACCTCAACTACTTGAATTCATGTTACACAGTTTGCTTATGGGTAGTCCATCAGTGGGAACTATTGTCTTCTATATGAGAAGTTCTATACTAAAAAAGGTGAGATAAGGTATCTAAATTAATAGGGAAAGTATATCTCTTATATAAGTATTTAAATCATCACCTCATCACTTAAATTAAAAGTGGAAAAAGGATCAAGCACTGAGATTGGAGTTTCACAAACTTAACTCTAAAAAGAGTTGTTTTTGTGTGGGTGGAATTATTCATTTGATACAATGAACCCATAATGATTAGAGCATATCTAAATCAACTAAAATAGTATTTACATGAAATATAATGATTGAGAACTATATGATTCATGTATCAACTTAATTTTACCCTATATATGATGTTTTAGAGATTTGGGTTGACTAACAGGTTACCAATGTCTCAGTGAAAGGATACATTTACAACCACACCTACTCTAGCCTCATTGGTATGATAACAAAAATAAAAAACCCCATGAAATCACAAAATTAAATTCCTAAACTATTCCTCATGTGAATAATAACTCAAAAATCTATTCCTAGGACATGAACCAATCTAATTCCACCCTAACATGACCTACCCCATAGAGACCAAAACTAGGATGATGATAAACTAAGTGTGCCAACCAAATCCTAACATCAATAGTCCAGGGAATGGTGAAAAATACTAAGTAGGAATATCACATAATATAGGAGGCCATATCCTATAATAACTGAGGTCATTTCCTATAATAACCTTCAATATATATGCATCCTCAATATGAAAAATAACCAAAAATAACTATAATATATATAAAGGAACCATTAAGATTTATACAATGCATAATGGGAATAAAAAATGATAAGTACAACACCATAGGAGAAATCAAATAGGATAAATACATATACAAAACAACACACCACTATGTACAATAAAATCAAGATAAGGGAAGACACATCCACATAAGAATGGACTAAGGCATCACATAGTTTAAAGTCATCAGATGGGGGTATATATTGTAATGTTTAATTGTATGTGGTAAAGATTTTCAATATGTAGTTTTACATCATATGTTGAGGATTAGTATGAGGTAAACTCAGTAACACTAATGAGGAAATAGATCCAAAACCCCAAATCCCATGTGATACATGCCCAATGTTGGAAACAAGAGAAATAGAAGGATAACCAGGGTCACGGGGGGCCGGGGGGAGTGGGGTCTAAGGGGTCGCAGGGTCGTGAGGGGCTGGGGTAAGCAGGGCCACCGGGGTCATGGGGTCACTGGGGTTGCCGGGGTCGCTAGGGGTTGGGGTCGTCAGGGTCGCAATAACCATGTGAGGGATGGTAGTCTTGAGTCATGATAAGTGGTTGTGTTCATGGAAATTCAAGATGAAATAACTTGGGAGATTAGGTTTTGAGGTTTTAAGAACCTTGTGTGGATTTAATTCTTAGAACTCTCTTTGGTGTATTCACATATAAAAGAGTGGTGGTGTGACTTGATGGTGATTTGGATCATATATGTTCTTGTGCTCATGAGTGGATAATTATGGTTAAATGGGATGATCGTGGATCTGACCATTGAGTTGAACTAAGAGTCAGATTCAGAAGTACCACACATATAAGGGATGATATTCTTGAGTAACACATGTTTTATGGACTCCATGATCGAGTATAAAACGTATAAGGAACTCCATACCTAAGTGTAATAATTCATTATAGTCAAGTAGGCCTTATAATCTATCAACATTATAGTTTAACAAGGGAGTATCATTTTTTATGTAGAAAAAGGTGATATGGTCTCATGAAACCCTTCTCATAAAATTAATTATAGTCATTACAATTAATCCTCAAGAAAAAACCACATAGAATGTGGTTTGGTCACCTAAGAATTCATAATACCTAGGGAGATTCCAATTGAACACCATAAGTCGTTGAAATAGTCGACAGGATTAAACATAAATAATAACAAAGTGATAATAAGTTTTTCTATCAAGGATAACATATTGAACACGGGTTATGTGTATGTTTAATTAATCAAATGGAAAATCAACCATGAATCTTCATAATTCATAATATAAAGAGACAAGAATTGAGGTAAAATTACTAGAATTCAAACCTTAGGGTTCTTATTGGTCTTCGGGGTCGCGGGGGACCGGGGTCGCCAGGGTCATGGGGTCGTTGGGGGCCGGGGTGGCCGGGGTCACGGGGTCGCTGGGGTCGTAGGTCCGTCAGGGTCGCGGGGTCGTCAGGGTCGTGGGGGTTTGGGGGAAGCGATGGAAGCGGGGTCTGGGGGAAGCGGGGTCACGGGGTGAGAAGGGAGGTCGGGGTGGGGGGGAAGGGTCAACAGTGTAAAAAACATGTTTCACATCGGTTTATTATAAACCACTTATAAACCATTTTAAAAAAGGGTTTAGCGGTGGTTTCTAAAACCGTCGCTAAAAAACCGCCGCTAAAGTCAATTTCTGTTGTAGTGATACGATAAGAAAACAGAGGCAACATTCATGCGTACGTATGACCTACCGTCTCTGTGAACGGTGTATTCTGTTTCATATTTATATATTTTATATATTATTTTATATATTTAAATAATGAATATATATTATATTTAAATCATGTTTTACATTCTGTAAATGATTAAATAATGATCTAAGTAAGAGTATCAAGAATAAATTGTCAAAACATGTATGAAAAAATGAAGTAGATATTACACAAAATGTAAAGTTAACATGGAATTTTTAATAAATGGGTAATATAAATTCATAAGTAAATCACATATGGTATGATATATAGTATTATGGTTCTATGGAAGATTAATAATGTACTTCTATTTATTATAGAAGAGTATTGAATGTGTACAATGAAAGTCAAGACTTAAGGTAACAGTTTTCTTGTCTCACATTTATTTCTATGATATTTATTTCTTATTCCATACTAATTTGTTTTGTGTGGTGTATATACTTCCCATGAATATTTTATATGATTATAACCCTTAAATTTATGGTTATTTACATATCCATTTTATGAACTCTCTTTCATGGGTTTTATGGTTCAAAAGTTACCAAATCAGAAAAGTAATTTTCTAGCAATTTTCCTTCTTTGAGACACATGCCATGTTATGCCCCTATTTTCTTCTACGAGGTGTATACACTTAACTTTGACATTTTATATCATTAATATCATTATTTTAATGAAATTTTAATGTAATTTTATTATTTAAATGGTATTATACTTCACTGTTATCTAAGTGGTAACAGTTTATTGCTACAATCTCATCATTTATCGGGATTAATTATGATTATGCTTCCATTGATGAAATATTATAATCCATATCTCATGAAATATCATGAATTTTATTTTCCTATGTTTATTTATGATATATTAATTTAATTGTACCATTTTTACACACTTTGGTAAATAAGATAATTAAGAATTTTTTTTAATAAAATCCATCTTTGTCTCTCTCTTCGATTGAAAATCTGTATTCTTTATAAACCATGTTTTCTAAACATGTTTTAAAAACTGTTCTAATATTCTCATATTATATTTAAAATAAATTTTTAACCTTGTTTTAGCTTTTTAAAAATATTTAAAGGAATCTCTTTTTTATTTTTCAATCAAGAAACTTTTCTAAACTTTTTATGGTGCAAAATGATTGCTCGATATGAATAGATTTAGCCACCATAATTTCCTTGATGATTCCTTCAAATATTTAAAATATTATTTTTAAAACAAAATTTTAATATTATATAATTTTCTTAATGTTTTTTTAAAATAAAATGGTTTTATAAAACTTTTTATATTTTAAAAAGTGTTTATATTTGTTTTTTATGCTTCCTTTAATGTTTTCAAGGTTATTTTCCAAGAAAACTGTTTTCAAAATGTTTTTTCTTTTAAAAAGAGGGTTTCAAAGTGAAAAGGATATTTTCATCAAGAAATGTTTTAAATGATTTTTCATGATATTTTTTCAAATTTGTTTCAAAGAAAAGGATTTTTAAAATTTTACATGTTTTAAAAAGTTATTTTCAAAGAAAAGTAATGTTCCAATTGATCTTTCAAAACATTTATTCATATAAGATGATATCATTTGATATAGTTTATGATTTATTGGGTACATTATCCAGGAATACCCTTCATGTTATTTCATTAATGGTTTATGTTTTGATGGAATGATGTATGTGACACATGTTTCTCTCTTATAGGTTATATGCTTGTGAATCCCACTTCTTTTCATGGGTTATGATTTAATGAAATGATTATGAAACCTATTTATTTTCCATAGGTTATGACAAGATGACATGTTTGTAACAACCATTCCATTTTAGGGGTTATGATATGATGTTTATGAAACCCATATCTTTTTATGGGTCATGATATAATGAATTTTTTATTATCTTATGGTACATGCATCTATGATTTAATTATGCGACTAGTGGGATCTATATATTCCTTAAAATCATTGGGTAATGATAAATGTTCAATGATCTCAAAGGGTACATGGGAGCGAATCCCAAGCCTGTAACAAGAGGGTAAATGGTATGGAATCACAAGCCCCTAGAAAGAGGGTAAATGAAAGGCCATCCAAATCTTGAAATAAGAGGGTACATGGGAGGTCATACCAAGTCCAAACAAGAGGGTAAACATGAGAGAATCCCATGCATAAAAATAGATGGTACAGGAGAGGGAATCCAGATCGTAAAACAATATGGTACACTAAAGTAAATCCAAACCTCGAAACAAGAGGGTATACAGGAGGTCATCCCAAAGCCGAAGTAGGTACACGAGCGATTAACCCATGCCTAACATGTTATGAAGGTATTTGTAGGTATCCTTGAAATAATATTTTATGCATATGTGTATTTCATATATTCTATGTCTTATTCCTATATTATGCTTTTGTGTATTATTCTCGTAATTACCTTATGATTCATGTCTTATGAACTCCAATATTTTTTCCATGATTCATGTTTATGATCTCTGATATATAGGGTTTGATCTTCTATGTTATGATTATCTTCTCATACAATTATACCCATGTTATTCTTACATATATCCCTTGTTTACCCTTTCTGATTATATTATCTCTCCCCCTTCTTATGTTTCATTACCCTTGGTTATAAATAATGGTTTTATGTAGGAGTACTAAAGGGTAATATAGTTAAGGGAGATACTAAAGATATTTCACCAGGATGTAAGATTGTGTTTCCAAGTTTAAAAAATAAACACAACTATTGCAGTCATAAGGTGTGTACTTTTTTAATGTCCTTAATATTACTCTAAAATGATTTAATATCAATTTATGTTAAGACTGTGTTGATATAGTTGGTGTCAAAGGAAGGTTTTAGTGAACCTTTGGAAACAAGGATGTGAAAACTTAAGTGAGATACCTATGGATATTTATAAGGATATGTCTAGGGATTACTCTAAGGATAGGCCTAAGTTGTTAGATATTTAAAGGAATGTGTCATAATTTGGACATCCTATTAGTGATTTTTCATGATTATGTGGTTTTCCACTATGATAAGTGCTACTCACACTCCATTTTTTGGTTTTAGTTAATGGAGGAAACTAATAGGAACTAGGTTAAAGGTGAATGGTTCAGATGTGAAAATAATGGTATTTATTCAAATGGATTCCCTAAAATGAAATCTCATGATGAGAATCTGGAAGGTGACATGAGTACTGGTTATGCTACTAAAGATAAAGAGACTGCGAATGACATGTAAAAGGTATAGGATGTTCTAACAGTATTTTTTACATTAAACATATGAATCATGATTAAATTGAAGTTTAGGAACCTTAAGACATGATTCATAGTTAATATTCAAGGAAATGGATATTAATGAATAAGATGATGAGCCTGAGTAATGGTTTAATAATAAAGTTGGATGATAGAAGTGTACATGTTTTGGAATTCAAAGATTACACTATAAAAATCATAAAATATATAAGGATTTTTAGTATAAGTTTTTTCATTTATGATTGAAAAGTATATGTTTAATGGAGATGGAGGCTTATAAACGTGATTTAATGGAAATTTATATTTTTATTTTAGGATGGTTACCCATAATGTGTTCCGAATAAGGAGAAAATTATGTTTAGCTTAGTTAAAGAGATGATTGATATGGATAAAGTAAGTTGGATAGTACTAATTACCATTGAACTGATTATTGATTTGTTGAGAAAGTGGTATATGTTATAATGGGTTATGTTTAAAACTTCTTGAATTTAATTAATATATCCAGTAATCTTTTTAATATGGAAGAATTTATATTTTCCAAATAGATTTTTGGTAATTTTGTGTATTACCATGTTTCAAGAGAATATATGATGAGGGCATTCCCATGTTGGGAATTTTACTACCAAGATCTAATTTATAATATATAGGGGATAAATGTTAATATTTTTTAGTGACCTTATTTATAATTTTTCATATTTTTATCTTTTGTAAGGGTTACAAGGTTAACCATTTATGGAATGGTTTAAGTTAAAATTCGAATTAGGTTTTATATATTAATGTATTATCTCTCCATATAAGGATTTATTCATATTGTATAACATGTTATATCCATTTTTCAGTGATTATATTTAATGAAATATGGAATGACTTATCATTCAACCTTATTACTTGTTATTACTTTAGTGATGAAAAAATCACCTTCATTTCTTAGAGTAATATATGAAGTGTAAATCAAGAAAGGAACAATCAAATTGTGATATTGTGCATATAAAAAGTAAGAAAATAAATTAAGTATATTTCATTATATTATTATATAGTAAAATAATTCATCAACCCTAGGAAAAAGGATTTTGAAATGGTTTTGTCCTAATACCTTCATTTCAGTTGAATGGATGGTCTTATAAATCATCATCGATTTATGGTTTTGAGACCATTGATATTTTTTTGATAATTCACATAATGGTGATCAATGATACTTATAATTCTCTATAATTATTTATGCTTTTCTTCAATGTCCAGTATTCACTCCCCACCTATGCTCCCCTGCATGGAAACCCAGTTATGAGTTACTTTGGGTAACCATTACGATTCCAAGTTTCCATTTTAAAGTATGTTTTAGAATTCAATTTACGATTTCAGGTTTTATGAAAGGAATTTTCAAGTATTAAACCATAGAAAACCCAAAAAAAATCAAAGGAAAAATTAATTTTAATGGGGTATAATGTGACACCCCAAGATTTTGTCAATTATTTTTTTTTCAAATTAATTTATTCTTTTAATATTTTTCATTTAACAGAACATTGAATATAGCTTTTTTTATATGAAAGAATTAATATTAGATTGAATTATACAATAAACAAAGTTAATATTGTACTAAGAAAGACATATATATTAACTTTTGGTACATGCAATACAATGTTTGGCTTGTGTTACATGCAATGTTGAGTTTCATTGATAGATTTGATTACACACAAGGCTATGTTTTACTGAACTATAATATTCTATTAATATTGTCAATAAAATATTATTATAGTTACCAACTATCCATTAGAATGGAAGTTATGAATAAGATCAACTAAATTGTGAAAATATTTTCTATAATTTTATATAAAGTTAATCCTTTAGTTATAAATGAGTTATAAAGGAAAGTAAGAACTATTTAAGAATGAAGAAACTATTTTTCCAAGAAAATGGTTTTTCTATGTACAAACACCATTTTATCTCAATAAATTATACAAACCACGTTTGATTATTTTTTTAATAAAACTTATTTATTAAATGTTTAATAATTTTATTTACACTCAAACAACATAATTGATGGGCATAAGAATAGAATAAATAAAATTTTATGAATAAAAACATGTATTTTTCAGAAAGGTAATTTTACTGCCTTTTAATGGTGAAACAATTGTAAATAAATTTTTTAACAATTTAATAATTTTTATTTTAAAAAATAAACAAAAATTTCGAAATAGTTATATTAAAATTTACTTAGGGGAAATTGTTTGAATTTTTTAGAGAAGATTCATATTTTGAGGAATATTGAACAATGCTGAATTTTAATTCAAATATGATTTTAAATCAAATTTATTTACAAAGTTAAAATATATTTTAATTTGGTTTTAAATTATACATTAATTAATCAAATTTAGTTCATTATAACCAACTTTATATTTAAATTGGATACAAAAACATTTCAATCTTTTGGACTTTTCACTTTAAAAACTCATCATCTCATCCCGTCTGCGGGACTATTTTTAAATTTATCACTATAAATATTATGATTATAATTTATAATAATGGATTCCATATTTGGAATACAAAGAATTTATAATTTCAAATAATTAGAACTTAGTTTTTTACAAAAAATATTAGTAAATGTAATTAAATTTAATGAAATTGATTAAGGTAAAAACATGTGTACTTAATGGTTAAACTTTAATAGTAAAAGGATAAATGACATAGACAAATATAAAAAAGTGATTTTATGGAAATATTTAGACCCATTAAACTCTTGGATAAAAAATTTACAATTATTTTAGGCACATTATTCAAGTGATACAATAGTTTTTCTCTTTTTATATTTATAATAATGCCACCCCTCCGCTATAAAAGGAAACCCACCCCTCTCACTTACTCAAACCTCTAAAGAAAAATTAGATCATCCCAAAACTGACCAAATAAACTGAAAATTACCTCTTATAAACATATAATCCACATTATGGGTATAAATCCATCCATGTAATTCCTTTGGAGCAAACCAAAAGGAGTTACCCAAAGAAGAGGTAACATCCTTTCACAAGCTATTTTATTTCATTTCTATAATCCACCCTTAAATGATTTCTATTAGATGATTATAGAGTAAAATAAGTATCCTAAATATACTTAGATATTTTTATTATATGTTTTATATCTATACCTACATACACATCTGTCAAATGGGTAATGAACTTACCATTCGTGCGTAAGACGGACTACTGCCTCGTGCAATGATGTCATTCCTTATTTCTTTTACCACCAATCATGGTTTGGAATTATGATGTACATGCTATTTTTATAGTATATATATTATATTTATTGTGTCTTTATAATTCAGTAATTATTATACAGAAAATACCTTCATGGTTTCCATTTTGTGGGAATACGATAACTTCGTTTGTGGATGTGGACTACTACCTCCACCAAGCGTTGTGATTCACTCAAAATTTAAATGGAATGTATTAATAATTGGTTTAGTAAGAGTATATGTTATATTTTAAATAATAATTCTACTTTAATGATAATATATATAAATTTATTTCATTTACTTTCTTTCTTTCCATTCGATAAAAAAACAAAAGAAATATTCTTGCATACGTACGACTTACCGTATCCATGAACATTGTATTACATTTCATATTTATATATTTTATAGATTATTATATATATTTATATAAATAATATATATGATATTTAAATCATGTTTTAAATTAATGAAATAATTAAATCATGATCTAATTAAGAGGATGAAGAATAACAAGTCAAAATGTATATTAAAAAAAGAAGATATTACCCAAAACGTAATGTTAACTTGCAATTATTAATAAAAAGGTAACATAAAGTCATAATTAAATAAAATATGTTATGATATATAATAATATGGTTCTTTGGTAAGTTTATAATAATCATACATTTATTATACAGGATGTTTGAATGTGAATGAAGAAAGCCAAGGCTTAAGGAAAGGGTTTTCTTATCTCAGTTGTATTTCTATGAGATTTATGCCTTATTTTCTACTCATTTCTTTTTGGGAGTATATAATACCCATAAATATATTATATTATTATTACCCTTAAATATATGGTTATTTACATATCCATTTTATTATCTCTCTTACATGGGGTTTATGGTTCAAAAGTTACCAAATCGGTAAAGTAATGTTTTCTCAATTTGCCTTCTTTGAGACACATTCCATGTTATACACCAATATTATTTTACGAGATGTATATACACTACCTTTTGAAATATTATATCATGAGTATTATAATTTTCATGATATTTTAATATTATTTTATGGTTATTATTTCATTGTTTTTATGATTCAATGTTGCAAAAGTGGTATCAATTTATTGCTACAATCTCATCATTTGTCAGGATTGTTTATGATTTTGATTCCATTGATGAAATATTATGATCCATATACCAAGAAATATATGGAATTTTCTTCTCATATTTATATTAAATATATCTTCATTTAATTTTACTATTATTCCACTCTTTTTTAATTAATAAAATTAAGAATGTGTTATTGAGAAAATAAGACTATATCTCTATCTTCAGCCAGAAATCTGTGTTCTTTCAAAACCATGTTTGCTAAAAATGTTTTCAAAAATTTTATACCATAATTGTATTATATTTAAAATAAATTTATACCCATATTTTAACTTTTAAACAAAAGGGTTTTTTAAAAGTAATATCCTTGTCATTTTCTGATCATGTCACTTTTCTATACTTTTTACGATGTAAAAGGAATGTTCGGCATGTATGGATTTACCCACCATCATTTCCTTGAAGATATTTTTAAAAAATTATGTTGTAATTTCTAAAAGAATTTTTTTCCTAATATTCTAAAAATTAAATTCTTTAAATTTGTTTTCAAATAAAAGGTTTTCAAGAACTTTTTATTTTAAAAAGCTTTTAATTTTTTTTTTCAAATCTTCCCTTATATATTTTCAAGGTTATGTTAAAAGAAAAAAAAATTTCAAATTTTTTTCTATTTTAAAAAGAGTTTTTAAATTAATATTGGATATTTGACTATATAAATGTTTTAAATGATTTTTCATGATATGTTTTCAAATTGGTTTGAAAGAAATGTATTTTAAAAATGTTATATATTTTAAAAAGTGATTTTCAAAAAAAGTTATGTTCCAAGTGATATTTAAAAATCATTCTCCATATAAGATGATATACCTTGATATAGTTTAATATTTATTGAATACATGATCCAATAATATAATTCATGTTCTTTCTTGAATGGTTTATGTTTTTTGGGAATGATTTTTATGATACAATTTTCTCTTCCATGAGTTATATACTTATGAACCCACTTCTTTTCATGGGTTATACTTTGATGAAATGATTATGAATCCCATATCATTTCCATATGTTATGATATGATTAAATTTTTATAATACCCATTTCATTTCATATTTTATGATATGATGTTTATGAATCCCATCTCTTTTTATGGGTTATGATATGATGAATGTTTTATTATCTTGTTGCACATTCATGTATGATTTCATTGTATGATTGGAGGGACCTATATCTCCGTCCAATTAATTAGTTAATGATAGATTTTCAATGATATAAATGGGTATACATGATGGTATCCCAAGCCCATAATAATAGGGTAAATGGGTTGTCATCCTAAGCCTATAACAAGAGGGTAAATTGGAGCTCATCCCAAGACTAGAATAAGAGGGTATGTGGGTGGGCATCCGAGGCCTGAAAAAAGTGGTTACAAAATATGGAATCCCAAGTACGATAGAAGAAGGTACACAAGAGGGAATCCCAATCCCAAAATAATATGGTATATGAAAGGGAATCCCAAGATCAAAACAAGATGGTACACTGGAGGGCATCCCAAGCCCAAAGAAGGTATATGGATAATTAACCCAAGACTAACATGTTATTATGGTCATGGTAGTTATCCTTGAAAAATGATTTTCTATGCTTATGTGTATTCAAAAAATTCTATGTCTTATTCCTATGTTATGATTTCATGGATTATTCTCTTCATTGCCTTATGATTCATGTCTTATGAACTGCTATTATTTATGACATGATTCATGTTTATGATCTTTTATATACAAGGTATGATATTCTAATGTTATGATAATTTTATCATACCCTTATTCTCATGTTATTCTTATATATCTCTCTTTTTTACCCTTGCTGAGCATATGATCTCACCTCCTCCTTATGTTTCATTTCCCTAGGTTATGGAGAAAGGTTTTAAGTATGAGTAATAATGGGGAAGATATTTTAAGGGAGATGTTGAATATATTTAACCAAGACAGGGGATTATATATCCAAGTTTCTAAAGATAGTAAAAGATTCCAGTCCTCAGGAATGTACTTTTGTAATGTTACAATATTCGTGTAAAATGATGGAATATCCATGTATCTTAAGCTTGGGTTTCTATATTTATGATTTCATGTTTTATTTTATTTTTCACATTTCTTTGTTTCCTCTGTGTTATCATGTTATATCATACCTCATTATTCAAGATTATGTTTCTATTTCCCTTATAACTCTTTTATGGGCCTCTTAGATCACAGTCACTACTTTACCTTATGCTATGATTTTTTTATTACCTTACTGGTCTTTATAACTCAACCCATTATCATTTATGTCCCCAGGTTGTCCTGTGCAGTATTATAAGAATCAAGAGGATCTAATGGAATGTTATGGAGTTTCAGTTTTTGTCATTGTAATTCATTAGAATTTTTTATGTTATGTACCTAATTACCCAAAGAAACTGGGCCTCGTGATATTTTTGGGTTGTATTAAGTGTATATTTATGTGATAAATCATGAATTAATGTGTATTAAAATATGGGTTACCATACTCATGGGTATAATATAATGAAACATTTGGTTGGTTATGAATCTAACCATATAATTACACCAAATTTTACATTCATACATTGGTATAGAAATTTGGATGATCTCATTCTTCCTATGGGAATCAATAAATCATGATTAGAAGATGTGATGATACAATAAAAAGTGTGACTTGGTGTTTTTGAAAAAAGTAAACTAAATAATGATCAAATGGTTTTGTTACATATAATTAGATACAGTGAGGTATAAATTACATAAGGTGCGTTATATAGAGTTTGAT
Source organism: Viscum album (assembly GCA_963277665.1). Classification (NCBI taxonomy): domain Eukaryota; kingdom Viridiplantae; phylum Streptophyta; class Magnoliopsida; order Santalales; family Viscaceae; genus Viscum; species Viscum album. The sequence goes on along the minus strand of OY728130.1, from coordinate 45,196,335 downwards.
GAATTTATTTTGTTCATCAAATTGAGGATTTTTGGGGAAATGGTGATATATTCATTATTAATCTATAGATAGTGGAAATGTGTCTAATTCAGTTTAGATTTCGGAATGATGAATGGAATCAAATTTGGATCGATGGATTGGAATTTGGGATACATTATTGAGTGCTTATCTGGGATTATAATCCTTTTTGGGGAGTTTGTAATAACCCATAAATATATGGGTCATTATCCTCTAAGTAAATATAAATTTTCTCTCCAAAATTTGGGGTTATTTATTTCAATTGTTACTTGGATTATGATTCTATGGGTTAGAACATCTCAAATATATTTTTATGGATTTGTTCAGGGGCTTGGGTGGTTTTTTGGTGCCTGGATGAGTATCAGGGTAGGTTTATAGTGGCCTTACTATGTAATTGTTTCTGCAGATGGATAATCATTCCATCATGGATGAGGGTCCTGGAATGATGAGTAATTAATCAAGGAATCATGTCACAACTAAGGGTCATCGCGACATATAGGTATTTTTTTATTCCATGACTATTGATGTGTTGAAATATAGGTTGTGTAGATGTAATTGTTAAAAAGACCCATATTTTTCATACATAGATATTACATCTAAATATATGTATATTCTTTATATAACATGGAAATACATTCCAAAATCATATAGTTATAGTATCTTTGGAAACATGGAAACATAAACAATTGATTTATTATAGTTCTACATCTTCACCCACTTATATATTCATAACATTCAACCATCTAAGATATATGATAAATAAAACCTTTCTTTATAACCTAAGAAAGGAAACATATGAAAGGGTGAGCTCTGATGCTTAGTAAGGGTAAAAAAGGGATTTCTCAATGATCATATAAGTATAAATGAGAAAATGAGTATTAGAATATGATATTAACATTTGAAATCCATAACCGACATATCATATATTATAATATTGAGTCATGACCTAAATCTTAGAGTTTTATAATACATTAATCATAAAGGAATCAAATTAAATGATTCAGGAGAGAATTACTTTGACATAAGGCATAGAATTGTGGAATACACATAAGTATAGAAAATAATTTCTTTAGTAGTCAAGGATATTTTACAAAATTATCATAGTAGAATGGGTTCACTCCCTAAAACATCATAGTATTCAAGGTTAACTCCCAAGATTATCATACTGGGCATAGTCCCTTACTGAACTGGGTTCACTCCCCAATCAAGTCCTATTTATCTCATGAGATATTGATATATACCCAACACATTGGAGAAAGATATAGGTCCCACCCATCACGTAATGAAAATAATATGTATTTCTATCATAAGATGATAAATTATTCATAATATAACACACCATTAAAATAAATGGGTTTCATTAACATTTCACCAAATCATAAATCATGGAAAATAAATGGTTTTTATAAAAAATTTAACATTTCATCACAGCATAACCCATGGAAAAGAAAAATGTTTCATTAACATCATTTTAACATAAACATAAACCATCCAGAGAGAAAATATGGATGGTTACATTGTAAAATATCTCTATTAATTAATAAGTGAAATAAATGGTTGTTGTCTTTAATGAATAGTTATATCATTAAAAAAATCATTAAAAATTTCATGAGGAAAATAGACTTTCTTTTTTAAAATCACATATTTAAAAAAATACACAATTATAGAGGAAATTTTTTATTTAAAAATAACCATATAAACATTTTAATATATCTTCAAATAAAATATTATTCATGATGTAAGAAAATCCATTCAAGTCGTATAAGTTAAAATAATATTCCTTTCATATTTTTGTTGATCAATTTTGAAAGTATAATGTTTGGAAAACCAAAAACAATATTCCTTTAAAACCATTTTGTAAAAAGTAAAATATGGGTGAAAATGAATTTTAAAAATCATAGAATAAGATTAAAAACCTTATTAAAAACATTTTTAGTGAACAAGGATATTAAATAAAAAGGGTTGTCGACTCAAGATAGAAATGAAGTATATTTTCCTTAAAAAAATATTTTTGGTCTATTGAGTACATAAGATGATGAAAATAAAATAAAAAATGTGTTTTAAATAAATAAAAATAGGAGAATAAAATTTATAAGTTTCTTGAGAGGTATATCATAATATTTCATCATTTAAGGCATAGTCATAAGCAATCCCATTAATCAATGAGATTGCGACATAAAACCCTTACCACTTTGGTATTTTTAAATCATAATCCACATGAAAAAAATTATAGATATTTAAATCACCATAAAATTTGTACTATTAATCATAAAATATATTCATGTGAATTATATAAACCACATAAAATAAAAAAGTGATGGATATGGCATGTGTCTCATGAAAATAAAAGTGAGATAACAATCCATTACCTCGTGTTTCCCTTGATTTGAAATCACTATAAATTCATGTATAATAAATTTAAATTTATAATAAGTTTACACCTAAGTAATTTTTATACTTATAATAATATATATGATCCATTTATAACATTTTAACACCACCTTTTATCCATGATTCCTTATTAAAATCATCCTTTCGTGGTGTTAACTGTTTTGTTTACCACAAGTATTTTTTTTAGTAGTTTCAATCCATGAAAAAAAAATTTGGTTCTATAACCTACATAATATTAATTATGATATAAATATTATATATATTCATTATACAAATATTTATATCCATCTATAAAATTTATATATTGAAAAATGAATTTCACCATTCATGGAGATAGTAGGCTGTATGTACACATGAACATTATTTTCCATTTTATGGAAGATGTAATAAGAGGAAGATAAATATTAATTAATCTTTACAGGATCATTATTATATCATATATATCATATATATTCATCAATTTCGTACTCATTACCATCCAAGTAAAATATAAATGAAAAATTAATTCCATCACTTTGTGGTGGTGGTAGTCCACACGTACACACAAACAACGTTATCTTTTCCTAATGGATGGGAAGGTATGAAATAGAAATGATATTATCATTAAAAGTATATTTTTTTCATAAATATCATATATAAATATTAAATCCCTTATAATACCCATCCACAATTTACAGAGATTAAAAATGAATTATATTGTTTTATGGAAAGAGTAAGTCATACGTACACATAAGGGATACTTTCACTTTTAATTTTATAGAAAATAGAGTTTATAATGGTATTTTCATAAAGATTATAAAATTTTTTCACAATTATTATACCTAAGTTATTATTTTATGATAAATAAAATATGTTTATAGGATTTAAATACTATTTGAAAATAAATTGATCAGGAAAGGTGATTACCACTTCTTCAAAATGACTCTTTTAGATCATCTATAAGGGGTTCTAGGGTTGGTTGTTTTTGGAATACCAAAACCTTTATAATGTTAATAGGGAAGTTTAAAAGGTAAATTAGAAGATTTTTTTCTATATATAAGGCTCAAATGGGTATAAATATTTGAGGGAGGAGGTACCCTTTTATAATTGGGGTGCGGGGCACTTTTCGATTTTATTCAAAAGATTAAATTATAATAAACTCATTCTCAAGATAAATGCATCCAAATGTATATGTATTATAATTTAAGTTATAATAGGGTTTTAATACCTTAAACCAATATAATTTAGTTAATTTTAGGTGTTATTTTAAACTATATCATTTTTAATAGCCCTTACTTAACAATTTTTAATTTTAACCAAGGAATCAACTTTTTCAATATTAATGGGTTATATTTTTAACTTATATGGTGAAAATTAGACAATAAATGTAAAATAAATGAAATTTATATAATATAGTATCCAAATTTTCTTATTTAAATATTTTTATGATTTTAAATAATTTAATAAAATACTATTTTGATAAAATATTAATAATTTCAATTTGGACACTATTCATTCAATTTGACTTAAAAGAAATAAATAAAATGTTTTAATTTGAATATACTATTCTAAAAAAAAATTATATGTCATATAAATATATAAAGTTTTTTTAACACTATAAATTACTTAATTTATTTCACTTTTAATACGTTTTAAAATCATTTATTTTATTTTTCAATTGATTGAATAAATATTGTTTGGGAATTAGGTAAAAATTTAAGGCAATTATATAATACATAAAAATTATAAATAAATTACCATCATGAATATAATTTAATTATTCACAAAATTTCTATTAATATTTTTTCATAACTTCTTTTTCCCCTCTGTGAACACATAAATGATATTTTAAACTAAGAGAGTGACATTTTGTAACTTTCCTAGATGTAAGTAATATATAAATAATTTTCATGAGAATGTTTCCTTTAAAAATATAAATTTATATCCTAATTTAATAATTGTAGAATTCCTTTTTTCCAATAGTAATTAGGATGAATAATTATGGCCTCATCACTTATTGTTAACCTAGATTAACCCGATATACCCTTTATCGAGGTAATAAATTTTACCACGATTACTATTCATATTGACAAAAAATAAAACGTTCCTTTTTAACAAATTTAATCATCAAGATTATAAATATTTAATTAATTTTATTTAATTTAATAACTATAAATTTATGAAATTTCATTTAAATTAAGGTTTAAAAATGCAATAAAAATTGTTTTAAAAATATATATTTTAAGCATAAAAGATGATTTATTCTTATCCCATGCTTAGAAAAATATTTTTTGAATATTTAAGACATTTAATCTAGTAAATAATATATATATTTCGTTAAAATCATTTACAAATATTGATTAATTTAATTAATTAATAAAACGACATTGCATAGATACAAATAATTTTTTAGAAAAAAAACATTAATTTTATTTTCACATATTTTTTATTTTTAATTATAATAATTTTATAACTAATTAATTAATTTTATAAATTTATAGAGTATATATTTTTTATAATTTAGTTATTACTATTCATACCCAATAATCTGACAATTGGGAGATAACAAATAAATAATATTTTAATAATGTTATGTGGTTAGTTTATACTCAGTGTTGTGTATAACGCATGTTACCAATTAAATAAAAAAATTTAAGGAGAAATATTTCATAAAAACCACTTTTTGTTACATTATACCCCACATAAAATTAATATCACATGAAAAATTCATCACTCTGATATAAAGAAATGAGTATAATTCTGCCTCGTCACATCCTAAGGTTCCCATATAGATTCCTTAAATTGGTGGTTTTGCCATAAAACATTGACGAGGTGAGTGGTCTTTTTTGATAGAACATTATATCTATAATCCTAAATCTTTACTGGTTTATATTTACAAGAAATATATTTCTCCATTGGTATGAAAAATTAGTTTAATACATGTGAAAGATGAGGTATGTAATTCCTCAGGAGAGATTCTTGGAACACATAATCAATATGAGAGAGATTTAGTGGAAGTACCTATAAATAAGCTATCATCCTAATAAGATCAAGATTTTCAAAAGGACTGACATACCTATGAATCATATTTCCCTTTTTTCTTATTCTCATCACCCAATTCTAGGGAGACAATCATAGGAATACCTTATCACTAACTTCAAAATCTATATCTTTTCGATGATTGTCAGTATAACATTTTTATAGACCCTGAACTACTCTTATGTGTTTTTTATTGGAGCTGACTTCTTATCCATTTCTTCACCTACATCAGGTCCTAATATATTTATTTCCTAATCTTAATTCATGCATGTTGAAGTTTTGATCTCCCTAATATAAAGGGCTTCATAAGGATCCATCTGAATTCTGGAGTGAAAGATATTATTGAAATAAAATTATACCAAAGGAATGTGTTGATCCCAACCAACTTTGAAATCTATAGAGTAATCTCTCAACATGTCTTTTAGAGTTTGAAGGGTCCTATCAGATTGACCATTTTTTTGAGGATGATAAGTAGTGCTGAAACTTAAATCTATATCGAGAGCTTGCTGAAGACTTCTCCAAAACATCAAGGTAAACCTTGGATCCAAATCAAATTCAATTAATAGTGGTACACCATGAAATATTACCTCTTCTATAATGTATAACTAATTAAGTTGTTCAAGAAAGGAATATTCTCTAATGGTAATGAAGTGTGCTAAATTTGAAATAATATTTAATCCAACTTAGTTATCACTAATAAATTTATATTTTTTGCGGACTCTACTATAATTTTAGGCTATACCCATAGTTCAAAACTTTTGGTATAGGTTGAAGAACCAATGGTATATCCTGTAAAAATGGTTTGATAAAAAATTGGTTATATGCCTACTAAGAAAGGCATATAACAATGGTTTTTAATAAAATGTTGGTATATGTTCATTAAAATCTAGTTTTAACCAACTTTTGATAGAGAACTATTGGTATATAGTTATACCAATGGTTCAAAATCATTGGTATATACCTATACCAATGGTTATAACTGCTGGTATCATCCTATACCAACGGTTTGGAACCCTTTGGATAGTTTTATCCCAACGGTTTCCTGTGAACTATTGGTTTATGGTTATACCACCAGCTTTCAAACCACTGGTATAGACCCCCCCCCCCCAATTCCTAGGCTAGCATCACCCCCATTTTTCCCACATAGCCTGAAAACAATGAAATGAAATCTACAGAAAACAAATAGAACCTACACAAATATCCATGAGAAGCCCCACCATTACCCCAAATTAGTAAATTACCTACAAATAGACATCATTAAACAATATATAAATAATTATAATAAAAGAAACTAATTAATTCATTCAACTAGTGATAACAAACAACAAAAAATCACATATATACATTCATAAAAATCAAAAAACATCAAATTTCATAAATTTCAGTGAAAATGTAAAGGATAAATTTGTACCTCATCACCATCACTATCATACTCACCCTCATCTTCAGCCTCATCCTCATCCTTTTCCTCATCCTCGTCATTGACCTCTTCCTCACCATTATCCCTTCCCTCTTCCTCACCATCATCCTTTCCATCACTATCGCCAGGAGAATCACCATACTAACCGCCACTATGAACCCTACCCAGTTCAATATATAATTTATGCATCATTGACATATTTGAATAAAAATGGTATTTTTTTTGGGAGTGAAAGACATAAAACTTCTATAAATTTCATAAATTCAGCGTTGAACCTTTGATTCCATTCATGCTTTTATATGACCATTTTTCTTCCTTTTCTATCTTTTACTTAGCCTTTTCTTCCCACACATTAGCATTTTCCAACTCTATGTAACTAGAACTGGCACCTAAGGGGGGCCAATACCTTATCGGGACAAACTCTTCCCTAGTCGACAGCTTACCCTACATTGGTGTCATCTCCCAAAACCTAATGTAAGTTATCATTTGGCCCAAAGTTATCACATTCTTGGGCATCAAGGGCCTCCAAAGAATACTGTTACAAATATAAATCGACTATTAAGTTACAAAACAGATATCAAAATATGAAATCAATGAAGTAAAACTTTAAATTTGTTTCTATATCAGTGTGTTTACCATGCTTCCATCTTTTTTCTTTCAGCCCATGAAAAATAATTTTTCCCGAGGCATACATCCATAAATATTCAAAACCTCCCTTTAATATGACATTGGATGTAGAAAACGAAAATTGAAATTATCTTATTAATAATGAATTTCATAACTAAAATCAAATTAATTCTAATTCTAAATGATGTTTTAAAGAAAAACATATGGTAGATGAATTATAACTGAGTATCAATGAATGGGTTATCAATAGATAAAAAATATATATAAGTGAACAGGTTATCATAGTAATAATTAATAATTTGGCTATGTTATCACCATAATTAATGATACGATTAATAGGTATTACTATAAAAAAAAGAAATATGAATAGATGGGTTATGAACACTCTTATCATGACCAAATGTGAATATATTATCACTTAATAAAGATTTTTAGACCTTGTAAACTTGTTTTCATTGTAAACATAATCATAACCTGGTGAATGAGTCATCACTATAGTAGAATGAGTATTGGTGAATGGGTCATCAAAACTCTAAGAGTAGCCATAGGTGAATGGGTTATCACCAAATGTATTATAATAATCCTAGGGAATGGTTTGATTACATAATGATTTATATTTCCTTTTTGACACTTAAATTGATGTTATTAATTGTTATTGGGTTATATAAGAATGTTTTTAAATCCACATTTAATTCATGTAAATAATGTCAAATAATAATAAAAACATGTAATTTTAAATAGAGTCTAATCTAAAAAAACTCAACCACATCAGCTAACTAAAATAAATATTCTAAGAATTTTTTAGATCTAATAGGGTTAAATTTCATTGTCTAAATCCTATAAATTGAGTTATACAACTCCCTAGAATTTATATTTTCCTATTTTATCCATTTAGAGGAGGAAAATGTGAATTGATTAGATAAATCCAAAAATATTCACAATCTAGAGTACAACATTGTATAAAAATAATATATTTTATTATAGAACCCAAATGACCCCCAAATGTTTTGGTTGGATAGTAAAGAGTTTGGAATACAACTCTATAGTTTTGTAAGACATGATAATGTTATTTTCATAGCCAAAATAACGCCAAAATGGTTTTTTGAAATCTTTATAAAAATACCACTCTATCTTAAGGCCTATAAATACATACCTTAGGTACCTCACTTGAATATTTTTAAAAGGGAGTTAAATTCAAGAATTTTTTAATCCATTATCCTCATTTGGAGATCAGGGTTGAAGATTGAAAAATGTTGAAGCTTTCTCCTATTCTATATGGTGATCTAAATTGTGAGGGACCATTATGAGGTAGATAGAAAATTGAGAGGGAGTTTTGGTACATTTGATTCTATTGATTTGATTTATTTTGAGGTTATACTATTTTAATATTAACATTTTTATGACATAAATATTATGTTTTGGTATGATTTAATAATACAAATTTAATTCCCCAAATACCATTTTTGAGATTTTAAATGTATTACTTGACTTTTTTTATTTAATGATATAATTGAAATTTTGTTTCCCCATCACATGAGGCCTTAGGGTTCTTTGAAAATCTTCATTTTATAACTGTGATTCAAATCATAACTAAAATAATGCATTTTGACGGTCTGTTTCTAATTGTTTCATTCTAAATATCTAAATGAGAGATAAGATCCTGTTCCTCCTCAAAAAATGAATTATTTCAAGTGAAATAATTAATTAAAAATAATGAACTTAATAAGACATGTATAATGTTTTGAAGGACCTCTTTCCCACATAACCTTACATACCATCTTCTAATTTTCAAAATTTAAATGCATTATTTTAAACCTTTTTTATTTTAACATTATTTGTTTTCAACCCCTATTTTTATTTTCTTTTAAAAATATATAAAATAAATATTATTATTCTTCAACACTCCTTGATAGATATCCTTTGTTGTTCCATATACAATAACCAATAATTTAAAATCAATTATATTGACAAAAAATGATAGATCATTCATGTGTCATGGATATTCTAGAGAAATCCCACAAAATCATCTGAAAATATTATTTATTATATCATAAAACCAAAAATATTTTACAATGGAAGATGATCTTTTAAAACAAAAGGGATTAAAATTCCCTTTGGAAGATACAAAAAATTAATAGATCTATTATGTCATCTCCCTAATTAGGGGTTGATCAAAAATGAAATGGATTTTTATTAAATAATACTTATTGTCCTCCCCAACTAAAAAAATTAAAACAAAAAATAATTTAATAAGAAAATCATAAGGGGAGACTATTCATGGAAACTATTAATTTTTTAAAAAAATATGTAAAATATTCTATGACTATCCAATAAGTGTTCAACTACTAATCCTTTATTTTTATAAAGATATAATTCCAATGAATTGTAGTATGATCAATGAAAATGATAAATATGAAAATATGGATAGCCATTAGAGAATCTAGTGATGATGTATGACATTCACATTTCCATCATTATTTTCACATATATATTTAATATGGTTTTCAAGGGGTAGTTTTTTTTCAACAAAATGGGGGAATAAATTTAATTACACTTTATTTTTTAACTATTTATTCAAGTGCAGTGAATATTTTTAAATATTCATAGTAATATGGTTGTATAATAAATAAAATGTCTGAAAATAGATTTATAACATTATTATTTTTTAGTGAATATAATTATTTTCATAAATGAACTCTTTTTTATACATTTTATTAGCCTATGTCAACTTAGAGTTATTTTATTGATGGAACTTTGATATGAATAATGTGGTGTCACCCTTCCCCCATTGAATTACAAGAGCATAGTGATAGTGGAAGAACAAAAGGGGAGGAACCATCCCTTTGTAATTAAATATGAAGGCTACTAGATATTTTTTTTAAAATCGGTTGGATGAAGGTTAGAGTTGATTTGAATAATTCTTGGAGTCATTTTAGGATTTCAATAATATTTGGGTTTGGTGTTAAAAAATAATCATGTCATGAAATAACATAAGTCATGAAATTTTAAATGACTTCAGGGTAGTGCATTTCACTTTATACCCTACATGTAATACTTTTCATATACCAAATTCAGATATTGCATCTGACATAAGACATTATTATTATCTGAATTTGAGAATTGTCCAAAGACTTCTAGGAAGGCTATAAGACTTCAAGACAGGTAATAAAACATTGAATCCAGTGCATCACTTCAAGATATCCCACGTATAACTATTACTATAAAATTGTATTATTTATTATAATTACTCATGAAATAATTCATCACAAATGAATTTAATGCTACGGAGTAATAATTTGTGGTACCATGTATGCTATTTTTTTGAGAAATATAGGACTTTCATGTCTATGTTGGTACAGATATTTTATGTTATAAGTATCAAAAAGATAATTTGATTCAGGGTTAATGATTTTAGTTAAAATAAATTGATATGGGATTTATATGTGAGATAAATAGAAGACAAAACATATATGACATTTGGGATTCTCTCACACCGTAATGAGAAAAGGAAAAAATAAAAATCTATTAATTGTATGATTTCATTATTGAAATTAAAAAATTATTATTTAAAAATTATACGGAAATTATTTTTAGAAACTAGATTTGGTTATTTTAAAAAATGTAAGTAATGTAGGTAATGTAGGTATTAAATAATATTATAATATTAAGCCATAAAATTACTCAACACAATCCTATTTCCAAATTACTCTATTCTTCTTCTCAACTATCATGTTATTTTAATGCTTCACTTAACTGTATATTCATCATATGAAAGTATTTATTCTATGTATGTGCCACATGGGTATGATAACTCTATATAAATCAATATGACCTCAAAAAATACATATGATTATTCACTCGACCATAATGGTCATATTCCCTATTAACATAATGGGAATTTAATAAAATAATCGATGGTTTTATAGGTTAATGAAAAGCTCACAAACATAACAATGCTAATCCAAAAACAATTCAGTACACACTAATTAATTTCAATAATAAACTAAAGAACACGTGATTATTTTTCTATCCCAAATATAGATGGAATGAAATATGAAAAAACATAAGAAAGTGGAAGTCCTAAAGAAAAATTATAAACGAGTTTCGTACCCTCTTCCACTCATGGTCCAATAATATAGTCCACCCCAAAGTGTGGAGGTATTTCATAGAAACCTTGTTTTTTATTTCTTCCAATTGATTCCTAAAAAATTATTTTCATTAATACAAAATATATTATTAATGAAAATCATGGTAATATTCATTTAAAAACCTAAAATTTTATTAATACCTTGAACATGGTACTCATCCAATGAGATATCATTACATAATAATATTCTATCATAAATTCATTCAAGAAAGGTGTAGCCTCTAAGTCTGTATCAAATCTAGCATGCTATCCACTATAAAACTCAAGCTTATATATTCTCCACAACACACCTAATTCCATGATTTTTCCTGTCCTCATAGACCCATCATTTGGAAGATTAAAATGAAGTTGGCAACAAAATATTAATTAATGTAAGTAAAATAACAATATATCATTCAATATAATGATTGTTTTACCCAAATATACACCCAATAATTATCCTTTACTTCATTTGGTATGTGTCTCCCATAGAGTGGCGAAATGGGAAAGATGTTAGAGTATTCAAAAAGAATCACTATAAAACTCATAAACTCCCACACTATTTTTTCAATCATTTTTTTGTCCTCATAGTACTCTACTATTAGCTATGTTTTGTGGTTCAACACCACACACATGTGTGTACACCAAAGACACCTATCAAAATAACTAACTATTAAAGAAAAAAAATATTATATCAATACATCTTATAATGAAAATAAATTAAGGTAATTTTTTTACTAGGATTATATAAATATAACTGAGGTAGATTGATTAGTGGGTACCATTGGATCCCTAGCCTCTAAAGAAACATCAACCTATATGGATAGAGTGGGTCCTAATTTTTTTTAAGAGGCTTAGAATGTGCTAGAGAAGAATTCATAGAATAAGGAATGTAGAATCTCGAATAAAAGTAAGTATAAGGAAAAGTGTATGGCATAAATGTTTTTGTAAATGCATAATATGGATAAGGAGAAGGTATTGTCATCAGATAAGGGAATGATCGGTGAGGATGCTCAAATGAAAATGGTGGTGAAAACAAGGGCATCCTAAACATATCAGGTGTATCTAATGACACTAAGGTACCAAAATGTGTTGTAGATTGTATGTGTGTGGAAGGTATGTAGTGTGATTAGGTATATTGAGTGGAGGACTGAGCTTTAGTACCACCCCCTCATATCATTAGTCTGAGCACTATGAACACTAGGTTGGTTGGAGAAAGCCTTTCTTCTAGGTGGTGGATCCTGATTAAAATTTAAAAATAAAATTAATCACATGAAATTATATATTATTGATATATATATATATATGAAATAAAATAATCATAATAAACACTAAAGTTAGGATATTCATCTCACTAATTCAATAATTATTGTAGGTCATTATTTTTCTTTGAATATACTCAATGTTTTTTACTTCCTTCATTTGTACAAAATATGGAATTATTTAGAAATCCATAACTAATATGTAACTTAAACAATAAAGAAGATGAGGCATGACATAATTAAGGAATTCCAATTTTCAAACCAAATAGAGGATACATATTTATATAAAAAATTAGTGGGAAGAATATAAAAAAATAATACATGTCATAGAAAAATAAATACATTCAAATTAGTATGTTTAATATGGGTATTATATGTTTTTTTCTATTTTAAATTGGACTCAATTCAATTTTGGTTTGGTCATTTGGTTCATTATAGTCAATTGATTAGTTCATTTGTTCATTTTTATTTTTCTTAGTTCATTTGGTTCTTTTTTTTCAATTTATTATGTCATTTATCCATTTTTATTTGTCTTAGGTTATTTGGTTCATATTTTGGGTTAGTCCATTTTTCCTTTTTTGTTTAGGTCATTATTTTCTTTGTTTTTTTTCATATCAATTAGATTAATATATCCAATTCAATTTATTTTGTTTTTGTTCTAATTTAATTGTTTCATTTTCGTTTGTTTTGGTAGGTTTGAATACAGTTTAATTCAAAATTATAAAATGTAAATTAAAGAAAATATTGACCAATAAATATTGAAAATGAACATGAAGGTCATATTGGACACAAAATATTTGTAATAAATAGTAAATAAATTTGAATATTACCAATATAAACAACCCAAGTCAAGCTAAATCAATAGAACCGAGAACATAGATGGATGATTTTATATATTTCTCACTACAACATTTGGTTCCCAATAAACTCTGACAATTTAACTTTTTGAGTCATCATAAGTATTAAATGGGTTGGGTAAAATGGGAGCTGGGATGGTGTTAGTTCCATAATTACCATAATAAAAGATGTGTCTTGTGATTACTTCAATAATGAAACCAAATTCTAGTTGATGGTGATGTTTCACATAAAAAATCTTTCTCCATTGATGATAATACATATGGTTCATTGGTAGAAAGAGTTCAAGATATTTCAACAACTCTAAATCCACAATCATTAATAAATGTGCCACACCTCTTCATTGAATCTAACCACTTTCATTTCATCATTATGACTCAACAATGAGAGTAATGATCCAATATTGTTTTCAATGACTCCATAATAAGATAAATTTTCAAATCAAGAACTATTACCTAACACACTTTAATAACAGTCTATTTTGGTAGTTACCATAACACTATCATGTTATGTTCTCATGTTCATTATTTTTTCTATGATAATAAATCTGTACCCATTGATCACAATTGATTTTTATTCACGAAACATGAAGTTAGTACCAAAATCCAAAGAAATTATTTCCTCAAAGATAGATTTAGCAGAAAAAATCAATAACTAAAATATAAATGTATATTAAAATGTATTAAATATAGATTTTATTAATTTATTATAGTACTACCTTCAATTTAAACTATTAAAAAAACTCTTTTCAATGAAAAGTATCTCTCTTTCTCAAAGATAAATAATGATGCTTTTTATTTGTTATTTTTTAATGATCCCTACCAAAAATAGAAATAGTTTAACAGATATGTAAATTTCATGAGATGAAATAAGATATAAATTTTCAATTTACTTACTTAATGTAGTCATCAAATAAATCAAAGTTAAACAAACTATTTGATGTGCCATTTCTCGCTTATCAAGGCTTAATGTGGTTAATGTATATGATCTGGGAATTCCCCCTTTTTTAGAAGTGATGGAAAAGTAGGTTCAATTTTCTTATACTATTATTCATCATTTATCATTGGTCTCTTCCATCTTATAGTCATATCGGAAAAATATATTAAATAAAATTCCAAATATTATTGAGCCAAGTAACCTTTCACAACTGAATCATTGGGGTGATTCATGTTCCAAACATAAGAGTTCAATGTGTACATATTTCCTTCAGTCAGATACATCCAATGAAAAGCAAAAGTTCCTATGATAAGTTTTTCGGTTTGAATATGGATAGTTAGATTCATCATGCATGTGAAAAATGATGGAGGAAATATTTTCTCTAACTCACAAAAAATTAATGGTGCCTCTTCAAGCATATTTTACAAAAAATAATTGGAATAATTCTTATCATAGAGATATCCAAAAAGTGGAACAACCAAATAACCCACACACTTGCATTATTGGATAGAATGTGATGAATTTATATTGGAATCAACTCATGAAGATGGATGTGATAATCATGAGTCTCCAAATATTTCAGCCTTAACTATCTTTTATCGACCCATTTTGATATATTTCTTGAATATCAATCAAAAACATTAATTGTCACTAGTACTTCTGGAATTTTATTTTCTTTATACAGGTTTCATCACACAAGAATCACATAAAACTTTCCATTTATTTTCACTAATACACACCAGATGAAATTATGATCTAATTCCCCAATCCACCAAGTCATGAAAACATCACAAGTTGTCTTTTTTATTTCCCTTGACATTTAGAATAATTGAAATCAACATTTATCATGTATTCTTTTCAATTTTCATTATGTCTAGGAAATTATGTAACAAATTGATTGACCAATAAGGAAACTCAAATAAGATACTTCTCTTCTTCCAATTATAACTGGTTTTAGTGAAAAAATTATTTCTCTTTATATATCTCATCTGAAACATCTTGAATGAAAAACTGAAATCCTACAATTCATTATGAAAATTAGTTCCATACATACACTGAGGTTGATTTTTAGTCTCCATGGCATTGTCAAATCATTAACGATTATTCCTATATGGATGGTCTGTTGGAAATAATCTTTAAAGTCTTATAGAACTAAAACTGCAATGATATTTAAGTCTTTTGGATCATGTATTCTTTATAAAAATAGGACATGATAGTTTTCCCTTTGTGAACCATCTAAACATCATTTTATAAGCTATAAAATCATTAATTATCCGCATAATCTCAACATGCATATGAAATATTCCTTCAGAACATGCATTGTATGTGCACACACCCACATTCTAAAGATGTCTCAACTCTTTAATTAATGGTTTCATGTATACATATATATCATTTCTAGGATCAAGAGGTCCAGATATGAGTATACATATTAAATTGAAAGGTTTTTTCATACACATCCATGGAGTAATGTTATAAATGTGTATGAAAATAATCCATGTGTGATGCAAAGTAAGAATCTCCCCAAATAGATTAAAACTATCACCTGAAAGATGTAACCTCACATTACACACGTTTTCTACAAAATCATGATATCAATAATCAAATTTCTCCCATGAAAATCCATCTTTAGGGTGAACCAAATCATTATTATTATTCTTTCTCATGATACCAGGCCCTCACATTTCTGTTGATATTTCATCACACATGAAAATATTTTAGTGTTTGGGGATCAATGGAAAGTTATATATTACGTTTTGTGTCACATTAGATGGTATTCCATCATATTTTGGCTTCAATTGGGATGTCTCACATTTTATACAATCATTTCATTGAGAATTTTCCTCCTTTAATTAGATGTAATCTTTTGAGAAAGCATAAATTTTGTTTTTTAATCCAAATTCCCCAACTAAATTCTATTCCATACGATGGTTTGAGGGAATATCTACATCATCAAGAATTAAGTCCTTTAAAAAGGTAATAATGTAATTGATGTAAGTATTAGAAATACCACACATATTTTTCCCATGAAATAGCTAGATTAAAAATTCCAACCCCTCCATTTTACCACATTGTTGATAAGTTGTAGTCATGGAAGCATAGTGCAATTTTTTCACCCCATAAACATCAAAATTTTCATTGCATGAATCATGTTTTTTTATATCAATGTATTATTAGGTTGGAATCATTTCCTTCTCTTGATGACCAATAAATGGAAACATCTCATCAAATAAGTTTTCCAATCCAATCCTCTCATTTGGATCATGAACATTTTTAGACGGAATTTTCTCCCCCTTATGATACCACACATAATAGTTTGTTTGAAAACAATATTTGGTTATATGGTAGCTAACTTATTCATGAATCAACCAAGGTATTCCAATACAATTATAACATGGTAAATGTATGTGACCACTATACAAAAAAATTATTAAATGAAAAATCTAAATGGCTTTCCAACTTGTTTTAAAAATTTCTTGAGATCTGATTGGTTTAATACAACCAAATAAAATCCATTCATTAAAAAAATGTTATATGTCATGTTGTAAAAGAAATTAAATAATATTTAAGTTTAATTGAAAATATGGAAATGAGAATTTTTCACTTTATATGAAACCATAACAGACACAATAATATATATGAGAATCATAATATAAAAGATAATAAAATACAATATATATATATATATAAATAATATAAAACCATGATATTGAAATAAATTATATCAATGACTAATAACTATAAATAATAATACACTGAATTGTGTTTATATTTTTTTATTTTTCCCCTTATTCTATTCACATTTTATCTAATATTATTATTATTCAATAAATTCATATGTAAAACATTACTACATCTAGGTAACCATATTTTATGAAGTAAAATCATGACAATTGGGTTTTGTATCTTTATTTCAAGTGCATATGGTTTGGTTAAATTTCAATTGTTTAAATTTTGGAAAGTTTGATTCAAAGTGGGTTAGTTTGGTTTAAATTAGTTCTATTTAATTTGGTTCAAATCAATTCAATTTTGTTTTGTTTGGTGTTATTTGATATGGTTCGGTTCAATTTAGTATAGCTTGGTTATATTCAAGTTGGGTCATTATGGATTGGTTTAGTTCAAATATTTTCTTTTCTATTTTTATTGTTCGGGTTGGTTTAGTTTAAATCTATAATATATCATTTAGGTCAGTTAGGTTTGGTTTAGATAAATTCAATTAAAATTTATTCTGTTTGTATTTCTTCAATCCATTTTTTTTATATTCCAATTAGTTTAGTTTATTTCGTTTGCTTTGGGTATGTTTAATTTGGGTTTGTTTGGTTTGTTTTGGGTTGTTTTAATAAAATTCAATACATTTATTCTATTTGGTTCTATATTTTCTATTTTATCCAAATCAGTTTTAGTTAGTTCAATTTTTCAATGATTAGTTTAGTTTTGGTCAAATTATTTTGGTTGGATTTATGTTTTTATTTGTTTTCGGTTGGTGAATTACTATCAGGGTTTTATTTATGATTGTTCTAGATAGTTCATTTTTTATCATTAATATATAATTTCCTTTGTTTTGGTTCAATTTAGTTCAATTATTATCATTTTAGTTTATTTTCATATATTTTAGTGTAGTTTAGGTCTACTGAAGTCTTCTAGGGTTAGATGAAGTCATTTAAATTAAATTCAATAGGTTTGGTTGATTCGGTTCAATTATGATATAGATAGGATTTGTTAGTTTGGTTAGGTTTCAATTTATAAATTTTTTATTGGTTTAGTTCATTTATTTTCAATACTAGTTAGATGAGTTTGGTACTATTCATCTTTCTTAGGGTCTGATCAATTAATTTCAATTTATTTTATTTAGTGATGAATTAGGTCTTCATATAAATTTTTACTTTTTCTTAGTTTGATTCGGTTCCATTTTTTTGTTTATTTCCTGTCATTTTAAGTAAATTTGGTTCTATTTGGTTGGGAGTTAATTTTTTTCCATTTCGGCCCATTTGAGTTAGGTTGATTTGGGTAATGTCAACTCAGTTTAGTTTGAATTGGGTATGTCTAAAGTATTTTCATTCAGGTAGGCTTGGTTCCCATTTTTTTACTTTGGCTTAGTTCAATGTAGTTTGGTTACCAATTATTTAGTTTGTATTAGTTTAATATTCCATGATCACATTCATAAAGTTTAGATAAGAAAGTAAATCAATACCATATTTAAATTATCTCAAGTTAAATCATATATCATGTCACCTTTATGTAATTCACAAGGTGATACCATTATCTAATCTCCTATCACAACTTATGTTCAGATTAACAATTCCTAAAAATAATTTTTCTCAACTAACAATGAAAGTAGAATACCCTATCATGAAATGGTTTCATCTATACCTATAAAATAATGCATCATAAATCACATAGATTAAATAATATATACATCATCTAAATTAAGAACCAACTTTCTTAAAAATAATATAAGATCTCATCTCAAGGTTAATAGAATCCCCCCTAAGTATAGATAATAATTTTATAGAATCAATAATTAAACTGTAAAATTACCTCATTTCAGAAAAAACATCATACCTAAAAATCATCAGAATGAAACATATCACATCCATTATATCACTAATCACCAAAATCACATCTCAATATATTATTGGAAATCACTATCATAGAAAGAATATAAAAAGGGGTCCTCAGGGTGGTTTTAAGAATAAAAATATAAATATCACTTCAATAATAACTAAAACTAGCCATTAAAGAGGACCAAAAAATAAAATAATGAAAAAATGAAATCCCTTAATTAGATCAGAAAATGGGAAGTTAAGTAAGACCCAAAATTCAAACAATAAAATGTCTGTCACTTATCCCCCACACATAGGTTCCCAAACTCTAATCCTATAATAACACTAACATAATACAAATTAGAATCTATTAATCTAAATCCTTAGTATGTAAGTAGGATTAAGACCCTTTCATATGATATCTAGAATAATTGTGGTGTTATAACCACCGTACTCATAAAGAGATATTTTTTTAGAAGAATCCAAAAATCAAATATGGTGAAGCTAAACAAGTATAATACTAATAGATAGATCTTGAACTCACCAAATATACATGAACCAAATATATGAAAGCCTAAATCAAACCATAGGATAAAAATAAATTTAATTCCCACAAAAATAAGAACCTTCTTTGACTAAAAATAAAAGTAAAATGGAAGTTTGACATAATAACTAAATGATTTAGAACTCACTAATTTAATATTAAAGAATAATGAAATGAAATAAATATTAGATGAGAGATCATTTCATGGCCGGTAGGGTAGACCATGGAATGTCCTTGTAGCTAGGGATTGTGGGGGATTGATATTAGAACTAGATGGGAGGAGGGGAGGGTCACCCATACTGCGGTATTTGGAGAAGAGTTATTCCAACATTTTTAAAAAAAATCATTGGAATGGATATAAGTTATCCCAATTGATTTTTAAAAACATTGGGATAGTCATTATATAAATATAATATCCCAACAATTAGGATAGGTTATGATATAACAACACTTCTTTCAAATCATTGGTATATACCTAGGGATATAGTACACATTTTAACTAGTGGGAGTCCGATGAGAAAAAAATCAAAGGTGGCGTTTTCTTATTTCCATTATAGTATAAGTAAGGGATGTAAATTACCATTATACTTATGTCTCTCTTCCTTATTTTTTGACATACCATGATTTGAAATAAAAACTCTATAATATCTCTCTTTATTCCATCCCATCATAAATACTCTTTTAAATCTCTATACATCTTTGTACTTTTCGGATGAATGGTGAATAAAGAACTATGAGTTTCATCCACCAATTCCTTAAAATATACTATAGACATAACACATCCATGGTTATTGAATATTATCATTCCATTATAACCAATGTAAAACTTAGGAACATTTGTTGCTTTATTTTATAGTTACATGCCTTATTTCTACAGATATTTAATCTTCGCTTAGATATATGGGTAAACACCCATTTGAGAAGCATATAATTTCTAACCTTACTTCATGAACTCAAGATTCATAATTTCAAAATCTAAAGATATTTGATCTTTTGTGACCCTTATCATAGATTATCTGGCATGATCCTTTTAACTTAGATCATCTGCCACATTTTTTTCTTTCCTAGGGTGGTAATGTATTAATCAATCATTATCTTAATCAGCTCCCAATATCCTATTTGGTGCATGTTCATATATTTTTTATTGAAAATATGATTTAAAAATTTGTTCTCAATATATATTTCACACATTTTTCAATATATATAATTCCTCGCTATCTTCAATACAAAAATTTCCATAGCTAACTCCAAATCTTGAGTTGGGTAATTTTTTTCCTGGACCTTCAATTGTCATGAGGCATAATCTATTTCTATATCATTATATATGAGGAAGCATCTCAATATCTTATTTGATGAATCATTATAGATTACAAATCCTTCTCCATTGCAGGGTAGTGTAAGTACTAGTGCGCTAACTACCCTTCTCTTCAGTTCCTTAAAACATTTAACACATTCATATATACAAAGGAACTTATATTCCTTTCAAGTTAACTTGGTTTGTAGATTATATAACAATTAAAAATTCTCTAAAATCTGATGATAATATCCATATAAACAAAGAAAAATACAGATCTCAGTCACACTAGTTGTTATTGGAAAATGTTCAATAACTTATATCTTTTAAGGGTCTAATGATATTCCATAACTTGAGATTATATAACCCAAGAATTAAGCTTCCCTAAGACAAAATTCGCACTTGGTAAATTTTGAATAAATATTATCCTTCTATAGTGTCTTTAGCAGAATCCACTAGTGATCTTCATGATCCTTCTTTATCTTCAAATAAATAATAATATCATCTATAAATACTACCACAAATTGATCAAGATTATATCAAAAGACTATATTTATTAAATATATGAAGATATATATGGAATTATTAATACCAAATGGCATAACTATAAATTTACAGTGTCCATACCTTGTATGGAATCATTTAATGGGCATATGCTCCTTCGTGTCCAAAAATTGATTAAATCTAGAATGATATTTATTTTGAAAAAATATTTTCCTCCACATAGTTGATCAAAAAAGTCATGAATACAGGGTAAAGACACTTGGTCTTGATAAAGATATTTTTTGTTCAGAATAATCAATAAAAAGTAGAATTGATTCATCTTTCTTCTTAAAAACTATTATAGGTGAACGCCAAGGTGTCACACATGGATGAAGGAATCCATTGTCAAGACTCTCCTAGACGTTATTCTTTAATTTTTACAAATCAATTATGGATATTCTATAAGGAGTCTTGGAAAAAGTTCTAACACTATGTATGAGTTCTATTGAAAAATAAACTTTATGAATTAGTGTAAGACCATGAATCTCTTCCAAAAAACATCAATAAACACCCTCAAAATAGGCATATCTTTGATTTTAAGTTTATCCCAAACCATATAATATAATATCCTCTTTTTAATAGGAATCATGGCCCATAAGATAGATGTAATTTTGATTGGAAGTTCATTTTTTCATCACACTAATAGGTGATCATAGGTTAGTTTAGAATTTCAGGAAATAAATTCTTAAAACCTCCAACCAAAGAAGAATCATAGACCTTGGATGTGATCATTGTACCGTTAGGGGTTTTTAATGCTAACATAACATCTAATTTATAAGGTGGTACTGTGATACCCTTAGAAAAGTCTTTAGATATAAAATATTAGGTAGATATAAAATAAAATAAGGCATTATCAGTTCTCGAGTGGATGGTAAGTGCACCTTTCACCACATAATTATTGTACTACACATAAAAAATAGTGATCAGATGAGATTTACCTTTTTTTCTTGAATTAAGAGTTTGTTGACATTTATCATCATCATTAACCTTCATATTTGGGCACTATTTATCATAATTCTCATACTATGTTTCTTTAAAACAACAGAGTTCTAGTAGTGAATTCTATGGATATTTATCTTTATTCGTGACATTAGATAACTTTTACCTATCACTTCATCATTGAATTTACTCAAGAACATTCTTTCCACAATTGAAACATTTACCAGTTCCCTTAAAATAGTTTCTTTAATGTTTACTTCTACACTTTTAACAAGAAGGAAGGTTCGTCATCTTCTCTATGTGGTTTCTATAATTTTCTTTGAATCCAATTTTTATTTTCTTATGTAAACCATGATTTTGATGGGTAACTCCAACCTCTATTTCCATATTGATAGAAAATTGTACAATTTCTTTATTGATATTGAAATCCCTTATGTATAATTACTTTTAGAGACTTGGTTTTAAGACAATGAAGAATATGTTGACCTTACTTTTTGGATGGATGATAATACCAAAAGCATACCTCACAAATCTTTTTAAGTTTGTGTCATAAGTACCAATATGATCGCCACCCTTCTTTGTTAACTGAAGGAATTATTTCTCTATTTTTTATAAAGAATAAAAGGAAATTACTTTTTAAACAAATATGCATTTAAAATCTACCCACTCCATAAATTCAATTTCTTCTTGATCTCTTGTGTTTTTGATAATATTTAACCACTTATCTGCTTCACCTTACAAATGATAAACAACTAGAATAAATTTTTCATGTTACAAAATATAAATAATGAAAAATATATTTCAAATTGTAATAATTCATTTCTTAGTGACTAGGGGACTAGTGGACCCACTAAAAGAATGTGTAAATTTTCTTATTAAGGACTCAACCAAATGTTGTTACCTCCTTTACTATTTGGAATCTTATATTGATTCATATATTGAGAACGTTTTGTGAGCATTGTAAAAATATTTTTTTTCTAGATCCCATAACATTAAATTTCTCTTGAGTAGAATCATTTGATTTTCTATCACCTTCACCATTAACAAGATTCATTTGGGTTTCATCCACTGAATAAAACAAAAAAGAATAGTGTGAGAAACAATAATCATGTTGGGAAACCACACAATCCTAAAAAACATTTTTAGGATGTTTAAATCATGACACCTTATTTCTTGAAACATTAGGTTTAACCTAGGCCATTCATGATAATTACCAAAACATTATAATTTTATTCAATACTTAGGCTTATCCCTAGGATTATCAATAAAGTTTTCTCATCCAAGTTTCCAATGGTTAGCTAAACCTTACTCTGATTCCAACTACATCCACCCATACTTCTCATTCATATATATTACATATCAATATATTAGTATTCTTTACATAACATAATTATCCACACCATAATTTTAAAGGTCTATTATATTTGAAAACATTGAAACATAAACAAAAAGTTCATAATAGTTCTACATCACCAACCACATATATCTTCAAAACTGTCACACTTCTTATACATATAATACATAAAACCTTTATTCATATCCTGAGAAGTGAAATATAATAAATGGTGATATTTTATGGACATTATGGTTAATCAATGGATATATCAATGATTATATATACAAAACATAAGAAAATGGTATGCGAATATGAGATTAACATTCAAAAACCATAACCTAAAAACATAGATCATAATATTGAATCATGGAATAAAAAATGGTATTTTAGAAGACATGAATCATAAAGGAATCAAGAAACATGATCTATGATATAGTAACCTTAGGATAAGACATGGAATTGTCACATATAAATAAGCACAGAAAATAATTTCCTTAATAGTCAAGGATCTTTTCTAAGACTATCATAGTGTAATAGGTTCACTCCCAAAACCATCACAGTTGTCAAAGATCACTCCCAAGACTACTAATGTGGAAAAAGAACTTTATTGAACTGGTCTCACTCTCCATTCAAGTCCTATTTAGCTCATGTGATTTCAATAATTACACAATTCATTAGATGGGGATATTGGTCCCACACATCATATAATAAAAGTTATACATAAGTGTGTCATAAGATCATAAATAATTCATCGTATAATATCGTTTTAAAATAATTGGGTTTAATAAACATTTCATAATATCATAACCCCTGGAAAAGAAATGGGTTTCATAAACATTTCATCATTTCATCATAGCATAACATGTGGAACAGAAATGAGTTTTATAAACATATTTTCATTATAAACATAAACTATCTAGAGAATGAATAACGAGAGTATCATTCTATTATATCCCCAGTAATTCATAATTTAAATCAAGGGTTTTTTTCATTTATGAATAGAAATATCATTAAAAAGTATCAAAAAAATTTGAAGAAAATATCCTTTCCATTTTGAAATCACATATTATAAAATTGCATGATTATAAATGAAAATATATTATTTGAAAAGAAGCTTATATAATTTTTAAGAAATATTCAAAGAAAATATTATTCATGATGGTGGAAAAAACTATTCATTCCATATAAGTTAAATAAATTCCTTCTATATTTTTTTCAGAAAAGTGACAAATTACCTTACTTGAAAAATGAAAAAAGATTCATTTCTAGCCTTTTTTTAAAAATTAAAACGTGGAAAAGATTAAATTTTTAAAATAATGATATAATATTAAATACCTTATTTAAAACAATTTATGAAAACACTGATATAGAAGAAAACAATTTCTACTTAAGAGAGAAATGGAGTTGATTTCCATAAAAAAAATATTTTCATTATCTTGAGTACAAAAGAAGAGGAAAATTAAATAAAAAGATTTATTTTATTGAAATAAAAAGATTATTATAAAATTATTAGGTTTCTATAGATTTATATCATAATATTTCAACATCAAAGAAATGGGCATAATCAATATTGATAAATAATGATAATGTGTTATAAAACCCTTACCACATTAGTATCTTTTGAATAGTAAGAATAGTGAAGGAGATAACATTATATGGATATATTAATACCAAAAAATCATAATATTAATCATAAAACACATTCAAGGGAATTATATACTCCACATAAAATAAAAAGGTGGTGAATATGACATGTGTCTCACATAAATAAAAGTGAGACAAAACTCCCTTACCTTGAGTTCTTCTTGCTTTAAAATCAATCTAAAATCATATATAATAAAATTAAATTTATTATAATTCTATACCAATGTCATTTTCATACTTAAAATATCATATATTATCCCTTTATAACATTTTAACACCACCTTTTATCAATAATTTCTAATTAATATTGTCATTTATGGTTTTTAACTGTTTCGTTTACTTTGAGTATTTCAGTTAAGTAATTCTAGAGAGAAGTATCAATGTTGTGTAAAGAAGTGAAAGAGAAGGTTCTGTTTTCTAATTAAGGTGATGAGTAATTTCAGAATTTATCATAAGATTAAATTATAATAAATTAAATCTCAAGAAAAATGCCTCAAATTTTATTGGGATTCAAATATAAGATAGTATAAGGTCATAATCCTCTCAAAAAATATAATTTAGATGATTCTTGGTTTCATTTAAAAACATGTCATTTTGATTAAACCTTAGTTAACCAATTTTAATATCATCTAAGGTAACAAGTTTTTCAATAATAAAGGTTTGTAATTTTTACTTATAATAAGAAAATTGGACCATAAATGGGAAATTTATGAAAATTTTTACCATGTCATTTCCAAATTGTCTTATTTACAGATTATTTTTTCATTTTTAAATAATTTAATAATATATTATATTGATAAACTATCATTATTTTCAATTCTAACACTATTAATTTAATTTGAAATAAAATACATAAAGAAAAAAGTATTTAATTCAAATATAATATTTTAAAACAACACAAACATGTCATATTAGACTATAAAACACATGTAGCATAATAAATTACTCAATTTATATGAGTTTTATTATTTTTAATATCATTTATTTAATTTTATTTCAATTAATTGAATATACTTTATTTTGGTGTTGTGTAAGAATTTAAGGAAATAATATAATACCTAAAAATTATAAATAAATTACCATCAAGAATAAAATTTAATCATTCTAAATATGAATATTAATATTCATTAATAACTAGTTTTTTACTAATGTGAACACATAAAGGATATTTAAAATGATAAGATTGATATTTTTTAACATTATTTGATTTAAATAATAAATAAATAATTTTCATGGAAAATTTTCAATTAAACTAATAAATTTAGAGCCTTAGGTAATAAGGGTAGAATTAAATTTATCCAATAAGAATTATAATGAATAATCATGGCCTTATCACTTATTTGTATCTTAGATTAACCCAATTTAATATTTACAAAGATGGTAAATTTTATCATGGTTATTTTTCATATTGACAAAAAAGGGGCCTATTTACCAATTTTTAACATTTAGGTTATAAATATATAACAAGTTTTATCTAATTCAATGCCTATAAATGAAAGAAATTAATTTTAAATTAAGTTCTCCAAATTAGAAAAAAAATACTCTTTATAAAAAATATATTTTTAATTATAAAACTGGTTTTATTATTATATTATTCTTAAAAAATATTTTTTGAATGTTTAAAAAAATTGATCAAATAAATAATATCAAAATTTCATAATAATAATTCACAAATAGAAATTAATTTAATTTATTAATAAAAATACATTTTTTGAATAAAAAAATTCAAAAAACAAATCTTTTATTTTCAAATAAATTTTGTTTTTAATTATAATAATTTTATAACTAAATAATTCATTTTATAAATCTGTAAAACTTATATTTTTTATAATTTAGTTATTACTATTCATAATTTCCTATCCAAATTCTAGGATATAAATGAAAAATTATATTTTAATAGTGTTATACAGTTTTCTTATCACAAACTATCAAATAAATGAAATTATTTAAAGAGAAATATTTCATTAAAAACTTGGGGTATTGAAAGTGTCCAAATATGTAACATCATGGTCTAGAACTTCCTGTCATGGCGATAACACAAACCTATGAACATCATGTCGTGGTGGAGGGAGTCACTCTATATTGGTGACTAATATGTATTAGGATACATGATTTCACATCCCTTGTATATTGAATCATAATGTGGTAGGAGGGTTTCATGATATGATGGTAACCCTTATGCATGGGGTATGGGAACCCTCGTTAATGAATTTGAAAAAATTTACTTAGGGAAAGTTAGTCACCTCATGACTCATAGGGTCACACTCTGAAGGTGGAAATCCTTATTTATCACCTGAAAAACCTCATACATGACTTTGAGAAAGTTCGCGTGGATGGTAGGTCACATTATGATCCCTAGTTTCTGCCCTAAAGGCTTGCCTAAGAGGAAGAATCATTGTGTTTAGTTAATTGAGGATGTACCTAAATGATGAACACATGTCATTTCTCTCCATTTTGTTGAAGGTATGACATAAAATTAATTTTTTAGGGTTTCCATCACTTTTTTAGGGAATTGGAACTTGATTGGATTTCTATGATGATTGAATTTTACCAATTAGGAAATATGAAATGTTGTGAAGCTTTGTTTGAGAAGATATGGTGGTGGTTATCATAAATAAGGATAGTTTCTCAATTTTCGAGGAAGATGGTCCCTATAATACTAAACCATATGCATGTTTATGAATGATTTTGCATAATTTTATGTGAATATTTATTCAAGTAAAAAATTATAGGAACCGAGAGTGGCCTAGTTAAATAGATAGGATGGAAATGAGCCTCCTAGATCTGTAACAATTTCACTTTTCCCCCTTGGATACATTCTAAGAACTAGGCATCTACATCTCCAAGGGTGAAAATTTTTCAGTTGGGTTTACTAGAGGCGTTTGGTATGCCCTTTGTCTTCAGATGTGATGTGAATAATCAAGTATGAATTCTTTAAGTTATATGGTTAGGCATGAGGGGATTATTCTTAGGGTTTATAGGTGATATAGTTCTACATATCATATTTTATTGGGAAAACCCACTTTAGTATGGATTAGATACATCATATATATGATGTGTGGAATAAGTCCTTTTGGGATAGATATAGTGACATTGAGGTTTTTCCTCAGATTGTGTGGTTTAATGATCCTTTAAGGGAGATTTGAGACAAGTCTCTAGAAGGATTCATGAGAATTCTCTTGATGACATGGAATTTTGTTACCAATAAGGAATTAATGTGAATCAGCTCAACTCAGTCCTTGGTTAGTGGGAAAGAGCTATGATGTGATAATTTTAAGAGGATTTAGAGCAACCTCTCTAGGACATTGATAGGTAGGGCCTACGGTTTGTGGGGTCACCATGGGGTGATCAATATAGGCTACTTCTAGTGAATGGAGATCAATATGGGTTTAAATAATCTAATGTATTACTGTAAAAGAAATATGAGAATATCGATAGTTTTAGTGTGTTGTACCATGTGTGATAGATCCTTATATAGAATGATGAACATATGTGTTTAGCCAATTTATGAGATGTTTTTTTTACATAGGTCCCAACCTTGAGTGAATAGTACCCAATTTGAGAGTTGGGTGTGATTCATGAGATGTGAAGGATACTAGTTAAGCGATAACTTTAGAGAAGGTGTGGCCACATTAAACTGGTACACCTAGTCAGGGGTTTAATAAGCAGAATTATGACTAGCCATGGTACCAAACCCATGTGGTATAGTCCAGCTACTGTGAGAGGTTGTCTATCATGATTACCTTAGTAGATATCTTCCTATGATACTCGTGAGATGTGATTATCCATGGGACCCACCTAGTAATGATGTAGTTTCACTCATACAATAATACCCACCTGGTGATAGTTTGGATTGTCTTGTGTAAAATCCCATTCATCAAGATTACCTCCTCAAATCGCTTGTTGAATGTTACAACTATGTGACTAGATATGGTACCCACTAATTGATGATGTTGTTAAGCTCATTCCATGGGACCAACTTGGTGATAATTTGGTTTAGATTATGCCATGGGTCAAACCCCAAGGGAAATTCCTCAACATTTTTTAAAGGATCGTATATTGATATTACTTCCTCAAAACTCTTCATATGATGTTGAGTTATAAAATCATCCATAGAGAATACATAATGTTAGTGTGGTTTGACTTGTGAAAGAGGATTGGTAATTGATATTCCTCCCTCAGACCACTTCATATGATGTTGAGATGTTTGATTAGCAATGGGAACTATCCTCAGAGGAATGGTTCAACTTGTTGGGGAGGTTGAATCTTTTTTCACTACCCTCCAAATATATTTCCTATATGATGTGATTACTATAACGATAACTATTGGGATGGTGTTGTAATGGGACCTAGGAATCAGTATTTAGAGATTATTCCACCTATGTTTTATTCATCCTTGGGTATAGGGAGGATTACTATAATGTTATTGGACTCCCAACTACATAGTATGCTAATTTCTTGCACTATATTTCCATTCCCTTAATGTGATTTCCTTTGTTTTGAGTTTAATGGACATGGTATTACACCGTACCTTAAGTATTCATGTATGTATTAGGATCGGTAACATACGATGAATTATTTTCCAAAGTTTCCCAAGTAGGTAGGTTTAGGTTTCGTAGTGACCAAGATAGCACATGATGACCCAAAACCATGTTTGTGTGTTATGTTTTTTGTTTAATTTATTTTTTTTATGTATACACATGGATATTATGGTATTATGGGAACTTAGTGAGACCCTACTAATATGTATTTCTCATACTCTACATGGGATTCTAGTTGTGTATGTAGACCTTATGTCTATTATACAGGTCTATGAACAAGTTGTGTAATGGATTGGGCTGAATAAGATTCACTGGTATTTGGGTATGACATAGAGGTGAGTATCAAAGATGGAAATAAATACTACTTATTCATTTATTCTTTGATTATTTTCTAAAATTGATTATCATGATGGGTGATCTGTTGGTATGTATGGATATCTGACAACATATTCATTAGTTTTATCATGTTTTTTTTTAATGAAATAAGACAAGAGTTTATCACCCAACTCAGGCCTCTCAAAAATTTATTAAATAAAACAAGATTTTTAGTGCACAGACAAGGTGTAATGATCATAGACCATCAAGAAATTGAAAATGGTTACAAAATACTTATATAAATATACAATTTAGTGTATGAAAATATGTCAGCTCATCTCCAAAATAATTCATCCTATAGTTTTTGGAGATCCATGAACTATTAATCATGTTATAGTCCAAACAAAAATCATTGATCCTAGTTCATCATTTAAGTAGTCTTCACAATACAATAATTTCCATCTCATTGATTATTTTTAATTGATGGTTCTTTGTTATTTATTTATTATTAATAGTTATTATATTGAGATAATAGTTTCTCCAATATATGATTTAGTTCCTCAATTCTAGTTATAATGCACTAGAATATGGGGAGGAAATCTTGGAACCATGTAGTTATTTGGTTGTGATACTATCAAGTTATTTTAGTCTAGGTGTTACAATATTGATATGTTTGTTATGGTATTTTTCAATGATATTCCTTTCAACTCTTAAATTTATATGGTTCATGAAATTAATTTGAAAATTATTCTTGAGGTTCTCATGGAAAAGGTGTTATATCTAAAATTGGATAAATATAAATTTTGGATTTATCAAGATTCCTTGCTTGGTCATATTGTTTATAAGAAGGGAATATCTATTCCCCCTCCAAAAAAGGGTGTCAAGGAATGGCTAAGCCTCACTATCATAAATAGAATACATTGTTTCCTTATCTTGGATGGATACTATCAGTCGTTTGTTGAAACCTTTTCTTGATTATCTAATCTGTTAACCGAGTTAAATTTTTTGGGGGAAAAATTCACATGGACAAAGGAATATGAAAATATATTTGAGGAATTAAAGATTATATAAATAAATACAATTGTATAAACTCTATCATAAAGAAACGAGGATTTTTGTATTTATAGTGATGTTATAAGAAAAGTAATTGAATGTGTTTGAATGAAAAATGATAAAGTGGTGGCTTATGCATTATGAAAATTTAAACCCCGTGATATTAATTATACAACTCATGATTTAGATATTTCATTTATAATATTTACACTAAAGATATGTGGATATTATCTCTATAGAGGGATATGTGATATATACCCCATCCATAGGAGATTTAAATATATATTTACTGAAAAAGAACCTGATATTAGTCAAATGAGCTAGATGTAACTACTCAAGGATTATTTTTATTTTATATATTTCCATCTTTTTAAATAAAAAAAAAGGAATCATATTCTTTTAGTAAAAATGACCATGGTATTTTATCCATGATGAGGGTGTATATTGATCCAATTCTCAAGGATTTAGTAAGAATGGTCATCAGTATTATAGTGGAGGAGGAAAAATCATTTTTATTCTATGTAATTACCCAACCATATTTATTAGAAGGATTTAAAAATATCTGAATTATGAAAATTCCCTATTAATGAAGATAGAATATGTGAGGAATAGATAATTACCAAATATTAATCTCATTGATGATGGATTTTTAAGTCTTGGTTAGAGGTTTTTTAAACCATAAATACCTTATGTAAAGAATGATCTAAAGTATAGATCTCATTGATAAAATTTCATTATACATCATAGTATTAGTGAGATTCATTAGGATATTTTATAGCATTATTTATTGGAAAACCTGAAGAAAAAAATTATAGATTTCACCATAAGATTCTAAATATAGAATTAAATTATGGTTGAAAGAAAAATTCCCAAAGTAACTATGAAACCTTTACCCATTCCAAAGTTGAAATTGGATATTATTACATTGGATTTCATCAATGGTATACCAAATACATCTAAGGGTAATAATGAAATATGGGTCATTCTAGATCTTATTACAAACATGGCTCATTTCTAATAAATCTAAGAATATTTTCCTCCAAATATTAATACTAGGTTTTATATAAATGAAGTTTCATGACATCATGTAATACCTTAGTCAATAACTTCTAATCAGGACCCGAAGGTTCATATAAAAAATTTAAAGGAGTCTACAAAATTCATTTAATATAGAGCTTAATATTATCACATATTATCAACCATAAATGAATAGATTGTATGAAAGGACTATCCAAACAATAGAGAACCTTCTATGGTCATGATCTCTTGTATTCCAAGCAAGTTAGGATCAGGGATTACCTCTAGTAGAGTTTTCATATTATAAAAATTACCACCCTCATATACCAATGTCATATATTAATACATGTATTGAAAGAGATGTTAGACTCTAGAATGTTGGGATGATGTTTGATAAAAGAAGATATTAGGTCCATAACATGAGGAAGCGACATTATAGAAGGTAAAATCCATCTAAAATCATATCATGTAATCACAAAGTAGACACAAAAACTATGATAACAACCAAAGGAAGTATTTTTAATTCCAAGTAGGGTACTTTGTCTTTGTAAAGATATCTCTGTGTAAAGAGTTCATGAAATTTGGAAAGAAATATAATCTAAAAACAAGTTACATTGGGCTGTTTGAAATTTTTGGAGTGGATTTGAGAAATAAAATATCATTTATCTATTCCAAAAAACCTTTATAAAGAGAAATATTTCTTCCATATATCATTTTTAAGGAAGTATATGTTAGTCCCTTTCCATTTCCTAAATGTGGATCAAAATGTAGTTGGATCCTAACTTATCATATAATGAATTTCGAATTTAGATTCTTGTTATGAGAGAGAAAGGGTTGTCAAATCAAAAAAACTCAACTGATGAAGATTCCATGGATTAATCACCGACTAGATGAGGCAACATGGGAGCTTGAAGATGTAATTCTAAATGATGAACCACAATTTTACCTGGATTAACATATAATTTTGAGGATGAAATTATTATAATTGATAGAGAATGAAATACTTGAAAAAGTCTAGTAATAAATAATAAAAATATATAACATGTTATCTATTGAAAATAAAAGATGAAAATTTATTAATATTGTTATATCAATGAATGTTAAATAGATAAAGTTTAAAATATAGATGTCTCCTATATTATATACTATGATAAGCATCATGTTTATAATAAGAATAGTAAAAAAGAAAAATAATAAAAGCCACATAATCAACATATTGAAAGAATTAAAAATTATCAATATTATTTATAGGATTGGTTAAAATATATTTATGGGAAGTTAGAGTAAATATTTCTATTACATAACCATGAAAAATTATGGCCATTCAGAATTATGAACCTTAATACTATATATTTTATAAAGTGACCATTATAATTAGTTTAGGTTAATGGTAATGAATATATATAATTGATGCATAATAAAGGATCCATGGAATCCAATAATAAGAACATCCCTTATTAATCTCATGTATCATAGCTTGGGAAGAAGGTAACATCACTGGGTTTCACCCTTGACAAATCCCAAGTAGAACATAAACAATTGATGTTATAGCAGAATATTCTATGGGAGAATTTCAAGTTGGTATAAATAAATACATGATAAATATTAGCTAAACGAACCAATTAAAGTTCCACCATTACACACCTTACTTATAGTCTTTATGCTGGTGTGATAATGGATTATGTATCAAGGGGATAATTGTTATTAAAGTGAAAATTATTTTTGAAATGAAATGGTCTTTACAATGATATATCATTTTTTAAATGCATAAAAATTATTTAAATGTAAAATTTATATAATTTAATGATGATACATTTGATAAAATGTATTCATATTTATAATTAGGACAAAATAAATAAATAAAAGGTGAAATTTGGTATTTTTTGGGGAAAAATAAAATATAGTTAAAATGGTAATATTCGATAAATATGAAATAATATATTTTTAAGTGTGAATAAACATGTCCAAGGTAGTAATATTTACATACTTTTAGAAATATTTATTATAGTTTATAATTATGGGGGGAATGGTGCACTATGGGGGAAATTTATCACTTATGATAATGGAAAAATAAAATATTCAATACTTTAACCCTCGAAATTCCTATCAGTGCACCTATAAATTCCCACCCCTTCTCATTATTCCCACACAATATTTGTATTTATCTATTCATGTCTCTCTCCAATATTCTCTCTTATAGATATCTCTTTAATATTTTAGAGTTTGTTTCTAAGGCTCAACTCTATGTTAAGAAGCTCAAGGGAGGTAATGGTCCTTTTCTCTCTCTTTTCAGGTACTATTTTCATTTATATAATTTTATCATTTCAAATTTCTAAGTTATTATTCCATTATTTTCATGATAAAATGTTTAGTACTATACTTAAAATATCTAATCTACGTGGACATCAATTTCACTCACACTATACATTTTTTATAAAATATTATTATGCTTAAACATTCTCATAGCCATAAACTCCATTATCAAAATCCATGTGCATGCATTGTATTTTTGGAATAATTTGTGTATTACTTATAATAGGCATGATTTTTATAATAAATCAAGATAGTGATGTATCTGGTGGAGCCTCTATCAGGTCCCAAGTGTATTAAACTCAATTTTGGAACATGTTCCCCTTCTCCATTAAAGAATATTGGCCTGTAATTATTTCCTTAAGGAAATATTATATCCCTAATGCATATAAAATATATATGGTTACATAGTCCTTATTTTTATATGGGATGTATCCATAATTTATTTGATCTCCAATCATTTCAAATACATATATTGTATTTTCTAGACAAACTAATCATATTAATGTTTTTAAGTACCTGATAACTACAATTCAATACTCTTCACTTGATAAGGGTACTTATTTGACATTGTAAATCCCTAATTATCCTTAATAAGTTTCAAGGTAATACCCCAAGGCATTTTTACTAATTTATAGACAAGTAAAATCAATTAAAACATCTACAAAAGCTTTTTCTCTATATTGGAAAGTCATGTAAGATAATATTCATTGAGAAATGATGCTACATGTTTCTAAGTTATTCATTATTAAACATTATTCCATGAATTTACTATACTCTTTTATATATTTTGTAATAAATTATACTTTTATGTGATGGTTGGTGACTAGAATCATATATCCTTTTAGTGCACTCGTAGGTCTCATTAGAAAGCCAAGATTGGGTAATAGGAGCGTCCTTACCCTTTATGCATGATGTCTTAGCTCGATTCCTCAATGTTATGTTTATAATGGATAACATTATGAATTCCCATCATTTACATAATTATGAGATCAGTTAATTTTTTCCATGTGATTATTTATTTTATTTTTCATTTTTGGATTACATTATATTTATGTATTCATTTATATAGAATCATTTTTTATCTATTTCTATTATATTTATTATGAGATTATTATGCCATTTTAGATTTTGTTGTATGTTATCCCATACTGTGCATCTGAGCTCACTCTTTACTTATCTTTTCAAATTACATAAGTAATGAAGAGGAATATTATGTATGATTGGATTTATGGATAACGTTAATTAATAACGATTCATACTCAAATGATGTAATAAGTCTTGTTTTATTGTAATAATTATGTATCTATTCTCTTAAGGACTACCGAACCTTGATCTTGGGAATATAATATCATGTAATCTGATTACTATGTTATAAATAACCCACCATATCTTGGAAAATAGGTTTAGGGAGGTTATATTTGTGGTATCTTAATATAATAAATATGATGATTCAAGAATTGGGAAAATTCTATGGAGGGGAGAATTGTGTTCAAAGGTAGATGGTGTTCTTATTAAACTGTCAATAAAGAGAACTAAAATTTAAGAATGAGGATGCATCTAGGATTGGTTTTGGTTTGATTAAAACAATTAAAGAAGTATTTTTAGTGAAAAAAATCATTTATGGTGGGTAGATTATAACACCTTATATTTATTTATTTAAATTAAATTAAACCTAAGGTCGATGAAATGAAGGGAAAACGTTTGTTCTGTATTTTTAAGTTGATTAATGGTTATTTTAGTGAATCTTAGACATTATTAAATTATTAAATGAACTTTGGGACTGGTATTTTAGAAGGATGTGTCATGTGAAATTTATATGAGTGTTAACATAAATTATGAAGTTTTGGGTTGTGAATAGTCTCCAAAACTATGCATAGAGGGTATGTTAATTATACATATCATTATTGTAATGTCCCAAAAATTCCATATATTCTTTTTAATTATATATAATTATTTCGAGACCTTGAAATCTGACGGTGCAAGATTCTATGGCCCGGAGTGCTCGGAATGATCTATCGAAGTTTTGTTAAGCTTTAATTAGCGCGCGTAAGCAGTTTTCCTGAAGAATTAGAATAAATATTAAATGGTTACTTGGATCAGGAATATGAGGTCAACATTGCACTTAGAATGGCGGTTTTACCCTATGCGCGACTTATGTTGAGTCGGCACAGGCCTCCTGTGAGAAAACTTGAAAATGGCATAACCATAAATAAAATAATTTAAAAATATATTTTATTATTAAAATTCTTATAAATCAAGAATGGTAAATCAGATTAAAAATATGAGACCACCATTGAACTCATGAGGGTATTCTCTCTTTAGAGAAATAATAACATTGGATAGCACAGGCCACCAGTGAATGTTGGTTTTTGGTCGTAAATAAAATTATTAAGTGACAATAATTTTATTGTAAAATCTATAACTTTTAAACGCTAACTCCGATTAGAAATATGAGATTACCGTTGGGTTCGTTGAGGTGTGTTTCACAAAGGTAAAGCTTAACCTCGACCAACACGGGTTGAGGGTGATTGTTAATAAGTTTTCAAACTTTTTTGGTTACGTTCAATAAACGCATGAGAAATGTTTTCTAACTTTTAAACCATTGTTCTGATTAAAACTCTGAGGGAACCATTGAATCTATAATGCCGATATTCGCTTAAGGGAGGCATAAATTCGACCGTAGTAGGTTAGGTGAAAAATTTATTTCTGTGGACTTTTGGAAATTAGTAAAATAACATGTTTTGTTATTTTATTTTCTTTCTTTCCTCTAATGGACGAATGGCACTAGCGGGACCAATGATGTGTCAAGCCAATAAATGGATTGGCTCTTCTTTTCTTTTAACCGCACAATTGGGAATTCAAGTGGTTCAATAATTAAATGAACCTCATTAATTCCCCGAGCATTGCACACTCCTCATATCCTATTTATATGGAACTCGTAGAGGGTGTTGGCACGGCTTCACCAAGAAATTAAGCCCTAGAAAATTACCATGACGCCAACCACCTAGAGGAAGAGACTGGTTCCAATCAGCGGTGACGAGTGCCACCGAGTCACAAACCGATGACAACAATGAAGGATTTTCTATCAACCATCATTAGCGGACATCTCCTCCGGGTAGGGGATTTCATTTATTTATGCATTAAAATGATTTTCCTCTTATCCGTTCTTTAATAACATGAATAACGCGGGTCAACCGACTAACGGGTTGACCAGTGATTCGTTCATCTTTGTAGGAGGTTATAGAGGTGAATCTTGTGGGGTTAATATTGTGTTCAATACAACAGTTTATTGAACTCCATTAATATCCTCCATATTGCGAGCTAGAGAGGAGCGTGTGGGGATAACGAACTTGGCTCGAAACCTCCACTATCTTATTTTCCTTACGCCACCTCGTAAGACCCTGAGCATGTTAATGCATGCCGTAAGAGGAGGGTTGCGGATCTTCAGTCGCGGCGAACGAAGGAGGGTCTGTCATGACGGTTGGACAAGGGAAAGAAGGCGGCGCAACCCCCCGTGCCGCCGACGAATGGAAGCCGCAGCCGAAGTCATGGTGGAGGCCTAACCCGCCTCTGGTGGGTTCTCCAGCGACCGAGTAGCACCCACGTGGCGTCGTCACCTTGCCAACCGAATGTCCTCCAAGCCGTTTGGAAATCTGGATGACTTGGGGGTCACACCCCCCCACATTATATGGAGCCAGGCTACCACCCTCAAACAGGGTCGTCACCCTCTAGCTGGGTCTTCGCCCTCAAGTCGGGCTGCCACCCTCGAGTCGAGCCGCCGCCCTTGAGCCGGGCCGCCGCCCTTGAGCTGGGTCACCGCCCTCACACCGAGACACCACCCTTGGAGTGGGTCACTACCCTCAGAGCGGGCCTCATCCCTTGGAGTGGGCCACCACCCTCTGAGCGGGCTGATGCCCTCAGAACGGGCCGCTGCCCATGCGGACCGCTGCCCCAGTGGGCCGCCGCCCCACACAAGTCGGGCCACCCCCATGTGGGCTGCCCTATTATGACTAGGCCGCCCTTCCGGGATTCCCCTCTAGCGGGCAACCCCTCTTTCAGGCCAGACCATACATCAGCCCATTGGGTCGAGTCCACCCCGGCCCCACCCAGACCGAGTCGGGCCGGGTTAGTTTCACCGGTTCGGACAGGACCCGGGCCCAACCGGACCCAGAAACACTTAAAAGGGCATATCTTGAGAACCAGACATCTGTTTGAAAAACCATCTACACTATTGGGATCCTTGGATATAGAAGGTAATTTTGGTATACTCCACTATAGTTTTGGAGAAATCTAGAGTATAGACGGGTTGGATTGAGCCTGAATCCAACCAGGCCCTCAAAGCTAAAATGCTTATAACTCATAAACCGGGCGTTGGATTGACGTGTCGTATGTCATGTTAGAACCCTTATGACATGGTGGTCCTTTGGGTTACTCCTTTTTGGGTATTAGTAGTGGTATAGGTATGACCTATATCTCGAGGGGCGGAATCTACGGAACTCAAACTCATTGGGTGCGGGGAAACTTGTGGTAGGCTGCAACGTGAAGAAAGAACTTCGATCCTATGTGGGTTGTCATCTATCAATCCTATGTGGGTCAGATCCTGTGTGGGTTAGTGCTCAGCAATCTTGTGTGGGTTATTGTATACCCATCCTATGTGGCTCAAATCCTGTGTGTGTCAGTGGGGGTGAGTTACCTATCGATCCTGTGTGGGTCAACGGGGGTTAGTTACCTATCGATCCTTTGTGGGTCAATGGGGGTTATTTACCTATCGATCATTTTTGGGTCAGAAGTAGTGCTTCTTAATAGAATAATATGATCTATTTTATGACTAATAATCTTTACTTATGTACTTAAGTTATACCTGATTGTGAGTTGAGTCTTTTACCTCTATAGTACTTCTAGCTTCGTGGTGTTACCTGTGTGGTACTTCTACCTTTGGGGTATTGTCTTCATGGTGTTACATGTGTGGTACTTCTATCTTCATGGTGTTACCTATGTGGTAATTCTATTTTTGTGGTGTTACCTATGTGGTACTTTTATCTTCATGGTGTTACCTGTGTGGTACTTCTATCTTCATGGTGTTGCATGTGTGGTACTTCTCTCTTCGTGGTGTTACCTGTGTGGTACTTCTTCCTTTATGGTATTGTCTTCGTGGTGTTACCTGTATGGTAATTCTATCTTTGTGGTGTTACCTGTGTGGTACTTCTAACTTCTTGGTGTTACCTTTGTGGTGTTACCTATGTGGTACTTCTACCTTCATGGTGTTACCTATGTGGTGTCCTTCCCTCATGTTTCAGATGAGTATATCTTGATAACTGAGGTATATTTATGGGCATATACCTAAGTAGAGTTGATGTCTTGCTTTGTGGATTTTCCTTTGTGGAACTCCAGGAGACCTACGGGGGTCTTGGGGTCCCTACTAAGTATCGTTATACTCACACCTGCATGGGATTCTCACACACCTTGTCGTGTCTCGTGCAGATGATGTACATCGTTGATCGATGTTGAGGGAGCTAGGACTGGACGGTGATCGAAGGTGGACCATTCGGCGTGATGTGATGCGGAGGAGACTGACGGACATGGAGTATAGATGTGGCTATGTTTACCTTACCTATAGGTTGGAACCTTGTAGGATGACCTATTAGCTTTTTTCTTTTTTCTTTTAGTTGTATTTTACTTCCAGTCGTACTTGTACTTTTATAATTGGACTTGTATTCTGGACCCTTTTTACTTTCAGCACTCTTTTACTACAACGGTTTACTTTGTTTTTGCATCTTATAGTGTTCTAGTTTGTGTGGTTTCTTCTTGGTGTGTTCTTGGACTGTGTGTCTATATAGGTTAAAAAGGAAATGCCTTCCCGTTAAGGGATATGTCTTTCAAGTGTTAGTCGCCAGACCCTGGCCTATGGAAGGCAGGCTTGGGGTAGTAACAGCACGGGCCCTGAGGGAAGGGTCATGACAATGTGGTATCAGAAAAGTTTGGTTCTACCAAAGAACTAAGAATATGACTTTTTCTATGTTCCAATAGTGTTAAGTGTTATGAGTGTGGTTTTCAGTTCAGGGAGTCTAGTGTTGGTGCGACGACCGACGTATCCATACACCAGGACCCTGAATTCTGATTTCTGACTCAGTGCATGAAAACACAGATTGCATGTGTATTTGAAAAGTTGTTCTTTTGATTTATTTGGAGTCATCTCACCAGGTATAACTTAATGACCACGGATCACCAGTTCCCTATCAGGATGTCACCACAAAGACAGCCAACCAGGTTTCCCGAGAGAGTACAAGATGATAGACCACCGAGCGATGAGGCTCTGGTGCAGGGCCCTCTAACTGAGTTGGCACCATCGGGTGGTGTACCAGATGAACCACCACCCATTAGGCTATAGTTACAATCGACGGTACTAGTAGAGGACATATTTAGACATAGTACCTTACACGAGTTTTAGCATCAGATACCCCTCAGGTTATTAGGCGATCCCGACTCATAGGCGGCTGAGGACTGGCTTGAGGAGGTGGTTGAGAGTTCTCTATATCTTCTATAGCTTTGTCAAGATGACATGTCGGTAGCTGAGTATTCATTGATGCATACCGACCATTCTTGGTACTCGATCAATATGATACGATCAGTGCTTTGGGGGTTGGACTTCCAAGAGAAGTATGTTTAAGGACGTCTGAGCCAACACTATTCATCTATGAATTCCTACCTCTATTAGGTTGATAGAGAGAAACTTTGTGTTTGAATGTTCTTTGGATGAGCAGATATAGCCAGTGAATGTTAGTAGTGGGATAGTAGAAAACTGGCACCAGTCTCAGAGACTTGGGCTTGAAAAAAAGTTTCAGGAAGAAGAAGTTTTAGGGATAGATGAATCTGAAATGTTGCAGACGTGGAAGTTGAGTTAGGAGAGAATCATTAGTTGGTGTACATTTCAACAAGTTACAACCACCACCTTTTTGGTCCCCACCAGGCCCAGGGAGCTGGAGGACAGGGAAAGAAAGCTGCTGCATATGGTCAATGAGTGCGACCCAAGGGCTCTATGAATGATTCTATGAACAATCTATGTCAACTACTAGCTGCCATATTAATAAACATAGGTACCAATCATTCATTACTTCCACGAATCTTGTCCATGACGTAGAGTTTTTGGTTAATCTATTGACTTGACCCTCACATCTGGAGATACCTTTGGGAGGAGACTTGATAATCACACTTATGCTAACGGTGTGATCCGACCCTTGAGGTGAGAGTTTCTATTGGAACCTCTTGGTGGCAGCCTCAAGGAATTATGCTTTTAGTTTGGGTATGTACTAGACATCCACAGTTCATACTCAGATTGACTGTATTAGGAAAAAAGGTTGTGTTTTACCTACAACTATGGAATGGGATTTTTCTTGGTCAGTGAAAAATTAAACCCTGGAAACATAGGATAAACTTATGCATAGGAGGGTGTAGCCGATTAATCTTTTTTCGGCCAGATAAACCCTTGTGGTAGCACGAGTTTTGAGTTTTTAGTTCCAAATAGCAGTGGCAAATTTTGTATCGCAATGCCTCACTTGTTAGGAAGAGAAAATTGATCAAAGATGGCAGAAGTCTTATGCCAACCGGAGGAGGGAGACCATGTCTTCCTATGAGTCTCACCTCGGCAGGGACTAAAAATATTTGGATGAGGCGGACAGTTATCACCAAGGTTTATCAGACCATTTTTGATACTTCGGAGGATTGGAGAGGTGTCATACTGCTTGGTACTCCACCATGGTT
Source organism: Viscum album (assembly GCA_963277665.1). NCBI lineage: Eukaryota > Viridiplantae > Streptophyta > Magnoliopsida > Santalales > Viscaceae > Viscum > Viscum album. Next base: position 45,153,841 of record OY728130.1, on the reverse strand, counting down.
GGAGTGGGTGCAATACATCCTCCACGTATCCCATCAGAGGAGATATGTTCATGAACCTTTTCAAGTCATCAACCAAGGCGAGCTGGACTTAGACGATGGGGAGATGTTTACAGGGGTTCTAGTATAGATTGAGGATCGACAGGATCAGGTCCTTCCTGGGCCGTCAATACCTCCAGTGCACATTCACTAGCAGCACGAGAACCTCCAGGAGTTCACATGGGAGCGGGAGGCTCAAAATCTATGCTCAGTACCCCCATTTGTTTCCTTAGTCTATGTTGTATCTTTTAGGGATATAAATCCATAAGTTGGGGAGAATGTAATATCCTGAAAATTAGGTATATATTTTTTAATTAAATAGAATTATTTTGAGACCACTAAATACGACGACGCGTGATTCTATGGCCCAGAGTGCTTGGAATGATCCGTCAAGGTTTTGTTAAGCTTTAATTAGTGCGTGTAAGCATTTTTCTGGAAAAAGTGGAATAAATCTTAAACAGTTAATCATATCAGAAATCTGAGGGCGTCATTGCACTCAGGATGGCGGTTTTACTCTAGGCTCAACTTAATTTTAGTCAGGACGGGCTTCCTGTGAGAAAACCCAAAGATGGAATAACCATAAATAAAATTATTTTATTTTTCAAATGCTTATAACTCATGAACAGTAACTCGAATTAATAATATGAGACCACCGCTGGACTCATGAGGGTATGCCCTCTTTAGGGAGATACTAACATTGGTCGGCATAGGACACTAGTGAATGTTAGTTTTTGGTCATAAATAAAATAATTAAGTGACAAATATTTTATTGTAAAATACATAAAATATAAAAGGTAACTCGGATTGGAAATAAGAGAGCATTTTTGGGTTTTTTGGCGTATGTTTCACATAGGCAAATCCTAACCTCGATCGGCGCAGGTCGAGGGTGACTGTTAATAATTTTTGAAAAAAAATTCGGGTACGTTCAGTAAACGCATGAGCAGTGTTTTATATCTTTTGAACCATTGCTCCAATTAAAAATATGAGGGAACTATAGAAGCCACAGTGTTGAGATTCACTTAAGGGAGGAATAACTTTGATCATAGTAGGTCGGGTGAAAAACTTATTTTTGTGGACTTTTGAAAGATTAATAAAATCAAATGTTTTATTATTTTATTTTCATTCTTTCCTCCAATCGACGAATGGCACAGGCGGGACCAATGATGTGTCAAGCCAATAAATGGCTTGAATCCTCTTTTCCTATAACCGCACCATTTTGAATTTGGGAGGTTCATTAATTAAATGAACCTCATTAATTCCCTGAGCGTAGCACACTCCTTCCCCTCTCCAATTTATATGGATATCGGGGAGGGGTGTTAGCACGACTTCACCAAACAACGAAGCCCTGGAAAATTACCACGACCCCAAACACCTAGAGGAAAAGACTGGTTCTATCAAGCAGTGATGAGTACCACTGAGTCACGAACTGAAGACAATGATAAAGGAGTTTTCGTCGTCCGTCATTAGAAGACATCTCTTCCAAGTAGGGGGTTTAATTCATTTATTCATTAAAATGATTTTCCTCTTCTCCATTCTTGAATAACACAAAGAATGTGTGTCAATAGACTAACAGGTTGACCCGCGATTCATTTGTCTTTGTGGGAGGTAATTGCGGGGAATCTTGTGGGCCGCCCTATTCTGGCTCGGCCGCCCTTGCGGGCCACCCCCCTTGCGTGTCACCCTATTCTGGCTGGGCAGCCATTGCAGGCTGCCCCTATTGTAGGCTGGACCAGACATCGGCCCAACATGCCGAGTCTACCCCGACCCAGCCCAGACCGAGTCGGGCCTGGTTGGTCTAACTGGGTCGGACAGGACCCGGGCCCAACCGGACTCAGAAACACTTAAAAGGGCATATCATGAGAACCAGATGTCTGTTTGACGAACCATTTGCAACATTGGGATCCTTGGATTGAGAAGATACATTTGGTATACTCCACTTGAGTTTTAGAGAAAGTTGGAGTATGGGCGGGTTGGATCGAACTCGAATCCAACCGGGGCCTGAGAGCTAAAACACTTATAACTCACAGACTGGGTGTTTGATTGGTGGGTCGTCTATCGCGTTAGAACCCTTACGACATGAAGGTCCTTTGGGTTACTCCTTTTTGGGGCTTAGTGGAGGTAGAGGTTTGACCGATATGTCTAGGGAAAGATTCTACAGAATTTGAGCACACCGTGTGTGAGGAAACCTATGGTAGGCTGCAACATGAAGAAAGAACATTGATCCTATGTTGGTCAGCATATAACAATCTTGTGTGGGTCAGATCTTGTGTGGTTCAACGTTGAGCGATCATGTGTGGGTTAGCGCATACCGATCCTATGTGGGTTAGATCCTTTGTGGGTTAGCGGGGGTTAGTTACCTATCGATCTTTTGTGGGTCAGCAGGGCTTAGTTACCCATCAATCCTATGTGGGTCGGCAGTAGTGCTTCTTAACAGAATAAGATGATATAGTTTGTGAATAATCATCTGTACTTCTGTACTTAAGTTATACCTGATTGTGAGCTGAGTCTTTTACCTATGTGGTACTTCTAGCTTCGTGGTGTTACCTATGTGGTACTTCTACCTTGGTGGTATCGTCTTCGTGGTGTTACCTATGAGGTACTTCTATCTTTGTGGTGTTAACTGTGTGGAACTTATAACTTTTTGGTGTTACCTATGTGGTATATCCATCTTCATGGTGTTACTTTTTTGGTACTTCTATCTTCGTGGTGTTACCTATGTTGTAATTCTATCTTCGTGGTGTTACCTGTGTGATACTTCTACCTTTGTGGTATTGTCTTCATGGTGTTACCTATGTGGTACTTCTATCATTGTGGCGTTACCCGTGTGGTACTTCTAACTTCGTGGTGTTACCTGTGTGGTACTTCTAACATCATTTTCTTACCTATGTGGTGTCCTTCCCTCATGTTTGATATTAGTATATCTTGATAACTTAGGTATATGTATGGTCATATACCTAAGTAGAGTTATTGTCTTGCATTGTGATTTTTCCTTTGTGGAGCTCTAAGAGACCTACGGGGGTCTTGGGGTCCCTACTAAGTATCGTTATACTTACCCCTACAGGGGCTTCGCCCACACCTTGTTGTGTCTGGTGAAGACGACATACAACGCTGATCGAGGCTGATGGAGCTAGGACTAGACAGTGCTCGGAGGTGGACCATTCGGTGTGACGTGACGCGAAGGAGACTGACGGACGTGGAGTGCTGAGGAGGAGATCTGTACCTACACTACAGGTAAGAACCTTGAAGGATGACACAGTAGCTGTTTTACTTTTTCTTTTAGTAGTATTTTACTTCCATTCATACATGTACGTTTACATTTGGGCTTGTATTCCAGCCTTTTTTTACTTTTAGCACTCTTTTAGTACAACAGTTTATTTTTGGTTGCATCTTATTATGTTCTAGTCTGTGTGGTTACTTCTTGTTGTGTTCTTTGACTGTGTGTATGTATAGGTTAAAAAGGCAATGCCTTCCCATTTAAGGGATATGCCTTTCTGGTGCTATTCGCCAGTCCCTGGCCTATGGAAGGCGGGCTTGGGGTAGTCACGACATAGGCGCCGAAGGACGGTCCATCATAATTATATATTAAAATAAAATGGTATAATATTAGGTGTGTTATTTTTTAATAGGGTAAATAATTATGCAGTTAGTTTTGGGTGTCTTAAAATCAATTTTTATCCTCTCTCATTCCTCTTGAGTTTTTCCACCTCCTTGACTTGTACAAACACCCATCTCCCTCCCTTAATTCTCCCTTCATTTAAGGGTCATTGTAGATTGATATTTTGTTTTCACTATCCAAATCATAGATAAGGACATCCTCAATTATATTTTTATTTTCTATATCTATTTTATTTATTATGATGGTTCAATTTAGGGATGTTTTGTTGGGGTTTCATTTGAGTATTGTAAAACCCTATTTAGTCAAGTTGTTGTTTTTTAGATTTGTTAGAGGGAGGTATTTTAGGTAATTTGTGTGATGTTAAATGTGGGTTGAATTCCTTACATTAATAGGTTATTGCTTTGTGTATATATATTTTGGGTGATTTAATCATGAGTATCACTTATATAATTTTTTTCATTAGCATTAATAAGTTTTGAGTGATGGAATAAAATATATTTATGGATCTGAATTATGGTAGTCGGTCTTGATTTTAATATGAACATGAGATGAATTTATTTTCCTCATGGTTTAAGTATTTTTTTTACTGATATATTTATTATAAGTGGTTGTGACTATATCTATTAAATCAATGATTGATTTATAGAATTTTTAAAAATGGATGAGAATCAATCCAACTTAAAAGTAATTAAAGGGTTGTATAATCAGGTTAAATAATTCATTCAATGGTGGCCAAATTGTTTGGATGTTATTAGTCCACTTAAAATGAATTTTATGTTTTAAACTATTCTAAGTTTCACCATTATATACCTATGAGGTTTCATGGAGAACCAGATCCTTAGGTATTAGAGGATTGTATAGAGTAAGTTTTCTATGTTTTTAGACTCATTTAGGCACCCACTGATCAGATGATTGTACTGGCAGGTGGCCATTTTTTCCGAAGCAATTGAGCATTGGTAGAGACTTGTTATGTATATTCATGATGAGTTGACACTTTAATGGCCTAATTTACAGTATTTTTTTCATGAGGAGTACTACCCCTCCTATTTTCTTTCAGTATAGATCCAAGAGATTATGGAGTAGTAGAAGAGAGGGATAGTGATGGCTAAGTATGCAGTGAGGTTAATGAACCTTATACGCTAATCCCTTGATATGATCTGGGGTGGATACTTCCAAGCACTGATGTTTGAATAAGGGCTCCGTAGAGAGATATGTTCTAGTATAGTGCCCTTAGGCATCCCCGCATATGTCAGGGTGTTGGAGCGAGAATTGGTGACAGAGAACATTATGTCAGACGGACACCAGATAACTGGAGATGACAGTGGGTTTCATAGATCTAAGTCATCTATAGTAGCTAGTGGGTTCCATTCAGTGGGATTTCGACATAGTAAAACCTTCCATGAGAAGGCTCATGTGTGTGGTTATATAGTGAAGGGATATACTAGAGCACCAGGGAAACCTAGGGGGGTCAATGCTATGCTTGTGATGGGAAAGGTCATATGGCATGAAATTGTCTGACCTGACATGTTAATCAATACAGGCAGATAGTTGATGGGCCGCAATGGTAGAAAAAACCCCATGATCAATTATCTCTCGGGCATTGATGGGGTGGTACCTAGGGAGGCAAAGCTCACAGAGGAGTAGGAATAGCTATGGGAGGTGGACGCTGCTATGAGATCATTCCACCACCACAAGGTGGCCGACATTATTCTCAAGGATCATGTGGCCCTTCTTTAGTAGAAATGTTTAGACACTATCTGAGGTACTCTTTTCTTTATAATCATTAATTGAGGTTTAAGTAGGGGTGACATGGGGCGTCGATGTAACCCTGTATCACTATTGTTTGATATAGATTAGAACGCACAAGGTATGGGGTTTTCCCCCACTAAGCCGTGTTTTTGTGATGTGGGAAAAACTACGAGGGAAATTCAGTGCCTCCCGAAGTGGATAGTATCAAGTTGTGGTGGATGATTCCATCTGAATTGTGAATTCATGGTGAGGTTGTATGATAGAGTGTCAGAGTAAGAACTAGAATTTTTGGTGGAGTTTTTCTAATTGACCTTTTTTTGGGATACCAATAGTGGGTGTGGCGGTATTTCTAGGTTGGGGTTACTCTCCTTCCAAAATTGTAGAAGATGTGAGGGGTATGACACATGAATTACATGTCTAGCTTCTCATGTATTTATAAGTCTACTAACCTACCGTATTCGTTGGTAACCTTATGTGCTCGACATTAACCTTGATGCAATGACATACAACAATCAAATACAGGTTATGATAGTTAAGACCCCTTGAACAAAATCACATGACTCCCTACCTAGAGCTGGTAGTGGTAGTATTCACCCTAAGAATGTGGAGAAACTACCTTTGGGAGAGAAATTATTGGTATACTCAGACCACCAGAGTCTCAGGTATTTATTCACTCAGAGAGACCTGAACCTAAGACACCGGTATAGGTTGGAATTCCTATAGAAATATGACTTTGTGATATTGTATACTCTAGGGAAGAGATACATTGAAAATTACCTTAGTAGGAAGTCCCTAGAAAAATTAGTGTAGGAAGATTTAGAGTATTTAGCTTCCCTCCAGCTGACCCTGGTGAAGCATAAGGGTACAATATTTCTGCAATCGATGGTGTTGACGCCTTTGCTTCTTGATCACATGAGAGAGTCTCTGCTGGGGGACATCGACTATGGGATCTTTCATAACCATATATCATTAATATTTTCTCATGATAGATTTTCTGAAGAAGCAAATAATTCCATCCTTTTTAGGGATACTAGTGATTTTGGTCCTGATGCGAGAGTAAGTGATGAGGGAGTCTCACACTTCTCCTTCGGTTGTACATCCCAGTGTAAGGAAGATGTTTAGAAGAGCTGGATGTGGGCTCGTTGTCCCAACATCTTTTATTAGTTTTTTTCTTTTCAGGGATGAAAATATTTGAGGAATATAATAATGTATAGACTCTAGTTTTTCCATGTAATATTTTAAAATATTCAAAGGAATATTTTTGGTGCCAGGTGCTGAGATGACACGTGATTCCATGGCCAAAAATTAATTTTATAAAAATATTAAATATATTTTTATTATTTGTGCATGGTTTTCCAAAAAAAAAGAGGAATATCTCATAATGGGATCCTCTGATAGAATATCTAAGAACACGGTTGAATCCAAAACTTAGATTTTACACTAGACATGATCTAAATTTAGTCGGTACAGGAAGTTTGGATGGTGCATCCATTGGTGGGTGCATTGGATAAAATAATTTATTTATTTATTTATTTATTTACCATAAACCAAAATAACTCATTGAAGTATACTCAAAATGTAAATATAATACCACCGTTGAGTTTTTAATTAGATGTTTTCTTTAGGTATGACCAACAGATGGTCGACGCGGGATGTTGGGATGATAAAGCTATTGGCGGGTGCTTTTAGTTAAAATAAATTAATAATTTATTGATTTTAAATTAAATGAGTTAAACAACTTTCTTATATAAATAATATTATGTGTAAAATCATCAGGGTGATCTTCATAATATTGGGATCATTGAGAGGGTCTTCCACCCCTATTGTCATTGGTGGATTGAGATAGGAAGACGACTGGTGATCAGATCAAAGTGAATCGATAGGCGGTGGACACAACATATCGTCTTCATCGCTATCATATGTGTTCTTCAACAACGTTCAATCCATAATCAAGGTAGGACTTTTTATATGTGATTCTCCCCCCATATAATTAAAATATTGAGCGTGATCAATTCTCTCTATTTTATCAGTGTTAATTTGAGACTTTACATGGTCCCATATATCAAAATATATTATCCTTTCAATTTATTTCTTATTATGACATGTTTCTCACCCCAATTATCTACTATGAATTTTTTTCCCAAGAACCTTTAGATAATTATGGTTAGATCATTTATTATTGGTTTCTTTCCGCCCACCATTCTTCATGTTTCTTATTTTTGGACCACGGGGTCACAATTCGACTTTTCTAGGGCGGGTTTGAATGTGGTCGAACCCCCAAATTCATTGTAGTGGAACGAAAATTTTTAAAATAAATGATTTGGGGATGGATTGATAGATAAGTGGGGTAGTTTTTGGTTAAAGGATTATATCAGTACCACATATGCATCTTTGTGACTAGAGGTGGTTCAGTATCGGCTCTATAACCCCCATTTTCCTAGTTGGCACATGGAAATGGCAGGTACTCTGATGGGGTCAGTTTCAAGTGGAGATCATGAAAGCGATCTAATGCTGGAGTCTTCTTGGCATTAATGTGATGGTGGCTAGACTCGAATATCCAATGAGGCTGTTGGATGTGGTCAACGTGACGAGCATTAATAATAATAAATATTATTAAAAATAAGGTCAATGTGTTATTAAAATTCAATGAGATTTAATTTTAACAAGATAAAGAAAATAAATATGGGGTGTATTTGATTATGATTTATCTAAATAATTAATTTTATTCATTAAAACATGAAATTTGGAGTGGGTGTGGATGTGATGCGCATGAAATCTACTTCCCAGCATGATGGTAAGGCATATACTGTGGAGTTTATTCATCCCTTTCATTTTTTATTATTTTAACAATCAATTTTATTAAATATATGGAAAAAATTAAAATCCCTAAGGGGATAGTTGCACTCAACAAGAAATATGTCAAAGGGGGTGTGTGAAAGGCTTTGAGAATGAACCCATTTGAAAAATAAAGGATTAAAAAAAGAAACTAAAAAATGGGTGAATCCTCATGGGTGTCGCGAGTAGTTGGAGATGGGGTGGGGAAACTCACACATGGTTGAATCTCTATATATATTTTTTAAAATTAATAATAATAATATAATATTATTATTACTATTTGGTTATAAAACCTTAATCCTACTATATCATCTACACACAACTTCAAATTGAGGAACCACCAGTGGGGTCATGAACTTGGAATTGAGATTGTAATTTTAAGACTGATGTTGGATACTTTTTTTAGACTCATACCTTGGGTTAAAGATACACCCAATAATAATAAAATTATTATTATTGTGGTATCTTATATCTAACATATCTTCCTAATATGGTTTTTGAATGAAGATCCATTTGTGATGCTGCAACCCTGAAATTAAGGCAGAAGTTTTAGGAAAAAAATAGGTATTTAATTGAGACTTGTGGATTAGGCCCATAAGGTACTATTAGTGTGTGATGTGGTGAAATGAAACCTTTTCATTGAATGTCTGATTGAGGCAAGTGAATATTCTATCTTGATTTTCTTTTCCTGATTATCACAATGGTGTGATCCATTTGGCCATCCGAGGCTATTTGAGGAGGCATATTAGTGAAGTTTTTTCCCTTGAACTGATGACAATACTCATGCATTCATTGGGATTTTGGATGAGACACATCAAGTTGTTTCCTTACACTATGTGGTGTACTTCATGTCTATAAATCCATCTTTTAGGAAGGACATAGAGTGATTGTTGAGTGAGACCACACATCTTGTGGGTCTCTTACATGTTGTGTACTCTTATATGAATCTTCAAGGCCTTTTCTCTTTCATTTGAACTCCGATTTTAGTCTACAAGTATCCTATCCTATGTGTTTTTTCAAGTTGAATGAAATAGAACCCTAATTTGAGGCTTTGTAATTACAATTTTAAATTTTATAGTTGTTTAACCTATCATAGAAGATGCTTGATGATGGATGCAGTCAGGCAAGATCACCATAAATGTTTTCTAGAGTGGAACCCCCATCATCATGGGTGTGGGTCCTCTATAGTTTCATCTGAGTGTAACCCCCCTATCGGGTAGGATGTGAGTCCTCTATGACCTAGAGTGTAACCCCCTTGTGATACCAAGGCATGTGTCCCCAACCATTATAGTGGAACCCCCATCATCTTGGATGCGAGTCCTCTACCTTTTGAGTGCAACCCCCTAATAGCATAGGGTGTTGGTCCTCGATGACCAGGGTGGAACCCCCTATTGTACCAGGGTGCAGGTCCCCATAATACTAGATTGGAACCCCCATTAGAATGGGTACAGGTTATCTACAACTATTATCAATGTGGAACCCCCCCCCCCCATCAGCATGGGAACAAGTCCTCTATAGATACTATCCAAGTGGAACCACCCTAACACACTAGGGAATGAGACCTCGACTATGAAATTGTGGTACCTCTACTTTGATACAAATTTATGAAATGTGGTTTGATGTATCTTTGGACTCAAGAGAAAGATGAACATTTTCCCTACCGAGACTTGTTTTTGTGGCACAACAAAAAACCATGTGGGCGAGTCAGTTTTCACCTAAAGGAGATAGTATCAAGGTGTGGTTATTGATTTCCCCGGACTTAAGTTTTCAGGTAAGACATGTGGGATGTTGGGCGTTGTGGATGGAAATTATTTTGGAACTTTTGGGTACTATTCTTCTTGGGTTGACCTATGAGATGTAAATCCCCTTACTCTCTCATTTCAGATTCTTTAACTGAGTATATATATATATAATCTTCCTTTAGGATTCAAACCATGAATTTAGAAACTTTCCTTCTAGGACAGTCAAAGACGGATAGGGTATTCCAGGTGATTTATATGTATAACTTCTCATGGTTAGATGAGTATACTCTCCTACTATTGGTAGTCAAGACTTGATAATAAGTTTATCTTATCATCATGTTGGGATATTTGTGGTCGGATGAGTTTACCTTCACTCTTGGTTGGGTTGAGATGTACTCTTCCATTGTACTATGATTTATCTACTTCTTTCCCCTTCTATTATATCTCCAACTTCTCCCCCTTCAGCCTTTGGGGGTATTCTACAAGGTATGTATATAATCACCCCTTATTGGGATTCGCCAACATTCGTCATGTATTTTTCATATGGCGGATAGGTTGACCATGACTTTAGAGTAGCTTAGAGATATTGTGTGCTTGGACCGCATACAGTGGTTATAGATTGGGATTTAAGTACTGGTCACTCTCAGAATTTACTTTGCCAATTTTTTCATGTTGGGACACTTTTCTGGTTGGGTGTGTATTTTTCTCTTTTACTTTTCAGTTTACACTGCCTTACTTTCAAACTGTCTAGAGGTCCATGCATTCTTCAGTTACTTTAGAGTAGTGTTTCATCTTTTACTATTTTTTTCTACACTTTTTCGTTGATTTGGCTACATGTGTGACTATAGGTACTTAGGAAAATGCCTACTAAAGTTAGTTATGCCTTCAGTGCTAGTCTCTAGCCCCTAGCCTATGGAGGTAGGCTTGGGGTAGTGGTATCTCGAGCTGCAGATTGGGTCGGGTTGTGAGATGTCAATATATGGTGATTATAGAATCCCTAGAGAAATGGGATAAAATATGAAATTAAAAGGAAACAGATTGGACTGGTGAGGGATTCATAGAACAAAATAAATCAATCCATAGGTAATTAATTTAAATTTCTTGTTAAATTTTATGTTTTGTAAAATTTATATTTTCTCCATTATGAGGAGTGTTGGTATATACCAATCCAAAAAACCTTATGATAATGTGAGTAAAAGGAAAAAATAATTAGTTAAAAATTTATTTAATAGAATTGAGTCTTCTGTATGTTGCAAATCAGTGAAGGAGGTTATTAAGAAATGATCTCCCAAGAAGTTAGTAATGAAAGCTCAAAGGGATATCAAACCAACAAGTATAAGTTATCTGTTACTGTGGGAAAACAAAGCCACATCACATACCATTGTAATATAGATATGAAATTATATTAAAATGGTGTAATATGGAATCAATAAAAAAATCAATCCAAGATAGATATTATAGGATTATATTAGTTATTGAAACTCCTTGTTAAGAGGTTGATTGGATACCAAAATTTATAGGTCAAAGTTAGTAAAATAAGTGATCGAAAGGTATCAATAGGATAGATAAAATACTATAAATTGTATTTCTATTTTCCTAGTTATGTGAAGAAGAAAGGTAATCCAATAATGACTCATTCAATTAATAAATATACTATAAATAAGAAGCAAAACACATAAATAAGGTTTCTCATGTTAATAAAGAGTGTTGGATAGTATGGATATCCTAGTTGGAAGAGGATATGAAAATTGAGAAATATGAGAAAGATAGTTTTTTATTTATAGATAAAGGAGTCCTATTACTATTAATAATAAAGGTGAAGCCAAGATAAGATAAATAATATAAAATTAAATTCATATATGTAAAGTTAATGGTGATGTATTAATGATGAGGTCTAGACATTGTATACCTTTAAATAAAGGGATTTATTATTTGATTAATAATTATCAACCCTATTTATATCAGTGGGAATCTTATAGAATTCCACCTTATTCATATATATATTTTTGGACATTAATCCTTGAGAGTTAATTTAAGGAAAATATATAATATGAGAGAAATGGTGTAAAACTTAATTTCTAGATGGAATTGAAAGATTAGCCACCATGAACTATATTAATTGTTATTCATTACTCAATTGGTATCAAACATCTCAAATGATATTATACAAGCCTAGAAACTACCATAGTGAATAATGGATGTTATCACTTGAAGTAGAGAAACTAAATAAGTCTAATATTCTAAAAAATATTCATTTCATAACAATTCCAATGAAAATTTTGATTCCACCCTTATCTCATTGAAAAAATTAAAAAAATGAAATTGGATGAATTAATAAGAAGAATATGAGTTTATTAAAATTAAAACAGATTGATATGTGAAGTACATTAATAGGAATTTTATTTCATAATTATGGGTATGAATTGAATTTCATAGATTACCTAAAATTCTAAAAATTAGGGAGACCAAATTTCCATCTTTTTCATATATTTTCAATTATATTGAAAAGTATTGGATTGCATCTTAAGAAAATTTGGAATTTACAAGAACATTAAATGGGTATATTGATGTTCCCTTGGATGTGTAAAGATAATTTTTTTGTTTCCATTTATTGAGAACCAATTTATATTGGAAATTTATATTGGAAGATTCCATTTAAGTTGTAACATAGAAAGTGGATTATTATATAAAAGGTAAGTAAAGATACTACCCATGGGATATGGGTAATAAAGCTGGTTACTAGGTGAGAAATCGATTACATGTTGTTATTATTTTTATATTTTTTTTATTTAAAAAAAAGTATCGTGTATTTATAATTACTATCTACAACATTTAAAAAGTTTATAAATATTATTGTTTAATAAAACTTGGATTAATTTATGATAATATTGGATATGGTGTGAATTTAGTTGTTGTAACTCTAAATTAATTTGAAGAAAACTACAATTTTAATGACAAAGATAAAAAATGGTTATGTCTAGAGAACTATGTATAGTTTATTTATTCATTCTTTGTAAATATAATATATTTTATTCATAAGTATCATTTATACCATTTAACACTATAATCTAGTGTTGATGAGTGGAAAAATATTAATGGTATGTTCTATGTAAGCTCCATCCAGGTTTACGTAAACATAATTTTGCCTCTATATAAGAAAAATCTAGATGAGTGGTCCTAAATGATTATTAACACAAATAAAATCTTTTACTTTGTGAAAATAACTATCTCTATATGTAAACATTATTTAAATTTCTTTAATAATGAAATAATCTATATTAGCATCAACACTTAGAGAAATTATAATTTCCTACATATTAAAATATAAAGTTTCTAGATTTTATAATTTGAATAGATTTTTTATTGTAATAATTCCAAATTCCCTAATATTGTAAACCCGCATTAGGGGTTGGGATTTAATTCATAAAATTATCATAACTTTACACTAATCTAATATATGAATATAAAATAAAGAAGAAGAATGTGAGATACTTTTTAAAGTCTCGAAATTGTATTTCTAGATTTCAAAAATTCTAATGAAAATAAAATCTAAACAAGCTAGGATATGTTATTAAGATCATAAGATCTTGGAGCCTTAAATAGGAATGATCCAATATTGTATGATAAATAAGAAGAAAATTACATGGTTTTTCAAGAATAATGAAGATGAAGTTGTGTTAAGGATTTAGATATCCGAATGAATTTAAATCATTACAAAATCAATGATGTCTAAGTTGATTGAGTGGGTTGTTGATCACCACACCTGAGATAAAAGGATATCATGATGAGATTAAATGATGTTTATTTACCCAACCCTAAAGTAATAAAATATATATATTTCAATAAATCAAAAAATTAATTAACATAATAAAAATATGCAAGAGATAAACTTCAAGTGAAAAATTATCTAAAATAATTTTGTGATTCAGTCATGAGATAGAGGAAGAGGTTTTTAGCTACTATGTTGCTCCTAGATTAATATAAATCTTAATAGTTCATATAATATGTCTACTAGTGTGTGTGACTATCTGTGCTAGCCTATAAGGATTTTGTTTCTTTATTCATATGAAATTCTTTATGAATATTACACTGGATTTTTCTGAAATTTTAAAAATGAATCGGTTGTATCCTCGACATGTAAGACTTGAACATAAATATAATACCTTATGAATTTTTATTTCAAATAATATAAGACTTAAGTCATCTTTGTAATACTTTATCCTCAATGGGAAATACATATCCACTATATTATAATTTGTTGGCATCAGATGACTTTAGAATAATTGCATAAGGTTTCCTCACAACATATGACATGGGAATGTTCTAGAATATGGATAAGGGGAGTGTGAAATACAAAAAAATTGTAATGGAAATTTTTTAACCTAAGATAAATGTATAATTTCTCAAGTTTAAACACATTAAGAAAATATCATCAAAATCATCCACATGAAACTCATCGATCTGGATAAGGATACATTAATTGTTGGATGAAATTACTATCCAAGGAGACCATTTGAGAGATTACTAGTGCAAGAAACTAAGATTTGTAATCATTTAAACCTAAAGATGATTCAACAAAGGAGTTAATCATACACTATATTTAAATCTAAGATATGGGAGAAGAGTACAAGGAACAAATTATAAATAATTTTCCCTCCTAGTTTTATAGTGGTGGACAAAATTTTATTCCCTTTCCTTTATCCTTGACATGATTTGGTTTAGTATTATGTAATATTCATTCATTTTAATATATCTACAATCATTTAAGATAATTTTTCTTCCTTTAAATTTCCTTTTGATCAATATTTTCATTATTCTCAATATCAAATACATGATAGGAGGCTCACTCAAGGATCACCCACTATAAGTAAAACAATGATTCTTGAGCTCAAACAACTTGGATTGTGTTTTCTATTTTATTCTATAGATTTTGATGTTTGGGAGTTACAGAAAAATGATAGTATGTTGAGCTTCATATTACCCTATTTTCATTTATATTTCTAAAATCCATAAATCTCTTATAGTTTTATCACTAGTTTATAATGGGATTAATTATATAAGGGGTGGATTTACTTATTTTGTTTATTTATTTAGAGGTGTGGTGGGAAGAAAACATAATTTTGTTCCTGAGTGTGATGTACAGTGGGACAATACATGCAATGATGATGTGTTTAATTAGTTATGTATGGAACAAATTATGATATGGTAATCATGAATATGATATAATGATATATCACTAAGGTTAAATCTAAGGATATCTTATAAAAATAATTTCACTCTATATATATTGTAATTTTCATTTTATTTTATTTATTCATAAAATCAGTGTTGTTATATTTACAATCATTTAGAAAAAATCAATAAAACCAAGTGTGTGGATACTGATTCTCTAAGACCAACTCCATGAGTGAAAACCCTATGCTCAACAGTCTACTATGAATAACAAATTTAAAATCTATAATTGCATCCATCCAAAATAATGAACATTCAAACGTGGAACCAATTACTTGGAGATGAGATGATAATTTACTATCTCTTATATAGTTTAATTTTTTTCATTCATTTTTTTTATTTTATGTCATTTTTTTCTTTAATTATTTTATTATTTTTCTATAAGTACATTATGAATTAAAGTAGGAAAATTTTTGATTAGATCCTAACATTATTAAAAATTTATATAAATTTATATAAATGGTGTTGAGTTTGTGGAACCACACATAACAAAAAATTTTAACACTAATCAATCTATTTTCCCATTGGAGACCAAGAAATAATAAATTCAAAGGTAGTAGGCTGAGTAGTTATTGTAAAACACTAATTGGTGGGATGAAAAATTATACAAAAATAATGATATTAATTAACATCAAATTCATATTACACAAAATCGTATGTGTAAAGAAGAACCTATACTAGAAGAGATTCAAGACTATATAACTTGATCATAGTTTTGTAAAAATAACTCAATGACTAATAAAGTTATTTGGGTGATCTTAAAGAGATGTTTCTATGATATCCACCACCTTTTGAGAACTTATAGAGTATGGAAAACAACTAAGAGAATATTAATATAAAGAAGTGGCCTTATCCTTTTCCTATGAAGTTATAAAATAACTCAAACAAACAATTAATGACACTTCCCTAAAAATCAATTCAGATATTTTTCCCATGGAACTTCAATATAAACCCAAGTTACCAACTAAATTATTTCCATGGGATGATGAAACCATATACCACATATTTGTTACTTATTCAATAATTTATATTAAAATTGAACTAATATATTTTAATGATATAAATTCATAATTACACGAGTATGACTTGTGAGAAGATAAATAAAACGATATATTGTGATTTGAGGAAAAACTTGTGGATCTATTTTCCCTTATAAAAAACATAGTCTATAAATATCCATTCATAATCAAGAGCTCACAACTGATCCACCTAAAGCAGTAAACCAATCTATAAATTAATTTTATTTTGATTATTCATATATTTAGCATCTTTATAACTCACCCTTTACTAAAATTTCATTTCAATTTAGCAAAATTTATCCCTTGATAGTGATAATGAATATGATGCACCCATCATAGAAGAGAAAACCCTAAATGCCTTTAGTGGGTAATCGAATTCAAGAGATGTGACCAGCTAAGATCTACAAGGAGAAGGATGATCACTAAGAGGTGGGGTGTCTGTATCAAAGATGTGCCATAGGAGAAGGTGGTAAGGCCTCCAAGGATTAGCATCAGTGGGGAGGTGAGGTGTCCATTTTTGGTGGTAAAATTGGGGGAGGAGGGTCATAGAGTAGAGAGCTTGCGGTGGGGTGGTGTCATTGGGCAGTAGTACGGGGCAACATTACGAGGGGTAGAATCGGGGGAGGAGGGTTAGAGAGTGGTGATCACTTGAAGGGAAGCGTCGATGGAGGAGGTTCATATAGAGGAGAGGGTAGCAGGATATGGTCATGGAGATGAGTAAAGCTTCCTGACTTAGTCAACCCTATCGCCACAGTTTTTAGTATGTCTTGGCTTTAAATACCCATAAATCCATGGTTTTAAATAAACCATGGATATAAATTAATCTATAGCCACATACCTATAAAACCATGTCTATATCTCTATAAATATAGATCCTTTTTCTAGTAGTAATATAGCATAGGTAACTAGTTTATTTTTTTTACTTCGGTGAATTTAGAATTAATTTACTAAATGTATTCTAACATGAGTTTTAGATTTTAATATATTTTTTATTTACATTATAATCCATACATTGATTTGGAAATATATAATTCCATTATTTAAAGGTTTTTAATTGTATTTTTATTATTCTAATTCATTTTAAATTTAGTTTGGAAAAATCTTACACTAGTTGTTTTTTATTCCTGGGTAAAAGGTCTGAAAAATGATAAAGTAATGATTATTTTTTAGAAAATTTCAAGGCACATATGAAATTATCATCCCATGTAGGAGATTTCCAGGAATACATAGGACATTTGGACTATGAATATTATGCACATGCAAGTATAATATTACTCCCCATTTGGGATATTTATAGATCCAGAAAATTACTAATTATGGAACTTGGTATGGCATTTCAGCACTTGTATGACATTCTGGGGCCTCTTACAACCATTTGATTCATCCCATATGATATTTCAAGCCATGTATCATATTTATAATACATGCATGATATTTTCAAGGCTTGTAGGATATTTTCCCTCGCATATTCTATTTCTAGGTGCACATTAGACATTTGGTCTTTGTGAAAATTTTGGCCAAAACCATGGGGAATTTTCTCCCGATATAGGAGATTTAAAAACCCATTGTATATTTCAATCTATCATATAACTTTAGTAATTTTAAAAATTTTAATCCATGGGTATCAAAACTAAAAGATAACCAAATTTAAAAGACACAATAAAAAATCTATTCCCACAAATTTAATAAAATAAGGAAAAACTACAAAAAATATACCCAAATGTGATTATATAGCAGAAGAAGAAGATTTAGATCATGGGAGGAATGTATAGTATCTTAAATATTCGAGATGAGCCAAATATTATAAATCCCAACCATTAACCTGGACACATGGAATTTATATAATAAAGGAAAAGTCTCCACTATTTGTATTTGAAATCTAGGGGGAATAGAAGAAACATGCACTTCAATTATTATAAATATTTTTCCTACACTCCTTATAAAACCTCAAGCTTTTATAAGTTTTTAAATATAAATAAACTTGAGGTATTTGATAGCTTTTTTTTACATGCACCCCCAGGTCTAAATGAACTGTGACATAGTAATCCTTTATAACCTAATCATTAGATTAACATGTATGAATAATAATAATCACATTATGAAAAATATTTATAAAGGTTTAAAATAATTAGAATGCATTTATTAATTAATAATAAATAATCACTCAATTTTTAGTAAATTTTATTTATGATTTAATTATATTATTTCTTCAAAAATAGTTTTTATTGAATTTTGAACAAGAACATTATAATTAATATCTATAATTTTATGAAATTTTAATTGATAAAATGATCTTAATTTTTTAAATAATAATTTAAATATTATATTATGATGAAGTTTTGGTATTTTTCTAAAAAGAATTATTTGTTTATTGAATAGTGGAAAAATACCAATTTTTATAAAACTATCATTTCGTTTTATTAAATAAATAAATTTAAAAGTATAATTAGGTTTTGGATTTAAAATTAAAGTAATATATGACTCATTTAGTTATAAATAATCTTATTAATCACATATTAATCAACATTATACTTTATTTCATTATAAGTTATTTTTCTTAAAAAACGTTTTCTAAAAAATTGTTTGTATGTGCGCAATGTGATTTTTTCTAAATAATTTAAATTAATCTCTAGGGATTAATTATTTTAATTAAATTTATAGATTATATATTCAATAAAATATTTTAAAATTCATTTTATTCATTTTAAAAATAATTCAAGGAAATGAAATATAATTTTATGCTTAGAAATTCATTTTTCTAAAAATATGTCTTAATTGCATTTTTAACACTTATTTAGAATTGAATTCTTCCACTCATTGAAATTAAATATGGTAAAATAGATTAAATATTATTCATAATAATAATTAATATAATTTAATAGGTGAATTGTTTTTGGTTATAATGATTCGTAACAGTAATAAAATTTTGTTACAACGATTAAGGTTAAAATGAGTTTATCGGGGGATTAAACTAAGAGATAAGGGTAGGAATGCCACATAAACCTTTCATATTCTTATTGGTTGAAGATATTTCAACCTTATATGATCTTATCTTTAAATAATAGTTCATTTTTTCCACTTTCTCATGAATGTGGCCTTATATTTTTGAAAACTATTAATTAATTCCATGTGTGTCCCACCCATCGCTTATAAAAGGGCTCCTATTATCCTCCCATATTTAGATAATTTGATCCCTCTATCTCAACCAAGACCAACTAAAAACCTTTATATATTCCTTCCCTTAATAATAAATATTCTATTATTCTCTTAATTATAATATTTAAGTTATTAATGTGAAATATAATGGAGGTCTCTCAAAGAATAGGAGGTTATAGGGATTATGAAGTAAGTCAAACTTTATGTAAGGGTTCTCCATCTCAATTTTTCTTCATTGATATATGTTTGATGTTATGTAAATATTTATTTATATGGGTTTATATACTAATATTTTTTATGTTATATTATGGATCCTTCTTAATTCATGGTATTTAAAGTTATAATTCAAATTATTTAATCCAATGGGACTTGATTTGGATGTAACCGAAGTGCTAAGGGTTTTCCGTCTCAAATTGTCTTAATTGGGTAATATTTCACGTTAGAAAACTTTATTATTTTATAAGGTGTATCTAATACCCCATTTTATATTTTTTTATCATGTATATACTAATTTTTATGGTTTTTAAATATCCAATAGACGTTATTCGTTTCATGGGAATTACGTCTCAAAAGTTATCAAAGCGGTAAGGGTTCTATGTTACAGATTCTTTTTTACTAGAATTTTTTATGCTTAAATTTTTTATTATAGAATTATATGATCTATCTCTTCAAATTTTATATCATTTCTTATCCTCTGGATATTTTTAGATTACATGTTTTCCTTTCATTTTTATATCTTTTAGTACTTAAGACGCTAAAAAATGTTTTTAAGGAAAACCAACTATATTTTTCTATTTTGTTGGGAATATTTTCATTCAAAGTACATATTTTATTTAAAATGTTTTCAATAAATATTTTTCAATTAATTAATTATTTCATAAATAATTTTTTAATAATTTTTTACTTTTTATAAAAATATTAAAAGGAAACTTCTTATCATTTTCCAAACAAGATACTTTTGTTTTTCTACTGAAAATGTGAAATGATTTTTTATTTTAATATACACCACATGAACCAACATTCCCACTATCATGAACTATGATTTAAATTAAGAATAATTTAAAATATTCCATGTTTCTTTTTAAAGAATTTTTTTCCTTAATGATTTTAATATTTTTAGATTTTAAATAAGTGATTTCTAAAATAGAAGGGGTATTTTACTCAAGACATTTTCTAGTGATCGTTTAAAAGAATTTTCATATATAACCACATTATTTAATGATTAATATACTTTATTGTGTATATAATCAAATATTTTTATATTTTTATTTCTATAGATATTTTATTATTATTATGATGAAATGTTAATGAATAAAATTTTATTTTCCACTGATTAAGATTTCATTTAATGATAAATGTTATCCTAATCTTGTGGAATAGTTATGAATGGATTATGATTATGTCATGGGTGGGTCCATTATAGAATTCCAATTAATTGGGTAAAGATTAATGTTTTATGATATCAAAGAGTGTGTGAGAGGTTTTCCCAATCCAAAAATAGGGTATATGGGGGGTTACCCCAAGACCAAAATAGGGTACATAGAAGGTTATCCCAAGCCTAAAAGAGGGTACATGGGAGGTTATCGTAATCCCAAAAAGGGTACATGAGAGGTTATCCCATGATTGCAGTAGGTAATCATGTGTTTATCCCTATATTAACATGTGACGAATGTCTTGGTGGGTATCCTTGACAAAATATTTCTATGAGTATGATTATACCACACTTTATTCACTTTCTTATAACAAGTTATTATGCCAAAGTTATATTCTCTTGGATTATGATCTTTGATTCTCTTATAATTTCTTTCTAATGAACTAAAAAAATATTTATTCCATGAATCATGTTTATGATCTATTAATTATTTTGTTTGATTTTATAATGTTAAGCTAATGATTTCATACTCCTGTTCTTATCATATACCCACTTAAGATCATTGACTAATATCTCTCATGTTTACCATTACTGGGCATCCAAGCTCACCCTTTATTATGTTTCCTTTTCCTATGTTATGAATAATGTTTTTAAGTATGGTATAACTAATAAGTATACTATATGAGAATAATTTTGTAGAGATGTATAATATCTTTCAAAAATTACGATGATAATATATATAGTCTCAAAAGAAACTATATAATTATGGTCTTTGAGATTGTATTATTGTGAATTATATTCAATATTATTCTAAAACTTCGTAATATTTATGTATTGAATATTTTGGTTTCTATAGTATATATAATATGATGGTTTAGTTATTTTTGAATATTAGGATTAGAAGAAAAAAAATTGTGGGAACCCTTACGAAAAGCTTAATTATAGGAGAAAATCCTAAGTTATGGTAAATAAAGGAGTGTGGTTTTCATATAAAGTACATCTCAGTCTGGATTCTACTATGTAGATATGGTTGTTGTATAGATGCACCAAGGTTAATAACTCTAAATGGGATGTATTGGGTAATAACCTGATTTTCACCTATGCATGATGAGTGAGCCTATGACTGGACACCTTGATAGACACACATTGGGAATATTATTGGGTTAATTCACATTTTTTATAAATAATTAAAAATTATTTTAGTATATAATGACCATGGATGGCCTAGGTTAAACCTAAGGTTGAAAAGATTGAAAAGAAGTTGAATTAATTTAGACATCCTATAACTGATTTTCTATGATTAGCCACTCGGATTAATGATTCATGATGCTTATTCTAACAATTTTAGTTTTTGTAAGGTACTGAATATGTAATGATAAAGTTGATGTGGTAACATGAATTCTCACATATCAAAGTACCCTATTTTAGCTTGGTTATATAAATTCTTTTATATCCGAAAAAGTCTCGAAAAATGTTAAATCATATCCTCAACTATTAGATATTGAATTATAAATAAAAACTCTAAATGTTACAATGATCAAACCTCAAGTCTATTATTATTATCTAATTGAAGTTTATCAGATTGTGATTCCTAAAAATCTTGTTATTATTCATGTAGTTTAATTTGAGGTTATTTTGGTCATGGATTAGATATCTTTATATAAATACCAAATTAATTAATAAGTAAAGGAATTCATGATTGTTATTTTGAAACAACCGATGTTTTTATATTGGTGGGAGGATAAATTTGAACTTCCAATGCAAATTTCATCCACTGTATGGGTCATGATTCTTATTTAAATGGGATATTTATCTAAAATGGTTTCGTATAAATTCATCATCGAAGATATTTCTATTTTATAGGAGTTTGTTGATGTATTTATGAAAGAGTCTCCAAATCATCCTCTGATTCATGAAGTTGAATTTGCAATAAACATTATCCTAGTGCTGCACCTATTGGAAATTATCCATATATAATAGTCCTAATTGAGTTATAGTAATTAAAGAAGAAACTCTAAGGGAATCTTGATATTGGGTTTATTTAGGAAGGTGTGTCACCTTGGGGTTTACCTATTATATCTTTGAGAAAAAAATGAATCAATGTAAATTTGTATTGATTATTTTGAACTTAACTATATTACAATCAAGAATATATATCATATATCCCATGTTGTTTTTTTAGATCAATTATGTCAAGAACAATATTTTTTTTCCAAGACTAATATTTGATTTAGAGATAATAAGTTGATTTTCCCAATTTAAGACATTCCCAATATAGTATTTCATTCAAATTATGGACAGTAGTATTTTATAGTGATTTCATTTGGTCATACTAATTCCCCTATTATCTCTGTGGATTTAATGAATAAAGTCTTATGAGATTACCTCGGTTATTTTATGGTAGACTTTATTGAAAATATTATTATATATTATAATAGAATGGAAGAGAATATATATCACTTGAGGATTGTAATGAAGACCTTAAGGAATGATAAGTTCAATGAAACAAATTACCGGTGAGAATTATTTTTACAAAAAGATTCATTTTTGGGTTATCCAATCTCAAGAAATGGTATATCAGTACCTCTTTCAAAGATAGAAGTTATTAAACATTATCCCTGATGAACCACTATGACTAAGAGCCATAGTTTCCTTGAATTTTTGACAAGTATCAATTATTTTTGAAATATTTATCATGGAAATATAATAAAATAATCATGTTAACCCGAAACGTATTTAAGTATCTTTGGATTGATGAATGTGATAAAAATTTCAAGGAACTGAAGAGAATGATTTTCAGTACAACTGTGCTCACACTACCCTATAGTATAGAAGGGTTCTTGATTTGAAATGATATATTATAGAAGGGTTTATGATGAGTTTTTATTTAGAATTATATGGTGATAGATTAATCTTCATTCTAATTGAAGTTTCATGAGAGAAACGACCTAACTTCTAAATTGGTGTTTACAATGGTAATATTTTAATTAAAGATATGGAGGCATTATTATTTTGGAGAAATGTGTGACATATATACTAACCATAAAATATTAAAGTATATATTTACCTAAAAATATTTCAATATTTTCTACAAAAGATAGTCTTATTTGATTAATGTCTATGACTAATCAATGCATTACAAACCAAGGAAAGATAATAAGTTGATTTGAGTTTAAAGTATCATGCTTGATTATTTATTATAAAGATCATAAATATCCAATATTTAAATATTTTCAAATTATTGACCTTGAAATATTTAATTAAAGGGATAAATCTTGTATTTATAAAATGCGTTTTCAATAATATTTCCATGTATAGATTAATGAGGCATATAAGGAGGTTGTAGAGCTAAAAAAGAATGCAAGAAATGTTCTGAGTTCAACCTTGATTATGATGGAACAAGTGAAAAATACATTTCTATTAATGCATTTTTCATGTCGATTTTATAAAAATAACATGAAAGAGTTTTTCCATGTCGGTTATAAAACAACCAATGTTAAAATGATGATTATGTTTCAACATTGGTTATAAAATAACCAACATTAAAACCCCTTAAAAAATATTGAAATATTGGGATCCATTTTTTTTGTTATTTCATGTGTCATGATTTTTGTTTTCCATATTATAGTGACCCAAACCCCCATTCTACCATACTAAAACTATTCTTTACCCTAAGATTTTTTTGTCCAACACAATCTTCCATTATTTTATGATCTTACAAACATTATTCTACCCCATCCACCATTATACACATCTTTATTCCTCTATAAGATTGTTTTGTCACTCGTTTTTTTCATCCTTGGACATCAAATGTATTTTTATTCATGGTGTAATTGTTTGGTTTTTTTTGAAAGGTTATTAGTGGTACTATGAGTTTTTGAATGGATGTTCAATGTCTTTAACTGTGTTTTTATTTCTTATGGGTTACTTATGAATTGCATTATTATGTATCTAGCATGTCAACAAAATTTTCACTAATATGAGGAAGAAAAGTGGTGAAATAATGGTCTAGGAAAATAAAACCATATGAAAAGAACAATACTTCATATAATTTATAGTTAGATTATTTTTTTATGCTTTGAAGAAATGGAGAAATTAATTTTTTATTGAATTTGTTTTCAATATAATAATTATATGAGTTCAAATAGAGCTTTAATGTATTATCATGACCATAAACCTAATTTTAGTGGTTGGGAATAAGGGAAGGGTTTAAAAAATAGTTTTCATGATGTTTGAATTATCAATAAATAATAATAAGAGATAATTTTTATATTTGAATCTTGAAGTACATTTTTCTGAGAAATATTTAATTGATCCAAAATAAATATCTTTAATTTTGGTTTACGAATTAGTTCATTCGGGAAATAAAGAAATTTTTCATTTGGAAGGAAAAATTTGTTGAGGTTTATATTTTGTTGGTTATGTTTTTGAATTAGATTTATTCATGTAGTTAAAAATATAATATAATCATAATTTTTAAGAAATATTTTATGTATTTGTTTGTTATTTAGTGTTTCTAAGTGGTTTAATAAATTTATGTTTGTTTCTTCCATTACATAACTTAAATTTTGGTTTACCCTTACATAACTTATATTTTTTTCACCCTTACTTAACCTATACAAATTTTTGTTTACCATTACTTAAACTATAAAAAAATTTATTTACCATTACCTAACCTATAAAAAATTAACATATATTTATATAACATATATAAAATTTTCATCACCTTTCCATAACTATGTATATATACCTTTACTTAGATAGTACAATTAGAATTGTATTATTCTTAAT
The DNA here is from genome assembly GCA_963277665.1 of Viscum album. NCBI lineage: Eukaryota > Viridiplantae > Streptophyta > Magnoliopsida > Santalales > Viscaceae > Viscum > Viscum album. The sequence continues at coordinate 45,128,293 of OY728130.1, read as the reverse complement.
TTTATGTATGAAATTAAAAAATAAATTTGGATTATCTAACCAATGACTTGGATATGTTGATTTTATATCTTATTTAATGAATTTTGAGTAATTCAAGGAGGAGGATATATATAAACAAATATATACTAATTTTATTCCATATGAGATTTAATTTTTTCAAGTAATATGATATATTTTGATCCTTTGTCGACAATTATTCATCTTATGGATGATCTCTCAATGGTTTTTCCTAAACTGATTCAACTTATACTTTCTTGATGTGATGATCTCATAAAATAATCAAGAATGATTACTTGTGATAATCTTATAATAATGAGATTAATGGAATTATTATTAGTGATATAAGAATTAATTACACAATAATCACCGAGATCCTTTTATCAGTATTGATTATTGAGATTATATGGATTATAAAATATTATATTTTTTCTAATTTATATTTATCATTGAATCTATTTAGATTACTTTCATTTTTATCGATCTTTTTTCAATTTATATTTATCTTTATGAGTAACTAATATATTATTTTATTTTATTTTTTGTTAGTTTGATTTGTAGGATAATTTTAGATAATACTCTTGATTCACCTTGGTCTTCCAGCAAGGTCCCTAAAAATACAACTTATTAGGGCTATCATTCTAATTTACATTTTCATTTTACTACCATTGGGATAGATAATGATAGAATTGTAGGTAAACATGGTTGCACTAGTTTACCTAAATTTATAGTTTCTCAAAGTGAGGAATAAGGGATTTATATTGAGTTTGATGATAATGATAATCCTATAAGTCCAAATTAGACCCAATTGATTAGTTTGTTGACAATACAGGTTTAGTAAAAATTATTATTTTGATTTTTGGTTATATAAATATTCCCAAAACGATGCTATTTTAGCTACAGAATATTGGTAAGGTCATTCACCTTTATTTAACATATCGTTACATGATTTTAATAGTATATTTTTCCTTTTCATTAGAGAGAATATGATATACCTAACACTAAAGAAGTTAGGAAGAGACGATTATCCATTACTTATGGGAGATGAAGGGATTATAACTCAACCCTAACCTAAGATTTCATTTCTGATTTAAGACAGAATGAAAATCCATGTCATGTGTATCCCTTTCTAGATTAAGATACATTAATGAAATTTACTAAAAGTATATGGGTAGATTCATATTTGGTACACATAATGTCATTTTTTAAGGTTTTTTATTACTATAATGATCATCCTAATGTTTTTTCCATTATTTAAAGGAACTGAGAAGATCTCATTAAGAGATCAAAAGGAAAAATGTATACCCTTGTAATTTATCTCGTGGATGATATTCATTATTAGAAGGGAAAATGATGATTGAAAAAACTTTAAAAATTATGAGTTGAGTTTTAAAGAATAGAAAAGATTAACCCTCCTTCCCCAACACCTAGATCTAAAAAATGAAAGATTTACCAGATGACAAAAAATTTGATATATCATACCAAATAATTGTGGGATATACCTATGAGGATTATAGGAATTTATTTTATTTATTTAAGTTATTCAGGTTATTTGTTAACTATTTATATTTTTTAATTCACTAATAAATTATTCAAATATTCTATATAATAATTCCTTTAGGATAAAACCAGACATAGTTTCATCTTACATATAGGTAGAAATGATATTTTATGTACACCATTAGGAAAACATTAACACACAGGCCGCATATGAGGACATGAGGCAACTGTTTCAATTAAAAAAAATATTTGTTCATTATTGAAAATCCTCAATGGAGGATATATATAAAACAAAAATGGATAATTTGAATGTTAAGGCTACAAATATGGGTCATAAGATTGAGGAGAGGATTGCAGTTTTGGTTGTGGAGAGGATTAATGCTTTGATATAGTCAATGTTTTTTGACATACAAAGATAGTTCAAGGTTTCACATCCCACTCCTCCATTGCTGAAAAAAAAATCTTGTCACACCACGACCTTGGAAACAATCTTATTTTATTCATTTCTTGGTCTTGGATATTTTTAGTAGGGGTTTGGGTTGTGACCCAAGTAAAATTTTCAAATTTGAAAACATTCGGATGAGTTTTTGGCATGTGCATGGTTGGTGAATGACCTGGAAGATCGTGCGGCCTTCTCTGCATCTAAAAATAACAAAAAAATTAAACCAATATTAAAATTAAATAAAAAAAATAAAATGGGCATAAAATTAAACTAAAAGAATGTTTAATAATAATGAAAATTTTATATTATTATTTTTATGTTATTATTATTATTATAAATATTATTATTATTATTATTGTTGTTATTATTATTTTTATTATTATTTTTAATTTGTTATTATAATTGTTTTTAGGGTTTTAATTGGCCTTTTTTTGGGGTTTCCCTCACCCACCATGCCGAGAACCCCATGTTCTCCCCCCCCCCCTCATGAACCAGCCACTCTCCTTCCCTCCTGCGCGACGCCACCACCACTACTACAAATATGTATTTTATCAGCGTAAAAATGGTCATTAACAGCACTAGAAAAAAGCACTATTAATGCTGGTGAAGATAAAGGGGGGTCCCCTTTATTAGCGCTCCAAAAATCACTGATAAAGACCCCTTATATTAGCACTAAAAAAGGCACTGATAAAAGGGGTCTTTTATCAGTGCTAAAATGAAGCGCTGATAAAAGTGTGTTTTATCAGTGCTTTCTTTTTAGCGCTGATAAAAGACCCCTTTTATCAGTGCGTTTTTTTAGCGCTGATAAAAATAAATAAAATTTCAAAATTTAAAAAAATACTGCCAATCTCGGGGGGGGGGCTTTTTACAGCGCTTAAGTCCCCCTTAATCAGTGCTTTCCTGCACCTCCAACGCCCGCTCGCACTGCCTACACCCTTTATCAGCGCTAGCCCTTTAAATAACCCTTGCGCGCGCGCCCATGCCTCTACCCGGATTTGATCTCGAGACCTCCCACCTGCGCACATGAAGCCTTTACCACTACCCTATATTGATTTGTTCTCTTATTCATGATATATATATTTAGTTATATTTATTAATATAGTAATCTATATTTATATTAATATATATAGTTATATTAATATATATATATAGTTATATTAATATGTAGTAGTTATATAAATATTCATATATTGGTATTTTAAATAAAATGGATATTAGTTATTATTTAGATAAAGCTAATATATATTATATGTAAATATGTTTAATTATTTATTTAAAAAATTTAATTTTTAGGTGTGAATATATAGAAAATATGTACATATAGTTATATATTTGATTATAAATAGCATAGAATTATAAAAAACGATAAAATTTCAAAGAAATAATATCAATATGAATGTAATACCTGGGAATAAATTCAGTCCCCACCAAAAAATCCAATAATACCCCCTCAAACAAGGCTAAAACCCTCAAAATGTTAAAAAATCTAGGTACCCCGACTAAAAACTCAGTTTTGGAGGCCTTATGGGCCTCTTTTGGCCTCTAAAAACGCTTGATTGGGTTCCCCGGTCCTAGCGATGTAGATCGCGTCACAGGATTCGATTTGATATGTGGTAGAGCTCAAACGGACACCCAGATCAAAATTTATGGTCGTTTGAAGTTTGAGTTGCGTTTTCAACATATTTTGGATCTTTTTTTAATTTTTTTATTTTTTTTAGTCTTCATATTGTTATTAAATGACTATTACTCCATAATAATTAGAAAATTATTAATTAAAAATATTTTTTTAATTTTTTATGAATCAATTTTCACTAAATATCTTATATCTTATATATTAAGTATATTAAGTGTAAATATACATTTATACTTATCTAAAATATATTTAAAAATTATATATTATATTTATATCAATATAACTATATAACTATATTTATATATTAATATATATATATATATGTGTGTGTTTAAGTCTACCCTTTATCAATGCTTTTAAAAAACACTGATAAAATCCCCACCTTTATCAGCACTACTAAACAAGTGCTGATAAAGGGGGTCCCTTTATCAGCACTAAAAAAATGCTGATAAAGGGGTGGTGATGGCTTTGCCCAGTTTTGTGGTAGTGCACCACCTCCTAGCGGCCCTCCAATCCTCTAGATCTCTCTCTAGTGATGCCTCCCTCCTCACGCAACCTACTCCCCCTCCCCTTTGAGGCATGATGTGACCCCACCACCTCTAGCTCTCTCTCCATGCATAGTTTCTCCTGATTCCTTTTAAGATGTTGTATGAATTGAAGAGGTAAGGACTTGTCTTTTTGTTTACACTTTCACTTCAGCCATTTTGGCTTCCCTGTTTCCCAAATTCCACTCATCCAAAACCCTAACTTGGGGTTTGATGCATTTTATTTGATTCTTCAGTTCTAGGGTTGTGCAAATAGCCTCTCAAGTTGTGTTGGGTCGTGTTCTGGAAGCATCCACTGAAGGAGAGGTTGTTCAACTTATTTCACTCCCCCCACCCCCATCCTAGGTAAGGGTTTAAACCTGATTTTGGTTTTCACACCCTTAATTTGAGAATCATATGGTGTTTATGGGTCCCGATTATTATATGCAGTGATTCTGGTGCCATTGGATATTCATGGGAATATACATTGGTATGTATATATATATATATAAATTTTTATATCCTCTATGTTTTTATTCTATCATGGATTGTGGAATACAAGTATTGGGTAAAGGGTACACATAAATATATATATAGAAGAATGTGTGTGTGAGTTGATAGAGGCATGAGTTAGAAAGTGTTGAATATCAAGCATTGGCTTGGTATGCTTGAGGTAGGTGTCTCCATACTTCTCCTTTTCGATACACTTCCTATGATTCTTATAAGATTAAAAAATTATTAACATGATTCACATGACTATAGCAATTTTTTATCTTAGTATGGTACTTTTGAATTGATTTAAATTGTTAGAAATAGGTTTTCAAAGCAATTCATAAAATATGTCTAGGTTCATGTGCACCTTTTATGTTTATTGAAATGAAATGTAATTCCATAAAGTGAAATGGGGTATTTATGAAATTTTTAGCTTCTTTCTTATGGTATAATTGTTAAATTTGGGGTTTTACATTGTATGTGTGATTTGGTGAACTTTTGGCTTGAGGATTGTGGTAAAAATGTTTTGGAAAATTTATTTTGATTTTTAAACAATTTTTAGTGGCTTTGGTATCATGCATGTTATTATTTTGGTTTGATGGTGAGTAATTTTCTTGAAAATGGGTTCAAAGGTTTTCTTGGTTACTCAAATTATTCAATTGAATATTGGAACATCCATGGATGCACAAGGTGTACACATGGATGTGTCCTCAAATGAAGGTAGCACTTAAAAATTGTGTTCCTCTCTAAAACTTGGTTCTTTTAAATGGATTTTAGTTTTTAAATTATTTTGGTACCATTTTGTGATTTCTAAAAGTGGTTTTAAAATAATCTTAAAGGGTTATGTTTGTTTTTAACTTAGATTATGTTTGGTAAAACATTGGGCTTAAGGGGTCATTTGTCATGTTTTGTAAGATTGTGTATTTTCCCAAAGATTGGAAAGGGATTTATGGAAATGTATTGGTTTTAGAATATAAATTCCCATTTGGAATTTTAAAAATTAAAGTGGTGTGTGATATTATTTTGGTAATAGTTATAGTAAGTGTTTTTGGTAAACACATTTGATTATGTGAAGCTAAAGTCCCGGTTCGATTCTTGCTTGTTTTTAAAGAAAGGGTTGGATTATTAAGTGATTTAATAGCCTGGTTGGAACCTTAAATGATGTGAAATGTGTGTTTGTATATTTATATATACATGGCACCTCTATATGATGGATATCCATTTACGGCTTATTGTATATGGTTCCCATGTTTGGGGTAGTCAAGTGAGGTGACGACGTGTATGGTGAGTTATGTGGGCGAGGGCCTCCCACTTACACAAATTATGTCTATTTACCATGGGTTATTGGGAATCATTTAGTGTATTGAGTGGTCGTTACTGATCAACCCTGATTAGGTGGTTTTGTACACCCAAGATTACTGTTGGGCCAGGTGGGATGTGCCACAATATTGGCTATTTGAGGCCAACCAGTTGGTTATAGACTTGGGTGATTCGCCATACACTGATAGGTGGTTCCAAAATGAATAAATCCAGGGGTCCTCTTTGGATTTTTAGGACCTCCGATGGTTTTTATTTATATATTATTTCTTACATGCTTCTGTATTTATATTATTTCTTACTCTACCTATTTACTTTCCCCCATAACCTGGTACGGTCTGTTCTGGGTTTTAGTTTTAAAATGGTATTTTGTTTAGGAAACAGAAAATGGGTATGAAATGTTTTAAAAAGTAAGGAAAATAGTTTTTATCTATCTAAAATATAAAAACCCTATTTTTATAATTGTATTTTAAAACTATAATTAATGGAATGTTTTTGGGAAAATAAAATAAATGGATGATGTGGTTTATCTTTATAATTCCTACTGAGAATATCTGTGCTTATTCCTACTTTATCTTTTTTAATTTTAGGCTCTCCCAATTTCACTTTTCTTTTGGAGATATATTTTTTTTGTTTTGTGGTGACCAAAGAGGTCACATGGAGTTATGTGGGGTAGTTTTTATTCCCTCTTCAAGTGCGTATTTTTATTATTCAATTTTATTTTTTGTTTTTTATATTTTTTTCATGGTCCAAATCATTACCAATGGTTTTGTCTTGATTCCCAACACTGGTTTCCAGCCCGTGGGTATTGGGAACACCCTTTGGGCCATGCCATGAGCTGGATTGGGTGACCGGTTCAGGGTCAACCTGGGTTGGTTCATGAAAAAATGATATCAGAGGAGGCCCTTGATATGTGGGGTGTTCGGTAGTTGTACATTAGGATTTTCAGGTATCAGGAGGTAGGTCATGGGATGGTGCCCAATCACCACCCCTCGTGACAAAACCCAAGTTACCAGGGGTAGTTTGGGAATTGTGACTTTTTCCTTTCTTGGTCTATTTCTGATTGAGGGATGACAACAGAGTCAATCTGGTGTTATGCTGTGATTTCACATGGATTAGTGACCCAGGTGGATTTTGTGTAAATGGTTTAAGTTCCTCCTAGTTTTTTACACTTACTTGGGGTATGTTTCACTGTCATGTCATTAGGATAATCATAACTACTAGTCCCTCATTCCAGTGGTTTGTTGTAATTTGTGTTTTGTTTGGTTCTGATTTGTGTGAATGTAATTCGAAAATGGAAACAATTTTGGAATGAAAATGATTTCATTAGTCTGGTTTCAAATTGGTAAGGTTGATCTAAAAACGAAAGTGGATTTTGAAAAAGAAAATGGATTTTTCATAATGGTTTTATAAATTGGTAAAATGGGTTTTAAAGGAAATTATTTTTGTTTAATTTTTTTTTGCATACTTGGATTTGATGAGTAAAAGAGATATTTGACCCTTGGTACTCTCTATGGAAGGTCACATGTGTGTAGGGTATGTACGAAAAGTGCATGGGGGAACATGTTCATGGATGATGTAAGTGGAATTGAATTGAAACACATGTGATGGTTCATAAGATTCCATGGGTGTGTGTTTGAGATTAATGTCTTATCCTTGTTTTCAGATTAATTTCTTAAATGGAAAAATGGATTCAAAAACTTTGTTTTCATTTTATAATGGGGGTTTGGTTTTGTGAATAGTAGTTTGTGTTTCAAATGTCACTTTGAAATGAAGAGGTTTTGAAATTTAAATTGGAAATGGGATTTTTGAAAGATGGATTTCTAGTTGTGATTGTATTTATTTCGTTTGTGATCCTTCTTTTTTGGCTCAGGATGTTCCTTTTGGTTGTATTTTGGCTTGATGCCAGTTTTGAATTTGTATTTTATGTTTTTTTTAGGGAATGTTTCCCAAAAAGGTTCCCAAGGCTTCTATTGATTCATTCCCAGTGTCTAGTTCTTCTCAATTATTGCCTTTTTATCACGGTGATCAAGCTTGGTTAGAGGTAGTGGAGTGTCTTTAAGAGATCGATTGTGTCTTCTGGGTATTGGGAACTCCTGAAGCTATCAGAGTGCGTGTTATTTTGGGAATGTTTGAAGGTCTTGCTCAGGATGAATGGGATTTATTCACCCCATTGTCAATGAAATTTGGGATGAAGTGGGATGTCTTTAAATGTCTCTTGATCTAATGGTTCATACCTGAAGAGGTGAAGATGATGAAAAGGGAAGAGGTCATGCATGTTCAACAAGGCCAATTCATAGTGAAGGCCTATTTTAACTATTTCAAGGAGTTAGATTTCTTTTATCTAGAGGTAGTGTCATAAGATCTGATGAAGACTTATCTTTTCTGGGGCTTTTTTCATCCATGAGATCAAGGAGAAGGTCCTCTCTTATAAGGAATTTAGTTTTTAGAGGCTGGTGGATGAAGTATTTCTAGATTATTTAGTGCCCAGAGTATAGATGGTTGGTAATTTGGTGCCTCTAATAATTCATTAAGGTTCCTCATATAGTGAGGAGAAAATTCTAGCTGAACATATTCCTAAGTAGTTATCATCATTGGTTCTAGATTCCAGTCCATATAAACATGCAGTTGTGTTCCACCAGTGTGATCAGTTTTTGAATTTGTATCCATCTTTTCATATCCCTCTAAATATGTGCCATCCTTAAAGTTGTTTGGGTCTTCTAGAGAATTTTTTTTGGAAGCACCAGTTAAAGAAGGTGTTGTGACTTTAGTATTCTAGTTCCTAACTATGATAAAGGATATGCTTCAGCCTTCGGAGCCCCAACCACAGGTTGTGAGTTGAAGCTCACACACAGTGAGGAGTTTACAGGGGTGTGTCAAAACTCAATCTGGGTTTTTCATTCCATGTTTTAATGGAGATATTCAAAGTTTCCATATCTCTATTCTTCTTATTTTTATAAGTTCATCTTCTATTTTGGTAGTGTGATGAACTTGTTCTATTGTAATTCAAGTAGTCTTGTTATTTGAATCTAGCTTTTAGAATCCTTCATTTTCTTTGAGTGTGTTTAACCCTAGTGTGGGTTGATCTTAGTTAATCTGTGCTCATTTGGATATGTTTTTGTTTTTTGGAATTGAGGGGTGGTTTTTTATATTTTTTTGGGTTAAGTTCTTCTCATGGGTTTTTCCTAGTGTTGGGGTCTTTTTAGCCTGGGTTGGGAGTTGTATGTTTCAGTGGAGGTGTTGTCTCACTCATGCTAAGCAATATGAATGCATTTTTGTTGGGTTTTTTAGATTGTAATGGATAATTCTTAGTTTCGGTGGTGTTGTTTAGGGAGTTCCTTATTCTGGTTCCCCGATATTCTGGGTGGATTTGTAGTGGTTTTCTATTTAAGTCTCAGTGGCACTATTCAGCTAATGTAGAGAAGCCTAGTAAGATTGGGTTTGGATTTACCACATTGGACTCCTCCTTGGTGTGGTGTGTTTGGGTTTTGAATTTTTTATGTTAGTCGGGTTCTTGAGGTGGGGAGAACACTCTTGTGTTCTCCCCTTGTTTTATGTAATGGTTTCTTCATGATCAGTCGGCTGTAACTTATGGTGTGAATTGTCAACCCAAGGTTCTTGATATCTCTCCCGGTTTTATACAGGCATGGACTCAAGAATTGGTTACCTTTTGAATTATTGTCTTTATAGGGGTAGAAATTGTTTTGGTGGGGAAAACCTTTACACCCCAACCTTGTACTCACTCATATTTTATTCATTTTTTGGTCTTGGATCTTTCTGGATTTGGCTCGGGTTGGGACCAGGGTAAATATTCAGATTTTAAAACTTTGGGATGAGTTTTTTCCTTATGTATGGTTGGCGCATAGCCTGGAAGACCATACGGCCTGTTCTACATATAAAAACATAAGAATAAAATTAAAATAAAATAAAATAAAATATGAATAAAATAACACAAAAATAATATTTAATAATAATGATATTATTATTATTATTTTAATGTTGTTGTTTTTGTTGTTTTTGTTGTTGTTATTGTTATTTTTATTATCGATATGATGATGATTATTATTAATATTATTATTATTATTATTATAATTAATTTGTTATTATAATTGTTTTTTAGTGTTTTAATTGGACTTTTTTGGGTCTTCCATCACCCACCATGTGATGCACCCCCTTGTTCTCCCTTTCTCCCCCCCATGAGAACTAGCCCCTTCCTTCCATCATGTGTAGTGCTACCACCCCCTTCTGATGGACCTCCTCTTCTTCAGAACTCTCTCTAGTGGTGCCTACCCCCTCACGTGACCCGTTCCCCCTCCCTTTTGAGGCGTGACGTGACCCCCTCCTCTAGATCACTCTCTGTGTGCCAGTTTATCCAGATTCCTCTACAGATGTCATCCAAATAGACTAAGGAATTCTATCTATGTTTTAACTTTCTATTTGGCTATTTTTCCTTCTTTGTTTCCTATATTCCACTCGAATGAACCCCTGACCTAGGGTTTGATGTTTTTTCTTTAATTCTTTGGTTCTATGGTTTTTAACATGGCCTACTGGGTTGCGTTGGTCTATGTTTCCGGAACCGCCCCTGAAGGTGAGGTGGTTCATCTTGTTTCTCTTCCCCCACTACCATATCAGGTAATGGTTTAAACTAGATTTTGGTTTTCATACCCTTAATTTGATAATATTATGATGTTACGGGTCCTGGTTATTATATATAGTGATTCAGGTTCCATGGGAAGACTCGCAGGCATATACGATTGTATATATATATATATATATATATATATATATATCTGTGTGTGTGTGTGTGTGTTTGTTTGTGTGTGTGGGTTTATCCTCCCTATGTGTGTTACCTCATGGAGTGGGGAATACAGGCATTGGGTAAAGGGTATACATAAATATATATATATGAAAGTATGTGTGAGTGAGCGAATGGCGACATGAGTTAGAAAGCACTGAATGTCAAGCGTCAGCTTGGTTTGTTTGAGGTAGGCATCCCCATGATTATCCTTTCCAACTTCCTTTAATGCTTGGAGATTTTAATAAATTTATTAACATGATTTGAACCAATAGGGTGATTTTTTTAGCTTATTATGGTTCTTTAGAATTGATTCAAATTGTTAAAAATAGATTTTCAAAGCAATTCTTGAAATATGTCTAGGTTCATGTGCACCTTTGATGTTTGTTGAAATTAAATGTGTTTCCTTAAATTAAAATTGGGTATTTAAGAAATTTTTTTCCTTAATTTTGTTATGGTATAATTTTTGTATTGTGGGTTTTGAATTATATGTGTGATTTAGTGATCATTTGGATTGAGGATTGTGGTAAAAATGTTTTGTACAAGTTCTTTCGATTTTTAAACAATTTTTTGTGTATTTGGTATCATGCGGGTTATTTTTTTGGTTTGATGGTGAGTGATATTCCTGAAAATGGGTTCAAATTTTTTCTTGGTAACTCTTAGTATGCCATTAGATGTTAGCACATCCATGGGTGCACATGGTGTACACATAGATTTTCCCTCAAATGAATGTGGCAAATAAAAATGGTGTTCCTCCCTAAAAATTGGTTTTTTTTTAATGGATTTTGGTTTTTAAATAACATTGGTTCCCTTATGTGATTTCTAAAAAAGGTTTTAAAATAAATCTTAAATGGGTATGTCTATTTGTAACTTAGAGTATGTTTGGGTAAACATTTGGCTTACGAGGTCATTTGGAATGATTTTTAAGATTGTGTATTTTCCCAATGTTTGGAAAGGGTTTTATAGGAATTTATTGGTTTAGGAACTTAAAAGTCTCATTTGAAACTGCAAATATTAAAGTGTTTTTTGATGTTGTTTTGGAATATTTTGTAAGTGTTTTTGGAAAACAAATTTTATTATATAAAGCTAAAGGCCTGGTTGGCTACTTGAATGTTTTTAGAGAAAGAGTTGAATGATTAAGTGATTTAATAGCACTATTGGAACCTTCAATGATGTGAAATATGTACATATAAATATAAACAAGTCACCTATATAAGAGGGATAAACCTTTACAAGTTATCATATATGGTGTTACTATTTTGGGTAGGAAATTTTGGTGACAACAAGTAAGGTGATTCATTCATGAAAGGGTCTCCTAATTACATATTTTATGTATATTTACCATGGGTTTATATGCATATTTTATAGGATCGAGTGGTAGTTTCTGATCAACCCTGATTAGAAGGGTTGGTGCCCCCTGGATTGGATTTATGCCATGTGGGATGTGCCACTAGATTGGCAAGTTGAGTGCATCCACTTGGTTATAGACCTAGGGGCATCACCATACACTGGTAGGTGGTTCCAAACCGAGTACATCCAGGGGTTTTTTTAGATATGTTTAGGATCTCCCATGGTTACTATTTGTATTTTCTTTCTTACTTCCTTCTGTATTCATATTCTTTCTTAATTTTTCGGTTTACTTTTCTACATAATGTGGGATGGTCTGTTTTGGGTTTTAGTTTTAAAACAATATTTTTTTGGAAATGGAAACAAGGTGTGAAATGTTTTAAAAAGGAAGTAAAACAGTGTTTATTTATCTAAAATGTGAAAAATATATTTTTATAATTTTATTTTCAAATTATCATTAATGTAATGTTTTTGAGAAAGTAAAATACATGGATTTTGTGGTTTATATTTGGTGTTCCTAATGAGAATCTCAGTGCTCGTCCATAATTTAACTTTTTAGTTTGAGGCTTTCCTAATTACACTTAGTTATTTGAGAGAGATTCATTCTATGTTTGTCAGTGACCCATGAGGTCCCATGGAGGTACGTGTGGTAGCATTTTGATTCCCTCTACGAGAACTTATTTTTATTTTTCAGTTTGATTTTCAGTTATTTGTTTATCATTTTTTCATAGGCCAAATCTTTCCCAATGGTTTTACCTTAATTCACGACACTAGTTTTGAGTCTATGGGGATTGGGAAAACCCTTCCGGACAAGTAATGGGCATACTAGGTTTATTGTTTTAGGGTTTCCTCGAGTTGGTTCATGAAAAATACTAGTACTCTAACCCTACCTGCAGATCCCACTCCTCAACGTCCACCTACAAATCCCACTTCTACACCTCATCCTCATATTCCCTTATTCTATGAGTTATATGATTAGGATCCCCAATATCATATTGTAGCATATGGAATGATATATTATATTTGGGACTTCCTATATCACAATCAAATGGAGATGGATCTGATTATGGTAATGGTAGTAAATATTATAGATGTGTTATCTAGAGTACCATTCCATACAAGAGAGGCTTTAATTGTTTGATAAATTGTGGAATTTTTTTTATCATATACATCTCAACTTGTTCAACAATATAATATTGAGGTATTCATATATTATAAACATTATTTCAAATTAGTGTTAAATTTATTTTCACATTTTAATAATATATATAGTAATACATCAATGTTAAATAATATTGTATAGAAAGTGAAAACAATTTGATGAAACTTCAAATTTGGATACAACTATGATTTCTAAATTATCAAAAAATTATTCCCCATTATTAGATACTTATTAGCTTCCAAAATGTGTATAAATATTTGGACAAATTATTATTCTGATGATTTACAAGAGATATAACATTGGGATTGTTACTTTAGATTTTTTAGTCCACAAAATGCTGTAAATCTTCTACATGTAAGTTGATTATAATATTTTTTATAGTATTTTAGAATTTATTTATTTAACAAAATACCTTTTTTAAAATTAGGTATCTTTATAAAAAATTAAAAATGAAATATATTTAGTGTATGGTTTCTTGGAAACCAAATTTATTTCTCCTGGGTCAAGTATTAGGTATGATGATAAAATAAACACATATATTTTTTAATGATTAAATATTGATATTATTTAGTGTTGCATGTTTCTTTATCTTGATAGTAATAAACCATATATTTACTTATTTTTCTATTTATTTAATATTCAATAACATTATAAATTTTTTATAAAAGTTTCCCTTAGATGTTGGTTGTTTTTTTCAAAATAGAAGACACATTATTGGCTATGTTCGTTACATGTTGATGTGTGGTAAAACTTGAAAAAAAGAAGAAGTAAGTTTTATTATATGATTAATTTTTTTATAATGAATATCACTTTTATTTCATACATATCATTTAAAAATAGGTAATGTGATTAATATATATTTTCAATAAGAAATTGGTAAAAAAATATCTGTTATGTTCATGCAAAGGTAAGTTCATTTATAATTACAATAATTTAATGTATACATCAAACACTATTTTCAATTTGATACTTTTTTTGAATCATAATTTTAAATGTCAAGAAGCATAAATAGAATGTGGATATTACACAATGTGATATATGTGTTAAATAATTTCAACCAACACATTTATAAAATTCCACAATGTTGGATTTTATTATAGCCTTTTTAATTTATCTTATCAAAATATTGAAAATATATGTTAAATATAAATTAATTTAAATTTTTTTATTTTTTATGACTACCTTTTTTACAATAAATAAGAATTGAATCATGTTTAATAAATATGGTTGGAATATTTTACTGGTTTCATTTAATTTAGTTTGTAATATATATTTGGAAGTTTAAGTTCAATGTTTAAAACTGTTATAATATGGTGAAAGTTTTAATGTAAATACTTTTTATTGGTCTTACTATTGTTATTCTACTACTATTTTTTGTGTTATTGTTGATATATCTAGCTATGTGTTTCTAATTTCATGTAATTCTTTAAAAATCATAGTTTCAACATAGATTATTTAATAACAAATATTATACATCATTTTTAACATCAGTTATTATACTAATATTGAAAATATATCATCTCTTAATGGAATTAATTTGTTTGTAACATGATTTTTAAAAATAAACAATTTTAAAAATATATTTCATTTTTTTTAAATAACCAATGTGGAAAAATTATTTAAATCATAACTTTTTAAGATTTTAGATTTTAACAAATGTTAAACCTTAAAAATAGTCATGAAAACCCCTTTCTTCACTAGTGTGAAATGATAAGTTTTAGGAACAAAGTATGTTTCTATCCAATATCATAATTGGATAAATATCTATTAGAAAAGGATTATAGAACATCATTTTCTATTAATGCTTTAATTAAGAAGATGTATAGAGATCTGAAAGAGTATTTTTGGTAGCACAACATAAAGAGAGATAATGTGGAGTATGTATCACAGTACTTAGTGTTTCAATAAGTTAAGGTCTATTAAAATAATTATAAATTAATGTTATATAAATTACCCATACCATAATAGTGGTCGGAAAACATCACCATGGATTTTTTCATCAGACCCCCCGTGAAATCTAAAGGCTATAATGTTATTTGGGTTATAGTCGATCACATTATGAAGTCAATACACTTCATTACTATCAGAGAGTATTTATATTTTGACTATGTTTTTTTATATATATTAAGAAAGTGGAATGGATTCATATAGTACCACATTCTATTGTAATTTCTTGATATATGAGGTTTACCTCAAAGTTATAGAGAAGTCATCAGTAAGATCTGGAAAAAAAGTTATGTTTCAGTACTTTCTATCATCCTCAAATAGGTGGTAAATATGAGAGAACCATTTAAACCGAAGAGGATATGTTGAGATATTATTATATTAATTTCAATGGTGTTTTGGATTAAAACCATCCTCTAACTGAGTTTCCTTACAACAATATCTTCCACTCAAGAATTAAGATCGATCTTTATGAATCCCATTATGGAAAGATGTAAATAATTCCAATATATTGGGATAAATTTGGAAAAATAAAGATATTAGAAAATTATCTACATGATAGGATAGAAAATAATATTAGATTTATCCAGTAGCACATCAATTTATCTTAGATTCGACATAAGAGTTATGCAACCAATCATCAATGATATTTGGGATTCAAAGTTGTGGAAAAGGTATTCATGAGAATTTATCCATCAAAGAATGTTATCAGTTATGGAAAGAATATAAATTTTATACCTAGGTATATTGGTCCATTTGAGTTTCTTGGTCTTATATGGACTATAGATTATCACTTGGTGTTTCCACCACACCTCTCTTGACTTAACAATGTGTTCCATGCATCTCTTTTGAGGAAGTGCATACCTGATACTTCATGTGTATTAGACTCAGTGTTTTTATCACTAAAGAATGATAATTACTATTAATAATACCTATTATAAATATTGTATTTTAGAGATAAATTTTCTAGAATAATACTAGTCATGTGTTTAAAGTTCTTTGGAGGAATCAAAAATTCAAGGAAGCTACATAGGAACCCAAGGATGAGATGAATCAAAGATATCAACCTGTGTATATATCAGAGTGATGGAATTTAAAGGTTAAAATTTATTTTGATTGGGATATAATTTATCTACCCAAAATTTTATATGTTTTTCCTTTTCAATAAACCTTAGGTATTTGATATCTTGCTTTACATGTATCCCTGGGTCTTAATAAAATTTAACATAGTAATCTTGTATAACATAACTGTTAAATTTGAAGGAAATAATAGTAATTAAAAAATTATAAAAATGTGTATAAATATTTTAAATAATAAAAATTTATTTATTAAATCATAATAAATAAGTACTCAATTTTTTTTAAATTTATTTTATGCTTCAAAAATATTTTTCCTTCAAAAATGGTTTTTAATGCATTTTTTATATAGAAATTATAATCATTTTATACCAATTTCAACAATTTTATTTTATTAAATAAATATATTTTTTTTAAATTTAAAGGTCAATATTATCTTTTAGTTAATTTTTTTGATTTATCTAAAAAGATTTATTTTTTTAGTGAATAGTGGAAAATATCAATTTTGTAAGATTTTCATTTATTTTCACTAAATCAAGTAATTTTAAAGTAAAGTATGTTTTTAGTTTGATATTTAATTTAAATATATCTGATTTAATTACTAATAATATAATTAATTTCATTTTAATCATTATTATACTTTATTTTAATATAAGTTCACTTTTGGGCTTAAAACACATTTTTCTATAATTATTTTTATGTGTATGTTGTGTTTTTTATCTTAATAAATTAAATTAATATATATTTATTATTTATTTTGATGAAATTTGTAGATTATATATTCAATAAAAAATAAAAATTAATTTTATAGTCTTTACATGGTAATGAATGGAACTAGATTTAGTTTTATGTATAAAATTTCATATTTCTAAAAACAAGTTGTCATTGCATTTTACATGATTATTTATAATTAATATCTTCCACTCATAGAAATTGAATCTATTAAAATAGATTTCATATTTCTAATTTTCAAAATTAATATTATTTAATATTTTCAAATTAATATTTGGTCATAATTAATGGTAAAAATTGTAAAATTGTGTAACCGTGGTAATGGTTAAAATAGATTTACCAAGGCTTAAATTAAGAGATAAAGGTATTAATTCCACCTAAACTTGTAATATTCATATTTTTTAAGATATTTCAACTTTTATAATTTTATCTTTGAATCATTTTTCATTTTCCCACTTTTTCATAATAGTTACCTTATATTTTTGAGATCTTTTATGTAATTCTATATATGACCCTCACCTCACTCATAAAAGAGAACCTGTTATACTACCTTATTCCCATGATTCAAGACCTATACCTTGGAAAATAACATCTCAAAAACCTTCCATGATTATATCCATTAATCTTGGATCTTATGTTATTCTCTTAAGACATATATTTAAATGATTATGTTGTAATCCAAAGGAAGCATCTCAAAGAAGAGGAGGTTAGAGTAATTAATAAGAAAGTCATACATGAGGTAAGGGTTTTTCATCTCAATTTTATTTCATTAATACATTATTAATGTTATGGAAATATTTATTTTTATGGGTTTTATATACAGATCCTTTTAAATTTTATATCATTAATCTTTCTAAATTCATTGTATTTAAAGTTACAGTTTAAATTATTTCATCCGTTGGGATTTGATTTGAATGTTACCAATGTGGAAAGGGTTTACCATCTCAGATTAGATTATTTGGGACATATGTTATATTATTCAATAATATTCTTTTATATGGTGTATCTACTACCCCATTTAATATTTTTTATCATGAATATCCATAGGTTCATGGAATTTAATGTTGCATTTTATGTTATTCCTTTCATGGGAATTATGACATATAAGTTATCAAAGTAGTAAGGGTTTTATATTACAATCTCATTTTTACAAGGATTTTTTATGATTAATATTATAATGATTAAGTTATATGACCTATCGATCAAAAATATTATGTATTTTCTAATCCTTTTTTATTTATACAGATTTCATTTTTTCCTTTAATTTTCCACTCTTTAATTTTTTAAGAGACCAAAATAATGCTTTTAATTAAAACCAACTTTATTATTATCTTATATCTAAAATCATTTAATTCCATGTCTATATTATATTTCAAATATTTTCAAGAATTTTTTTATCATTCCCTAATGATATTATAAAGTCATTTTTACCCATGATTGAATTTTTATAAAAAATAGAAGGAATCTTCTTATTGTTTTTTGAATGAGGTACTTTTAAATTTTTACCAATAATGTGAAAAGGATTTTTTTTCAAAGTACACCACATGAAAATATTTTCCTTACATCATGATTTCTATTTCCCTTGAAGTTTATTATAAAATTTTATATGGTTCTTCTAAAAGATACATAATATATTGTAAATTTTTAGATTTTAAATAAGAAATTTTACAATGAAAAGGGTATTTTACTCAAGAAATTTTCCAGTGATATTTTAAATATGTTTTCATATAAAACATCAAACTTCTATGTTTCTTAGAATTTTATGGGGATATGATAAAATGTTTCCATCATTATTATTTCTCTAGATGGTTTATGATTATGATGATGAAATAATGAAGAAAACCATTTTATTTTCAATGGTTTATGACTTGATGTAATGATAACTATTTTCATGATCTTGTGTCATACATATGAATATATTATGATTATGTAATGTGCAGGTCTATTATATACCTACAATCCATTAGGAAAATATCAATGTTTTATGAGTTTAGAGGTTACCTGGTAGGTTATGCCAAGCCCAAAAGAGAGTACATGAAAGGTTATCACTAGACCAAAATAATGTACATAAGAGGTTCCCCCAAACATAAAAGAGGGTATATGGGAGGTTATCCCATGACCATAAGAGGGTACATGAGAGGTTATCCCAATCTCGAAGCAGGTAAGCAGATGGTTATCCTAAGAATAAAATGTGATGAATATCATTATGGGTATACTTTCTATAATATTTCTATGATTATTATTATAACATGATTTATGCCACTCTCTTATGACTTGTTATTTTTACAAAGTTATATTCTCATGCTGCATGATATTTTATTATTTTATGATTCTTAACAAATGAACGACCAAATAATTATTCCATGAATCATGTTTTTTATCTATTAATTTTTTGATATTAATTTCTATTGTTAACCTCATTATTTCATACCATTATGATTATCTTTTTCCCAATTATAATCATTGATTTAGATCTCCAATTTTTACACTTACTAATTATATAAGCTCACCCTTTCTTATATTTTCTTTCCCCAAGTCAGGAAGAAGGGTTTTTATTAGGGTATAACTACAAATTTTTCTATGTGGGAATACTTTATTTGATATGTTGGATATATTTCATGAATTAATATGATTATGAATCAAGTATTTAAAGACAAAAAACCTTTACAGTCATTGGGAATTTATTATTGCAATGTTTATTGAATGTTATTATAAAATGATATAATATTTATGTATGTAAAGTTTTATTCACTATACTCCCTTTGTAAAGGATTCAGGTCCTAATGATTTTAATTTTTTACATACTTTAATTTAATTTACATGTTAATTGATTTTCTATTCATTCATGTGTCATATTGTTATCTTATTCCTCATTTACTTACGGCTCTACCACTATGAAGCAATTTTGATTCTCAAGCTTTCATCTATGATAACATGTTAACCTAGTGATCAACCACTGGATGAAAACTAGGGAACTATATTCTACCAACTAACATTTTTTATTTTCATTTTTTATAGGTATTTTGGGTGAATGAGGGGAAGAAGAAATGATTATACCCATTATTTCTATTTCTAAATTTTCTTTTCATATTTCTAAAATCATTTTCTTTACCACTATCAAGATTACTAATCTGTGATGGGATCAATTTTATCAATGGTGTATGGACTCACATTTGAGATCTATTTAATAGAGTGGTGGGAAGATCACTTAGGGAGATTTATATAAGTGTGATTTCAATTCACATAATTGATGCAAAGAGGTTGTGTTTAGCTGGTTTCAACACACAGATAATGGAATATATATTCAAATAAGTGATAAAATTAAGTATCATAATTGTTTAATCCATGGGTCTCTTCTTTCCAGAATTATTTTTTTTATGCATTTCCATTTTATTTCTTTTTTCATACATAAAACCCCATCCCATTTATTTATTAAATTAAAAATCTAATAAAAAACAAAAGCAAAAAATATTTCTAGGATAGTGATCCTCTAGGCCCAAATCCTTGAGTTATGACCCTGAAAACCACTATTCTATATTCCATGTCTTTAAAGTTCTCTTTGATAGAATCCTTGTGATAGGAACCTCAACAAATTAGAACCATTTTTTGGGGAGTAGGGATGCTTTATTCACTATATTTACTCATTTATAATTAGTGTTTATTTTTCTCCTTTTTTTTATTTGCTTCTATTTTTTTAAATTTCTTTCCATTCCTTAATTATTTATATTCACTGATCTAGGAGAAAAATTAATGGGTGACCATTTTGTAATAATAGAAAACTGATTTCATTACCACTTTAAAAAGTTTTATAGAATAAATATTGAGGTCATAAAACTACACATAGTCTAATTTTTTCAAACTAGTAAATATATCTTCATATGAAATCCCATGTAATATAAAATTCAAGGACCATATTTGGAGAAATATTTGGTATAATCCAATGAGTAGAAAGATGTAAAATACTACTAAAGTAAATAATCCATGAAATGTAAACAACATATTCCCTATCACCATTAAAGTGATGAAACCCATAAAAAAGTAAATTTAAATATACCTCACTAACAATTGGCTATTGAACCAACAACTCAAAGAATATCAATGTGAACTGGGAGAGTTTAAGAACATGTTGGTGATGATATGAACAACTATTCAAGCACTCATGGATCAAGGAGATCAAAAATAATAAGAACAAGTTTATGAATCCCTCCTAAATTCAAATGATATGGTAGAATAACTAATTGAATAACCTTAACTTCCTCACATTTATGATATTTTACCTGAGGCACTTATAGAGAAAAAATACTAAAGACAATGAAACTTAATGGAATAACCTAACCACTGACTCTCTTTTTTTATTTTTTTCTCAAATCATTTTTGAAAATTGATCCCCTCAATTTTCAAAATTTTGAATCATCATTTTTTGGGTATTACATGGAAGATAAATAATAATAGAAGATAATGTATTTGAATAAAACCTAATGTATCTACTACCCTATCCAAAATAAACAAGTCCAGAGTCCTTTATTCAAAATTAAGAGCTTGAGTTCAATCCATACAAGGGAGAAGAACAATCCATTAAATTAATTATTAATAAATTTTCACTAATTTCACTACTATCTAACTCTGTTTTCCTAGATATTTCATGTTTGGATGAGATGTTCATATTTTTGTACAATGATAAATAACCAAATACATCCACCCTATAAGAGAACCCTATACTATAATTAGAATAAAATTATGACCAATATAGAGAAGAAGATATGCATAAAGAATAATTTTACAAATTAGTGAGATCTACTCGAGAGGAATTTAAAAGCATGACCTACTTGTGTTTGGAAAATATGGAACAAAAGTATAGCCACACCATTTTGAAAAATTAATAATACAACCATCCCTATAAAGTAAACACAAGTTCACTCAAGATATAGTAGAAGATGAATATGATTCATGGGGACTTGTAGGGAATTAGCCACTCCCTCAACATCGAACCAACTACCATATAGAGGGATAGACAACACCAAATAGAGAGACCCCTTACATCTTACCCCCACACATTTTTCATTTATGTTTCTATATTCTAGGGGTGAGACTATTTCACTCTATCTATGAGGTAATCTAAAAACAATTTCTAATCATAAATATTGTTAAAAATAAAATTTGGTGGTTTTATTAAAGAAACCAAAACCACTATCATATTGGTGTTAATAATTGAAACCACCCACAGGAGGTATTCAAAATATAGTACCTTATTGGGGTGAAACCTTTCTTTCTTTTTACCACTTTTCCAAAAAAATCTTATGTTTAATTATATTTTATATATTAATCTCTAAATGAAAAAACCATTAGATTCTAGTTCCATAATTTCTATAGAACACCTAATAGAGATATAAAAACAAGACTACTGGAAAAATAACAACTAGGTTGTTTCTATCTTTCTACACTAGTTCATTCACTAAAAACTATTATTATTTTGCTGAGATTTTAAAAGGTAGTGTTGGATAAGTGTGTGGCATGTTTTTAACTTATTTATATTGAGTTTAAAATATTTTTAGGATCACTCTTTAGAATCTATAATTATAATTTATTTTATTTTTTTTATTTTTAGTGTGTTTTTATGTTATGAAAATTAAGATTTAATTGTTTTCTTTCCAATTGATAAAAACATCATAGTTTTAAATATTTCATGGGTTCTATAATTTCCTTATTATTATGATTTTTAAAAGAAATTTATCACCATTTTCCTAAAAATTCTATTTTTGAACTAGTAAAATGAGTGTTTTAAAAAATTTTGAAGTGGAATTTAAATTATAACATAAGAAAAAATTATTTTTGAACATGAACCTATCTAACTTGGCCTTAGTGAGAAATAAAACCTCATGGATCTAACACAAAATATTTTCATATAATTACTTTGAAACTGGAGTAAAATTGGAAATCGGGATACCATAATGAATTATTATAATAGTTAGGCATTAGTTGAGTGAGTAATAAATGTATTTGTACATCTAATAAGTTCTTTACACACACATGGCAAGGAATAATTCAAAAACATTCTTCATTATAAAAAATGAATAGATTTAGGCAAGGTGAATGTTAAACCAAATGAATAAGGGTAAATTTACTTATAAAAATACAATTTGAGATACACCAAGTAAGTGTAAAAATATATATATGGTATGAGGAACCTATGGGGAGAGTGATAATTGAAAGTTCCCAAGTTGATTTTTTTAATTTCCCTAAAATCAAGTTTGTATCACTCTTGTAACTAGATCATTAACTTGTATTGAAGTGGACCGGTGAGATATATTCCCATAGAAGTCTTAGCATTTCAAAAAAATAGAAGACTCTTTGGTTTCATTCATTTTCGGTATGTGTATTGGAACAAATGCAGGAAAATATTTTTATAATTTTAATTCATTATATTTACTATGAGTACAATAGTGTATGTGTGCGTGAGTGATGAGAGCCAACATTTTCAAAATTTTCAATAATTGTTCAAGGTAAATTAACCCAATAATTGATATAAAACCCATTAAATTAATTGATTTTTTTTACTTTATTGAATCTAGATTTAATTTTAAAAATAGACTTTTACTAGAGTTTTAGTTGTTTATTTATTTATTTGATTTAATTTAGAATCTATAAATTGATTTTTAAATCTATAATTTTAGTGTTTAAATGTTTTTAATTCTAATTTTTATTATATTAATCCAATTTTAATTTTGTTCGGACAAATCAATCACTTATTTTTGTATATTCATGGGTTACATGTCTAAAAAAAGATAAATGCATAAGGATTTTATAATACATTTCAAGGCATGTATTACATTTCTAGTCTTTGTCGGAGATTTCAAGGAATCTATAGGAGATTTTTACTTTAACAAAAATCATGCCCATATAGTGTTTCAACCCATGATGTATATTTCATAATTGAGAAAATGGATAATTCTGGAAACTCCCATGAAATTTCATCAGTCATATGTTATTCTAGAGCTATGTCAAACATTTCTAATCAGTCTATATGAGATTTCAATCAATATATGATATTTCTAATCTATTTATGACAAATTCAATTCTTGTAATAGATTTATCCTCATGTATGAGGTTTACAAGAAAACATTAAACATTTTGACTTTGTTAAAATTATGGTCTTTCTTGTGTAATATTTCAAAGCCTAAAGGATATTTTCTTTCATTATATGACTTTAGGAAATTTAAAAATTTCTAGTTTTTTGTATCAAAACCTTTAATTCTTAAAATAAAATAAAGGAAAAAATAACTCCATTCCTTTATTTTGAACTAATGAGGATGATCTCTAAAAAACAAACCACATGTATATTGTTAGTATGAAAAATAAGATAGAGATGGTGGGAGGATTTTTGAGAAGATGGAAGATTCAAGTAGAGCATAGCTTCAGCTGTCATGACCCTAGGCCTGTACATATGGAAGTAATCCAATGAATAAGAAGAAATAAATATTTAGAACTGAAACCTATAGAGAATAGAATAATGAGGTAGTTTTATTCCTATAAAAAAATTTACCTCTCTATCATTTTCAAGTATTTAACTCTAACTAATTTTAATGTTTTCAATATTTTAATTTTATTTCCATGTTAGTAAACTTTTGTATTTATTTATGTATTGAGTGGTTCTTTTTTCAATCACCTCAAATCCATTTTTTAACATTTTTAGAATCCAATTTTGGGTAAGTGGTAACCTCACATGGATTTCAAAATTAAAACTACAACACAAAACCAAAATCCAACGAAAAACATAAATAAAATTTGCAAAGATGAGCTGGAAATCATAGAGGCTGAGACTTCCATCCCGAGTAGACACCAGTCATCAACTCGACCCACGCAAGCCATCGCTGGAATCTACACATCAGAAGAGACCATTGATAATCATAAACCCCAAGAATATGAATCCAAAAATGATAAAAAAAACCTTCCAAATATGAAACTGGCGTCACTAGTACTGGATAAACAGAGCACTATAATCAAAACGATCTTTCGAACACAGAATCAAAACAAACACCAGCTTCACAGCAACCAAAACCACCCCAGAATGAAAATAAATCATCCATCATGAATAAAAATATTCACAAACAAAAACAACACCACCGAGAAATGAATCCTCGAAGAAGCACCACAACATACGCAAACTATAAGCCCATCATGGATCCAAAAGCAGAGGATTACCATAGGATCACCCACTAGATTAGAACTAGTGAACTAGACTTTATACACTTGTATTTCCTTCTTTCTTTTTTATTATGTAGATTTCAAGTGATTAAAGGGAATATGTGGCGATTATACCTCTCATTTCTCTTTATTCATTTTCCTTTTATATTCATAAAATAATTTCTTATCCCACTATTTAGAACACTTATTTATGCTTTGATCAATGGTTTGAATGGAGATAGACTCACAGTTCTGATCCTTTTAAGAGAGTGGTGGGAATATTACTTGGGTAAATTTCTTTATGTGTGTTTCCCATTCAAACCATTGACATAGTGAGGATTTATATATCCAATTAAAGCACAAATAGGGTAGGATAAAGGGATAAAGTAGTGATATAATAAAGGGTCATAATGGTTGAATATTAGGGTGTATTCTTTCACACATTATTTAATTTTTTATTACCATTTCTATTATTATTTCATTCAATAGACACTATACAATTCCTCTCATTATTTTAAAATATAAGAAAAAAATTAAAAAAAAAATAAGTGCTAGGATAATATTTCTACAAGCATATCTTCTTAAGATACAACCATAGTGAGTCACAATTCTACATCCTAGGTTTTTAAAATAATTATTGATCAAATCCTCACAACAAGAACCTCATTAGATGCCAAGATGAAAATATTTAAAAGTGGGTTTGAATATAGATGAATGTTGGTCTTTAATGAGTTATTATAAATGGATAAAAGGGAGAGAGAAAGAGGTGTGTAATTGGGAAAATAATTGGGGATATATAGGAAATTAATCTGTGGGAAAGTGATTTTCCAAAATAAACATTCTTGGAGTGATATTTCTTTGTCTACTATCTCACTTCACTCAATTGAGAAATCCTAGTTTTGGTGTGTTATAGAAAATCATAGAAAGTTTACATAAGAATAGGATATTTACCAATGATCAATTGAGGTTAGTGGGGGGATTAAGTGATTGATTAAGTGCATTCATTGTAAAATATAGGTAGTTGACTTGATCATTCATCACTTAATTTACCCTTGTGAATCCACCATGATTTTTTATTCTGTATGGGTAGATAATTCATAATAATTTGAGATAATTAATTGGTTATAAATTGGAAACTGGAATATGGATATTATTTATTCACATTTAAATGAATGATTAAATTGATGAATTTTAAATATGATATTGAAGGAATAATTATTCCTAGAGAAAAATTTGAAGGAGATGAGTTATTAAATGATATATTTTTTTGAAAAATTTACATTAGTCCTAAAAAATATGGAAATTTAACTGAAATATAATTCTATTCTAAAAATTTGTAATTTATAGAGCTGGGATTTAGTTAATAGGTTCAAGAATATAATAGTAGACATGAATAGATAACTGATGGGGTAATTTTACTTTATGAATAATTAAAGTATGATTTAATGTGAATGAGTAAATTATTATGAAATTAATAAAGGGTGGGATTGAGATATTAAGGTAAATGATAAATATAATTCAATAATATTTGAATGAAATTGTTAATTTTTTTATAGTAATAATATAGGTATTATATCATGATATATAATTGTGAAAATATTTGAAGAAGTGGAAGATTTCATGATATCTGAAATTTATGAACACATGTTGATTATTATTAAGATTTATGTGATAATTATTTGATAAATTGTTTTTTGTATATAATGGTTTTTATTTATTTATTATAAATATTTATAAAGTAATTTTTAAGTCCCCTTAATGAACATAGAGCTTAGAATAACGAAAACTATAAAAAATACTTTAGGGAATATGGATATCAAAATTAAGAACTTTGGTACTAGACATTCCAATTTGGAATGAGGGTCATGCCACTCTCTATAAAATTTATAGAAGTGATATTGAGGACTGAGGGATGAAGTGTAAGTGATTTACATGGGGTTGTACCGTATAGCTATGTAGCTATTTCATATTCCGAAATTTTGAAACCATTTTACCAAAGAGTCCCATGAGGTGGTGTAAATTCTATTAGTTCATGCCACCTTAGTATAGTGACATTCCATCAGTAATGGGGTCTATACAATTGGATATATATATGGAATATGTGTATGATGAAATGAAATGATAGTTGTAGTGGAACTCAAATATAGTATGAACCGATAGATAACCTCCTTAGTGTGAAAGGATAAGGATATGGGTGTGAAATAATGTGGTGGATAACGTGTGTTGATTGAAATGGGTTCTTTGTTATTTATTTCATGTGATGAGGTTGTGGTACTAGTATATGCTTGAGATATGAGTAATTTTATTGATATTGTAAATTAATCCCAAGGAACTGGTATTGTAGGAACTAGGTGGGAGAACAATATATGTATATGGTGAGATTATATTCCGTAGGACCATTATATTTGTTGTGGTCTAGGTGGGGGAATAAAGATATGGTGGTGTAAAAAAATGATATATGATATTGTTGAGGGAGTAATAAATAGTTTTGTGATAGGGGTGTGTGATACATGAATATGAAAATGTTAATGATAGTGTAGATGATATCTCTAGTGATTGTGGATATATGATGTATTGTGATAATGATTTAGGTTGAGTAAGGGGGATTCCATGAGGGTGGACACCCAATAATATTATGGGAGACCCCATGGTTGGACATCTACTTAATAAATGTGAGTTATATTGGGGAGACTCCCAGAGGGTGGAAACTTAATGAACCTACAGGAGTCTCTGGGGGTATACAGTAGCTAAACAAATGGATATTGATATTAATTTAGTTCTTGGTTGGTGGATAGATATTTGGTGGTGGAGATATATTAGCGAGTGCCTTGTGGGTGGATAACTACTTGGTGGTATATATATGATAATGAGTTACCTATGAATGGATAACTACATAATGATTGAGGGGTCATTGCAAGTTCCTTTTGGATGAAAAACAAATTGGTAATTGTTATATTATAGTGAGATAGCTTTTGGTGGAAAACTTCTCAGTTAAAGGATTTGGATTTGTGGTTTTTATTATAGTATTGGTGGTTATGTGATCATTTTTGATAGGTAAAGTGTTGTGTTAGGAATAGTGAGATGACCATAAGGATGTTTTAGTGATGTCCCTATGAGAGGACAATTTTGAGAGGTAATACAGTGAGGTCCCTTTTAGTAAAAAACTGATTAATATACTGCAATTAGTTTGATGGTGGTGTTTTACTTGGTAGGAAGTTATGATATGATTGTTGTGTTGAATTATATGTGAAAAATGTGGTGTGAAATAGATGAGTTTGGATTATTTACCCTTGGTATATTCTTGATCAATGGTTATTTTAATTTGTTTATTCCATGGACTGATACATTATTTTAATTTATTCACCTGGCCACATGA
Source organism: Viscum album (assembly GCA_963277665.1). NCBI lineage: Eukaryota > Viridiplantae > Streptophyta > Magnoliopsida > Santalales > Viscaceae > Viscum > Viscum album. The sequence continues at coordinate 45,099,774 of OY728130.1, read as the reverse complement.
TTCTTCTGAGGATGAACCTACTGAGTATATTTATATTATCAACCCTTAAATTATATAAACTATATTTCAAATTATATTGATAGAGTTGGTGTTGGTAGTTTCAGGTGACCCTATCTTTTGACACAAGTCTTTTTAGAAGTGAGTAAATCATTATAACTAACTTGAGGTATAGAGGAGTTGATGGGATTGTTTTTTAGCCATTATGGATTGTATTTTATTACAAGACATGAATTAATATAGATTATTCATGTATTATGGTGGGTAATAGAATTATATTATTCATCATAATGTAGATTTTTCATTAATAATGGGTAATTCCATCCATATATGTGTGTTGATATGCTCTTGGTGATAATTCACAACCAATGTCCTATTCAAGGATGAGTTTAGGGGTTACACTATAACTATTTACCCGATCTAGTGGAGTCCTAGTGGGAAAGTTTGTTGATAGAATGGTACTATATCATGTGTTTTTTGGATAGATTTTGAAGTAGGAACTAATGAGGATTGCATGGGATGTAAGATAAAGGTATTCCTTGAAGCTAGTGTATAAAGTAGATTAGATAAACCAACATGACATAAAATGGAACCCCATTATCTAAGTGAGGACTCTATAACTTTTGAATAAATGGTTTATAAATACTATAATGACTACAAGGTATCTTGATATGTGTTGATTCGTGCATTATATAGTTTCTTATCATGATGATTGTGTATGTATTATGCATTGGGGGATTGTCTATATGGGGTTGACTGATATGGTAGTATTTTTATACATTATTTAAATATATAACCTCAGATATGATTTTATTTTCAAATTATAAGGGATATATCACTAATATTAAGACAAAAACATTGGTCAATGGAAGTTGAGATAGTTTTTTAGTTAATCCAGATAGGATATGAGCACCAAAATTCATTAACGGTGGGTTTTTTTGTGAGTTCCAACCCATCAATGGTAATAAATATCTTAGATGATTCTGATATGTCTATGATTGAATAGGCATGTTTTTTGGAGTTATTAAACAAATAGTTCTTATCAGGGAACCTTTGGCTCATGTGTCAACATGAGTTTCTAATGATATAATAGGTATTTTTGTATGAGAGTTTGGTGTGTGTTTTATTCAATGGATGAATTATTATTCCAAAATTTTATAACTAGTAAGAAGTTAAAGATTTCATTCTCGAGTCCCATAGGTAATTGGGGATCTTTTCACCAAGTTACTTTATAGAGATATTATAAAAGAATAAAATGGAAGATAATTTTTTATGAGTATAGGATTTGTTTTCTAGAGAATTTTTAATATACTGCTACTCGGAGTGAATCTAAAGGTGTAAATTATCAATTTTTTAAGAAATCAAGGTTTATATGGGGTTGTTTGAGGTGTGTGGTTGTGAAATGGTTATTGTAAAAGATCAATTATCTTGGATCCAAATATTATTTTGTATACTACTCATAGATGTTATTCTTGGGATGGATTGGTGCAACTTTGTGAAAGCATGTGTCGATATTTATAGAAGTAGTGTGATTTTATCTAGTTTTGATAGAGATAATGTAGTGTCTGTTATAAAAATATATTTCTAATTAGGTAAGTAATTGATTTATCCATAGATTATTTCATAATAATTTGTTTTATTTTTCTATTAGTTAATTCAATGTAAATAAGGATAATTTTTCTCTAGTTGTGAGAGATTATGTTCATGTATTTATAGAGGAGTTTTAGAGTTTACCTCTACGATGAGATATTAAGTTTTGGAATTATTTTTACCCATATTTTTCTTCTATTTCTATAGTAATTTATCATATTGATCCAGTGGAGATATGAGAGTTAAGTATTCAAATTGAAGAGTTATTGAAGTGATGATTTATTCAAAATATTGTCTCTCCATGGAACACTAATGTGTGGTTTGTAATGAAAGTATAAAGGATCTTGAGATTATGTATAGATTTCCTATGGTTGAATCAAGTGAATGAAAATAATCTCTATCTTCTACCTAGGATAAACAATTTTTTTTAAATTGTTTAAATGGGTGATTTGGTTTTCTAAGATTGATTTATGATCTAAATATCATCAGATGAGTATTAAATATGAAGATAACACTAAGATGGATATTTGATATTGATTTTGAAATTTTTAGTTTCTCATATTTCATTTTGGAGTTATAAATACACTAATTATGTTATACTCTATGAATTGGATGTTTCAACCCTATTCTAATAATTTTTGTAGTTTTTATTATTAATAATATATTAATATATATTATAAAATATAAAAAGATCAAAGAAAGTATCTCAAGCTAGTGTTGGAGTTTTTTAGTGAGCATCATTTATATGGGAAGATATATAAATATTGATTATTGAAAAAAAGTTCATTTTCAAGGTAATTTTAATTTAAATCATTGTGTAGCAGTAGACCTAGTAAATATTATGGTAGATTCTTGTAGCTGATGCTTTTATTCAAAACCCTTATATAAAGGATACTTGTAGGATGAGTGAAAAATGAATATTGGTAGAGTTATTAGAATACATTAAGTATGGTTATAAAGATATTTATGAGAGGGAATTTATTTATTAGATGATAGAAGAATCTTCATTGGTTTGATAGGTATAGAATTCTCAACTAAGAGACCATGTGGTAAAAGTATATAGGGATTGAATAGTTAAAGGTAGTGCTTTTGATGGTTGGTTTGAGGATGTGTGTAGGGTCATGAAAACTTCACAAAGGAAAGAAAATACTCCCACAATCACTTTTTATACGGAAGAAAGCATTCCTACAAGTCTAGTAAAGTGAAGGGACGAAACCTGAGTTGCAAGATTTTGAAGCAAAATGAAGAAATTGAATTTCTCAAAGAGTTTTAAGTGACCCGCATACCATCAATGGGAAGGGTTCATAGAATGAATGAACTAAGAAACACCATTGCACGGAAGGACCCACAAGACGCTGGCCCATAAAGCGATGGTCAGTTAACCTAGGAACCCTTGAAGGACATCAACTTACCATCTCAAGAACTCAGCGGTTCGTAGATAAAGAAAATTAACAAGGCTCCACAAACCATGACTCGCAAACTGCACCCTCCACAAACCCTGGTTGACTGAGTCTTCTATGGATCAAGATGTCTCTTTATGGGCTTCTACAAATAGTGTATCATGCCTATAGATATGATTTCCTCAGTTCTCTATAAAAGGAGCATAGAAGGAGGAAGAAAGGATGGATGAAGAAAGAATAGAGGAGACCCCATAGGATAGAAGAAAGAATTTGGAGAGGATTCCAGCTTCAGTTTCGAATCATCGATGAAGTTCAAATTGTGAACAATGTTTCTGTAAGAATAACCATCCGCGAACCATAAAAATAAGGAACTTAATTATAATGGAAAAATTTTGAACCTAATTAGTGTAATTATGAACCACACATTACTTGTTGATGAACTCCCCGTGAACAACAGGTTTCAGGAACCCCATTCAATAAGATGTTTTGTATAGTGTATCACTATATGGATTGAACCATGCACCACATACTGCATTAGTATGCAGATGGAACCCAAAGTGGTGTGGCAGACCGCATCTAGGACCACGTACCACTGTGGTGCACCTTTTTCCATGCCCATGCTTGCGTACTACTTCAGTACATGGATGGACCCTCTACCTGCATACCACTATGGTATGCCGAGCTCCCCCAATCCCGCATGAGAAAACAATACACAGAATGGGGAATCTTTAGGTGTCCTTCCCTCCGGCTCCAATCTCGCCCCTCCATTACTGTCCAGTCCTCTATAGCCCTTCCACAAACCATTCCCCCAGCATCTGGCCAAAGACTCCTCCCAAGCCACTAGACCTATGTGATCAGATCATCAGGCGCATCAGCACACCCCTTTAAGTCTACATACCCATGGTAAGTGGAGTCACGAAGGCTCTCCCCACAATGGTTCAGACTCTAGGTATATCTATAAGTCTACATTCCTATGGTAACCAGGAGTCCAACATTGGGATGTTGACGTGAACCTCCCCGTTCTAGGGATTAAGGGTGATCACTCGCTTTTACATTCAATAAGGAATGGTGATTAGTCAAAGGAATCATATTTGTTCCTCATTTTAATGAGATTCAACATTCCTCCCCTTTCCTAGAACATGTTTTGGGGCACTCCCATTGAGGTAACTCCCTAAACGTTTGAAGGTCCGGACACATGACCTCTAATATCATCCCACATTAAAGGGTTCATTACTCTATGCCCTCATCCATCGTCACCTTTTCTTCTTCTACCATAGGCCTGCCCTCTCCCATCAATGGGAGAGGAGGTGTGTGGTTGGTTAGATCCCTCACATCCTCTAGTTTCTCACACCGAGTATGACTCGAATGGGATTAGAGATTTGTGATTATCACAAAATACACACAACCAACCTATACTGAACTAAAATAACTCTGATTCTTGGTCAAACTAGGATACTTAGGATAGATGCTTGAAGGCCCGATCAGAAAATGGGTTTCCTTCCAAAAGGGTTCACCCAATCATGTCCCCTCAAATGGGCAATTCCCATGCATAAACCCTAAGTTTCTCAAACTACATGGGATCTAATTTATCTTCTGAGGGTGCATAGGAATACCATATTATGGTTATAATCCCAACATCAACCTATCTTTCATCCCCTCTAGATGAAGATAAATTCCAAAGCACTTTATTCCATGGATTAAATTACCATTGCCTCTGTAGCATCAAATTCATTTATGCCTATGATGATCCTTCAAACCAGGGGTCTCCTATGGATATTATCTTCAGGGATGTACTAAGGATTCAAAAACATATGAACACAACTTAAATTTATAAGAGAGCCTCAAAATATGCAATAATTACCCCCAAAAGGGTGTGATGAGCCTGACCTCCCATCATCTTGACTAATGGAGTCCTTAAGTGTCGTTGGCCAAATCGTCATCCAACGAGTGCCTACATTTGGAAAGAATGTCCATGAATCATGGATACCAGGTTCATTGGGTGTTTTTAGATTCATGAATAAATCCTTTGGAGACCATCCAAGGAAGTTATATCCTAAGAGGACCTATTTCAAAATATGTGACCCCATGCAATCACTCACTGGGACCATTTGACTTTGGAACCTCCTTTGTAATGAAGAAGGGATAAACTTCCCAGTCACTACAGGGTCAATCCAGTCCCCTCTTAAAGGATAACGAAGTGGATCAGGTTGAAACAAAGGTGGTGGTGAGAAAGTATCTATAATAACAGATGAATGCTCATCACCCGTTAGACCATTATTTTCTTTTTTTCCTGAACATGATAATGTTCCGCCTCATAGGAAGAAACAAAAAATGGGGAACCTAATGTGAATCCTTAACCAAGGTGGCAGTTTTACCCCACTCAAGAAACTTCTTGTCACAAATGAATGGGAAGGGTGTCCAAGTTGAATCATGAAATATGTATATGTTCAAGAGATTCTACTTTGATGGGGTTTTGTTGTCTATATTTTTCATATATATATATATATATATATATTACAGGTTTCTGCAGAGCAACCTTTGATCCAAATGGAATCTTGACAACTAGTGCACATGCGTTCCTCAACGATCTTGTAGGTGGTTGGGGCCCCGATATAGAGCAGGACCCCCTCGCCAACCCATCATCTTCAATGTTGGGTATCTAACATGTTTATCAAAGAGTACCATGGAAATGGTACTCTCCCCGTAGTGGAGGCCACAAGAAAAGACCTCCAGTCTACAAAATCTTTCCAGCTACCTCCTTAGCCATGGCTAGTGCCCCAGCACACGACAGCCCTGATGATCATCTGAAACCATTTCGGGATCCTATCCCTAGAACGTGACAACAAGTACCTCCCTTATCATAGGGAGGAAGATGAAGTCGATGTCGATGACTTCATCTCAACTACACATGGGACCTACTCAGGGTCCCCCTCTAGAGAGCATCTCCTCTAATAACTGGTGACCCAGTCTCATCATATAAAAGAGGACCTTATTTCGGGGGAACCTGCTGAAGTTCAGAAGACACAGGCCCCTTAGGCTGCCGGTTGAAGACATCAAATATATAATCAGAAAACATATATCACCCTAGTTCTTGAGGAGCAAATATGTCGTACAAACGTAGCAACATTCAATGGGAAAACATACAACTATTCCCCCTCCACTCAATCCCACCACAGAAATAGGGTGTCACAATACAATCACATAAACATTCTTTCTAGTGATCACTGGTCCCGCCATGAAAACAGAGAAAACATTTACTAGAAGATACATTTATCTTTCCATACAGAAGAATCCTATCATCCAAATAGGATAGAAACCAGATACATACATGCATAAATACCTACTTATGTGTATCAATACAACCATCCAAATAGAGGGGCAAGAAAATATGAGTAGAGTAAAATTCCAACAAATGCATACAAATCCCATGAGACAAATATAGTGGAAGACAAGAAGCTAAAAATACCCACTCATGAATATAAATCCCACCAGTCGAATATGGTGGAAAAAAGAGAATAAAATCAGCAGTAGAGTCATTCCTCTTTCCTAGCACAAGAAAAATTCTAATATCTACTGGCAACCTATGGAGGACCTGAGCAGGAAAAAACTCCTACTCTAACTTTGAAATGGTCCTTCATACTCGTTCCATCCAAAGATGTATCTTAGCACATCCTAGTAATGATGGAAGATCATATTTCAATTCCATACCATATCCTCCAAACATGCCAAGATATCACTGTATTGGCAGAAAAGGCAAGGAACCATGCCCACAACCCAATTTCCTCAAATGTAATGACTTACTCGCAAAATGGGTTAGTCACTCTGGATCAGTTATGTAAGCTTGCTCTAGTATATGAGGGTTGATGGAAATATCCCATGATACACGAACAACTATATCGAAAACAAATACACTTTCCAACTAGGGGACGCTAGTCCAACATGGTGGCCTCTTCAGGGTAGGTATGTATCTCTACCAAAACTCGAGATGTATGTCATCATATCCTAATGAAATCATGGGACCCAACAAGAAATAAAATTGTATATGAAGTCCGTTACCAACAATAGGCAGCCCCGATTAACCGCAAGATAGCATCGAGAAATGAAATACTCCAAAAGAAATCGAAATATGAAGAGAACATACATGATCCTTCTCTACTGAAAGCTATATTTCTTGATGTCCTAAAACATATATCAATAAAGGATCAAGGCCCTATCATTCCATAACCAAATTATGGAAGTGTCAATAGTAGTTTTGAAGGCCCTCTTAGAAATGTTGCTACTAGTATCTCTAAAGGTCCTCCCCAGAGCACCCATGGAGGATTACTCCATGGGCTAGGAGTTATCGATCATGAGATCCTATCTCTTGATGCATGTCAGGGTATCCCTCTCCTTGACCTGAAGAACAGATGGTAATATGGTCCTCCCCTTACTGTGGTCCATCCAGATGGTCCTCCCTAGGGTATACGCTGTAGATATGCTTCTCCCTGTAGTCAGAAGTCGAGTCATGATGGTAGTCCTATCTATGATGATAGTCACTATAAGGGCCCTCCCCGCAATAAAAGTTTCTTTGAAGGTCCTCCCCATAGAAACATCAAGAAACAAGAAGGTCCTCCACTTATTACTGTACATATTGAAAACCCTCCCCAGGATGTACACAATAGAAGTTCTCCATACAGCCCGATATCAAGCTGTGATTGTAGTCCTCGCCATCATAGCAGTCATCAAGAAAGTACTCCCCTTAGTTAAATCAAGCAGCAAGAAGGTCCTCCCCTCACTATATCCCACCCTGAAGGTCCTCCCCAGGGTATATTCCTTAGGGAAACTCCCCACGGTCATATATCATTTTGAAATTATATCCCTCACCATTGTAGCACCAATTTCCAGGGTCATCCCTACAATAAAAATTCATACTAGAAAGAATTCCCTCCCTTTACCGAGGTAAATTTAATAAATTCCTAATATGTTGATGCATTCAGAAATATCGAGTCAGACATATCAGACACTCTATCTAAATGAGTGATATCATTTCTCAACCAGAGGACAGTCTGGGGCCACACTCATCTTCTGAGTGACCCTCACGTCGTTCACATATCAATGAGGCTCCCACCAACTCGACTTCATGGAACAAAATTATTGAAAAGTATTCAAGCTGGGCATATCAAGTAGAGGAGTCCCCAGAAGAACAACAGCATGATATGTTGCTCTTGAGAAGAAAACTAGCTAAGCATAATATACCAGTGATGTATTGGCCTATGACAACTTCTCATTTTGACATACCAAGGGAGTTGTCCGAGGAATGTATTCCTGACATTATCCTCAATATGTGGACATATCTTCAAAAGCTAAAAGGAAATTTCTTTCTCTGTGAAGGGTATACAGACCATGTTAACATATTTGGGGAGCTTAACTGTCTAATAAACCTGGAATCCCTCCCATCTATACGGCAACCATTGTCAGAAAGGAAAAAATAAAATCCTTGAACTGGCTTGCCTCCACGAACTGAAAAAGTTGTGTTGCCTCATTGTCGACGCCCCTTATAGAGTTTATATTTGAGGATTGGGAGGACATAGAGCTCTACACTTCACCCCACATACCATCCAATATGACTCATTGGAAATGACATCCTATAATTTCAATACCCAAAGGAAGAATTCAAATGAAATCCCTACTCAGGAAAGATGGAATACTTAACAAAAACTAGCCTAGAGTAAGTCTCAAAAGCGTCAGGTCTGACGAGATCAAACCATATAAAAGCTTCTATTCTAGGAAACCAAGAACGTCCAGTAGGCTTCCTGCCTAAGGGAAACCAACCAGTATGAAGTGATCATGTCTTCAAAATCCCATAAATCCAATGCGGGTCCAGCGCTATACTCGACTCACACCCACGTGAGAATGTGTGAAATAAAAAAGGTAGCAATAGTGGAGGCTACCGCTGCAAGGCGGGAATAGCCCCAGCCTTCCGGTATAGGGGAATTTTTAACTCAAAATTATCTAGTAAGACAAACAAATCTAGGCCATATTGCATCAATTGAAGAATGGGATCAACCCCTTCCCGCATGGCTAGTGGAATATTTACCTCAAGTTCCTATACAGCAGACATCTGAATTCTCCCATCTGGGAAGAATGATGAGCAGAGAGGTCACCCATTCCACCACATATCATGGTTCATACCCTCTGAGATGAAGGCACATTACTAGATAAAATCATGGCTCCATTTGGGTCAATTTTCTATAAGAAACCTAGAGAATATCATAGAATGGAAGGAGAAAGTCCAAAAAAGGATGCAGAAATATTTCCTACCATTCAACATCAGGTACTCCACCCCCAATGCAGTATAAATCAGTGAACATGGTAAACATAAACCCCACATATATCACAATAACTAATGCAAAGGTATAGGATGCAATAGAGGATGGTTCCCTCTCAGAGGCATCCCACACCGAGTCTGACAGTGTGCATACCCAGAACTAGAGAGCGGTCCTAAATCTGGTCGCCCAATCTGTTAATCTATAATTACCTCCCTCGTGAAACCCAAACAAGGAGAACAATAAATCCAAGTTCATATATGATGCACATCCTCTTCCCCCTAATAATGAATCCATCACTCTTGAGAAAAGATTCATCAAGGAGAAGGAAGAAATGAAAGAGCTCTGGTGAATTAATTTTGAGCCACGTCAAGGGAGATATCTTTCTAGACGTGTCCCCCCTACAGAATGTCAACAATTTTTCCTAGAAGAGGGGCCCCTTCCACAGGCACTCATCTAGGTAAATGAAGTCAAGATCATATGCCCATATAATCCAGCACCAGGACCATTAACTTACTTAAATCTATCCTCATAAGGACATAAAGACTTTCCTCCACTAGGAAAGCAACCATAGTATATTCAGGAAAACCCACAAAGGATACCTTTTGTTTGGTATCCACCCTAAACTCCAACAACACTGTACATCCATCTGTGGCCACTACTACACCCTCACAAGCTCAAGTCAGTAGGATATGTATCAAGGTCTCTCTTATACTATCGAGTAACTAATAGTTCAACTAGAATCCATGGAATGTCGGCACACTATAATAAAACTAGAGAACAAGACCTACCCTGATTGGGTGAACAAAGTTCTGCCACTACAAAAAATTCGAAAACCCCATATTTCCAGTTTCAATGGTTTGGGAGACCCATAACAACATCTAATGCACTATGACTCTTATTGTTATCCCATAATGGGAACTCCGTAGTTGCAAGAAGTAGTAAAAATTGGTGCTTCATGTGACCTCAATAGGGTTCGGCCTTCTTCATGAATACTAGCTTTCCAAATAACTCAATCATGGGTTGGGAGGACCTCCTGTGATAGTTTCTCTTATAGTTCATTTCAACATTTCAAAAGACAATGGTCAGTGATCTCATGAACTGCAAGCAGCAAGAGAATTAAAGAGATTCAAACTTGATTGTCAGATGGAAAGGTCTAACTTATTCCCTGAACCGGCTACTCCCCATGATGAAATTATCACTATGTAGATCAATAATCTCTATGATGAATTTCGAACACCACTCTTCCTAATGAAGTACATAAGTGGGTTCTGAGATTTCTCTATCATTTCCCAAAGGATAGAAGACACCTTGAAGTAGACCAATCTCAAGTCCCAGGTGGTCCCATCATCCCCATGAAATAGAATAGAAAAAGATGAAGCAACTTCTATCATGAAAAACCCACCCCTGGAACCAGTTCCAGTTGCGAGGCCTCCACTAAACCATGTAGGACCCCTAGGATGCCAACAGTAACCCCCACCACAGCAAGATGACGAAAGGGGTGATAAAAGAAATCTGTTCTAGGTGCAATGAAATAAATTCTACTCATTCCGAGATGACCAAGTCCCCGACTACTTCATAGGTGCCATGAATTGCAACTTGCTCCGACTACTAGAGCCAAAGATATCGGATAAAGTGGATATCGATGACTATCTAAATTATTTTCCCTATCACCATATACTAGGGAACACCATCCAGGAGAGATTCATTTTTAAGCCTCTACTACAAAATATGGGGGATTCCAGACAAGTCAAGTTGGGTCTTACACCATCATAAGTGACATATATCTACACCTTGGACCCAAGAGAGGAAAAGGAGTGGAAATAAGTCACCAGAAAAAGGTGAAGAAATTTGATAGATGGATGACTCGGAAAATAGTCAAACAAGCTCTTGGAAACCTCTAGGTGAAGTTTAAGTAACCAATAATTCTCCCAATATCTCCTGATGCAGCACAATTTCTTTCCTCATCCCTATAGCCCTATGAGGTCCTTAGGGGTAGAAATCAGGAATAAGAACATGAGCTGAAACAAAGCCAAATCCAGTCTTGACACTTTTGAACTTCATGCCAGTAGACTTGGTACAACAAGCACAGCCCCATCAAATGGTACATTGGGAGTCTCCCTGAAAAATAGTACAATCAGAAGAAGATAGTTAGAAAGAATCATTTTCGGATCAAGAACTGATTTTTGGCTCCATTAGTGTCATTAACTTGATGAACCCCTTCTTTGAGGAAGGCTATGGATACAAACCCGAATTCATCGCATTCAACCGAAGGGCTTGACGAATATCCCATAGAGGCTGAGGGTTTCCAGGAAGGCATGATCATTGTAGGAGTCTAATTCCCAGCCACACCTTAGCTCAAACTATTAACATTGCAGAAACTCATGGAAGGACCCTCTGACAGACACAATGGGAACTGAAATGTTCCTCTTCCTCCAGTGAAATAAATCTAAGCCTAGTCATCTTACAGTATCCATCTAAGGAAGAATAGATATCCAATTGCCCAAGTTGTACATGCGGACTAGTTCGGTTGAACTCAGAAAGTACTGAAATGCCACCAACTCCTATCACAGAGTCTAAACCATCTATGTCCAAATCTCAAGCCCCTAAATTGTACATTAAAGAGCATCCCTAAGCTGGGAAGTGCTGAAATTTAGAGTAGAAATATGATATTCTAAAGAATCTAGCCTCAGTACCGGTGAATCTATCAAACTTGGATGCCTTAAGTTTTTTCACAGACCTTATGGAGGCACTCATTGAAGCCTTACTAAATTCCCAAGAATTCGAGTCCAAAGTAGTAGTGACCGAAGTCTATCAGATAGAGACCAACCCCAAATAATGCCATGCCATCATCTCCTTCACAAAAAAGGATGAATATGTCATCATGCAAGGTCACATCAAACACTTATATGTGTATGGTATGATAAACGACATTGATATTCGAATAATTTTCATCAAAAATGGATCTGGAGTCAACCTCCTCTTACTGCGAACACTTCGTCGGTTGGGCTATGATGAGGATAGTTTAACACCGTACACCATGACTCTGTTGGGATATTCCAAAAGAGTGTAGAATCCATTGGGTTGAATCAAGATTAAAACTTTTCTTAAATACATTGTTTCTAATTCCAAGTTTCTATTAGTGTAGAAAAGTACAACCTTCAACTTCCTGTTAGGGTGGCCCTGGCTGCATCATCATGCTGTAATTCCTTTATTATATGATCGTTGCATTAAATATTGCATTAATAGGAAAAACAGGACATTGCATGCTGATAAATCCTTGTTTGAATCCAGTGAGTCGCATTACATTGATGCAGGGTTCTATGAACTGAAAGAGAAGAAGTATTTGGCTGATGATGTTGACTAGATCACTACCCTAAATGGACTAGAAATTGTTCCCACAGATCCCCTCCAATATCTTGGGGAATATTATGTATTATCCATCTACAAAGTAGAATTCTTAAGTTCAATCTCTGATAAAGACTCAATCATCTACATGATTTCTGTTATAGCCACCAAGTCCAAAAGACACTGAAGTGTATGCTGACTACTATGTTGTCTGGGAAATACCTAGAAAAGATGCTCCCAGACCATCCTTGGGACCCCAGATAATTATCACCTTACTCAATAAGGTATAAGATGATTTCTCTCCCAACATTGAAGTGTTCATCTAGAGAATTCTCTCTCCATCAGAAGAGGAAGAATATTATGAAGAGGAGGATGAATAAGTAGAATAAGAAGAATACATCAAAGATTCCCCTCCCACATTCAAAGAAGGTGTCTCCACCACAATCAATGAACTTAGGGAGATAAACCTGGACACCGAAGATGGCCTGAAGCCCACTCTAATTAGTGTGGCTATGCCTTTCAAGGAGAAAATGGCATATACCTCCTTCCTGGAAAATAATAGAGATGTTTTTGCCTATAACTACAAAGAAATGAGATGCATCGATCTTGAGGTTTCCACTCATCATCTGGGTTTATCTAAAGACCATCGTGGCTATAAGCAGGAAGCTAGAATGACCCACCTGACACATGCTACCAAAATAGAGGCTAAAGTTGATAAGATAATCAAATATAACTTCATATGGGAAGTCTAATATCCAGTTTGGATGAAAAACATAGTCCCCATCAAAAATAATATTGGATATATTAGAGTCTGCATCGAATTCAAGGACCTCAATCAGAACTTCCTGAAAGATGATTTTCCTATCCAGATCACATAATTTTTTATAAATGCGACCGCTGGATATGAGGTTCTATCTTTCATGGATGACTATTTTGGATACAACTAGATCTAAATAGACCAAGGAGATTAATAATCTTCTTATTTTAGGGCCCCTCTGTGAGTTTTCTATTAAAAGGTGATTCCCTTCGGTCTAAAAAATGTTGGCGTTATATATCAGCATGCCATACATTAAATTTTCAAGCCCTTCCTGGGAAATTTCATCGAGTACTACATCGAAGACCTGGTATTTAAATCATGAAATCACTCAAACCACCTGAAAGGTCATGAAATATTCTTCAAAAAACTATGATAGAATTGTTTAAAGAAGAATCCCCTAAAGTGTGCCTTTATTATTTCCTCTAGAAAATTTCTATTCATCTTTGTATGCCATCGCGGCATCAAATTCAATCCTGAGAAGACAAAATCCATTCTTGAAATGTCCCCACATCGCAACCTCGCTAATTAGAGGGTCTCCAGGGGAACATGGCCTACATATGGTTCTTTATAGCCAACCTTTTAGGTAAATATTTACATTTCACCAGGATAATGAAGAAAGGTATTATGTATGAGTGGGATAATGATTGTCAATAATCATTTGAAAATATAAAAAGATATCCACTAAGCCCACTGGTAATGTCACCTCTAGTTGAGGGGAGACCACTCATTTTGTACATGACAACCTTAGAATGGTCATTAGGCACTTTACTCGCACATAAGAATAATGCCGACAGTGAGAACAATCTCTATTACCTCATCTAAACAATGATTGATGCTGAGAAGATATAAAATATTCGAAAAGAACTGCCTAGCCCAAATCTCCATAGTTTAGAAATTCAGGCATTATCTACAGCACCATGAGGTTAATCTGGTCTCCCCCTATAACCCACTCAAGTATGACCCCATCCATCCCATTCTAACTGGACTCCTATCATAGTGGGAAGTCATCCTATAATTATTTGACATATGGTACATGCCTGAGAAGGCCATCAAAGGCCAGTAATTAGTAGACTTCCTAGCAGAGAACCTCTCAGATGAAACAACCTCATTGGATATTGAACTTACTGATAAAGAAGTTTTCTCCATCAAAGAAGACCCCCAGACATGGGAAATGTAATTCAAAAGTTCTTATAGAAGTCCAATATAGAAAAGGATAGATGGTCCCAAGCTCAAAAAAAGTAGGGATGGGAGTTATACTCATATACCATGAGAAGTTCATTTTTCTTTACTCCTTCCTGCTTTAAGAGGGATGCAAAAATAATAAAGTAGAATATCGTGCCCTCATTGCAGGACTAGAGCTGGCACTTCATGCACAAGATGAACACATGAAGATAAAAGCTCATTCTGAGTTGGTCATCAAGCAGTTCAATGGTGACTATGCTATTAATAAAGAAGTATTTCCCCCCTTTATGAACCACACTCAGGAACTAATCGAAGAATTCCAATTAGAACCAACACTGACCTATATCCCCCAATCACAAAATTCTCAAGCCAATTCATTGGAAAATGTAGCTACATCCCTGGATTATCTATTCTTGGATGAAATTTTTATTTGAATTTCCCATCGTTGGATGGTCATTTCATTTATTTAGAAAAATATAGAGGAAATCAATGAGATTAGACCTGTTTCTAAGCCTTATGGTCACACCACCATCTAGATGACTCCCACTGAAAATTACCTCATAAGAGGGGAACTCCCATCAGATAGGGCTAGAAGAGAACAGATTCGGAGATGGGCAGTGAGCATTGTCTTATACGATGGAATAAACCAAGAAACAGTTCTCTAAAAATGAGTCCTTGATGGAATTATTCACAGGTGAATCAATGGAGAAGAGACTGATGCCATCATGAAAGAAGTACATAATGGAGCTTGTGGAGCACACAAATCAGAAACCAAGATCTCCCATAAAATTCAAAGGCTTTGACACTATTGGACCACTATGATAGAGGATTGTTCCATATTCCCAAAGAAGTGATATTCCTACCAAGTTCGGGCCAATTTTATTCACTAACACCCATAGCTATTTCACCCAGCTAAGTAATCATGACTATTTTCCACCTGGGAGATGGATGTTGTGGGACCATATCCCCCCTCCATAGCCAGACAATTCAAGTTCATTCTAACAGTAACCGACTTCTTTCTCAAATGGTCTGAATTCATCCCACTTAAATAATTAGGGGAGAAAATCAGTGTTAACTTTGTAAAGTATAACATCATTACTAGATTTGGTGTCCCACATAAAATACTAATGGAAAACAACCACAACTTCTGCGCTGCTGAATTGGACAAGTTATACCTGGAGTAAGGAAACAAAGCCAACTGTTCACCCCGCTACCATGCAGCGGCCAATGAAAAGATAGATCATTTCAACAAGACTCTTTACAACATACTAGAAAATATGGTAGATAATGATAAGAAATCTTGGCCAGAAAATATAGTTCATGTTTAGTGGCTTATAGGACCATGACCCGCACTACCACTCAGGAAACCCCGAACTCACTAGTATACTAGGTAGAGGCGATGTTCCCTATTGAAATTCAAGTTCCATAACTACATGTGGACATTTGTGATCAACTTTCCATGTCTTATCAATCCCAAAGACGGTTTTATGAGTTTGAGTAGCTAGATGAGAAAAGGCTGCACACTTTTCACCATTTAGAAGTCTACCAAGATCATATCGCGTGATAATTCAACAAAAAGGTTCGCCATCAGTCATTCCTCAAAGGAGAGATGGTGTTAGCCCTCAGAACCCCGATGATACTCGAGAAGAAGCCCCCAAATCTTGAGTCAAAGTGGGAGGGACCATATGTCATACGTAGGTTCCATTCCAATGGAGCATATTCTTTGATATCAATGGATGGACAGATCATCACGGCTCCCACCAATGCATGGTTTCTGAAGAAGTATTTTTCTTAACAGTGATTCCCATTGTCCAAACTCTATGTCCCAAAACAATGAGTCATAATCTTTACCACATGAAGTTAAAATGTATGGTATTAGTTCCTGCAATAAGACATTAAATTATGATGTCAATGTCCTCACTACATGACATTAAACTACACATCACAACATCCTTATTGCAAGACATTAAACTACATAGCATAAATCGTCCTAATCGCATGACGATAAACCGTGTGGTCCCCAAAGAACTATGTATGGATTGATTCCCATTCATCAATGGGTTACGAACCGATGCCTCAACCTTCGATCTTGTCCCATCTCCGATAAAAAATGCCTCTAAAATATTCTTTATCTCCCCATATTAAAAGATAAATCCCTGTTACTCCTTGTTTCTCACATCAAGTATAACTCACATGAGCTTAGAATTGGTGGTAAGGATTCCCTTACACAAACAAACTATAGAGGAATATGATAAACCCGATACACATAGAGAATAAAAGAAAAATTTCCATGCTGCTATATCTGAGTTAGATCTGTACAAGGAACATTTAGAACTACCTATGTTTTAATTCCTACCATTACAGGATACCTAGTGACGCCCATATTTAACATATGGGATCATCTAGAAACAAAAATAATTGAGTTCCCACTCATGTTCCTAAATGTGGACCAAACCTTTATAGGGAACATTTAAAACTACATATATATTGATTCTTAACCTTGAAGGATACATAGTGATGCCTGGATTTGACATCCTGGCCCAACCACCACTCAGAAAATGTCCCTTCCTCCATGCATATATCATACTTGTACAAAGGAATCCATGAAAGGTCCTAACCGCATGAAATTAAACTGCAAGGTTCCCCAAGAGTCATGTGCGGCACGATTCTCAATGTTATGAGATCCTGGACACGCCTCCAATTTTCTACACAAAAAATTCAAAGAGATGATGGAAATTCCAAATTTGAATTCTGAAACTCTTAAGGTGTCATAGGATCATGTTTCCCCCTAAATATGAGTCAGATCTTTGTAGACACTTCATTAGTTCATGGTTGATCATGGTATGAATATTTCTTATGTTCCCAGACACATCTTACCCATTTTTTCAAACTCCGTACACTGCGAAATATTAGACCTCCATAATCATTCATGACCATCAGAGATGGATGGCCAGTGTCTTGTAAAAACATTTGTTTGACTATGCACATCATTCCCTGGTGGCTCTGCATATGTCACCTAAAAAACGGTCGTCAACCAAAGGAAAATTATTCCTCAGGAGAGTCCTCTACGACCTCAGTACACCCAATGGATTCTAAGCCCCATGTCTTTACTCCTGATCCATGTTTCCCCTAGGGACTATGGTTCACACCTTCTATCATCACTCATGTATAAGGAATTACAAAATATATTTACCACGATTAACTATAAGCTATTTATGGTCTTTCTTAGAACATAATTTCCTCACTTCAGGACTCTAAACTGCACAACATAATATCCTCGATGCATGACTCTAAAATTCACAACATAATGTCCTCACTGCATGACTCTAAACTTCACAGCATAATGTCCTCATTGCATGACTCTAGACTTCATAGTATAATATCCTCGCTGAATAAATCTAAACTTTATAGCAAAACATCCTCACTTCATGACACTAAACTGCAATGCCAGAAGTGTCTCATCTGTATGATGTTAGACTTCATATCATTGATTTAAGTGTAAAATGATCCCTACCATTTCTTAAGTGTTGGTATAGAATCCTCAAAATAGCTTATTTCTCACACCGAGCATATCTCATGTGAGTATAGGGACCTCAGTGAGAGATCCACCATGACATCATGGAAAATTAGTCCAGTAGTTTAGTCCTAGAAGCACCTTCCTAAAAGGCATGTCACAGTTCCCTTCCCCATAAGGAACCCCATGTCATGTCCATACAACGTTAAAATATAGGGTACTCCAATGATGGGATTAATGCCTCACCCTATGTTGGAGCTAGATCTAGGTAGGGAATTACCTGATACCATGAGTGAATCATGGCCCAAATGTTTCAAATGTATCTAGATACACTCTTTCCATACATCAAACTCCATGATTTGAGTAAACCTGAATCTCCATAATCTTCCATGGCCATCAAATATGGAAGGCCAGTTTCTTATGGACACCTTTTTTTGACTGTGCACATCATGCCCAGGTGGATCTACATTTGTCTCCCACAAAACTACCATCAACCAAAAGAAAATTCGTCCTCAATAGATTCCTCTCCTACCTCAATACACTTGATGACTTCCAAGACTCATGAAATTCCTCCTGATTCAAGAGCCCTCAGAGTTATGGTTTAGATTCCCTTTCCGAACCACATCTTGGACATATCAGAACATTCTAGCCTGATTCACATCTAGTCTCTCTTGATGATTTTTTAAAATAAACATACCCCATAAAAATGCATAAAGTTGATCTGTGTATGAAAATTTAATGACTCTACTTATTTCTAGGTTTCCTAGAAAAGTTCAGCCAAATAAATTTCCCCTTTAATTCTTAGGAACAGCCCTTTTTAGAGGTCATATGTAGTGTTCAGAAAGGTCCCAATCTCTATAATCCATCATTTCCATCAGAGATAGAAAGATAGTGTCCTGTAGACACCTTTTTTTGACTATGAACATCATTCCCCAATGGATATTCATATATTTTCTACAAAGAGGTCATTAATTGAAGGAAAATTTATCCTCAAGAGAGTCCTTTCTAGTTTCCGTATGCTCATATGACATTTATGTCCCATATGACTCACCGGATTTGGAAAACACCCATGGATAACGGCTTTCATATCTTTCCTTTTTTGAATTTCCAAACATGAAAGGAATTTATAATATAACTGATGAATCATTTACTCTCCTTTGGTTAGATAAAACCGATCTCCCATAATAGGTGTCTAGTGTCCTCTTTGTATGATGTTAAACTATACCATTCACCGGCCCTCTCTTAGACAAGTAAAATTCATGTGTTAGTGGTTTCCCATTCAAATACAACACAAATGCCCCTAATACTTTCAGACATCATTCCTCGCACAGGCCACCCACTATAGCCCCCAACCATTAAATAATCCCAAAGTGTTTTGAATTCCCCCAGTCCATCGGATATAGAAGACCAGTTTCTTGCAGTCACCTTTGTTTGACTGTGAAAATCATTCCTCAGTGGCTCCGCATAGGTTGCCTATAAAACAGAGGTCAACCAAAGGAAAATTTGTCCCCAAGAGAGTCTTCTGCTGCATCTGTATGCCGAAAATGGACCTCAATCCTCATATACATCCAAACCTCACATATTAAGGGTTATGAAAAATCCATAATTCATGTCTAAAATTTATTAGGATGTTTTTCGCTGATGAATCCCAAATTAGGGCTCATGTCACATCACATTTGGTCAAAACTGTTCAACATAAAACATCAGTAATAAATCTTATTGGCCAGACTATAAACCGCTAGAAAAACAGATGCAATACTCACTAGATTAAAAACCCACAAAGGGAATCCTTAGATAAAATTTGAGTATTATCTCATTAAACCAATATTGTGTATGGTTTAAAAAATGTGTGTTGATCTATCAAATACTCAAAAGAAACATAAATCTAGTTAGGTTTAAAACCCGCAAAGGGTGTCCTAGGAAAAAGTCAAGTTATACCCGCAAATACCATATCAAATGAGCTTAGGAAAAAATTAGGGTGATATTTAAAAGGACACAAAAGTTCATGAGGTTTTCCATGAAACCCCAAAAATAGTCGAACTACGCTCACTGAGTCCCATGGATCAGGAAAAAATTAGAGCCTGATTTGATTATTTCAATTTACAGGTTTCAAATCATGGTTTAAGATTAATACCTAATCGAAATAATGTTTATATGATTGATTGTGATTAATTAACATGAAAAATAAAAGGAGAAGAAGAATCTTTGGAGGGTAAAATAATTCCATCTTTTTTCATAATGATATGGAGGGCGTCCACATTCTAGAACCACTCCTCATAAGTGGAACATGATCATTATAGGTGATGTTCAGAAGAATCATAATGTTGCATCAACAATTGATGCAACCACTCAATAGATTGGTGAAGCTTTATAAAATCTACAGTCTCGAACTCTGTGCATGCCCACAGTGCCTCTGTGCCCCCCACAGCTTCAAGGATAGTCTTTTATCCTTCTATCATCTGTCATCTCCCCTCCTCAATAGCGGTCATGTCCTGGGCCCACTCTTATTTAAGTCGCTCCAACTTCTAAATCTATTTATCCACTTCCTGGTCAAGTTGTTCCACCAAGGACTCTTTCTTCATGAGTTCATTTTGTAACCACACAACTACTTTTGCTTCATTGGCATCTTCGTCAATAAGAATTTCCCACGTAGTAGCATGATGAGCTATCGAATCTACCACAGAAATTTGAGACTCAAGTGTACCAGTTTCATTCCGAGCAGCGACCACCTGCCTCACTATATCATGGACACCATGATAGTCGAATCCACCAAAACCCAGGACCAAAAACTGACATTGTAATTCCATCAACTTCACTGTCATCTTAGCCAGTGGGGTCTGAGAGATTAATCATGAAATGTTCCTCTATGACTTTCAACGGATGGGATAAAGATGGACCAGGCCTTCTCAGTCAGTCTCAGAGTTACTCCCTGATGACAAAATATAGTTAGGGTTTAACGTCACAAGATAGGGACTCAATTCAGTGGCTATAGCATGACTCGACCTCACAATAGCTTCACCTCTAGTAATTAAAATGGAGTATAGATTAGGAGAGTCTGTTGCTATTTTTAATACTCATGGTTGCAATTATGGGAATAGAGAAGATATGGATTCAGTTCCTCCAACCTCTGCATAAATATCACTACCTAGAACAGGTGTCTCTACATATTCAATCATCAATTGAACCCCATGGTTTCTGGGAAAAACTGATGGCCCAAGGCCGTACTCAGCCAAAATAGTAATCCTAGAGGAAGGCCTCAAAAGTCTGTTTACTAATATCAGGCATGTAGGGATAGTCAGTCCAGAGAAGGGTACTGGTCTTGAGACCCTAGGGGAAAAAAACAAAACTTCTCTTTAAGGAAAAAGGTATAATGGCCCGCTCCAAATTTTCAAGGGCTGGGACATCAGCCTCCTCGGTGATTGTTATTTCTTTAGAGTCACCATGTGCAGGTAGAGTATCAATCACTTTAGGGACTCCCTCCATGGGGTTAAAGACCATTTTATTAGGATTGATTGGTTCCTTAAGATTTAAAGCCCCTCTAAAATCTAGTAGGTCTTGGGTATTTCCACTGGATTCAGTCTTTTCCATAAATTTTTTCCTTTATCTCTCCATGGGGACCATCTCAACATGGTCAAATGATCCCTTAACTTCTGGATATTCTTCCACTCTTAAAGTAGGTATCGTTTGAGCAGGAGTCGGAACACCTGAATGGTTGATAGCACCCACAGGCTCCTTGGTTGGCCATATTCATCTACTTTAGTCAATCACAATGGTTGTAGACCCTTCCTCTTCCATAAAGGGGATGGGATCCATTGATGCATGATAAAACACCATCTAGTTACTGATTGGATTTGCGTCAAAATACACACATGAAACAGTGAGTCAATAAGATAAGGGTACTTGGTTCAACCACAAGGTTAACAGATGATTACTTGTGATTCCCCTCCTAATGTGTCTTGACAGTTGGGAGTCCTGCTTTCATTTCTTCAATTTATGTGGATATGGCTCTTGAATAAGAGCACCCAGAGAATTTAGAGGGGAAAATTCCCTAAAAGGGTATGCGATGACGGCTTCCATGTGTTTTTGGGATCCAGGGTATCCTTCCACACCACCCACATTAATTTTTAGGTCCACTCCCAAGATATGGTTCCCACAGGGAGATAAATTGGGGAAAGAACCATTTCCTAAGACCCTATGGGCACCTTCAAAAAAAATAAAAAAAAATAAGGGCATGGACCTTTTAGCTTCTCCACAACAAAGGAATTTAAAGCCTGGGGTTGTAGATAGAACCACATCTCCCTATATGGCCATCGACCATGGGAGTATTTCCATCAATGAAACATGGTCAAACTATTAATGCTTGTATATGGGGGCATGGAGACACATTTCCATTTAATTCAAGTAGATAGCCACCTCATCAGGCTCTTCTTCGGTTGAAATACAGGTAGGATAAATATCTCCCACAAAACCTGTAAGGTCGAAACATCCTCCATGAAGAATCCTCCATATATATTCATTGGAAGAGTTCACCCTTAGTTCATCCCAAACCCTCCAGGCATCTAGAAATGAAGCTGTGAGTGTGATGATCAACACTAGAAGGTTTGTGCATGTGAGCGGAGAAGTTTTCAATAGCCGCAAATTTTACGTAGGTGTTTCTGAAAACTCAGGACCCTGATTGTTGGGAGAAATTAAGAATATTTTCCCATGGTAGCTGCAATAGTAAATATGAAGACATCATCATTCTCATCATCGGTTTCTGGTTTCATCATGGAAAGTACCCAATGTGAGTAATTGCAGTGACCACTTCAAGAATGGATGAGGGTCTCGAGGTCCCCAAGGTAACGACCCACTTCTCAGGATCCTCTTCAAAATAAGTTTTATTGGGTGCTAAAAAATTAATAATTATAGTAAAATAATCTTCCCTAGTCCTAAAGAGCTTCCATAAATCATGAGGGGGTCGGTCGTGAGTGGATGGATGGCCTCTCCAAAGGTCCAATTTTCTTTCAGGCCACTGGTAAATCCGCCATGGGGGGTATGGATGGTGGTCTCCCATCAGCACCTTTAACAGATCATCTGGATTCCCATGAGGTCATGAAATCATATTTCACAACTTTCCTCAGGGGGGTGAAAGGATTTCGAAGGTCTTTTCCTCACCGATAGTTCCCAGAAACTCCCTTTTTCTTCTCCTTCCACTTAGCCCCATATTCCTTGGAAGTTATCATGATAAGAACTAAATCAGATAATTGGACATAGGGATATGATTTAACCCTAGCCTTAGTGTAGATTTTGGTGAGGAAGGGTACAGAATCCCTAGAGTTTGGAATTCTAACCTAGCATTGGGTGTCCTCCCAAGTGAACATCATCCATAATTGAGGGGCTATCATTTGTTGATTCTATTGAAGAGCACTATTGAGAGTGGGAGGACACAACTTATTGACACAGTTATTGATGACTAAATATGTAGAGTGAATATCCCTCGCAAATAAGCTCCCCTCTAATACAAGCAACCAATATGCCTTCTCTCAAAGAAAAAAAGTAGTCTAGATTGGCAAAGTCTTCAGATACATTATTCATAAAAGTACTATCAGGGGAATCATAAGGATGATAAGAGAAATATTCATGGACTTTGCGATAATACATTAAGTATTTATCATTCTTTTTGGACTGCTCCTCTCGCTTATCATGTGAGGTTTAGGCCTTTAGCCTAACCCTGCTGGTACTCTAATGATACGGTCGAAGGGAGTAATGTGAAATTAGTAAGGAATTGATAATGGTATAATCTACTATGGGGGATCCTATCTAGACCCACAGAATTTGGAAGGGACCAATCATCTGGTAAGGTGGCCCCCCTTCACTGATCCACCCTAATAGGCAATAAATCTTACCCAGCACTAGGATAGCTAAATTGATGCATCTACTAGTGGCCAGATGAGAAGCTATGATGAAAGTTGAGTCTCTCACACCACCATATTCTCGTACTGGTAAGATCCACCCACTCAAAAATATGGGCAAGAAGGATGCTAGTTGAAGAAATCAGTCAACATCCGGGATGATCCTCTAACCCCACTAATGAAATTTCCCCTCTTCGAAGGTGGGAACATAGGTACCCACTCGCCTATGGGTTGTTTTGGTAAAACAAACCATGGGTCTGCATGGGTTGGTCTCTAGATCAATATACTTAACAAAGGAACCAAAACACTCATCAAAAGGATTATCCCGCTTCGAATAAGGATTGATTTCCATAAAAAGTGCCTTCACTTGAATGATGAGTTTCTTGTCCAAAGGAGGGGTCTTTTCTTCATCGTCCCAAACAGAGGAAGGAGGTAGAAATTCATTATACATATCCCCAACAATATGGATTCTCGAAATTAGCCAGATGTCCCAAACACTAATGTCGACCTCCCAGTGGGTTAAATGAAAGGTATTAGTGTCTGGGCTCTAGAGCTGTCAAATAAGGGTGGTAGGATAGTGAGTGTATGTCTAAGATACCCAAGTAGCCTCATATAGTCTCATAGCCTGCAGCTCGGCCATAAATTCTTCACAAATCTGTCGAACCCAAAAAGGACACACCCAATCTATGCCAAACAAACCTCTAGAGCAAAGATCCCGACTAGATGACCAGTTGTGCTGCTCGTTCACTATATCTTACTGCACAATGCTCTGGTAATAATGGGCCATCTTTTTTGGATTCCAATACACCTCTTCTAAAGTTATAGGTGTGTATATTAGTAAAGACCTAGTGGAAATATCTCTCTAAAGGTACCTCCCCTTGGAATAAATCAAGGAATTCAGGATAGAGGTGTTAGTTATCTAGGAATTGGGAAGATTAGTTGGATTTGGTGAGGGAATCACTTTATCATACAATAGACCAAACCTATAAGATGGAAGCCTATCTAAAGACGGGTATTCCCATTAGCTCACCGTAAGTATATTTTACAGAGATTGATGTAATGGAATGACCAAAATTTTGTCATTAACCAAATCCCCCATGTTCTTCAATCTTTCATCAGCAATAGGAAGAGGGGAAATAAGGCTAGCCTCATAATGAACAATGACGTCAGTAGTTGTCTATGAAAGAGCCATTTCATCCTACATAAAAAGATCCAAAACCCACAAAACATTAGTCCAATGAAAATATGGTTGTATAAAGGCCACATAAAAATTTCCAAAGGACTTAAAAGTGTGTCCATATGGGGCTCCACGTACTGCTCTCAGAAAGGGTATGCAGTAGCCATTTCCCGCGTACTTCATGTTAAGCAGAAGAAATCCCCACATAGTGTTGTGGTATGAGGAAACATTATACCATGTGCAGCCATAGTATGTGAAAGTCCCACGAGGAACTGGTTCTTGGAGCGTTTTCCAACAAACAGAAGGGTTTGTGGAAAGAAGAAACTGAAAACTAAGGCCTCTCTATGTCGATATTCAAATTTTTTGTTTAAAAGTTTATATTCAGATTATTATGGCTTAAAGTTCATTTTGATGGTTTATTTTTGGTGTGCAGGACATGAAAACTGTGTTGTATTCTCCTACGCAGAGGTCTAGATTTTAGTTTTCAATTCCAAAGTATAGTTTTTGAAACCCAAAATCTGGTTTACGGGTAGAGGAAATTTGGGATAATTTGGTTCACAGCACGTACAAAGTGGTTCACGAATATGGATTTTACAAAAGAGACAGTACGCGGATGCAGAGAAAGCTAAGGGAGAGTCAATAAAAAAATTCCACAAGAAACAGTAAAATACTAATGACTTGGGCCACTATATATAGGTGTGGTCCCCTCTTTCCGGACTGATCTTTTCTACCACAAACCACTTCAGTTTAGGACTGCTTCTATATTGGAATAGTTTTCTCCTCATTATGAATGGATCCCATTCCAATGGGAGCATTTATATAGTCCTAAAAATTTCACAAAGGGATGAAAATGGAGCTGAAAACTTTGGAATAAACTTGATGAAATTAAATTTCTCAAAGAGTTTTATGTGACATGCGTACTATCACTGGGAAGGGTTCGCATAAAGTATGAACTGTGAACCACCAGTACACGAAAGGACCTGTGAGGTACTGGCCCATAGAGTGATGGTCAGTGAACTCAAAAACCCTTAAAGTCCGTCTATATATCATCTTACTAACTCAATGGTTCACAAATGAAGCAAATCCACAGGGTTCTGTGAACCATGACTCGCGAACCGTAGCCTCCACAAACTCCAGTCGATTGTATCTTCCATGGATAGAGATGTCTCGTCATGGGATTCCGCAAATGGTGTTGCATGCCCATATATATTATTGCCCGGTACTCTATAAAAGTATCACAAGAAGAAGAATATAGGATGGATTAATAAAGAACATAAGAGACCCCATATGTTGGAAGAAATAATTCAGAGAGGATTCCAGATGGGATTTCAAATCATTAATGAAGTTCAAATTGAAAACCATGTATCCGTAGGTATAACCAGTCATGAACCATAAAAATAAGGGACTTAACAATAATGGGAAAATTTCGAACCTAATTGGTGTCATCGCAAACCACACATTCCTCACGGATGAACTCCCCACGAACGATAGGTTATAGGACCCTCCTTCAATATGGTGTTCTGCATAGTGTATCGCTATGTGTATTGAACCCCACATAGCATATTGCATCAATACATGGATGGAACCCAAAGCGGTGTGGCGGACCATATCCAGGACCATGTACCACTATGGTGCATGGTGTTCAATACCCAAACCTACATACTAATTTGGTATGCGGACGACCCCTCTACCCGCATGACACTATGGTATGCGAAGATCCCCCTATCCCACATGAGAAAACAACACACAAAATGGGGAAATCGTTGGGTGCCCTTCCCTTCAGCTCCAATATTTACCCTCTATTATCATCTGGTCCTCCATAGCCCCTTTGAGAACCAATCCCCCAGCATCTAGCCAAAGCCTCCTCCCAAGCCACTGAACCCGTATGATCAGATCATTGGGTGCATCAGCAGACCCCTTTGAGTCTACATACCTATGTTAAGAAGATTCATGAAGTATTTCCCCATAATGGTTCGGATTCTAGGAATATTTTTAAGTCTACATTCCTTTGGTAACCTGGGGTCCACCCTTTGGACAATGACATGAACCTCCTCATTCTAGGGATTAATAGTGATCAGTTTCTTTTCTATTCAATGAGTAATGATGATCAGTCAAAGGAATCATATTCCTTCCTCCTTTTTATGAGATGCGGCATTCTTCCCCTTTCCTTGAACGTTTTTTGGTGCACTCCCACTGAGGTAAGTCCCTAAACTTATGAGGACTGAGTCACATGACCCCTAATGTCATCTCATATTATAGGGTTCATTTCTACACTCCCTCACCCACCATTGCCTCTACTTCTTATGTCATAGGCCCACCCTCTCCCATCAGTAGGAGTGGAGGTGTGTGGTTGGTTGGATCTCTCACATCCTCTTGTTTCTCACACTGAGTATGACTAATATGAGCTTATATATTTTTTATGATCACAACATTCACACAACCAACGCATCCTGAACTATGAGAACCCTGATTTCTAGTCAAACCAGGATATGTAGGATTCCTTCTTGAAGGACCGGGCTCAAAAGGGGTGCCCTTCCAAAAGGAATCACCCAATCATGTCCCCTCAAATGGGCAGCTCCCATGCATAATCCCCATGTTTTCCGTACTATGTGAGCTCTGATTCCTCTCCTATGGATATGTAGGATGCCCATATTATGGGTCTGATCCCAAATTCAAGCCATCTTTTGTCCCCCTTGGATGATGATAAACTCCAGAGTGCCTTATTTCATGGATTAAGTTAGCATTTCCCCTATATCATCAAATCCATGTATGCCTATGATGATCCTGTGAACTAGGTGTAGCCCGAAGATACACTCTTTGGGAAAAAACTAAGGAGTCATGAGAATATGAACATGAGTTGAATCTATAAGAGAGTCCTGAAATATAAAATAATTCCCCCTAAAAAGGGTGAGATGAGCCCGAACTCTCATCCTCTCAACCAATGGAGTCCTTAAGTGTCGTTTTCAAAATCTTCATCCAACGAGCACTTTCCTTTGGAAATCAGGTCCATGAATCATGGATACCAAGGTCATTGGGTGTTTCTGGCTCCACTAATAAATCTGTTAGATACCATACAACGAAGTTATATCCTAAGAGGACTGATTATAAAAATACTTGACCCCATGCAATCACCTACTAGGACCATTTGACTGTGGAAACACCTTTGTAATACAGAATGGATAAACTGCCCAGTCCCGTGGGATTAATCCAATTCCCCCTTAATCAATAACAACGCTGATCAAGTCGAAACAATTATGGATATGGAAAATTCTCTATAATAATAAATGAATGCTTTTCACCTTTCGGACCATTCTTTTCATTTTTTTACCGAACCTGATAATGCTCCGCCTCGAAGGTGGAATCAATTTGGAACATTGAATATTTTTTAATGGGAAGTTATTTTTTACTTGGATTATATTAAGAAGTGATTTTACATGAATTACATTGTTCATATTTGATATAGAATCTAGGTGTTACAGAGACATAAAATGCTTTGAATAGGTGGTATTGGTGGCCTTAGATGAGGAAGATGGTAGATAAATTTGTTTCTCGATGCCTTACATTCCAGCAAGTGAAACCCAAACATAAATCTCTATCAGGTCTATTTAATTCTATAAAAATTTCCCATGGTATGTCTGAGGACATTTCTATGGATTTCATTATAGGGTTTCATTATTCAATGAAAGGGTTTGATTCTATTTGATTTATCATGTATTGATCAATAAAGTCAAAAACATTTCTTATCGATTAAGGAATCAAGCTCAATATATAGTTCAAAAAATATTTGTGTGTCATAGGTTGTGAATCTATATTTATTTTTGAGGATGATAATGTCTATCTATGATTCTCATTTTACATCATGAATATGAATGTTTTGTGGTATGATTTTATTATCTAGTTATACCCTGATACCGCATTTCACCCATAGAGAGAGGGTAAAATTGAGTGGAAGGTCTAGAAATTAAAGGATATTTTGATGGCTTATATTATAGATTTTTTAGGATCATGGTAAAATCATTTATTGTTAGTGTATTTTTTAAACAATAATATTTTTTATTCCATTACTAGTATGGATCCTTATAAGGATTTATATTTACAATTGTGTTGTTCACTGATAACTTGGGTCGAATTTAGTGAGACAGTTATGGTTGGGATAGATATGGTGTATGATATTATATAGAATATTCTATTGGTTCCAAATCAAATGAGGAATATTAAAACTATATATAAATATTATGTGGATTAGAGGAGGATACCATTAGAGTTTTTAATTAAATATCATGTGTTTTTTTGAGTTTCTTATTATCTTAGGTAGAAAATGTTTGGAAAAGGAGGCAATTTTCCCATGTATTTATTAGTCCTTTTGAGGTTTTGGGGTGAATTATAGAGGTATCATATTGATTTCTTCTACCTCCATAGTTGGAAATGGTTCATGAAAAACTCTATATTTCTCTATTTTAGAAGAATTATTGGAATCATTCACATGTAATTCTTTTATTGATGTGGATTTAAAGGATAATACTATATTTATAGAGTATTTAGTTAAAATTTAGGATTACACATAGAAGTTTCTTCATGGGAAAGTCATTCCCATAGTGTGGGTTCTTTAGAGACGAAGTGGTGTAGAGGAAAGAACTTGGGAGTGAGAATCATAGATGAAAGCTATTTTTTTATTAGTTCCCTTGTTGTAATTTTTATGTGGCATTTTATTGAAAGAACAAAAGTTTTATGAAAGTGTTTGGGTAGCCTTTTTCTATTTTTCAAAATTATGGTTGAATATTTTTAGGATGAAATTTTTTAAGGGGTGTGTAATTAGAGTCCTGAAAATTTTAATTTTTGGAGTTTGAGAAATTTTGGGGTTTTTAGCTAAAAAGTTTAAAATGATAATATTACATCTCTTGGAATAAAATTTTGAGATCTTCATTATATTAAAAATGCAACTTTTACCCAAGTATTGTAAATTTTTAAGATATTTGGTGATGATGGAATTTAATAATTTATTTATTTAATTAATTAATTCATTGTTACAGATTATTTTGATAAAATAAATAATATTCCATGTAAAGTATTTTATATTATGTATATGACTTTTAAAATGATTGAATACGTTGATTCAAAATTTTATTAGGATGGAATGGAAAATTGGAGATAATAAAAAGATAATTTGAACGGGAATGATTGTTGGAATTTAATGTATATTTATTCATGGATTAAAGTGGGAGAGAAATAGAGAAGTAATAGGGTGAATAATGAATAATATTGGAGGAAATTAATCCATTGGAAAATTTATTTTCTAACAAAAAAATAATATATAAACCTTTCTTTATATTATCTCGCTTCTCTCAGAAAAGAACTCTTTGTTTCAGTGTTTTATGGTAGATCAAATAAAGATAAAATGAAAATGAGATATAAACAAATTATTTATGGTGATCAAAAATGGATTTATAAATTGTGTTCATCATGTAATTAATATATGTGAATCAAACTTTTATCACTTAATTTATCATTGTGAATCTACCGTGATTTTTCTATTTTGGAGGGGTAGATAATTCATAATAATATGAGATAATGAATTGGTGACAAATTAAAAATATAAATATGGAAATTATAGATTTAAATTGACATGAATTATTGGATTGATGGTTATTAAATATGTGATTTATGGAATAATTATTCCTAAATAATAATTGGAAAGATATGAGTTATGAATTGATTGATTATCAAGGAAATTATTAACAGTGGGAATGAAACATTAAAATTGAAAATAAATATAATTATATGTTAATATAATTTAAATTGATATAGATTAAATATTTTTAGTGGTTGAAACATAATAATGGTGTAAATGAATAAAAAATTAATTGTATATTTTTTCTTGGTATATAATTAAATTGAGATAGAATGTGAATTGGAGGATTAATATGAAATTTGTAAATGGTGGGATTGAGATATAGAGGTGGTTGAAAAATATTAATATAAAATATTGTAACTAAAGTGTTATTATTTTTTCTCTAATAAATGAGGTATTATATCATGAGAGATAATTGTGAAAATATTTGATGAAGTGGAAGATGTCATGATATGTTAAATTGATTAGTTGGGTTTAATTATTTTTAAGATTCATGTGAGAATTATTTGATAAATTATTTATCATGAAGAATGGGATTTTTTATTGATTATAAATGATTTAAAAAATATTTTTTAAGTAACTTTGATGATATTAGATCCCATAATAATAATAAAAACTATCAAAAATACTTTTGAGGTGTGTGGGGTGAACTTTATGAACTTTTTCACGAGCCTTTCCAATTAGCATGGGGTTGTGTTACTCATTGAGAAATTATATAGCAGTGATGTTGATAGATGGGGGATAAAGTGGAAGTGAGTTACATGATGGTATTATATATAGGCATGATTCCATGGAATATTATATAATTAGGGATCCTTTTGGCATTGAGTCATGTAGGGTGGTATAAATTCTATACGGATGTTCCACCTTGGCATGGGGTCATTCAATTTAAAGTGATATTCATATATCCTGATTTATATAGGTTATATAGATAATAGTATGATTTAATAGTAATAGTGACACTCATATTTTGTATAAAACCTTGGATAACCTCTCTAGTGTGAAAGATGGAATTCTGAATGTGAAATCGTGTGGTGGATAATGTGGCTTGACTCAAAAGGGTTATTTGTTATTTTTTGGTCATGTGATGAGGTTTTGGTACTTATGTATAGCTGGAATATGAAGAAGGATAATGTTGTGGTGAATTACAACCTACGATATAGTGGTAGTGGACCTAGTGGGAGAATGGAATATATATATATGGAAAAATAATAATCCTTTCAACCTTTATATCTGGGTTGGTATTGGTGGTAGAATAAATAAATGGTGGTGGTATAAATCCAATTGTTATATATGTTGTTATTGGGAAATTTATTCTCATTTATGTGGTAATGGTATGTGATAAATGATGATGATAATGGTGATGATAGTGTGGTTTATATGGCTATCCATAGTGTATGTGTGATGTGTGGTGGTGTTGTTGAAATTTAATGAGGGGAGAATACCTACGGGTGGACACCATGTAATACAATAAGAGTCCATGAGGGTGGAATGATTCCCAACTAATGCAGGTCGTAGTGTGGAGAGTCCCTTGGGGTGGACACCCAGAGAACCAGGGAGAGTTCTTATAAATGGTTAGAGACCCCAAAAATGGATGGGTATGTTCAAGGATTTCCCTATAGATATATGGTTATTTTTTGGTGGAGATGTATTAATAATATCTCTTAAATTAGATATCTACAAGATGAAATAGATATTATTGTGAGTTCCCCATGGGTAAATAGATATTTGTTGATAGAGAGGTGATAGTGAGTACCATATGAATTTATAGCAACTAGGTATTGGTTATATTACAGTGAATTTCTAATGATTGAATAGTTTATCATTTATAGGATATGGATCAATGGTTTTTATTATAGTAGTTGTTTTTATATGATACTGTGTGATGGTAAAATTGTGATTAATATATATATATATAGTGGTTTATCATTTATAGTTTGTGGTGTGGAGAGCCCCTATGTGTGTAAAACGAAATAATATATCAAAATTGGTTTAATGGTGGTGGTTTTACTTACTGAGAAGTTGTGAAATGATTAGTATGTTAAAAGGTATGTGAAACATATGGTATGGAATGAATGAGGTTAGATAGTTAACTCTTGGAAGATTTATATTGACTATTTTTTATTTACTTATTCCATACATGGATTTATTAATATACCACATTCACATAGAAAAAATAAGTGTTCTAGGAAGGAACCTACTGAGAATATTTATATGATCACCTTTTCTTTATAATTTGTTTTCATATTATATAGATATAGTTGGTGTTGGTGGTGTCGAGTGTCCTTAGCTCTTGATATAGGATACATGGAAGAGGTAGATACATTATACCTTTCTTAATATATAGATAAGTTGATAGAATTGTGTTTTTTTAGCCATTATAGTTTGGATTGTATGACATGACATGCATTGGAATAAAATTGTCATGTATTATGGTTGGTAAATAAATTATATTATTCATGGTAATATGAATCTTTCATTTGTAAAGGGTAATTCCTTCCAAATATGTGTATTGATATACTTTTTGTAGTAGTGGTAAAATTGTAACCTATTGAAGGGGGAATTGGGAGTCACACTCAAACTCATTGCTATCTCAGGTGGAGTCTCAGTGGGGCCGAGGCATGAAAATTAATAGCTAAAGTTGTAAGATCTATCTGGACTGAATATTCTTGATAAATATTACTAAGAAAAAAAATTAGGATCTTTCCTCCAAAGATATTTCATCAGCCACCAGAATCCACAAATACTATGTGAGGACACCTTGATCTCTAAAAGGTATGTTGGAACCCTCTCTTTGGTGATGAATAAAGAAAAAGGAATAATAGAGCTTTATCTAGTCTTGGATAATCAACTCATCTATAAATAAGGAGGATATAATCCATTATATGATGCTTATTTATTCAATGAAGAATCTTTATTGTTACTAACAACACATGGAATCTACCATGAATTTCCCAAATTGTATACCCATTTTATGTTTTTTATTATTAAATGTTTCACTGATCATATAATAATAATCAATCCATAAATGCATCATTATGATGATTCGTATCCAAATAAAAACCATTGTGGATATCGAATGCATCATGATATCAAATCTCATAAATATAAGCTCTATCATATTCTACAATATTTGAATATCATGTCTATCATTTAATGGGATCTGTGATATATCATTATCTATTATATACACCATATGCATATCGCATCTTATGATATAAAGTTGAATTTCACTACACTATTCACCTATCTTAGTATATATCTGTATTAGGGATATATTCTCTAAATAAAATATAAATTATATAATGCCTTTGACCATATAAAAGTTTATGATATAGGGCCTATCATAATTTATAGAATACTTAAATCCAATGAATATCATATACCTTCTATAGATATTATTTTTTGTGATATAAGTGATATCAAACCACTACCTTACCTATAACTTTGAGTACAGGCATGTTAGTTTAGGGAGAATCCTCAAGTCCTATATATAAATAGCTAATATCTATGAGAATGGGGTGTGAAATCCTTATCGATTATCCCTAGTTGAAGATCACTTCGCCATCTTTATTTACACCTAAGGTATTATAATACCATGTTTAAATGCATGGTCCTTCCAAAACATTGGGTGATTCTTCATACCATGGATGTCCAAAGAGGAAGGTGTCCTTTGGTTATTTCTAAGTGATCCTCATCAAGTGTGTGGTTAGACATATGAGGTTAGGATATATTCAGTCAATGATATGTTTATATTATGGATGGTTTTGATTTCCAAAGATAGGTGATCTTGATTTGTGTTTTCTTAATATCTTATGTTCCTTGAATAAGTTTTTTTCAAACATAACAAACCCATCATGATATCATATCAACATCATGTTTAAATTTATTCTTGAAATCATGTTGAAATAAAAGAAACATTGATATCATATTCTCAATCACAAAATATAATATAGATTTTGTACCATGGATTGTTTTATGATATTGGTTATTGTAAACAATGATATGATTGTGCCATATGATATATGATATAATAACAAACAACTTAGTTTAAATATATCAGTTTCAACGTATCATAATGTACAATATGTATTATCAAATGTTATGATATATAATTTGTTCTATATCATAGCATAGAATTGAAATAATTGTAATAGATAATAACATCACTTTACACTATTTTTGATACCTAAAATAGAGCATTGTATCATCGTTACAATATATAAGATATCGTAAAATGCATTGGATAGAAGTTAGGAGTGATATCACTAGTTATATTTTTCCTATCACAAAATGTGATATATCCAAATGAGTGAATTATAACTTATGATATTATGTATATCGTAAAATATGATACGGTAAAGTTTGGGTTTTTTATATTTTTCAATTATGAATTGATATTGATAATTTATAAATAGTTTATAAATTATAAAAAAAATTGTTTCAGATATTTATTAAATTATTAAAGTGTTTATCAATTAAACAATTATAAAATGATTATAATTATTTATTAAATGGTTTTGATATATTTAAATAAATATCCTTTATATTAATTGTTAATAATAAATAACTTTAATCTATATGGAATGACTTATAATATTGATATAAAATGTTTATATAGATATTATAAAGAAATTTATAGTGTTTATAATTTACAAAATAAATCAAAATAGAAAATAATTTAATTAAATTAATAATTGTTCATAATTATAAATTTTAAATTTTTAAATTAAGTGCCTTATTTGAGGAATTATTTGAATTATATCAAAAGGAATTTTTATAATTGATATGATCAATATTCAAATAACATATGTGAAATTTTGATTGTGTAAAATGTTTACATAATATATGAAGTGTTTATATGAAATATAAAATGATTATATTTAAATTAAATATCATATATTTAAAAAAATTATGATATGAATAATTTCATATTAGAAGTAAATGTAAAGTCTATATTTATTTAATTATATAATTTATATAATTGTTCTTCAATTATAAAGAATTTATAATTTTTTTATTTATGAATTTTCTCATAAATGCTTATCACATGACTAAATTTTTGAAATTTTCATTTATTTGGTTTATTACCTATATTATAAATTGATATAAATTTTTTATATTATGAATTATGATATATGATTTAGATTCAATATGTGTAAACTGCTTATTTAAATTATCATATGAGCATTTAATAAGTTATATTCAATGTATAATAATTTATTTAGTTTTATTCTACCTTTTCATTAGTTATTTTATGAGTTAATAGCTTGAATTTAATATTTAATTATAGTCTATAAATATTAAGTGTTAAAATTATAATGTAATTGACATCTCTATTAAGTACTGTACTATGGATAATGAGACTTTGGGTCAGACTACTCACTAGATTGGGAGCTTAGGTTCTATCTAGAAAAGTGGGGGTTGGCTACCTATCACACCATATTTTCCATTTTTCGAATTGTTTATTTTATATGATTCTAATACTTTACATGATAGGGTTACATATAAATTATTCCTATAATATATTTGGATATGTGTAAATGTTGATGGATTGTAATTTTTATTAGTAATACATGCTATGAGTTGGTGGAAGTTATAGGGATTCAAAACTATATTTTTGGAAGCGTGCATACATTTTAATGGAATATAAGAGATAAAATATTTATGTATTTGAAACCCATTTTAAAAAAAACTAATGATAGGTTCATTCTAAAATTAAAAAATATCGAGACCTCAATCATCCAAATGGGTAGGTCATAACAGAGTTCGGTGGGCATGGATTATCTAGTGTAAGGAAAATAGGTTGTGGGTGACCCTAATAGGATTATTTTTTCTTGTCTGATGTAAGATTTTTCTGAAACTTAGTTGGGAAGCCCTATTAGTATTTGGGTATTAGAGTAATATAGTTTATATAATCCATATGTTTTATTTGGTATGGAATTATTTTCTCAACTATGAAAGTGACATATATGATATGATTGACAAAATAGTATACCTAAAATGATAAGTTTTTAGACAAATGATAAATTGGACTTATTAAATTGTGAAATATGGATCTTTACCAATTAATTATTATGATTCAATTTAAATGGGTTGTCATTTTAATAGAGGAAATTTAATATATTTACTTATTAAATTAATGAAAAACATTATACTCATCAAATAAAAGCTTATTTTGTAGATAAATGGACTTATAATCAATAAACAATACTTTGAGACAAATTTTAGAAAAGGAAGAAATCTAAATGGAAGTAACTATCTAAACTGGTATTGAACTTAAAAATTGGTCTTAAGTAAGAATGAAAATTTTATGTGTTAGGGAAAATCATTCATGAGTAGCCAACTAGTAAATTAATTAAAAATGGATATTGATTCTTATGATATGAATTTGAAGGATTTCTTGGATTTATTTCCACTTTTTATTATTTTTATAGAGCCTTTGTTATGAAAGAAACATGAAAATATGGATATGCTCTAAATGATAGATAACTTGAAAATGATATATCAATTATAAAAAAGGCATGAAAGCCATTAGTTTTCAAAGAAATTGTTTAAATGAAATATATTGGAGGGAAATTAAGTCTTTCTCATGTACTCAATATGATTTGGTACATCAATCAATTGGATAGTTTTAGGTGTCCTTTAAGGTTTGGTCAGGGAACCGACTTCATTCTGTAATCATCACCAGAAAGGTTATGGAAGTTTATTATAAAATACAACATGAATGAATTCAATAAAAAGTTTACTCAATCTTCTCAATATTTTGAGGACAGATAAGTAATACATGGTAGTTCCAAGATCAAGTTCTTAATGAAGTTCCTAGGTTTGGTGAGGTCACTAAGAGGTGGAGGGGTGAATCGATGATCCCTTTTTATTTTTATGATTTATTTATTTTAAACCAACTTTGTGCTCGGTTAATAACTATATCTTATCATTATGATTTGTCTCACCCTTTTGTATATTCTATTATATTAAATAAAATAAATAACCTAGTGACTTACAAGGTTCAGCCTCAATATGAGAGCATATTACTTTCCATGTGTGGGTTGAGTTCTGAGACATAGTTTCTCTACTATAAATCATTGTGTGTATATGTATAATCTCTTAAAAATAATAATACAAATTCTCTCAAAAAAATATTCTACCAATTAATACAGCATTTTCCTCTCAATAATTTATTTATACTAAAATACCTCTAGTTGGAAGTTATCTTCCAAAAAGAATATAACCATCATCTAATGGGGTATTTGAATTACTCCCAACAATTCATCAAAGTATCCTCACAAACTCCTAACATTAATAGGTATTTGAATGCTCATGTCTCCTAATGCAGTGTGTGTTTACCTTTCTCTGATTCATGTTTTTGTATCCTAGTATTATAAAGGAATTCTTGAACTTTCTCACTATAACGACCCATACTTTACATACATTGTTAATACTTCAAAATTGAAGCACACTTATTACAACATATGAAAAAACCACAAAGGACCGTATAGGTATAGTGTCTTTAGAAACTGGGAAACATAAACAACTGGTTCATAAATCTTCTACAGTGTCTCCCATTTATTTCATCATATCTAGGGTCCCTTTTAGCATATTCTACTTAATATCCATCTTCCTGACCAGGGGAAAAGAAAACATAAAAGGGTGAGCTCAAATGCTCAGCAAGGGCAAATAAAGGAAATAAAAATCATATCATATCTTTTTGAAAATCATAACCTGCAAAAGAGATCATAATATCTTAACATGGAATAAATCATAGAATTGAAAATGGGATCCTCATAATCATAACATGAAACTTGAAACTTTGTGGCATGCACACATAATCATGGAAAATCATTTGTTGTTGGTCATGACTCATTGCCAAGACTATCTTAGTGGACAAAGTCCCTTTCTGAACCGAGTCACCCTCGTTCCAGTCATGTTTCACTGAACCGGTATAACCTACCATTCCAGCCATTTCTATCTCATGAGATATAAAACCTTTACCCAATTCATTGGAGAGAGATACAGGTCCCACCCATCTTATAATGAATCCTTTCTTATGTGTGCCACATAATCATAAACCATACATCATAGCGTAACCCATGTAATAAAAATAGGATTCTTAAACAACATGACATCATAAAACAATTCATATAAGATAAAGGAATTCATAAAAGTGTTTCCATCACAACATAATCAAATCCATGTAATAATAGGGATAAAAACAGAACCCTTTTATTATCTTAGATGGAAAATAATTTTGATAAAATACTAGAACTCTATTCTTGAGGAAAATATCCTTTCTACTTTAAAAATACTTTTCATTTCTTAACATGTCATACAATTTTAAACTAAAAGAAGTTTATTAAAAATAAACTTGAAAACTTATAAAGGAAGATTTATGGAAATAATGTTTTAAAAATCCATTCTTTCCGTATAAGTTAAAAAAAACATTCTTCGTACTTTTGTCGGAAAAGTCAAAAAGTACCTCGTACGAAAAACGACAAAAGATTCCTTTCATTTCTTTTACTAAAAACTCACCGAAGGGTAAAAATGGATTTAAACAATTGTAGGTGGATGGAAATAATTTTACATATTTATGAAACATGGATGTGGATGATAAAATAAACCCTTGTAAATACTTACGAATAAAGAATCTCGGATAAAAATGAGATTGTGATATTTCCCTTACCTTAGGTCCAATTTGCTTTGTATGTGTCCGAAGCTCCTATATAATGGTTTAAATAATGTTATTGACTTATTCCATAATCATACATATTGATATGATATCATATATGGTCATATTCTTAGCTTCTTGTTAGTAATATTTCATTGTTACTTGTTACTCGGGTCTTTATTGCCTTTTGTTCTTATGCGTGTTTTGCCGAATAAATTCTTATTCTTCTTGTAAGGTTATAGATAACTTATATCCAGAATGGTATTAGTGTAACATATATCATATTTATTCATTCAATTCATTTATATAATTACTATGTAATGATGATCAAGTAGAACGAGTCGCATCACATCGTGGAGACGGTATTCCGTACGTACGCACGAGTGATGATATCGTTCCTATGATCGTGGAACTGTATTGGAGTATATATATATTATTTCAGTATCAATATTACTTTATAATAATCATAAATAGTTACTCATTACACCATTATACCCATCCTTGTAAAGTGATGGTGGAAAATAGATTACACCACGGCGTGGAGACGGTATTCCGTACGTACGCACGCGCGGTGATTTCATTTTTCTGTAGGATGGATAGAAGGTGAATTAGGGTTGTTTCATATTTATAATAACATATCAGTATGTAATTAATACTTATGTTATTACTTTATCATGAAACAACTAAATAAGAATAAGTTGAAGAAGAAAGAAATTGAAAAGATCGGTAATGGATATTACCTCTTCTTTGAAACGCTTCTTTGAATCCTCCACTTAGGGAACTAATATTGGTCTTTGAAGAAGACCAGGACCTCTAGGATTATTCTAGGGAAGTGGAGAAGAGAAAATGGCATGGGTTGGCCGAGCTTGAGTTCTCAATTTGGTGTGAGGAGGAGGGGGAGGAGGTGCCCTTTTATAAGGGAGGAGAGGGGCACCTTAGGAATATCTCAAAATATTATTTTATATTAAAGTCAAAATCGGTTTATAATGGTTCCAAAGGGTCTTATTTCGAAGCTAAAGTGGGGAAGGGTCGAAATCCTATCAACCAATAGGATTTAGACAAGTTTAGGGTATTATTTTAACCTTATCAATTAGATTTAACTATAAGTTAAATAATTTAACTTTTACCATGTCTTTTTGTTTTCTTTCACTATATGGTTAATACACTTACTATAACATGCCAAACGAACCCCAAATTGTTTATTATTAATATATATATCCTTATCTAAGTCATTCGGCCGAACCTTAGATTTTTAGGAATAAAATAACAATTAATAATATAATATGTGATTTAAAAACTATTTTGTGTCAATTTTGACACTATTTGATATATGATTTTTTTGAAAGTCATAACAGAATTATATGTTCGAACCAAGTTGATTAAATCAACAATAATATATCATAGTAACCTATAAAATTTGTGTAATTCATAAAAAGTCTGAAATTACATTTATTTTGGTGTTTATAACATCAATTATGTCAATATTTCATAAATAAGATAATTACTGCATCATAATTGTGTCATAAATAAATTAAATTATTTAATGTCTACAAATTATAAATAAAATACCATTATGTAGGAAATATTTTTAGCTTTCTAATGAATATTTATAGTCGAATTTATCTTATGTATAACCCCATATTAAAAATGATTTACTTATTAAACTTTGATTTTAACTATTTTAACCCTTCTTTAAATAAATTAATAATAAATGTCCTAATCTAACCCAAGTGGGCCTAAATGGTCATATTTTATTCATAAGGTTGTTTTTGGTCGAATTACACTTATCCAATAGAATTAGGACATGTGTTAGGGTAATAGTAATATCATATTTACCCTTAGTTACCCTATTTACTATTAACCGCGGTAAAAAAAGTAAAAAGTTACTATTCACCAAAAAATTATTTTTATCTCATTGAACCACATTTTACTTAATGATATCAACCGTGTCTATCGGATTTTCGAAATTCCATTCACAGAAGCGGTAAAATTAATTTTTATGCAAAATTCAGTTTTTAACCTACAACTTAGTGGATTCACTATTCATCAAAAATTGAAAGTTTTCAGAAAAATACCAAAATTTCACCCTAGGCTAATTTCGATATTCTAAGT
This sequence comes from Viscum album, assembly GCA_963277665.1. Lineage (NCBI taxonomy): Eukaryota > Viridiplantae > Streptophyta > Magnoliopsida > Santalales > Viscaceae > Viscum > Viscum album. Next base: position 45,058,147 of record OY728130.1, on the reverse strand, counting down.
CCAAAAATGAAGTCCATTTTGAAAAATAAAATTTATAAAATTTCAAAAAGTGGTTATTACTATTCATAACGACTAGTTTTAATAGCATATTGTTGTTTAGTGAAACTCGGTATTGCGTACGACGCAAGCTATCGAGGAAGGTCGCGATTGAGTGTAAAGTAAGCCAAGCTAGTATGTAGCGAAATATTCCTTTGATGATATATAAAAAAACAAAATATTACTCATAAAAATCTCGGGTGTTACATTCTACCCCCCTTAAAAAGAATTTCTCCCTCGAAATTCGTCACTTTGTAACAAACAGATGAGGATACTTCTCCCTCATCATATCCTCAAGCTCCCATGTAGCTTCTTCAAGTTGGTGGTTCCTCCATAAAACTTTCACCAATCGAGTGGTCTTATTTCGTAGGACTTTTTCGCTATGATCCAGAATCTCTATCGGTTGTTCTTCATAAGAAAGATATTGCTCCAGCGGTACAACTTCTGAGCTGAGTACATGTGAAGGATCAGGTATTTACTTTCTCAGGAGAGATACATGGAACACATCGTGAACTTGAGAGAGTTTCGGTGGAAGCGCCAATCGGTAAGCTACCTTTCCAACACGATCCAGTATTTCGAAAGGACCGATATATCTAGGGGTCAACTTCCCCTTCTTTCCAAATCTCATAACCCTATTCCAGGGAGATATGCGTAAGAACACTTTATCACCCACTTCAAACTCTAGGTCTTTTCTTCGGTTGTCGGCATAAATTTTCTGTCGACTCTGATCTGCTCTTATGTGTTGTTGAATAGATCTGACCTTTTCTGCCATTTCATCAATGAGATCAGGTCCTAATAGCTTTCTTTCCCCAACTTCATCCCAACAAGTTGGAGTCCTGCATTTCTTTCCATAGAGAGCTTCATAAGGAGCCATCTGAATACTGGAGTGAAAGTTATTATTATAAGAAAATTCCACCAAAGGTAGGTGTTGATCCCAACCTCCTTTGAAATCCATAGAGCAAGCTCTCAACATATCTTCTAGGGTTTGAATTGTTCTCTCAGACTGACCGTCTGTCTGAGGATGATAAGAAGTGCTGAAACTCAACTCTGTATCCAGAGTATGCTGAAGACTTTGCCAGAACTTCGAGGTAAATATCGGATCTCGATCAGATATAATATAAAGTGGTACTCCATGCAATCTTACCACTTCCTTTACATATATCCTGGCAAGCTGATCTAGAGAGAAATCCTCTCTAATAGCAATGAAGTGTGCAGACTTTGTAAGACGATCAACTATGACCCAAATAGCATTATTGCCTTTGGATTTTTTAGGAAGTCCTGTGACAAAGTCCATAGTGATGTTTTCCCATTTCCATTCGGGTATGGGTAATGGTTGTAACATCCCCTTAGACTTCTGTCTCTCAGCTTTAACTTGTTGACAAACCAAGCATCGAGAGACATATTCAGCAACATCTCTTTTCATGTCATCCCACCAGAAGTACTCTTTCAGGTCCCTATACATCTTCGTGCTTCCAGGATGAATAGAGAATGAAGAACTATGAGCCTCATCCAGTATCTCCTTCTTCAATTCGGGGATGGGAGGAACACAAACCCGATTCCTGAACTTTATTATCCCATCACAATCAAGGTTGAACTCAGGAACATTTCTCACCTTCTTTTGTAACTTGACATCTTCTTTCTGTGCCTCTTTAATCTTCACATGTATAGATGATTGAACATTCATTTGAGAAAGATAAGATTTTTCCCCTTCCATTATAATTCCAAGATCCATCCTTTGTAAATCCATAAATATTGGATCTTTTGTGATCCTCATCATGGATAAACTAGCATGGTCTTGTCGACTTAATGCATCTTCCACCTTGTTTGCTTTCCCAGGGTGGTAATGGATTGAGCAGTCATAATCCTTAATCAGCTCCAACCATCTTCTTTGGCGCATATTCAGCTCCTTTTGTGTGAAAATATACTTTAAACTTTTATGATCTGTATAAATATCACACCTTTCACCATAAAGGTAATGCCTCCAAATCTTTAATGCAAATATTACCGTAGCCAACTCCAAATCATGTGTTGGGTAATTTTTCTCATAGATTTTCAACTGTCGTGAGGCATAAGCTATCACCATATCATTTTTCATAAGAACACACCCTAATCCCTTCTTGGATGCATCACTGTAGATCACAAACCTTTCTCCACTACAAGGCAGTGTGAGCACAGGTGCACTGGATAACCTTCTTTTCAACTCCTTGAAATTCTCTTCACATTCCTCTGTCCAGACAAACTTAACTCCTTTCCGAGTCAACTTGGTGAGTGGATTAGATAATCGTGAAAAATCCTTTACAAAACGTCGATAATATCCATCCAAACCAAGAAAACTTCGGATCTCAGTTACTGTTGTTGGTCTTGACCATCTTTCGATAACCTCTGTTTTTGCTGGATCCATAGATATCCCCTCTTTTGAGATTATGTGACCCAAAAATGAAACTTTTTGAATCCAAAATTCACACTTGGTAAATTTGGCATAAAGCTTCTCCTTTCTCAGGGCCTTCAATATAATTCTCAAGTGATCTTCATGCTCTTCCTTTCTCTTTGAATAAACAAGAATATCATCTATAAAGACTACCAAAAATTGATCAAGATAGTCTCTAAAGGCTCTATTCATTAGATCCATGAAGATAGCAGGGGAATTAGTAAGACCAAATGGCATCACTATAAATTCATAGTGTCCATAACTTGTACGGAAAGCCGTCTTTGGTATATCCTCCCTTTTGACCCTTAATTGATGATACCCTGAACGAAGATCAATCTTGGAAAAGTATTGAGCTCCGCGTAGTTGGTCAAATAAGTCATCAATGCATGGGAGAGGATATTTGTTCTTGATAGTGATCTTGTTAAGTTCTCGATAATCAATGCAGAGTCTCATTGATCCATCTTTCTTCTTAACAAATAGAACAGGTGCTCCCCAAGGTGACGCACTAGGGCGTATGAATCCCTTATCAAGATTCTCCTGGAGTTGCTTCTTCAATTCCTGCAACTCAATTGGGGCCATTCTATAAGGTGTCTTTGAAATAGGCAAAGCACCCGGTACGAGTTCTATTGAAAACTCAACTTCACGATTTGGTGGAAGACCCGATAATTCCTCCAGAAAGACATCATCAAACTCCCGTATGATGGGAATATTCTTAATCGTGAGTTTCTCACCAACCATTTGAGATAAATAACCTTCATTTAGTGGAATCAAGACCCATAAGATGGAAGAAATTTCCACTGGAAGGTTATATTCATCCTTGCATTGATAGACGATCGTAGATTGATCTGGAATATGAAATGTGACTTCCCTTCTTTGGCAATTGATATGAGCTCCATGTAGAGAAATCCAATCCATGCCAAGAATCACATCAAATTCCACTAAAGGAAGGATCACAAGATTTGCAGGAATCACTTTCCCACAAACTTCGATTGGAGAAGAATTATAAACTTTTGATGCGACTGTTGTGCCATTAGGTGTTGTCACAGCTAAATCAACATCTAATTGTTGAGGTAGTACGGTGATACCCTTAGAAAATTCTTTAGAAATAAAGGAGTGGGTGGATCCAGAATCAAATAAAACATTTCCTAATTTAGAGTGGATGGTAAGTGTACCTTTCACCACTTCGTTATCGTACTCCACATCGCTGATAGAAATTGCATGTGACTTTCCTTTGTCTTTAGCCTTAAGATTTTGTTGACGTCGACCATCATCATCAACCCTTGGATTTGGGAATTGATTGGCATAATTCCCCATCTCCTTGCACTTGAAACATTGAAGTGTAGTAGGTTCATTCTGTGTATCCCTTCCTTTGTTTGCATCATTAGACATCTTCTTCCCATTATCGCGGCATTCAAATGCCCGATGACCTTCCTTTCCACATTTGAAACATTTACTGGTCCCTTTAAGACAACTCCCTCCATGTTTCTTTCCACACTTTGAGCATAAGGGAAAGCTCATCTTCTTTTTAGTGTGCTCTTTAGATTTTCCTTTGAATTCCATCTTCCTCTTCTTATCAAACCCATGTGACTGATGGGTTACTCCAATCTCCATCTCGACTTTGAGAGCACATCGAACGATTTCCTCATAGCTATTGAAGTCCCTTATGGCTAACGCCCTTCGAAGACTTGGTTTTAAGCCACTAAAGAATCGATCGATCTTACTCTCAGGTTGGATAATAATACCAGAAGCGTACCTTGAAAGTCTTGTAAAATTTGCTTCATAGGTACCAACAGATTCATCATCCCTTTGCTTCAGTTCAAGGAACTCTTTCTCCATATTTGTTCGGAGAATACGAGGGAAGTACTTATTGAAAAATAAGTTCTTGAACTCGTCTCATTCCATAGACTCAATTTCATCCCTTTGCCTCGTATTCTTAATAAGATCCCACCATTGATCAGCATCTCCTTCCAAACGATACACTTCTAGGATGACTTTATCATGCTCAGAACATTGAAGAACTGAAAATATCTTTTCAGTAGTACTAATCCATTGTTCAGCAACTAATGGATCAGTAGACCCGCTGAAAGAAGGTGGACGCTGCCTCATGAAGGATTCAACAGAATGTTGCTCCTTCCTTTGCTCGTTTGGAAGTCCTGCATGATTCATAGCTTGAGAAAGTTGTGTGAGCATGGCTACAAGATTTTGCATTCCAGCTCCCATATCGTTTGGTTGCTCAAGGGGACAATCATTGCATTGCCCATCGCATTCCGCATTAACACGGTTCCTTCGGGTTCCAGCCATTGACTAAAACCAAGAAGAATAGTGTGAGAAACACTAATTATAATAGGAAAACCACATAATTCAAGAATAAAATTTTCATGCTTAAGGTCTTATCCTAGGTTATTCATGGCCATTTCTAAAACACTAAGATTGTGTTCTATGCTCAGACTTATCCTTAGGGTTCTTACTAAGACTTTCACATCCTATTTTCCAAAGGTTGACTATACCTTTCCTCTGATACCAACTATAACGACCCATACTTTACACACATTGTTAATACTTCAAAATTGAAGCACACTTATTACAACATATGACAAAACCACAAAGGACCGTATAGGTATAGTGTCTTTAGAAACTGGGAAACATAAACAACTGGTTCATAAATCTTCTACAGTGTCTCCCATTTATTTCATCATATCTAGGGTCCCTTTTAGCATATTCTACTTAATATCCATCTTCCTGACCTGGGGAAAAGAAAACATAAAAGGGTGAGCTCAAATGCTCAGCAAGGGCAAATAAAGGAAATAAAAATCATATCATATCTTTTTGAAAATCATAACCTGCAAAAGAGATCATAATATCTTAACATGGAATAAATCATAGAAGTGAAAATGGGATCCTCATAATCATACCATGAAACTTGAAACTTTGTGGCATGCACACATAATCATGGAAAATCATTTCTTGTTAGTCATGACTCATTGCCAAGACTATCTTAGTGGACAAAGTCCATTTCTGAACTGAGTCACCCTCGTTCCAGTCCTGTTTCACTGAACCGGTATAACCTACCGTTCCAGCCATGTCTATCTCATGAGATATAAAACCTTTACCCAATGCATTGGAGGGAGATATAGGTCCCACCCATCTTATAATGAATCCTTTCTTATGTGTTCCACATAATCATAAACCATACATCATAGCGTAACCCATGTAATAAAAATGGTATTCTTAAACAACATGACATCATAAAACAATTCATATAAGATAAAGGAATTCATAAAAATGTTTCCATCACAACATAATCAAATCCATGTAATAATAGGGATAAAAACAGAACCCTTTTATTATCTTAGATGGAAAATAATTTTGATAAAATACTAGAACTCTATTCTTGAGGAAAATATCCTTTCTACTTTAAAAATTCTTTTCATTTCTTAACATGTCATACAATTTTAAACTAAAAGAAGTTGATTAAAAATAAACTTGAAAACTATTAAAGGAAGATTTATGGAAATAATGTTTTAAAAATCCATTCTTGCCGTATAAGTTAAAAAAAAACATTCTTCGTACTTTTGTCGGAAAAGTCAAAAAGTACCTCGTACGAAAAACGACAAAAGATTCCTTTCATTTCTTTTACTAAAAACTCACCGGAGGGTAAAAATGGATTTAAACAATTGTAGGTGGATGGAAATAATATTACATATTTATGAAACATGGATGTGGATGATAAAATACACCCTAGTAAATACTTACGAATAAACAATCTCGGATAAAAATGAGATTGTGATATTTCCCTTACCTTAGGTCCGATTTGCTTTGTATGTGTCCGAAGCTCCGGTATAATGGTTTAAATAATGTTATTGACTTATTCCAGAATCATACATATTGATATGATATCATATATGGTCATATTCTTAGCTTCTTGTTAGTAATATTTCATTGTTACTTGTTACTCGGGTCTTTATTGCCTTTTGTTCTTATGCGTGTTTTCCCGAATAAATTCTTATTCTTCTTGTAAGGTTATAGATACCTTATATCCAAAATGGTATTAGTGTAACATATATCATATTTATTCATTCAATTCATTTATATAATTACTATGTAATGATGATCATGTAGAACGAGTCGCATCACATCGTGGAGACGGTATTCCGTATGTACGCACGAGTGATGATATCGTTCCTATGATCGTGGAACTGTATTGGAGTATATATATATTATTTCAGTATCAATATTAATTTATAATAATCATAAATAGTTACTCATTACACCATTATACCCATCCTTGTAAAGTGATGGTGGAAAATAGATTACACCACGGCGTGGAGACGGTATTTCGTACGTACGCACGCGCGGTGATTTCATTTTTCTGTAGGATGGATAGAAGGTGAATTAGGGTTGTTTCATATTTATAATAACATATCAATATGTAAGTAATACTGATGTTATTACATTATCATGAAACAACTAAAGAAGAAGAAGTTGAAGAAGAAGGAAATTGAAAAGATCGGTAATGGATATTACCTCTTCTTTGGAACGCTTCTTTGAATCCTCCACTTAGGGAACTAATATTGGTCTTTGAAGAAGACCAGGACCTCTAGGATTATTCTAGGGAAGTGGAGAGGAGAAAATGGCAGGGTTTGGCCGAGCTTGAGTGCTCAATTTGGTGTGAGGAGGAGGGGGAGGAGGTGCCCTTTTATAAGGGAGGAGAGGGGCACCTTAGGAATATCTCAAAATATTATTTTATATTAAAGTCAAAATCGGTTTATAATGGTTCCAAAGGGTCTTATTTCGAAGCTAAAGTGGGGAAGGGTCGAAATCCTATCAACCAATAGGATTTAGACAAGTTTAGGGTATTATTTTAACCTTATCAATCAGATTTAACTCTAAGTTAAATAATTTAACTTTTACCATGTCTTTTTGTTTTCTTTCACTATATGGTTAATACACTTACTATAACATGTCAAACGAACCCCAAATTGTTTATTATTAATATATATATCCTTATCTAAGTCATTTGGCCGAACCTTAGATTTTTAGGAATAAAATAACAATTAATAATATAATATGTTATTTAAAAACTATTTTGTGTCAATTTTGACACTATTTGATATATGACTTTTGTGAAAGTCATAACAGAATTATATGTTTGAACCAAGTTGATTAAATCAACAATAATATATCATAGTAACCTAGAAAATTTTTGTAATTCATAAAAAGTCTCAAATTACATTTATTTTGGTGTTTATAACATCAATTATGTCAATATTTCATAAATAAGATAATTACTGCATCATAATTGTGTCATAAATAAATTAAATTATTTAATGTCTAAAAATTATAAATAAAATACCATTATGTAGGAAATCTTTTTAGCTTTCTAATGAATATTTATAGTCGAATTTATCTTATGTATAACCCCATATTAAAAATGATTTACTTATTAAACTTTGATTTTAACTATTTTAACCCTTTTTTAAATAAATTAATAATAAATGTCCTAATCTAACCCAAATGGGCCTAAATGGTCATATTTTATTCATAAGGTTGTTTTTGGTCGAATTACACATATCCAATAGAATTAGGACATGTGTTAGGGTAATAGTAATATCATATTTACCCTTAGTTACCCTATTTACTATTAACCGCGGTAAAAAAAAGTAAAAAGTTACTATTCACCAAAAAATTATTTTTATCTCATTGAACCACATTTTACTTACTGATATCAACCGTGTCTGTCGGATTTTCGAAATTCCATTCACAGAAGCGGTAAAATTAAGTTTTATGCAAAATTCAGTTTTTAACCTACCACTTAGTGGATTCACTATTCATCAAAAATTGAAAGTTTTCAGAAAAATACCAAAATTTCACCCTACGCTAATTTCGATATTCTGAGTCCAAAAATGAAGTCCATTTTGAAAAATAAAATTTATAAAAATTCAAAAAGTGGTTATTACTATTCATAACGGCTAGTTTTAATAGTATATTGTTGTTTAGTGAAACTCGGTATTGCGTACGACGCAAGCTATCGAGGAAGGTCGCGATTGCGTGTAAAGTAAGCCAAGCTAGTATGTAGTGAAAGATTCCTTTGATGATATATAAAAAAACAAAATATTACTCATAAAAATCTCGGGTGTTACACTCACCTTCCCTAGGAATCATGACTTCAAAATATACTAGTTTGGATTCAACACAAGTTCAAGTCAGTTCCATATTAATGTTAACAGATACTCAAAGGTTTTATTCCTATCGATACTAAATCATGGATTAAAATATTTTCAATTCTATATACCCTCTTTGCTTCTGTCTTAGCTTCTTTTACTTTTTGGTGCACCTTAATTTTTTAACACACATTCTGTTTTTCTCATCTCAAGCTTAATAACTTCTCCTTTTTTGAGTTTTAATATTATATGTCAATTGCTTTCTTTTTAAAATTCTCCATTAAGTTTTTCTATAGGAGGATTAATTATTAGTATTTTTAGTGACTTTTGAATTTACAAATATAGAAATATCTCTATAACATTATTTCTCTCATATAGCTTTCTCACCAAACACTACATGTGGAGTTGTCTTAGAAATCTATTCATGTGTCATTCCAAATGTACCCTTTTTATTTTGAGTAGATATTAATCATTCATGAACACAAAAAAATATGATCATAATTAAAAAAGGAATCATAAATAAATGATTCTTTAATTTCATAAATACCCAACAGTGATCTCCTCCACAATTTAGCTAGATCATCCTCAGTTCTCATTTTCTTCCACCTTCTTTTGGTATGACAGATTTATTCACTTTGAAACAGTACTTCCCCACTCATCTTGTCGATAAATTTCAATCTTTACATCTATAATTAAATCAAATTATTATTTTTCATGTGATCAATGAATTTAATAAAAACTTAGCATCATCACATTTCCATTCCAAAATTAATATCTTGAGTTTCTTTAAAACACACTCAACTCCACTCACTTTGAAACAGTACTTCCCCACTCACTTTGAAACAGTACTTCACCGCTGGACATTTTTTCTATTAATCTACTTTCATTAATTAATTTATTTCTTTCTTAAGTTTTATGTTATAATTCTTATTTAATTATTTTGTTCAATTGCATTAATTAGTTCATAATTAAAATGGAGCCATAGTGTGACGCCTCTGTGGAGATCTGCCATCGCCGCTGCTATAGCCCGCCCCCGCATACCTGCTTTCTGCTGCTAATGAAGACATCAAACCCAGCAACCATAGATCTAGATCGCCGCTCCGAGTCGGTGCCGAGCCAGGCCATGTCACCACTGATCCATCATCGCCTCTGCGGGTAGCCAAGGAACCCTCTATAGGTCGACTCGACTGAAGCCTCACCGAGCCGTATCTGTTGGAGGAGTGTACACGAGGCCGCCGTCGGACCTGCTCACACAGGAATGATAAACCCCCCCTAGCGTGGAGAAGATGACTTGGGGGGAATAAAAAATTAATGAACTTAAAAAACTAAATAGATAAAATCAAAATATATAAACTATAAAATAAATCAGTAAATAATAATAATTTTATAAATTAAAAAAATCAATTTAATAAAATATATAAAACTAAAATAATAATGATACTAATTTATAAATAAAATTTATTATTAAAATTAACTAATTAAATAAAATCAATTCAAATTAGTAAATACTTTAATAATTATAAGAATAAAATTATTAGTTTATATAAACATTGATATTAATAAATAAATAAGATAAATTAAACTAATTTAATAATTAAATTAATAAATCTAATTATTAAAATAAAAAATAAATAAATTTCTTAATTAATAATATAATTTATTTAACTTAATTAATAAAACTTAAATAAAATGAATTATTATCTTAAAAACATTTTATAATTAAATCTTAAAATACTAACATTAATAAAATAACAAAGTTAATTAATAATAATTAACATATAATTCTTAAATCATTAAATAATCTATATTATAATTGAAAATAATTTTATTAAATTACATAAATAATTAAAATAACAATAATATTTAATAAAATAATTGATTGATTATCTTAATAATAACTTTTAATAATTCTAATAACAATCTTCAAAATTGTAAATTAATTACTAATTAATAATTAATTAAGAGTTTTAAAATGAAATTTAAAAATCATAAATTATTAATTAAAATATTTATTAATAGATCAATATAAAATATAAATAAATTTTAAATAATAATAACAATAAAAATGTTAATTATAAAAGTTTATTGTTATATAATCTTTTAGCTATGTTTTAAACTATTTTTCACTTTTTTCCTTTTGTAGATAATTAGAAGAAACCAAAACCAATCTAGATACATTCAAATAACTCATGAGGAGTTAGTATTTTGGATTAAGTTAGAACAACGTGTGTTTCACTAAAAAGTGCACGTGTGCGGTGCAGCAGTGAAGCACAAGATTAAATCGGTGGAAGGCGGGAGTGACAAGCAGCAAATGACAGGGACATTAAACCGAAAACAGAGCAGCAGAGGTACATAAGGGATGAAAATTCATTCAATTTTTGTAGAGAACTAGTGCAGAGAAAATCCAGGAAACCTAGAGAGAAGCAAGTCATGGATTCATTGGAGCCCGCGAGCATAGCATCATTTGGGGAGTTCTTCCTCCCTCTTGTTTTTATTCTTGTACTCTGTTATAGGATGTTTTCAATTGCTGTAATGAACATGATATTAAGCTAAGTACATAGATTTTGGGGAATTTTTACTTCTACAGGTTATCTTTTTTATCATCCTTTCCATATATTCATTTTAATGTGTATAGAATTGATCGGCGAGATCAATTCTGAATTCATTCAATCACATTGTTCCACTTGATTTCGATTTTTAATCTATGATAATTCAGCGAGACTGATCGTGGATACATTTTTCAAAAATCTTTATGTACATAAAGAAAACATCAGCACATTCGGTGATAATGTGTCTATTGAACATTTAAAAGATAAATTTTGACACTTAAACTTTTCTTTGACAGGAGAACCCCAAGAATGTTCAATCTGAGTGTCTTACTACCTGGTGAGGGAAGTAATTTAGTCTTTTTGTGTTTATGTTTGCAATCGTTTTTGTAAAAAAGAAACATTTTAAACCAGTAGAATATATTTTTTCCCCAGGAATTTTATCCTTATGGTTCATTTCTCAGCATTACTGGTCTCTGTTATTGCTACTTTTCATTTTACCTCTATTTCATTTTAGCCTAGATCAAAAACATAAAAAAAATTGAGTGTTCTTTACTATTTTTTAAATTTTTAACGAAATATGAAAAACATAAATTAAAATCGTTTACTCTCCCCATAGCAGACAATATTGGGGTGTTTTGAACGTTTTATAGAAAATTGGTAGTTTCACCCTCTATGTGGGTTCGACCCTACTTTCCACTAGATAATAGTTGTAGGAAAATATAAAATTTAAACTTTTACTCAAGTTCAATGACAGTTAGGTCATGTTTTTGGCACTATTTCTGGTAAACGAACAAACGACCGCTATTCTAAAAAAAATAAAAAACTAATCAAAAATAAAATTCACATAAAATAAATCTTTTTTTAAAAAAGCTGAAAACTGTGTGTTTTTTAAACTAGATTCTATGAGTCCCTACTTTTATACTGCTTCTTATTGTTCATTGTTTTATGTTGAAACTATCTCTCTATGATCAATTACATGAACACTATATCTTCCACTATTAGAATATAGCCTATGAACCCTGAACTAGACAAACATATAACTACTCTAAGAAATAAACACAAATCTGAAATGGAAAATTTATATGAAAGAGTTCATATAAACAACTTCCAAAACAATCCTAAACTCAATGAGGAAATCGAAAGGACTAGGATGAGGGAGATCCAACTCCCTCAAGTTTCAAGTAATACATCAACCATTAGGTTATCTCCTAGAGTCCTAAATTATGAGCTGAAACAGTCCCATATTTCACTATTGATATAATTCAAAGGACTCTCTAATGAGGACTCACTTACCTTTATTAGAGATTTCTACAATATTGTGAAACAATTACCTATTTTATAACTTACATAGAATAATATGACAATGAGATTCTTTCCCTTTTTCCTAAAAGGGAATGCTTGAAATTGGTTTTTTGAGCTTAGATGAAAATATTTTTGAAAACTAGGATCAAATGTACAATTGTGTTATAATGAGATTTTATCCCCAAATACTTAAAGAATAACTTATAACTAAGATCGTTATTTTTTACCAAGAGGATGGAGAATCCTTTCACGAGGCTTGGGATATATTTAAAGAGCTACTTAGGCAGTGTCCCCATCATCAACTATCATCCCACCTTCTCATGGATACTTTCTATGAAGGGTTTTTATCCACTATTCAAAACATAGTTGATCAAGCTATTGGGGGTAACTATAACGACAAAACTGACGAGGAGTTAAGAAAAATATTCAATAATCTTTCCCTAAACTCCCAACATAAAAATTCAAGAAGAAAGAGAGTGAATAGAAACTCAAATAGTAGTTCTATGAATGATACTCAAAATCATCTTTCTAAAATCACAAACCAACTTCAATATTTAATGAACCAAAATTATAGACAATCTTTTAATCAATTGGGCTGTCAAAACACTAACCAATCTCTTAGAGAACAATGCACTCTATGTGGGATGTTCGGTCACACTGAAAACATTTTCCCTAATTTTGATATGACATCCCAACAAGAAAACTCTAATTTTTTCAATTATGGTCATAGGATGCCTTTCAAAGAAGACCCATTTTTAAAAAATTATAACCAAGGCTATAGGAACCATCCAAATGTGTCATGGAAAGATCTATGAATGATAAAACAATACAATGCCCCTAATTATTATAACCAACCAAGACAAAAGTTTCAAAATAAACAAAGGGGTGAGTTTTTTAATTAATAAGGGAATCATGATAATCAAATGTCTTCTAAGTTGGATATAATTTTTAATAAAATAAATTCTCAAGGAGAAAGGTTCATGACTCAATTAAATAAACATAAAAATCAATATGAGTCAGATAAAATGAAAAATGACGAAAGAATTCAAAACATGTAAACTCAATTGGGAAAAATAACTAGAGACTTTACATATAGGGATAAAGTAAGACTACCTAGCACAAATAAACTTAATCCCATAGAGAAATGTATGGTTTTTGTCACTAGAAGTGGGATTAATACTCAATCTGAACCTAAAAAAGACCTTGAAAATGCCCAAAATGAAAAACTGTGTGATTCTGGAAATAAAAATCGGCTTTGTACCCAAGCTGGAAATCAACATATAAGTATTAAAAATGATAAAAATCTGAATTTATCACCTAAAAATCATGCTGAAGATTATTCTGAAATTAAAATGAATAAAGGAAAATAGAAAACTACTGAAGAAATAAGGGAAATGTTGACTTTTCTGAAAAAAAATTACCACACCCATTCCTTTCCCTAAAAAATTGAAACCTGAAAGTAAAACCAAGGCTGAACTCATTCAGTTCCTTGGGATTTTGACCAAGCTTCAAGTGAACATTCCTTTCATTCAATCCTTAGTTCAAATTCCATTCTATTTTAAATCTCTTAAAAAATTCAAACAAAAAAAACACTTGAAGAATTTTCTACTTATAGCCTTACTAAAGTGTACAGTGTTTTTCTCCAAAAGAAAATCCCACCCAAATTTGAAGACCTAGGTAGATTTTTCATACCAAGTACCTTTGGAAATTATAATCAGTTTAATTTCCTTTGTGACTTAGGTGATAGTATTAATCTTCTCCTATACTCACTATTCCCATAGTTGGGATTGGTTGACCTTTAACCCACCACATTCATCCTATAGTTGTCTAACCATTCTATCACTCATCCTATGGAGAGGGTAGATGATTTTCTAGATGAAGTTGGGAATCTTTTTCTACATAAATACTTTTTAGTTTTAGACATGGAGAGTGACCAAGTGGCTCCCATCATTCTAGGTAGTCCCTTTTTTACCACCGGTGGTGTTTTAATTGATGTATCTAAGGGTCATCTTGTCATTAAAATTAGATAATAATAAGAAGAGTTTCATGTGTTCAAAAATTTCAAAGGACTAATATTATCTAAAAAAATTCAAAGATAGAGTCCTTAGATGATGAATAAAAATATTGATGAATCTGAAAAACAATCCTCTGTTGAAGAAATCAATTTGTAAATTGAAAATTATGATCAGTCTATTTGAAAAAGTGAAAATTCTACTGAAACACACAATCTAGAAAATTTTCCAGAACTGGAAAACTATCTAGTTTCTACTTTTACTAAATATGTGTCATGTTTTTCTAAACTTAGTGACTTTCTGAGTGAAATTTTGGGGGATTCTATTGTCACCAACACTTTTTTATGAACATTTTGATGAGGTATAGGGTGATATATTAAGACAACATGATGATTATTCTTTTATAAATCTGTTAAATTCAAATCTTGAAAATCTGGATAGTGAGCTATCCACTTTGGATAGTAGCACTAGAAATTTTGAAATTATTCTTGTAATTTAAAATCTTTCATCCTTTAAAACTTCCTACAAGATATATGTTAAAGACCATAGACCTCTTAGGCCCAAGATTCTTCTTTCATGTGAAAAAACACCCATTCTAGGACTTAAACCACTCCCTAATCATTTGAAATGCTCAGTTTTAGGAGATAATTACACCCTCCCTTGTATAATTTATACCTAACTTAATGATAACCAAGATGGAATATTTTTAATGGTTTTGAAGAAATTTCAATCTATCATAGGTTGGACTGTAGCTGATATAAAGGGTACTAGTTCTTTATTTTTCATGCATATGATACCTATGGATCCAGACCATAAGCCTGGGGTAGAGTGTCAAATAAGAAGGAATTCTAACAAGAAATTATTTGAGAAATAAGAAGTAATTAAACTATTGAATACAGGTATAATATAACATATTTCTAATAGCACTTGCGTCAGTCTGGTCAAAGTAGTCCTTAAGAAAGGAGGTTTCACTATTATTACGAATGAAAATATTGAACAAATTAAAGTTATAAAATCCACCAAATGGAGAGTTTGTATAAATTATAGGAAGCTTAATGCATCCACTAGGAAAGACCATTTTCCAATGTTCTTCCTTGATCAAATGCTTGAGAGGCTTGTTGGGAATATATTCTTCTATTTCATGGATTTGTATTCTAGTTACAACTAGATTCTTATAGATCTAGAGGACTGGGAAAATACTACCTTTACATTCCCCTTTGGGACATTTTCTTACTGGAAGATGCCTTTTGGGTTGTGTGGACCCCCTGCTACCTTTAAAAGGTGTATGATGGATATTTTCTTTGATATGATTGAAGGGATCTTTGAAGTTTTCATGGATGATTTCTCCATTGTGGGTAGTAATTTTGATACATGTTTAGGAAATTTGGAGTTAGTTTTGGAGATATGTATAGAGACCAACTTAGTGTTTAACTGGGAAAAGTGTCAATTTATGGTCATTGAAGGACTTTTGCTTGGACCTAAAGTGTCCAAGAGAGGTTTGGAGGTAGACACTACTAAAATTGAATTCATTCAAAAATTTCCACCTCTTGAAAATTTAAAAGGTGTTAGATGTTACTTAGGGAATTCTAGTTTCTACCAGAGGTTTTAAAAATACTTTTCAAAAATAACTATGCCCTTATGTTCTTTTCTTACTATGGATTCTATATTCCATTTTGACCAAAACTCTCTAAAATCTTTCAATATTCTTAAAGAAAAACACACTAAATCAACTATTCTCACTACACCTAATTAAAAACTTAATTTTAAATTAATGTGTGATGCTAGTAATATGGATGTTGGAGCTATCCTTGGACAAAGGGTAGATAAGAATCTACATGTGGTATACTATGCATATAGACTACTAGATAAGGCCCAAAGGATTTATACCACTACTTAACAGGAGTTGTTAGCTGTTGTGTTTTCTCTTGAGAAGTTTAGGTAGTACCTATTAGGTTCTAAAATCATTATTTTCACTGACCATTCTTCTTTGATGTACTTTCTATCTAAGAAAGAAACCAAACTCAGGCTGATTATATGGATTTTTTTACTACATGAATTTGATGTAGAAATTATAGATAAGTAGGGAGATGAAAACTCAGTTGCATATCATCTTTATGGGTATCCTCACACTCGTTTTGAAGATCCAAGTGAGATCAAATCTTCCTTTCCTAATGAAAAGTTACTTACTGTGTCAATTAGGAAGTCTACATGGCTTTTAGACTTTTCCAATTTTCCTAGTAGCAGGAGTATTTCCCAAGAATATTTCCAATAACCAAAGGAAGAAATACATCTCTGAACTTAAGTATTACCTTTGGGATGACCCCTTGTTGTTTAGGAGGTGTGATTATGGTATTATTAAGAGGTGTGTGCCTAAGGAAGAGATGTTTCCTATTTTGGAGAGTTATCACTCCTCACCTTTGAGAGGTCACTATGGTGGTGAAAGGACAACTCAAAAAGTCCTTTAATATGGTTTTTATTGGCCCACCCTATTCAAAGATACTAGGAGATTTGTAGTTGGTTGTGACAAGTTTCAGAGGTTACGAAATGTTTGGAGGAACCAAGAGTTACCCCAAAAAGTTATTCTACAAGAAGTGATTTTTGATGTCTGGGTTTTAGATTTCATGGGTCCATTTCCATCATCTCATGGGAATTAGTATATATTATTTTATGTGGATTATATTTCTTAGTGGGTTGAGGTAGTGGCTCTACCAAAAAATCAAGCAAAAATTGTTATTAAATTTTTCAAGAAGAATATTTTCTCATGATTTTGAGTCCCGAAATCATTTATCACTGATAATGAAACATAATTTAAAAATTACAAGTTTATGGCTTTAACTGAAAAGTATGGTTGTGTTCATAAGACTGGAACTCCTTACTATCAAAAGTCTAGTGGACAGGTGGAAATTTCTAATAGGGAACTAAAACAAAGTTTAAAAAATCTATCTCAAGCTATAGAAAGGACTGGTCTCTTAAACTAGATGAATATTTATTGGCATGTAGAATAGATTTTAAGACCACAATAGTTATGTATTTTTATAGGTTTTTATTTTTAAAATGTTATCATTTTCTCGTGGAGTTTCAACACAAGTCATATTGGGTAGTTAAGGCCTTCAATTTTGATTTTAAGAGTAGTGGTGAAAAAAAAACTACTTGATATGAGTGAGTTAGATGAAACAAGGAGAGATTAATATGATAATTCAATAATATTCAAAGAGAGGACTTAGATCTTTCATGATTCTATTATAAAAAAAATTTAAACTTGGATATAATGTCCTTCTATTTGACTCTAGATTAATAATATTTCCTGGGAAACTAAAATCCAGGTGGTCTTGACCTTTCACAATTGTCAGAGTGATAAAGAATGGAGTTTTAGAGATAGTTGGTGAGGAGAAAAAGACTATATTTGTTAATGGGTAGAGAGTTAAACTGTATTTTGAAGGACAACCAAAAGGCTTGGTTTCCTTCACTATGCTTGAGAACTAATCCTGAATAAATTCTAACTAAATAATTTAAACTTACTGTTGCGTGTGAGTCAACCCATGGTTCTTATTTTGTCCTTTTCTTTATTTCATTTATGAATTTGAATAAAGTGCTGCTTATTTGTTCTATTTTAGTGCACTTCCTGCTACTACTTATTCTTGGTGATTTTGGTTCTTATTTTCTGAGTTTGAATGTTGCAGTTGGTATCATCTAAGGAGTGGAATTCCAATGTTATTTCATATCTGGACAAAATCATTCAGGGAAGTACTTTACCCTTAATTCTGCATTTATTTTCTACTCCTTTTACTTTACTAAAAAATTCTATTAAGTCACAATTTCATTGATGTCGGTGAGTCATTGACCCACCGATACACTTGAGCTACTGATACACTATTGTCAGTGACACACTTATGGCAGTGTCGGTGAGTCATTAAAAAAGTTCTGCTATATATGTGTACTTCTTCTTAAAAAAATCTGATTCATTTGTTTCTTTGATTAAAATTATGTTACATTTCACTATGTTTCTTTTATAATAATTCTTGTGCTAAAATTCTACTACATGTTTTATGTGATGTATTTTTTTTTGTATGCACCTATTAGTTGAAAATATAGTTTTAATGGTTTAATAATTTAACTGTTTAAAACTATATGTGGGGGGTACATGCAGGCTGTAAATTTATTTTATTGAATCTACTTAGGTTGATGGGTGTTTGGCATGCATGTTTTCTACTTTATTTAATATCTTATTGAACCCAATATACTGAAATTTCTTTCACCCAATACAGTTTTTACTTTAATGTTTTACATGAAACATTGTGAATTGTAATTAAAAATATAGTTCTCTGACTTAAATGATAATGCACGATCTTTGGAGAACTTGTTTTATTGTAATATTATTGGGGTCAAACACAATTTCTTTTGAACATCATTGAGACATTTAAACATGTCAATAATCTACTGTAATGTAAATATTTTTTGAGATTTAACTATCTAATTGTTGTCTCCTCCACTTTGGAATTCAACTTTGGGGAAAAATTTAGGTCTTAAGTAAATTTTTTTCTAAAAAATAGTTATATTTTTTCAAACTATTGACACAATTTTAGGTGGTACTTAAATGATTCTTGCCTAAAGGAAAAGTTTTGTTGGTAGTCAAGAGTTGATTTGAATCTAAAATTGGATAATATGGATGATTGCTGAGAGAACATGTATAGTTATTGAATGAAAATTTGGTTTAGGGACTATTTTTGAGAGTTATGTAGGTTACCTGTTAGTGGAGTTGAGATCATAACCTTGGGAACTATATGTTTGAACTCTTTACTAGGGGACTCACTTCTCCTTAAGTTATTTAAAATTAAACACCATAGTGAGCCATTTTAAATGGGTTTCATATAAATATTTTGAAACTGAAGTAAAATGAGAGTTTTGGATCCCATGGTGAATCTATGTGACCCTAGGTAATTGGTACATTTCTGTTTACTAAAATCACATTGAACATTGCATAGTGCTTAACAAATGTTAAATGGCTTTGGAAAAATAAAATAAATTGTCTAGGGACAAAAATGAGTTCATTAAGGTGATGGAAATGATGAATGTCAGATGGAGAAGGGGAAACTTGGCTAATAAGAGAGTCATTTATGTTGTATCAATAAGGTGATTAAAAAAATTGGCACCTAGGTGATGTTTAAAGTACAAAGTTCTTATGGTTGTGTTTTTAATTCCACATATATTTAACATGTTGTCACGATTGAATTTAGTTCTTAGACATGAATGGTAATAATTCATTAGGAAGACTCATATATGTGGCAAGATATCCACCTAATTGGAATAATCTTTGTTTCTCTTTAGAATATTTTTGAGTATTTGAATTTGAGGAAGATTCATTTGAACAATTTATTTCAAAAGCCAACTGCTCAATTTTGAGGTCCTTTGTTTTTGAACTATTAAACATGTTATAATTTTAGTTGAGTAATATAAATCATTCTTCTATTTTCAATGATAATAAAACATGAAATTGTTTTAGGACAAAAAATGTTTAAGTGTGGGGGAATTTTATGTGGCTCTAATTTGACATAGTATTCCACAATTTCGTAATTAGTTTTTAATAAATTTATTAAATCATTTTAAACGTTTACTTAATATTCACATTTTTGTATTTTTATAATTAAATTTATCAATTATACATTTTTTACAATTAATTATGTATTTTTAGTCTTTAAAATGATTAATTTAATCTTACTAATTTCTCTAGTCTAATAATTTATTAATTAGTTTTGTACTGCATGAATTTTTAATAATTTTACATACATATTAATTAACCATTTGATCATTTTATTTCACTTAATTAACACAATTTTTAATTTGAAATTTATCTTTTAATCTTTATTAATTAAAATAACTTAACTTTAATAAATATTTCAATAATATTTTATATTCATTAAACTTTATTTTTTAAATTATTTTTATAATTATAACTTTAATTATTTTATTTAATAAGTTAGTAAGTTTTTAATTTATGACAAGTGTTTAATTTTTATTAAATTTTTAGCTAATAATTTGAATGTATATTAATTCTTGTATTTATTTAATTAATTAATTTAGATTTTTAATTAATTTAAGTTTTTGTTTGCAATTAAAATTTAAGTTATTGACACCAACGATCTACTCACAACAGTTTTCAATGAGTCATTGTTCCATACATCTCACCCCTGGCCATTGTTTTTATTAATCTGCTTTCATTAATTAATTTATTTATTCTTTAAGTTTTATGAAATAATTCTTATTCACTTTTTATATTCAATTTCATTAATTAGTTCATAAATCAATTTATGTTTTTAATTTAGTATTCTGTTTTAAATTAATTATAAAATTGATTTATTTTTTAAGTTAAATTTTCTTTTGTAAAATTAATTGATTTGGATTTTTAAATTTTAGTTACTTTAATTCTTATTTGTTTTAATATTATAAGTTATTGACTTATGTTTGTTTTATGTTTGTGGTTAATTTTTTTAGTCATCGAAACCGATGCAATTCATTCCTTCATCCACTCACGCACTCATTGATCCTCCTATGCAGATGTCTCACCAACACATTGGTAGCTCACAAGCTACCGACGCACTACCTTATTCATGTCTTGATGCTTGCTCACAAGCTACTGATGCTGCCCTCCTACTTTCATCACCTTTCATCAGTCTCACTGATGAAATCTTTTCACATCAGTCTCACCGACGCTACCTCCCTCCTTCTGTCGGTATCATTTCCACCGCAACATTCACACATCTCACTGATGTAGCATGTTCTTACCATCATCAACATGATTTCTCACCATCAACAGATCTGGAGACTAAGTGAGATCTACTCATATCAATCAGTCCAAATCCAAACCTGCAGTGCATTCAAAACCAAACCCAACCAGATTCAAGCATTAACGGATACCAAATCAAGACTATGTTTCCCATATCACTGTAGATCTAAAAAGGATCCATCGTGTGATGCCACTATGGAGATCCTCCATTTCCACTACAGCAGTCTGCCGCTGCCTACCCACTTTTCGTCGTTGATGAAAACGTTGACCACAGCCACCACAAATCTGGATCGCTATTGTGAGCCGGTGCCAAGCCGGACCACGTCACTACTCATCGGATGTCGCCTCTACGGGTAGCCAAGGAACCCTCTGTAGGTTGATTTGACTAAAGCCTTTCCAAGCCACATCTATTAGAGGAGGGTACCTGACGCCACCGCCGAACCTGCTCACAGAGGAATGAGAAAAAAACCACACCCCCTTCTGGCGTGGAGAAGAAGACTTGGGGGGAATAAAAAATAAAAAAAATAAAAAATAAATAAATAGATAAAATAAAAATATATAAACTATAAAATAAATAAGCATATAATAATAATATTTTAAATTATAAAATAAATAAATTTAATAAAATATATAAAACTAAAATATTAATAATAATAATTTATAAATTAAATTGATTATTAAAATAAACTAATTAAATAAAATAAGTTCAATATAGTAAATACTTTAAAAGTTATAATAATTAAATTAATAATTTAAATAAACATTAATATTAATAAATAAATAAGATAAATTAAACTAATTTAATAATTATTCATTAATCAAGCTAATTATTAAAATAAATATTAAATAACTTTATTAATTATTACTATAATTTATTTAACTTGAATAATAACAGTTAAATAAAATGGTTTTTTATCTTACTAACATTTAATAAATAAATCTTAAAATATTAACTTTAATAAAATAACTAAGTTAATTAATAATAATTAACTTATAATTCTTAAATAATTAAATAATTTATATTATAATTGAAAATAATTTTATTAATTTACATAAATAATTCTAATAATAATAATATTTAATAAAATAATTTATTGATTATCTTAATAATAACTTTTAATAAATTTTATAATAATCTTAAAAATTGTTAATAAATTACTAATTAATAATTAATTAATAGTTTTAAAATGAAATTAAAAAACATTAAATAATCAATTGAAAGATTTATTAATAGATCTATATGAAACATAAATAAATTTTAAATAATAATAATAAAATAGTTAATCATATAAGTTAATTGTTATTTAATCTTTTTGCTATGTTTTAAACTATTTTTCATTTTTCCCTTTTGCAGAGACGTAAAGGTACCCAAAACCCATCTATATACATTCAACTAACTCACACAAAGTTACATGGGTTAAGTTAGTGTGATGTGTGTTTCACTAAAAAGTGCACGTGTGCGGTGCAGCAGTGAAGTACAAGATTAAGTCAGTGGAAGGCAGCAATGATAAGCAGAAAATAACATGGACTTTTAAAAGAAAATAGACCAGCAAAGGGAGACAAGGGATGAAAATTCATTCAATTTTTATGGAGAACCAATTTAGAAAATATCTAGGTGACCTGTAGAGAAACAAATCCTAGATTCGTAGGATCCTAAGAGAAGATCATCATTTGGAGAGTTCTTCCTCCCTCTTGTTTTAATTCTTGTACTTTGTTCTAGGATGTTTTCTATTGCTGTAATAAACATGATAATAAGCAAAATAATTAGAGTTTGGGGAATTTCTACTTCTACTAGTTGTCTTTTTATCATACTTTTCACATTTTTATTTTAATGTATTCAGAATTGATCGGCGAGATAGATTTTGAATTCATTCAAACACATCGCGCCACTTGATTATAATTTTCAATCTATCATCATTCGTTGATATTGATCATAGATACATTTTTATAAAAGCTTTATGTTTATAAATAAAAATTCAGCACATTTGGGGAGAATGTGTCTATTGAATTTTTCAAAGATAAATTTTTACAGTTGAACTTTTCTCAAAGTAGTGAACCCCAAGAATGTTCAATCTAAGTGTCTTACCTCATGGTGAGGGAAGTAAGTCAATATTTTTGTGGTTATGTCAGCAATCATTTTTTTTGAAAGGTAAATATTTTAAACTAGTAGAATAGAGTTTTTCCATAGGAATTTTATTTTGATTTTTTATTTCTCAACATTACTGGTCTTTGTTGTTTCTAATTTTCATTTTGTCTCTATTTTATTTTTTCCTAGATCAAAAACATAAAAAAATATTCTGAGTGTTATTTACTATTTTTTTAATTTCCAAAAAATGTAAAAAACATAAACTAAATTTTTTTACTCTCCCCACTACTAGCAATAGTGGGGTATTTTGAAATTTTTATAGAAAATTGGTAGTTCCACCTTCCTTGTGGGTTTGAACCTACATTCTACTAGATATTAGAAGTATTAAAACATAAATTTTAAACTTTTACCAGATTTCAACAATAGTTGGGTCAATACTCAAGATAGAGTATTTCAAGAACTCACTGCCTCTAAATATCCATCTTCATCCTTATACATTAAATTGACACACACATGATATTGAAAACAAATGAAACTCATCTTTACAAATACATTGGGGTACCTCAATCTCCCCATTTGGATTTTTTTAAATGTTTTAATTCCTTCAAAGCCAATGTTATCCCCCCTTATTGATAATAAATGTAAAGATATATCGGGGACATATCAAACATCACCTTTTTTCCCTCTTTTATTTATATTATGGATTGAACAAAAAATTTGGGAGAAGAAAGGTTCCTTGTATTTTCTTATCAATGAGATATCGGTTATTCAATTCTTAGTTTAATTGGGCTAACCTATTGATAAAAAATGGTAATTTCACTAAATCATCAAATTTTTCTGTTAAACTATCCAACATATGTTACCATTTTTAGTTCCTCATATTCAAGTATCTTTTGAAATATTTATTGAGAAATAAAACATGCACTCATCTTTAATAAATTCATAAAAATAATTTCAAATCCAAGTCAATAAAATTTCCCATTTCTCATAGATTACTCATCAACCAAAAATCCCCTATTATAAACATGTTTGATAAATTCAAAAAAATATGGATACTGTTTTTAGGATACATCAAATTCTATTTTTAAAAGGGCCTTCCAAAAATTCTATATTTTATGAAATAACAAACCTTTTGGTAGTTACTATTAATTTTATCTTACCATTATGAGATTCACCCAAAAATTCATCATGGTTTATTTTCTCTAGAAATTTCCAATGGTGAAATATTCTTTATTGATATATAAAAATTGTAGCCACATCTTGTTTCCCCTTGATAATTTCTCCTCCAATTCCCTATAATTTATCATAAACATAAAATTTTTAGTGAATAATAACTGGGTTACCAATATTATTAGTTAGAGTGGTAAGGTTGGGAGTTTCCTCTCAACCAAGATCTTCCATGATTTCTATTTTTATATCTTGATGATATATTCATGAATACTTTATTGTTTTTTTCATGACTTTTCATGGAATGTATGGTGTCATTTTTTCTTTTAATAACTTTTTTATGTGAGTACTTATTATCTTTTTGAGTAATAAAATCAAATTTTTTTATTATATACTTGACTTTACTTCATCTGCACTTTAACCTGAGATTCCAATGATAGTGAACCATTTTATAATTTCTTCCCAACTTAATTAATATTCCCACACAGTACCTATTTTTAATTCCCTTTAGCATTGAGATTTTAATATTCCCTCTCTACCTTTTCCTTTTGAAAAGATCTATTTTGACCAGAGTAGTATGGGTTTATCTTCTTCCTATGATCATTATTAGATCTAACAGTTTGTAAAGCCTGTCCAATAAGAATTTTCATTAAACATTTACTATGGTGACCTTGTTGGTATCATCTTACAAAGGTTTCTTTCATCTTTTTAGTTGTTTTCAGTGAAAAAATTTATTAATTTATCAAAAATAAACTTATTATTCCACATAATATTCCATTTAATCACATATTTTCTTCTCCTTATTTATGAATTTATGACCACTTGTTATTGAACCTCAATAAAAATGTAGTTTATAATACCTTCTAAAACTAGATAGTGATGTGTAGGGTTAAAACCAAGAGAATTAAATTATGGTTTAAATTAAACAAAACTATAATAAAACTAAAAATTGGAAAAAATAGTCAAATAATGTTGAAATTAATGAGTTAGAAATGATGGAATAATGGGGAAAGTGTAATAGAATAGTGTGAAATCAGCTGCAAAGGAAATAAAGTCCAAATAGTGATGAATTTAAGGGAAAACTAGAATATATAGAGTTGGTAAATGATTCACTGGTTTTTCATTATAATTAAACTTAGATGTACTAAAATCTATGAAAAAGTGTGTTGAAACACCTAGTTATTTCTTGATTATCAGCCTTTCCTATTTATCTTTCCTAATAGTTGATATGTCTATGAGGAACTCAAAAAATATGTAAGTATTCATGGAAAAACAAAACTTCAACCTTTTCCAACTTGAATACTTCAGTTGAAGTTTCTACAGCAAGATATTTCCTACTCTTCACCCTGAGATACATGAAGTAGGGAGGAAATAATTCTCATGAAGAAGAGTAAGTGAGAAAAAAAAATGAAGAAGAAACACTATGAACTTCCAATGAAACCTCACCTAGTATATTTATTTTATTGAAGAATGAATTGATTTTCAAGTGCCTTAATAAATCTAACTCAAACATTATTTGAAATTTTTTCATTAGAGTAGAGGGAAATGGAAGTGGAATAATATTCTTATAAGAACAACAAAATTTTAAGTAATATACTAAGAAAGAATAGGTAAAAATATTTAAATCCATCTAATCCAATGCCCAAAAAATATTTTAACTACACATGATCGTGGTAGTAAAAAAACTATTCAATGAAAGAATCTAAAATATAGAAATAATAAAGAAATAATTATAAGAAATAAATTCTTCTCCTTTTGAGTTGCATCCTTTTTTATGCTCTAAACTCCCTTTACTACTCCTCCACAAACTGCCCTTTTTCTTTGGCTTGGCCTCTCTCTATTCTATTCTCTCTCCCCTCACCAAAATGCCCAACACAGCATAATTCCCTTCATTAAGTTGTTTTATCCTATGTGACCTTCAGTTGCACATCTTGAACCTATTCTCTCCCCCTAATTTAAACATCCTTGATAAATTAAAAATGGGACCCTGTGCCAACTCCCAAATTTACAGCTCACATGCATCATCTTTAGTCCCTATATTGATAGCCTCCACATGGAATCCTTTACTTTAAAACTTCTTCCTTGAGGTGACTATATCTAAGTTCCTCTTACCAAATGTTCTCCTCCCATGTTAGACTTTGTTCATCTCTAAGAATCAATGTTTTGGATTCAATCCCATCTTGATTCAATATTATTATCTTTACATGGTTATAGCTTCGAAGAGATCCCAGTACTTAGCTTCACTGAGATTGAATCTTCCTTGTTTTTAATTTCAATTTTTATAATTTGGGATCATTGAGAAAATTAAAATTTTTACATTTACATAGCCTTGAGGAAGCATTGAAAAAATTTACTAAATGATTATAAAACCATTACATGAGTAGAATGACCCTTATATAGCCTCTGATACCCTTATGTGGTGGCTGGTGTATAGAACTACCCTTTGGAAAATGTTATAAATATGTTAAAACCATTATGCAAGATGAATCCTTATGAAAATCATTATCAACCCTTATGAAATTTCTCCACACCAATGTAACCTTTACATAATTTCTTCCAAGTTAAAAATAAAAAAATTCATAAACACATATGAAACTCTTACCAAATTCAAATAAAATAATGTCTTATAAAAATGAATGAAAATATATACAAAAAATGAAAGAAATCATATGAAAAGGGGACTTGATTATTTTTATGGCCAAATACTTATGAAAATGAATGTTCTACAAAATTTCTAAGAAGTCATACAAAAATAAGAATTTTCCAAATACATGATTCTTTAAAATTTTCCAAATTTTATACAATTATTCTAGAATATTTTATTACAAAAAATATATTCTATGATAAAATAATATAACTAAAATCAATTAAATCCAACAACTAAAACACTTCGAAAATTAATATTTCAATTTAAAAAAAATACATTTAAAAATATTTTTTATGATATATGAAAAAACCAAAGAAATTTTTAATGAATTAAACCATAAAATAATTATTTTCAAAAACATATCCATGGAATCACAATTTTCACTATAATTAACCAATATTTAATAATTCTCCAATTAAAGTGAATTTTGACATAAAAACTAAATTAAATATCAAAAATAGATCTATAAAACATGTATCAAATCAATCCATACCAAATATCCCCTCATTATATCATCATTTTTCATCCAAAAATTATTTTAAAAAACTCAGTGGAAGAAAAAAAATCTCAAGAATTAAAAACTGACAGGGAAAAAAAGAGACGGTTTTCAAAAGTAATTTCCCCCATAGACTCTCTCAAGTACTAAAAATTATTTCCTTAATTTAATATTATGGTATGGTGAAAAGTTGGTTTCAATTTTTTATAGTAGTGATTAAAATTTAAATTTTTGAAATTAATTAAACATATATTAGTTTGTATCCAAATATTCTTCCAAACTTCTATTTTTCTCCAAGTGGATAGACTCACATAATTTAACATATAATAATTAAACAAAACTAAATGGATCATTAAGTTTAATAAATAAAAAGAATGAACAATTAACTCATCCATGTATTTTATCTTAAATAATAAAGAGTAATATAGGAATATAAGTTCATTTAATACCCTAAATGGATGCACAACTTGTGACTTTATTTCCAATCAAAAAATCTAATTAAATGAAAAATATAAAACTTATTCCTAATATTTAAAAAAATAAGTTTTTACAAGATAAAAATAAAAATATATTCTTGATTAAATACATGGATAAATATTAAAAATTAATCCCCTAAAATTAACAATATATTCCTCAAAATTGAATAAAATTTTCAACCACTGAGTAAGAAAATTATTCCTTTAAAAACATTAAATTTTGAATACATTTTGAGGGTATCAAACATAACGTCTATGAAACATGGTTTATCAAATTAAATACCCATAACCCACACTTAAAACTCATCATTATTCTAAATTCTTAATTCTATGGTAGAGGATACATTTAGAATATTTCATCTCAAATAGATTTTGTAATTTAGTAGTTCAAGACTTGTTTTAAGGGTTATAATTAAGTTTAAATAGAATGTCTATGACATATCAATAAGTATCCAAAATATATTTAACTTTTTAAATTATTTTACTTTGTAAATATAATAGATTTATTTTTTAAAATATATTTAAATATAATCATGTTTATTATTAATTTGTTTTTCAAAAACTCTTAAAAAATAAAGAAAATTAAAGGGTTTTAACAAAAGCTTTCAATTCTGTTTCCAAAATGGTTTTCAATAAATAATATTTATGTAATAAAAGAACATCATAGATTAAAAAAATACCTTAATTTTAATCCTATTAGAAAGAAACGTCCCACCCCCACCACTTAATTATCATCCATGGAAATGATATATATTATAATAAAAACCAAGAAATCATGCTATTAGACTCAACAAAAACAATATCAAGACAGAATGAAAACGAATACTCTCATGATAATTTTTATTATTCTTTATTATTAGGCCTAAAATATATCTCCTTAAACACTTTAATTTCAACTAGTATTATCCCATTAAATCACCTAAAAGAGAATAATTAAATAGCTATGAATCTTAATAATTGATAATAAAAATATGAAACCATGAAAAGAAAGGAGAGTGTGCAATGAAAATCCAATCCCTAATTATTAGAAATGAAATAATTTAAGTGTTGTGAATGTATAAGGGATGAGGAATAAACAAGAATAGGGAGAAGGTATATCATTAAAAAAGGTAAACATAAGAATAAATTTTAAAAATCATGGGTTTTCACCAATGAAGCGATAAGTTTAGAGTCTTTAGCTAGACTTTCCCCTTAAAATTTTTATCTACAATCACTCATAAGGAATGGTTTATTGATGTTTGTTACAATAATATTAGTGTGGAAACATTATCATGTTCTGTATAAATTTATTGAACACCATAATCTATTATAATTCTTCTAAAATATTCCATGTATATAGGATTTAGGTTGTTTCCCACTATTGTTTCAATGAAAAAAATATCTGAAACAATGCTAAAAATGGTAAAATACTTCACAAAAAATTAATTAATTTGATTGGAAGCATCCTCAAAATCCCCCCATAAATAATACATCCAATGATTGAGAAAAAAACATTAACATCTGTAGCCTATTTACACTCACCCAAAAAGTCACTCTCACATTGTTCTTTCTTATTAGAAGTTCGGAAAGGATCCTCAAGATATACTAAGAACTCCTTAAGATCAGAGATAAGAAAACCATCTACCATAAATCTCATCTTAGTAGGAATGAACCCATTATCCATTTTTTACAACTTTATATATTTTTATTTTTTTAACTCTAAATCGGATATGAAAACTGATTTAAAACTTTTAGGGGAAAAACCCCTTAGCCTTAACCTTGACATTCTTACTCTAATTTTCAAATCTAAATACTAATGAAAAACTTACAACTATCATGATGAAAATGTGTAGATAACTAAATCTAGATAGTTTTCTAGGGAGTAAATTATATACCAAGATAGAGGTTCTAAATATTGATCAGTACCTGAGAATCATTCTCAATAAAACTTCATTGTTCAAGATGGACCACTTTTTATTCTTTAACAACGAGTTCACTAATTCTTATTTATTTTCACCATAATCATTCAAGTTTATAAGTGTATTTAGCTTCAATAAATTTTATCTTAAAATACCTCCTAATCTCAACTTTAAATGATTTTTCAACAAAATTTTTTAATCTGTAACTAACCTCATGTTTGGATTCCAAAATAACATAGAACTCCTCTTCATCCTCACTACCATAGAAGGATAGTTTTCCTTTAGAAACATCTATAACATCCCCAACTATAACTAATAATGATCTTCCTATAATTATAGGAACCTTTTTTTCACACTCCATATCAAGAACTAAAAAATTAGTGGGAAATGTAATATTATATACCTTAACTAATAGGTTATCAAACCTTCCAATGGGATGAGTAATTGACCTATCAACCAACTAAAGAGATACAAAGGTTGATTTAAACTTCCCTAGAACCAATTTTTAAAAAATAAATTGTATGTATTTAGTATTATACTAGCACCAATTAACATAATAAATTTATCTCCTCACATGGGTATTTCAATTTAGGGTGTAGATTCTTTTATAGGTGGGCACTACCTTCCTCGGTTAAGAAAATGGTGGAAATATATTCTAAGAACCTTTTATTAGCAAAAACCTTCTTTATAAATTTATCTTGGGAAGTAATTTTTTTAATACTCCCTAAAAGGGAATGTACTTGATTGATTTTCAAAAAAATCTCTATGAATTTTTGGTATTTAGGTTTATCATTTTACCTTTTGATCGTTGAAGTAAAAGCAATAGGAGGGGAATAATGACTCAATATAGGTTGATTTTCCTCCTTATACTCAAAAACAAATATCTTATTACCTTAATTTATCAATTAAATCTTCATTTTACTTTTTTATTTATCTCTTTAAAGTGAATATTCATCAATTAGTTTAGTTTGGACCTTGCTATCCAGTTTTACATATTTAGTGTTTTCTAGATTTTTATTTTTAGAATATGTTAAATCATTTATATCATCTTCTCTATATTGTATACTAACATATTATTATTTTTTAAAGCCTATTCGTATGGAAAAATATATTAAATTTTATATTGGGTTCATTTCAACTCTGTTTGGTACCTTTCCCTTTTCTCTTCCACCAAAATCTCTTTACATTTGAGTGTATTCAAAGTAGATTTAAAGGTAGATCAATGAAAGTGTAGTTCAGATTTATGCCTAACCACAAGAGAGCCCATGGAAACCTTAAACCTAGATTATTGAGTTTCCATTTTTTTCAAACATGTGATTCATCATCCCTTATATATTCTCATAACAATTTGATTATTTAGACATAAAATGATTTTTAAAAGGTTGTATTGGTTATGGTTTCAATTCAGTACATTAAATCGATTAATAACTCTTTAATATTAGTAAATAAAAACTATTTCTATCAACATGGTTAATGTGATCGGAAAATATATCATTATTACCCATATTTCTATCTATAAAAATTATAAATTTGACACTACCATTATGTTTAATAGGAAAATCAAAATTAGGAAGTAGTTCTTAGTATGCTCATACATACCTTAGTGATAACACAACTTATTAAGAGAATTATCATGCCCAACATTGAAAATTCTAGTAGCCTAAGTAGTTGGATCATACCTATGAATAGTCATTTCCCTAGAACATTAATGCTGATAGGTTTGGGAAATTTATTCAATTATTTTTCTAGGATTCTTAGTTTTCAAATCAGAGAAATCACCTCTTGAGGATAGTGCAACTATATTTTATTGGTATTGGGTAACACCATTATAAAACATTTTTAGTAAGAGTTTGGGAGAATTATGATGGCTGGGAAATCACTACAGTAGAATAGGCATCTAGCGGTAGTTTCCAGAAACCGCCGCCTAATACGGCATCGCCAATCATTTCACGGTGGTTATTTTCGTTTAGAGGTGGTTTTAGGGAAGCATCGCAGTTGCCTCATTTCGCGGTGGTTTTAGCGGCGGTTATAACTGCCGCTAATAAATTCAAATCCAGCGCCGTAAAACCGCTGCTAAATTCAGAAGAACCGCTGTGGGATAAGACTGCCACGATGTGACTATTTCGGGGCGGTTATAACCGCTGCTAAACGTATATTTTATTTTATGTTTAGAGGCGGTTTTGAACGTTTAGCTGCTATTTAAACCACCGCAAAATAGTCACCAACTTTCATTTAGCGGCGGTTTAAACCGCCGCTAAAAAGTTGCCCAGAAAAAAAATATCTGATTCTGCTGCCCCACAGCCTGAAAACCAAACCAAAACACATATAACAGATAAAACAAGTATAATACATGAAAACAATTTTAGGGAAAGAGGTGAATCTAGAGGTTTAAGTGAGTCAATGGGTAGGAGAACAGATAGGGGACAGTTCAAGAAATATAGAATTTAATCTAGAAACAAGGTAATCAAATGTTTTAAATGTAAAAAACCTGGACAAGGGTGACTTTAAAGATAGTAATAATGACAATTCCCTATTAGTTGAACAATACTTCGACACTACTAATGTGTTAAATGTCACTGATATAGCCATATTATATGAATAGAACCAGGATTCATGATGCTCATTCCACATGTGCCTAAATAAGGAATTCTTTACTGAATTAAGGGAATTGAATAATAGTGAGGTATTTCTAGGGAATAATATGAGCGGTCACATCATGGGAATAGGCTCAATTTTACTAGAGCTTCATGATGGGTATGTTAAAACTCTTGAATAATTTAGGTGGGTACCTGAATTAAAAATAAACCTAATATCCCTAGGAACCCTTGACTAGAAAGGGCATGACTTCAAGTCTGGATCTGGAAGCCTTAGAGTTTCCCAAGGACCCCTCACTGTAATAAAGGGAACCCTTCGAAATGGTCTATTTGTGTTAGATGGAAAAGTGTATAGAAATCATTTGAATAGTTATTTTGGTTCATAATGTGATTCCACCACCTTATGGTATAGTATACTAGGGCATGTTAGTGCCATGGGTATTAGTGAGCTTAAGAAACAGTGCCTTCTAAGTCATATCACTCCTAACAGTTTACCTTTTTATGAAGACTGTGTATATGGGAATTCTAGGAGAATCAGCATCAGTAGATCCATGTTTAAGGCTAAGGAACCTCTTGAATGTGTACATTCTAACTTGTGGGGTCCTTGTAGGGTTACCTCCCATAGCTTATGTGCATTCATGTAATTATAAGCTAGCTGATAGGGCTATTAAATGAATATTCGTGGGATATCTAGAGGGTGTTAAAGGGTATTATTTATGGGTAGATAAACCAGGTTACTAGAAATGCATCGTTAGTCATGATGTGGTCTTCCATGAATCTAGTGTGACCAGCGACAAAGTACTTGAACCTGTTGTAGCTCCTGATGAAGCTGCAGGACCCTTAGAGGTCCCAAGACCTTTAGGTGTTGATGTTCCTTTAAGATCAGGTGATCAACTAGTCATACATTGATGCCTATGCTTTCAATGTAGCTTAGGAATTTTTTATGATGAGCCTAAAACATTTAAGTAAGATTTTATGTAGAGACCCGAATCCTGACGTACATGGACATTACATTACTTTTGTGAAATACTTAGTACATAACAAAAACACACACACAAGGACCGTAAGAGTTTAGTGTCTTTGGAAACTCAGAATATAATCTTCTAATCGTGGTGAAAGATCTTCAACATCTCCCATAAAGATCTTATTTTTTTTAAACCTAAATCCTTTCTTTATGTCCTGGGGAAAAGAAAACATAAACGAGTGAGCTCAAATGCTCAGTAAGGGTAAACAAAAGAAATATCAATCACGTCATATTCATAAGAACATATCTTTTGGGAATTTTAACCTGCAAAAGAGATCATAATTTCATAACATGGGATAAATTATAGTAGTGAAATGTAATCCCAATAATAATAACTTAAAACATGAAACTTTGTGGCATACACACATAATCATAGAGAATCATTTCTTACTAGTCAAGACTCATTGCCAAGACTATCTTAGTGGACAAAGTCCCTTTCTGAACCGAGTTCACCCCTCGTTTCAGTCCTGTTTCACTGAACCGGTATAACCTACCGTTCCAGCCATGTCTATCTCATGAGATTTAAAATCTTTAACCAATGCATTGGAGGGA
Source organism: Viscum album (assembly GCA_963277665.1). Classification (NCBI taxonomy): domain Eukaryota; kingdom Viridiplantae; phylum Streptophyta; class Magnoliopsida; order Santalales; family Viscaceae; genus Viscum; species Viscum album. Next base: position 45,023,938 of record OY728130.1, on the reverse strand, counting down.
GATATAGGTCCCACCCATCTCATAATGATACCATTCTTATGTGTGCCACAAAATCATAAATCATAAATCATTTCATAACCCATGTAGTAAAAATGGGATTCTTAAACAACATGACATCATAAAACAATTCATTTAAGATAAAGGAATTAATAAAAATATTTCCATCACAACATAATCAAACCCATGTAATAATAGGGATATAAGCAGAACCCTATATTATCTTAGATGGAAAATAATTTTGATAAAACACTTGAACTCCATTCTTGAGGAAAATATCCTTTCTACTTCAAAAACACTTTTCCTTTCTTTACATGGTATACAATTCTAAACTAAGATAAGTTTATTAAAAATAAACTTGAAAACTTTTAAAGGAAGCTTCTTGGAAATAATTTTTTAAAAATCCATTCATGCCGTATAAGTTAAAAAAACAGTCTTCTCGTACTTTTGTCGGAAAAGTCAAAAAGTACCTCGTATGAAAAACGACAAAAGATTTCTTTCATATCTTATACTAAAAACTCACCGAAGGGTAAAATTGGATTTAAACAATTGTATGTGGATGGAAATAATATTACATATTGAGGAAACATGGATTTGGATGATAAAATACACCCCAGTAAATACCAAAGTATAAACAATCTCGGATAAAAATGAGATTGTGATATTTCCCTTACCTTAGGTCCGATTTGCTTCATATGTGTCTAAACCTCCTGTATAATGATTTAAATGATGTCATTGACTTATTCCAGAATCATACTCATTGTTATGATATCATATATGGTTCACTTATGGATTTATATTACCCGTTCTTTTGTAAATTCCATGTTAAAGAGCATTTTGGGTAAAATCGTTTCATTTGTCGTCCATGTTTTGACTTTTAATTATTCATATAATTACATAGATCATGATTACTTAATTCTAGAATATAAAACATGATTTATATATAATATATATTTAGAATATATATATAATAGATTAGTAAATGGAAAGAAATACACCGTTCCTGGAGACAGTAGACCGTACGTACGCATGAACGCTGTTTTCTTTTCCTTATTGAGATGAATGGAATTAAGTAGATGACATACATATATATACACATAAATCCAGAATCATTATTATGTCATATATTTCATTATTAATTATTATATATACTTTATAATCATTCATGAATGGTTAACGTGGAGAATGAATCTCATCGCGTCGTGGAGACGGTAGTCCGTACGTACGCACGAGCGATGATATCGTTCTCATGATCGTGGAATTGTATTGGAGTGTATGTATAATATTTCAGAATCAATATCACTTTACAATGATAATATATAGTTATTATATACACCATTATACCCATCCAAGTAAGGTGGTGATGGAAAATAGATTACACCACGACGTGGAGACGGTATTCCGTACGTACGCACGCGCGGTGATTTCGTTTTCCGTAGGATGTATAGATGGTGAAATAAGGTTGTTTCATAATTATAATAATATATCAGTATATAAGTGATACTGATGTTATTACTTCATAATGAAAAAACCTATGAAGAAGAAGTGGAAGAAGAACTAAAGATGAAAGAATCGGTAAGGGACATTACCTCTTCTTTGAAGCGCCTCTTTGAGATCTCCTTTTAGGGAACTAAAATTTGTCTTTGAGGAAGACCAGAACATCTAGGATGTTTCTAGGGAAGTGGAGAAGGGAAATTGGCAGGGTTTGGATGAGCTTTAAGTCTCAAAGTGGTGTGAGGAAGAGGGGGAGGAGGTGCCCTTTTATAAGGGAGGAGAGGGGCACCTTTGGAATAACAAAAAATATTATTTTATTATAAAGTCAAATTCGGTTTTTAATAGCTCCAAATTGATTTATTTCTAAGTTAAGGTGGGTAGGGCTCTAAATCCGTTCATACAATAGAATTTAGACAAGTTTAGGTATCAATTTTAACCTTATCATTTAGATTTAACTTTAAGTTAGATAATTTAACTTTTACCATGTCTTCTTGTTTTCTTACACTATATGGTTAATAAACTTACTATATCAAGCCACACGAACCCCAAATTATTTATTATTAATATATATAACCTTATCTATATCATTTGGCAGAACCTTATATTTTTAGGAATAAATTAACAATTCATAATATAATATTTGTTTTAAAAACTATTTTATGTCAATTTTGACACTATTTAGTAATTCATTTTTGTGAAAATCATAACAGAATTATTAGTTCAAACAAAGTTACTTAAATCAATAATAACATGTCATATTAACCTATAAAATTAGTTTAATTCATAAAAAGTCTCAAATTACATTTATTTGGGTATTTATAACATCAATTATGTCAATATTTCCTTAATAAGATAATTACTGAATCATTGTTGTGTCATAAATAAATTAACTTATTTAATATCTAAAAATTACAAATAAAATACAATTATGTATGAAATCTTTCTATCGTTCTAATGAATATTTATAGTCGAATTTATCTTATGTATAACCCCATATTAAAAATTATTTACTTATTAAACTTTGATTTTAACTATTTTAACCCTTCTTTAAATAAATTAATAATAAATGTTTTAATCTAATTCAAGTGGGCCTAAATGGTCATATTTTATTCCTAAGGTTGTTTTTGGTCGAATTACACTTGTAAAATAGAATTAGGACGTGTTTTATGATAATAATAATATCATTTTTACCCATAATTACCCTGTTTACTTTTAACCGTGGTAAAAAAGTAAAAAGTTACTATTTACCAAAAAATTATTTTCATCTCATTGAACCACATATTACTTACGAACATCAACCGTGTCTTTCAGATTTTCGAAATTCCATTCACAGAAGCGGTAAAATTAAGTTTTATGAAAAATTCATTTTTTTTAACTACCACTTAGTTGTTTCACTATTCATCAAAAAATGAAAGTTTCCCGAAAAATACAAAAAATTAGGCCTAATCTATATTTGATATTATGAACTCAAAAATGATGTCTATTTTACCAAATTCAAAACATATCAGTTGCATTAATTAATTTAAAAAATTAATTCTCGTTGTCAAAACAAATAGCGTGTTCTTAAGAGATAATAACTATCAAAAGATTGACACTTGTTTATGTCTAGTTTAAATGTGAAATTATATTCAATGACCAACATTGTATTAAATTGTAAAAATACATTCTAAATATACTTTAAAACCACTCAAATTAATAATTTATCACTATTAATTATTTTGATTGAAAAAGTTGTTTTTAATTAAAATATAGCGTGTTTTTACTATTCATCAAAATATGAAAGTTACCAGAATGATATGAAAATTTATCCAAAGTAATTTTTTTTTTCATGATTCCAAAGAAGAATTTTATTTTGTCAATTTGAACTTATAAACATGTCAAAAACTAGATTTAATGTGGGTGCGCCATCAAAAGGCGGCAAAACTGCATTTTTTGAAAAATACTTATTTTACCCGAAAAATTTATTTTGTTCTTATACCATGTTTTAGAAAATGTCCAAGACGAATAATAATGTTATAAGATTCAAAATTTAGTTAATACTATTCATAACGGCTAGTTCATAATAATATTCTAGTAATATATCATTGTTTAGTAAAACCCAGTATTGCGTACAACACACGCTATCGAGGAAGGTTGCGATTGTGTGTAATGCAAGCCAAGTCAGGGTTGCGTGTTGTGCAAGAATCCTTCGTTGTTTCGTATAACATAATACAACCATATTTCATTTATACATTGAATATATATATATATATATAGTCAATGTTGCATAGAATAACTATTATCAAAATTGTGTGTAACACGATCCAAGAATAGTGTTGCGTATACTGCAAGCTAATACGGTGTTGCGTATAGCGCAAGGTAATCTTGGTGTAGCATACAACACAAGACATTAATGAAATTAAAATAATATTTTTCATAAAATCTCAGGGTGTTACATTCTACCCCCCTTAAAATGAATTTCTCCCTCAAAATTCATCGGGGTTATAAATGGTTTACTATTCGAAAGTTTCTTTAATAGAAACCCACATCGTAAAAAGGAAAACAAAAACCAATAGTTAAGAACAAAAGTATGAAACTTAACGGTTACCCAAATAAACGAATCACTGGGTTTCCACATAGGATAAAATATGGATATGGAAGAGAAATCTAACCATCATGTTCTGATGGAGAGTTATAGAGAATGTGGCTATGGAAAAGCCAGCAATCACAAAGCCATAAATTTGTGACGATCTAAGGTACCATATGATTCATCAGATATAAGAGCACTAGGACAACATTTTTGGTTTTCAAGATCATTTCCCTAAAGTTGATGAAATTAGAATTAGAAGAAATACTTTCGTGATTTTGGTATAGTCTCACCGTTGGTCGTTCTTTGGACAATTTCAACTTCATCTCTTAAAGAAATGAAGTTGAATTTGTCATTCGTGATATGTTAGCAGATCATGTGATAGAATGATGGTTCATTCCATCTGTCTCAAACAAAAGGTTAGAAAAGTTATCAAAAAATACATAAGTCCATCTATAGTGAGATTAATCATATATGGTTCATAAAATGGACTTATACTTCATATATCATACTGCTTAATATAATAAAACTAGTTTATACTAAACAGGGACTTCCTGTAGGCCAGTGGTAGGCGATAAAGGCCAATCTCACTTCGGTTGAGGGTTCGATTCCCACATCCTTGTCCGACGCGATGGGATGTCGCCGGTCCTGTAGGTTGTTCTTTTTCTAAAGCTATATTACTATAACATCCCATAAACAATATCAAAAAAGTTTTATCCTTAAACAATAATAACTTATGTCCAGCATAATCCATTCCAATCTTTAGGCTTATCTAAAATACTTCGGTCCAAGCTCATAGTATAAAGAAAATGATCACGTGAATGCCATCATTTAACCCCCATATATCATAAGATATATCTTGTTGGTCAAATTACAAACATGTGAATACCTTAATCATGTATTCTCTTGAAGAATGAATACCCATTGAAACTTAGTGAAAACATGAATGTAGTCAAAAGTTAAATCTTTCCACATACCAAAATCCAAAAATTCTATATACTCAAACCATGATATAACCTTCTCCTTATATCAGTCATGAGCTCATGAATACTATCAAACATTTAATTTTCTCCTTATCCCTTCATTATGCACATATCATCTACATTCCAAAAATATCTGAATAACCTTTCATGGATACTGGTACCATTAATCATACACTTTCAAAACTCAAGGAAAGACAACAGTGTAACAATCCTTAGATGTCTCTTTAATCCATAGTACAATGAGATTACTTATACAACATTACACATGATAAACATTTAATCATTCCACTACATTCTTAAACCATTGACCAAGCTTCAACAATTCTTTCCTCTCACATATCATTTGTAGTCTCTTCATCATCATCAACATAAATACTACCCATACGACTATACTAATTCTCTTCATGAGACTTTCCCTTAGGGAATTGGTTTGCATAATGACCGTACATTCCACATTTAAAACATTTAACCATTGTTGATGTCGTAGCAATACCATTATCCTCATCCATGGTGTTAACTGAACCTTTTCCTTTGCACTTACTGGCTTTATGTCCTTCTTTTCCACACCCAAATCATCTTCCATTTCCTTTGAAACAATCTCCCTGATGCCTCTTCCCACATGATTTACATGAGGGAAATTGAACTTTCTTTCCTCTATGATCATCATGAAACTCCATCTTTCTCTTATTATCTGAGTTGGGAAACTTACCAAAGTTGAGATTATTGATCATATTATGAGATTGCTGATTAGGCATAATAACGATGTTTGGACTTCCAGATCCCGTTTCATTTGGTTTCTCATGAAGAAAATCATTCCATTGTCCGTCATATCCTCCATTATCATGAATCTTCCTATTTCCAGCCATTTTCTAAAACCCAAAAAGAATAGTGTGAGAGGCAAAAATCATGCTAGGGAAAACAACATAGTAAAGGGGGATCACACTCAATATCTAACATCTTAGGTTAAATTCTAAGATCGTTACTGTAGTTCTAGGACTATATCTTATACGCATACTTAACCTTAGGTACATCCCTAGACATACCTTAGAAATATCTCTAGGGATCTTACTAACGTCTTCGCATCCTAGTTTCCAAAGGTTGACTAAAATTTTCCTCTGATACCAACTATAGAGACCCGAAGCCTGACGTACATGGACATGACATTACTTTTGTGGAATACTTAGTACATAACAAAAACACACACACAAGGACCGTAATAGTTTAGTGTCTTTGGAAACTCGGAATATAATCTTCTAATCATGGTGAAATATCTTCAACATCTCCCATAAAGATCTTGTTTTTTTAAAACCTAAATCCTTTCTTTATGTCTTGGGGAAAAGAAAACATAAATGGGTGAGCTCAAATGCTCAGTAAGGGTAAACAAAAGAAATATCAATCACGTCATATTCATAAGAACATATCTTTTGGAAATCTTAACCTGCAAAAGAGATCATAATTTCATAACATGAGATAAATCATAGTAGTGAAATGTAATCCCAACAATCATAACATAAAACATTATACTTTGTGGAAAACACACATAATCATAGAGAATCATTTCTTATTAGTCAAGACTCATTACCAAGACTATCTTAGTGGACAAAGTCCCTTTCTGAACAGAGTTCACCCCTCGTTTCAGTCCTGTTTCACTGAACCGGTATAACCTACCGTTCCAGCCATGTCTATCTCATGAGATATAGAATCTTTACCCAATGCATTGGAGGGAGATATAGGTCCCACCCATCTCATAATGATACCATTCTTATGTGTGCCACAAAATTATAAATCATACATCATTGCATAACCCATGTAGTAAAAATGGGATTCTTAAACAACATGACATCATAAAACAATTCATTTATGATAAAGGAATTCATAAAAATATTTCCATCACAACATAATCAAATCCATGTAATAATAGGGATAGAAACAGAACCCTATATTATCTTAAATGGAAAATAATTTTGATAAAACACTTGAACTCCATTCTTGAGGAAAATATCCTTTCTACTTCAAAAACACTTTTCCATTCTTAACATGTCATACAATTCTAAACTAAGAGAAGTTGATTAAAAATAAACTTGAAAACGTGTAAAGGAATCTTCTTGGAAATAATGTTTTAAAAATCCATTCATGTCGTATAAGTTAAAAAACATTCTTCTCGTACTTTTGTCGGAAAAGTAAAAAAGTACCTCGTATGAAAAGCAACAAAAGATTCCTTTCATATATTTTACTAAAAACTCACCAAAGGGTAAAATTGGATTTAAACAATTTTAGGTGGATTGAAATAATATTACATATTGAGGAAACATGGATGTGGATGATAAAATACACCCTAGTAAATTCCAAAGTATAAACAATCTCATATAAAAATGAGATTGTGATATTTCCCTTACCTTAGGTCTGATTTGCTTCATATGTGTCCGAACCTCCTGTATAATGATTTAAATAATGTCATTTACTTATTCCAGAATCATACTCAATGTTATGAAATCATATATGGTTCACTTATGGCTTTATATTACCCGTTCTTTTGTAAATTCCATGTTAAAGAGCGTTTTGGGTAAAATCGTTTCATTTGTCGTCCGTGTTTTGACTTGTAATTATTCATATGATTACTTAGATCATGATTACTTAATTCCATAATATAAAACATAATTTATATATAATATATATTTAGAATATATATATAATAGATCAGTAAATGGAAAGAAATACACCGTTCATGGAGACGGTAGACCGTACGTATGCATGAACGCTGTTTTCTTTTCCTTATTGAGTTGAATGGAATTAAGTAGATGACATACATATATATACACATAAATCCAGAATCATTATTATGTCATATATTTAATTATTAATTATTATATATACTTTATAATCATTCATGAATGGTTAACGTGGAGAATGAATCTCATCGCGTCGTGGAGACGGTAGTCCGTACGTACGCACGAGCGATGATATCGTTATCATGATCGTGGAATTGTATCGGAGTGTAGGTATACTATTTCAGAATCAATATCACTTTAAAATAATTATATATAGTTATTATGTACACCATTATACCCATCCAAGTAAGGTGGTGATGGAAAATAGATTACACCACGGCGTGGAGACGGTATTTCGTACGTACGCACGCGCGGTGATTTCATTTTCCGTAGAATGGATAGATGGTGAAATAACGTTGTTTCATAATTATAACAACATATCAGTATATAAGTGATACTGATTTTATTACTTCATAATTAAACAACCTAAGAAGAAGAAGTGGAAGAAGAAATAAAGATGAAATAATCGGTAACGGACATTACCTCTTCTTTGAAGCGCCTCTTTGAGATCTCCTTTTAGGGCACTAAAATTGGTCTTTGAGGAAGACCAGAACCTCTAGGATGTTGCTAGGGAAGTGGAGAAGGGAAATTGGCAGGGTTTGGCCGAGCTTGAAGGCTCAAAGTGGTGTGAGGAAGAGGGGGAGGAGGTTCCCTTTCATAAGGGAGGAGAGGGGCACCTTTGGAATAACAAAAAATATTATTTTATTATAAAGTCAAATTCGGTTTTTAATTGCTACAAATTGATATATTTAGAAGATAAGGTGGGTAGGGGTCGAAAGCCTCTCATCCAATATAGTTTAGAGAAGTTTATGTATCAATTGTAACCTTATTATTTAGATTTAACTTTAAGTTAGATAATTTAACTTTTACCGTGTCTTCTTGTTTTCTTACACTATAAGGTTAATAAAGATACTATATCAAGCCAAAAGAACCCCAAGTTGTTTATTATTAATATATATAACCTTATCTAAGTCATGTGGACTAACCTTATATTTTTAGGAATAAAATAACAATTCATAATAAAATATTTGTTTTAAAAACTATTTTATGACAATTTTGACACTATTTAGTAATTGATTTTTGTGAAAATCATAACAAAATGATTAGTTCGAAACAAGTTACTTAAATCAATACTAACATGTCATATTAACCTATAAAATTAGTTTAATTCATAAAATGTCTCAAATTACATTTATTGGGTATTTATAACATCAATTATGTCAATATTGCATTAATAAGATAATTACTGCATCATCGTTGTGTCATAAATAAATAAATTATTTAATGTCTAAAAATTAAAAATAAAATACCATTATTTAGGGAATCGTTTTAGCTTTCTAATGAATATTTATAGTTGAATTTATCCTATGTATAACCCCATATTAAAAATTATTTACTTATTGATCTTTGATTTTAACTATTTTAACCCTTCTTTAAATAAATATATAATAAATGTCCTAATCTAATCCAAGTGGGCCTAAATGGTCATATTTTATTCCTAAGGTTGTTTTTGGTCGAATTACACTTGTCCCATAGAATTAGGACATGTGTTTGGGTAATAATAATATCATTTTTACCCTTAATTACCCTATTTACTTTTAACCGTGGTAAAAAAGTAAAAAAGTTATTATTCACCAAAAAATTATTTTCATCTCACTGAACCAAATTTTACTTACTGACATAAACCGTGTCTCTTGGATTTTCTAAATTCCATTCATAGAAGTGGTAAAATTAAGTTTTATGAAAAATTCATTTTTTTTAACTACCACTTAGTGGTTTCACTATTCATCAAAAAATGAAAGTTTCCAGAAAAATACCAAAAATTAGGCCTAAGCTATATTTGATATTATGAACTCAAAAATTATGTCTATTTTACCAAATTCAAAACATATCAGTTGCATTAATTAATTTAAAAAATTAATTCCCGTCGTCAAAATAAATAGCGTGTTCTTAAGAGATAATAACTATCAAAAGATTGACACTTGTTTATGTCTGGTTTAAATGTGAAAATATAGTCAATGACCAACATTGTATTAAATTGTAAAAATATATTCTAAATATACTTTAAAACAACTCAAATTAATTATTTATAACTATTAATTATTTCGATTGAAAAAGTTGTTTTTAATTAAAATTTACCGTGTTTTTACTATTCATTAAAATATGAAAGTTACCAGAATTATGTGAAAATTTATCCAAAGTAAATTTTTATTCCATGATTACAAAGAAGAATTTTATTTTGTCAATTTGAACTTATAAACATGTCAAGAACTAGATTTAAAGTTGGTGCGCCATCAAAAAGCGGCAAAACTGCATTTTTTGAAAAATACTTATTTTACCCGAAAAATTTATTTTGTTCTTATACCATGTTTTAGAAAATGTGCAAGATGAATAATAATGTTATAAGATTAAAAATTTAGTTAACACTATTCATAATGGCTAGTTCATAATAACATTATAATAATATATCGTTGTTTAGTAAAACCTGGTATTGCGTACAACACACGCTATCGAGGAAGGTCGCGATTGCGTGTAATGCAAGCCAAGTCAGGGTTGCGTGTTGTGCAAGAATCCTTCGTTGTTTGGTATAACATAATCCAACCATATTTCATTTATACATTGAATATATATATATATATACTCAATGTTGCATAGAATAACTATTATCAAAATTGTGTGTAGCACGATCCAAGAATAGTGTTGCGTATACTGCAAGCTAATACGGTGTTGCGTATAGCGCAAGGTAATCTTGGTGTAGCATACAACACAAGACATTAATGAAATTAAAAGAATATTTTTCATAAAATCTCAGGGTGTTACATTTTAAGTCCAAAGAATATAGTAATTGGCTGAGATCAATACAAAAAGAAATGAATTCCCTTCTTAAGAACAACACCTGGGTTGTTGTTTCGAAACCCAATAACCAGAAAGTTATAGGTTCAATATGGATTTATAAGAAGAAATAAAGCAATGTAAAAGAGTCTAAAATCAAATTCAAAGCATGCATGGTATCTAAAGGTTTTCTAAAATGTGAATTCATTGAATATAGTGAAATATTCTCTCCTTTTTTAAGCATGCATCCATTAGAATTATGCTTTCATTTTCTGCCAAACTTGATTTGCATGTTGAACAACTCGATGTAAAAACCACTTTTTTACATTGTAGTCTTGATGAAAGAATTTATATGAATCCTCTAGAATGATTTTAAAAATTGTTCAAACCAAACCATGTTTTTATTTTACATAAGTCCTTTCATGGGATTAAATAGTCTTCAAGACAATGGTATAAAAGTTTTGATTCCTTTATGATTGAGAATCAGTTTTCTATAAGTAGATTTGATGCATGTGTGTATTTTAAAACTGTTAAACATGAGTCTTTTTACCTTTTATTATATGTTGATGACATGTTTTTAATATGTAAAAATATAAAGATCATAAATTATGTTAAGCACCAGTTGAACTGTGTTTAGGGTGTGGATACTAACCACATACCGTATGAGAATGCAATGGAAGAATACCTTATCAAGGATTGGAAAAAGCTATTGAGAGCATAGTAGTCATTATAATTAAAAATTGATAACAAAACTGACTATCAGGACACAGAACTGAGCAGATCGGATTGAAAAAACAAAACTTATCCTGAAACTCATAATGTTGAATGAAAAAAAATGTATAGGTCATAGATAAGAGCATAAATCGTTCCATAATCATGCATGTATGATGCATTAAATTACCATTTCTGGATTGATGTACCCCATCAAGAATGAGAACTTCTTATTCTGTTTTTTTCAACTGATGTACCCATGCAAACAGAAACAATAGAGTATGTTTATCTTCCTTTAACACACACAATATGCATAGTTGTCTTGCCTACAGAAGGTGTAAATCAAACTTTTTATGCATGGACCCGAATTGTGTGCTTTGCACTTGTTGAACGACACCGGTTCTTTTTCATCGTGTAGCACGGATTCGTGGAAACACTTCTATACAGTGCTGTATTTTTTGGGCAATGACAGCACGGTTTTTAAATGTTACAACTATTAATACACATCAATACATATCAATCTATCATGAAATCCATTTATAAGGAATTTGAAAATATAGATTCATGAATAAAGGGATAGAAATCTGCTGGGAGGCTTACCGTTTGCATCTGTGTACTCCTATTTCCATAAAAATTTGATCTTCTATCATCTGGTTTCTCCATGAAACTATGTTATGACAACCTGAAATCATATTGAAAAAAAATATTGATGCATAAAAATGGAATATAAGTGGATAAAATATGAACACCATTAAAATACATGAAACCTGATTAATACCCTAATTGAATTGATTATTTAATCTGAATACATGTATTACCTGAATGTTGTTCATACGTTGACATCATCCTTGCCAAAGGGGACATCATATTATGCATTGCCTTGTGGTCTCTGAGTAATCTTGCTACATATCAAATTTACAACATCAGTATACAAGAATGAAAGCAAAGAACAATGAACACCTTAATGCAAGGATCAAACATACTTCAAATAGGCTCACTTCTAGATAAGAGAGTCCTAAACTTCAATTGTAAAACAGAGTAGTCCGGTGCATGCTGTAAATCCAGAGCCATGCATCAATCAAAGCTGAATAGGTAGCAGTCTGAAAGAATCAAGTGAGATGGATTTGATCCATCCTTGAAGCACTCAGGATCCTCAACAAACCCAGACAACCATGAATATAGCAGATTCAATGGGAAATGAGGCCGCAAAACCATCCAAATAGAGGAAACCCAAAACAGTCAGAGATGTTCAAACAATAAACATGCCAACTGAAAACTCAACTGACCATAATCCAGGAAGATATAGAATAGGATGATAGCTTCAATCCAGATCAAATCGGTAATCAACTTTATGTACTTCCTTCTTCTCTATGTATAACTATCCTATGTTCACATGACTTGTGTGACATTAATAGTAGGTAAATCTTATATGTGTTAAATGGGAATGTCTCGAATACACTTTAAATATTAATATGTAAGACATATAAAACATTGAAAATAATGAAGAAACATAGACCTGAATGTTTTTTACATAGAAAACAGTAGTAGTATTCAGCAGCACATATCTATGTGCCTGTAATAATTCCAATTCAGTCAGTGTCGCATTTGAGGTCCTCCCAACTGATCGGCCAATAGCAGGAAATATTTTGGATTTCTGATGTATTTGAGATTGATTTGATGTGTCTTCAACAAGTCCAACTCGATTAAATCTTGTCTCAATATCATCCAAGTATCGAGAACAAAAGGTAAGACACTCCTCAGCCAAATAGCCTTCAACAATTGAGCCTTCTGGTTGAGCTTTTTTCTCATGTATGATTTCAAATGTCCAGGATATCTGTGAAATAAAATAAACATAATTATGCATTTAATTAAGTACCAATTTTTTTTTACTTAACTGGAAAACATATAAATAAATTACCTCTCAATTGGATACATCCATCGATAATGAACGGAGCCTCCTAATTTAGCTTCCTCAACCAAATGCACAGTTAAATGCATCATTACAGAAAAAAAATGACAGAAGAAATATCATCTCCATTGCGCAAAGGGTCAATACAAACCTCTTCTAGAGGTTATAAAGCTGAAATGAATGTAGACATTTCTCACATAGTTGTCTGAAAAATGTGCAGAATTGCAGTACAACAACAGTAATTTTTTCAGGTAATAATGTATGCAATGCCAATGTTAGTTACTGTTGTAACAAAATATGTGAATCGTGACTTTTCAATCCATGTAACATACGATTCTTCATGTCAACACACCTCGAGATGTTACTTGAATACCCATCAGATACCTTAACATTCTTTAACATTCTAAGGAATGTATCTTTATCCCTATTTTTCATTTCAAAAATTTTCGGAGGATACTTTTCATTCTCATCTGGCCATAGATCGCGTTTTATGTTCATTTCTTGTAAGTCAATGCAAGCATTGAGATGATCCTTGAACTTTCCATGCTCATTAAGCAATGTGAAAATCAAATTTTCACATACATTCTTCTCAATGTGAATCACATCAAGATTATTCCGCAACAAATTAAATTCCCAATACGGAAGTTTGAAGAATATACTTTTTTTCTTCCATTGTTGCGTTCCTGTTTCGCTTGACGATGCACTTCGGACCCATTTTCCGCTATCATTCAAATGATGAACCTTCCCAAATTCTGTTTCAACATTTTCAAGCTGTTTTAATATTTCAAAACCATTTAACAACTTTGGAGGTTGTCTATGATCAATGGAACCATTAAATTTTGATCTGTTCAGCCGAAATCTATGAGATGCATCAAGAAATCTTCGATGACACAAGAAGCACCATTTTCTACTGTGAGGTAGCCGTTTGGGCTCAAAATCAAAGTTACAAACGGGACAATCCAATCCCGTGTAAGTGTTCCAACCAGATAAATTCCCAAGCCCAGGGAAGTCACTAATGGTCCACATTAAAGCAACATGCATAGTGAACATTGTTTTAGAAGAAGCATCAAATGTCTCAACATCGTTGCTCCATAACTCCTGCAATTCGTCAATCAAAGGCTGCAAGTATACATCAATATCATTTCCAAGAATTTTTTTCCAGGAATAATCATCGAAAGGATAAAATATGTTTGTTGCATACACATCCACGGAGGCAAATTATAAGGGATCAAAACAACTGGCCAAATGCTATAATTGGTACTCAAAGTCCCAAATGGGTTGAATCCATCGGCAGCCAATCCCAATCGAACATTCCTAGGATCATATGAGAAATCAAGATGTAATGAATCAAATGTCTTCCATGATTGAGAATCTTGTGGATGTCTCATTAAACCATAATTTTTATTATCTACAGAATGCCACTTCATGTGTTCGGTGGTTTTCGATGACTTGAAAAAACTTTGCAATCGAGGCTTCAAAGGAAAGTAACGCAAAACCTTTGCAGGTGTGCTCCTTTTCTTCTTCTTCTCTATGAAATTATGTTCATTCAGACTTCCAACATCAATCTTTTCCTGCCATCTAGAAGAAGAACATTTCTTGAAATTATGTCTACATGAATCCTCTCCCTAATAAAGTATACAATCATTGGGACACACATGTATTTTTTTATAATTCAGACCAAGCTTGTTAGCAACTTTTTTCATATCATAAAAAGATTCTGGGATTTTTGCTTTAGGAAATGTATCACGTATCAATTACAATATCATGGACATTTCCTTATTTGTAATTCTACATAGACATTTGATGTGATACAACTTCAACATAAATGAAAGTTTTGAATATTTCAAACACCCACAATACAACTCTTGATTTCCATCGTCAACTAAATCATGAAACACATTTTCCTCAGTGAAGTTTTCTCTTACATTTGGCTCCACAGAATCAAGAGGAGGATCCAATGATATGTGACAATCTTGATCTACCTGTGTTACAGTCTCAAAAACATCACTTGTCACGTTGCAATTTGTAGAACCCTCTTCTGGTTGTTCTGATATGTTTTGATGCTGATAATGGTGCCTTTCAGTGCTGAATGCATCATTTATTAGGTTTTTCATTTCATTTTCCATTGTCGATGAACTTGGGACCTCATTCTGCAGATTAACATCAGTGCTCAATCTTTCTATAACGTTCGATTCTCCATGCCAAATCCAACACAAATATTGATCAGGGAATTGATTCAGAATTAAATGTCCATAAACCACATCTCTCTTCAACATGTTCTAAATTTACATTTAGGACATGGAAATTTTATTCTCCCTTCAATGGATCGATTAGAAATTTCAAAATCTAAAAAATCATTCAAACCCTTAACACACTGAGGTGTGTTCCTCGGTAATGTGATCCAACTTCTATCCATGTATATCACAATGTGCCTACACAATAATAAAAAAAATTAAAACACATTATTACTACTAAATAGAGAAAGAGATTCATATATACGATAGTATAAGATTACAGAAACTTAATATAATAAAGATGATCCCCTTGGTTAGATATGAACCCTTAGTGTTTGGGATAGGGGAAGTTTCTTTTGTAAAGAGAAACAGTGTGCTAACAACGTGGCAGCTACTTTACCATGAAAACCAAAACACATTGTTAATTTGGAATAACCCCAATAATTGTGAGAAACACTTTTACAAAGGTGTGGATTCTCATTTTTAAGATGAATTGGATTTACTGAAATCCTAGAATACAGTGGGATATTGCTTATGTAGTGGGTTCCCCTATTTGAATTGACAGAGAAACTGATAACCCAAGGTATGGGCACTATGCAAGAGTCCTCGTCAAGATTGACCTAGCAAGAACTCTGGTTAAGGTGGTGGTCCTCACCACCTTTGATGATACGTTGAATCTAGAAATTATGTATGAGTGAAGGCCCAGGTTCGGTTAGAATTGTAACATTATTGATCATTCCATTTATGAATGTAGAATATTAACAACCTATGACAGGTGTAATCAATGAGGCCATCATGATGGAGACTGCCAGAAGATGAAAGGGAAGGAAAAAAAGAATTTGATCCACCCTCTAAGAATCATCCCTCTATCAAGTCACTCATCACTGAGCTGATACTTTCCCCTGCTATGAAAAATCATAATGAGGTGGCCACCACATCCCCCCAGGATGATCACTCAGGTCATAGTCAAGACCTACTCGTACTTTAGGCTCTACCTAAGGGGGAAAAAATCTTGACTTAATTGTTGGCCCTGGTCCAGGCCAGGCCAATATCTTGGAGGCTGACAGGGATGGATCAACATCAGATGCTGGTGGCACCAAATTCCTCTTACATGTTCCTGCTATAACTGTTAATGTACAGGTTGGTGAGGGGCTATAATTCCTCATTGCTATGGAAGCATTAAAATGATCCTTGGCTCACCCAAGTCACCGAAGGCACCAGCCCTCCAGGCACATTCTCATGTTGCACCTACAGCTGACTCAACACTTGCCTTCTGTGGAGGTGGATAGGGTATTGATAGGAAGTAGGAGGGGGATTTATAACAGGCTGTTGCGGCTCCAAAACCTGCTTCTGCGCTGCATGATATAGGGTTCTCCAACACCACTACACACTTGGGAGAGAAGGGAATGTAGGTGGTCAGCAATCAACCTTCTGTTAATAAACAGACCGATGTAGCTCTTATCACCTCTTATGACAATAAAAATCCTTTCCCAATGTTGTAGTATATTTATTGAATTTCATTTTCTATTCAAAATACACCAACACAAATTCTGGGTGTCCCTCCAATACAGTTCAGAGACCTCAGGATGTCATAGTGGGCTCCCCCTTGGAGGGGACCTCAAATCACTCATCTGGGGAGTCTGGCACACTGGGAGACCTTTTAACTAAGTTCACCTCCCTGAAGGATAGGAAGTGTGTGAAACAGAATCCTGATGGAATGTCCCCAATGGTTGATACATGTGTTCTAAAAAAATTCTCACCCCTCTAAAGTAAATACTAGGCAGATGATGGTGATGACAATCATGAGAAGGTGGATGATGATGTTACAAGAAAATCAAATCCTGATAAAATATCCATTGTCCAAACACCCAAGAAGAAGGGTGCGAAAGGTAAAGAGAAGAAGATTAATCAATGAAGACCCTCTTTTAAAACTGTTGAGGGCTTGGGAACTCTCCTACTGCCTCTTCCCTCAATAATTTTCATTCACATAATAGGTCGATGCTAGTTGCAGTTGCTGAACCCAAAATGAACTTTGGGAAATGGAAAGGGTTTAGTTGGGCTTCTCTTAAATACTAACTGTTTGCACACAATGGAGATCTCAAGGGCTGTGAAACCCTATGGGTTCTCAAGCATGATGATATTCAGATTACTTGTTATGAGATTTTTTCCCATGTCATCACTATCTCTACTGTTCTAGGCGGTGTTGTCACCACATTTTCATTTGTATATGCATCCTATGCCTACACCAGGAGAAGAGAGCTTTGGAGGGATCTAAAACAAATTAATGACCAAACAAAAAGTAATTGGGATATTGTGGGGGATTTTAATACTGTCCTAAGGTCGCATGAAAGGTTGGGTCCTCATTTCTCTCATAATTCTGCCGATAAATTTGAAAGCTTCTTAGATAAGTGCAACCTAATGGAGGTCCATATTACAGGGGATAAATTCACATGGGGAAGGATTACAGGAAACAAAAGACAAGAAAGTAGGATTTACAGGTGCTTCTTCTTGATTAATGATCATTATGCTATCGCTGAAATTTCCAATCATACACTTGAAAAGTTCCACTCAGATCACAATCCTCTTGTCATCAAGATTCTGGAAGGCCCCACAAGGTTGTCCCCCTTACCATTCAAGTGTAATAATGCATGGCCTACCATTCATGGATGTAGGAAAATTTTCATTAGTGGATGTAATAGTGTCATTCATAGCGGTCCCTTTTTCACTGTCACATCTATTCTCAAGTGCATTAATGCCCAGAATAGGGAATGAAGCAGATGATCCTTCTCCATGTTGGATGATGACATTAAGGAGGCCGAATCGTGGCTTGAACATTGTCTAATTGTCAATCAATAGCATAATTTACCATAAAGATGTATGATATTTCTATAAAGCAGTTCTATTTAATTTTGGTGATAATAAGGATCTGTTTCCAACAATAGTAAACTAGAATAATTTTTTGATGTCATCTTTAATAATGGTTGAAGTCTTTGAATGTACTTATGATGGAAATTATGATTTCAACACTTCCTCAATGGAAATCAATTAAGTAATCCCTACAAAAATAATTATGTCTTTTTTGAAAATCCAAAAGTGGTAGAGATGGTAGAGTAGTAGGAGGAGTTTCAGTTAGTGGATGGTACTATGAGGTCCTTTAACCACAACCCCTAGGAGGTCCACGTCAGGCATAAAGAGCTGGGGGCTAGGGCAATGGACAAATTCATGCTTTGGATGTCTACGATCCAATGGCACACGAGATGATTTGAGTTATTTTTTGTGTTTATTATGATCTTTCCTTAGTATTATGAAACATAGGTTCTACCCATTATTTTATCCCTCGACTCCTTGTGTGATAGTTAGAGATCCAAGTTGAGACATTATCAAAATAATGTCATCTTGAGGTTCCTACCGGGAACACTCCATTTGAAATTTCATTTACTTGTAGTGAGAGGTATAAATTATCCCATAATGGTTAATGTGAGATAATTTAGTCATCACAATGGATCCCTGTGATGTCATCATGGGCACATATTGGCTTTTCATAGTCTAGGAATAGATCGAATTTCACTATAGACTAGTCAGATGCCTATAAACTAATTGGATGAGGTTCTCCTTTTATGTGATAGATATATCAAGGAAGTTTTGGTGGATATTGCGAATAAGAGGTTTCAACCTATCACCCATCAGTTGGAAGGGGAATCCCTTGGATCCATAAGAAATTCAGGCATCTGGGTTCCTTCAATTCTGGTTGATTATTTGAAATTTTTTTCTGATGTTATTTCAGGAATACCTCCTAGATGGGAGATGGAGATTTTCAATTGATTGGATCATGGTATTTCCCTAATATTTTTTGTTGCATATCAGATGGTACCTACTGCGCTTCATGATCAATGGTTTCATTTTGAAGACCTTTGTGGGAATTCTTTCATCAGACCGAGTATTTCCCCCTAGTCAACTCTATTCATGTTCAAGAAAATGTTTGAAGAGATCATATGGCTTTGTGTGTATTGTCGTTTCCAGAACTTGAAAATGATAAACATGAATTACCCCTTTTCAAGGATTGATAAATTTTTTCACCAGTTTGGAAGCGTGATATGGTTCTAGAATATTAATTTCAATAACATATATCACTAGTAGAGGGTTTGAATGTCTGATATTCCAATGTTTGAATTATGATGTCACTTCAAACACTTTGAGTTCCAATGATTCCATTTTCTGTGATGAATTACCACTATATGTTTATGTATTTGATGAACCAGTTTCTGTATCCATTCATGGACCACTTACATGATTTCGTTATCGATGACATACTTTTATACTCTACGTTATTGTAAGAGCATGTAGAGAACTAGAGGACGATTAATTATTTTCTTCGAGACAACTAGATTTACATAAATCTCTCGAAGTGAATGTTCTGGATAATTAATGTTCACTCTCTAGGGAATGTCATTTCTGAACGAGTTTTACCCATTAATCTAGAAGATATCAAATAAGTTCATTCGTGGGATCCATCCAAGGATGTGTCATTGTTAAATAGTTTTCTTATCTTGGCGGGGTACTATATCAAGTGTGTCGAAAACATCCCGAGAATCACAACCCATTTGACCACCCTGCACATAATTGGAATTTTTTTACCTGGTCTGAGTAATGCCACAGGTCCTTTGAGTAGTTGAGGTAGATGCTACTGAGCATTCCAATGTTGAGATTACCAGTGGAAGGTAGATTCTACAGAAATAATTATGAAAATAAAATGGTTGATGAATATCATAGTTTTGAAATGCAACAAGACTTATTTTATTCTATTCTCTTTCACTAAACTAGTTCTAAAATCCTTACTCATGAATTAGATTATTTGCATAAAATATCTTGAGAGAGTTTTTAAAAGCTAATGAATAAAGTGTAATTTTTGAGGAATAATTTATTTGAATTAATATATGAAACAAGTAATATCTAAGAAATAGAAGTTTCAAAGTTTGATATTGGTGAGTTTGATATTGGTGAGTTTAATTTGCTGTTTCAATGTTTCAAAGTTTAATTTGCCACTATAGATACATTGACTAGTCCCATAAATAAATCAACTCCTCACACAAGAAAAGAGTACCAGTTATCCAAGAAACAATAATAAAAAAACTAATATCAAAACAAGTAAATAATTAGAAATCAAACCCTAGGGTTTGTATAGTTTGTCGGGGAATCCGGGTCGCCGGGGTCGCGGGGGGCCAGGGACGCCGAGGTCGCGGGGTCGCCGGGGAAGCAGAGTCGCCGGGTTGTGGGGTCGCCGGTGTCGCCGGTGTCGTGGGGGGCTGGGGTTGTAGTGAAAGCGGGGGGCCGGGGGAGCGCGGGGTGAGAATGAGGGTCGGAGTGGGGGAAGGGTTGGGGCCGTTAAAAAAATGTTTTTCGGCAGTTTATTATAAACCGCCGCTACAAAACCACCGTTTAGCGGCGGTTTTTTTGTAGTAAATTTCCTATGAATACATATAAATATTTCCCTTGTTTCATGAAAAATATCTCCCTCATCATAGAAAAATATAGTATTTTTTTCCACACCTTAGAATCCATATTTCATGAACCAACCCATTTCATCCATCCATCAGATACCTAAGTTATTTTGGGTCATACCTGAGGTGAATTCTTGATCTCCATAGGGTAGAAACTAGTACCAATGTCTTATAGAATAACCATTGGGAATTATTTCCATCTTGATAAAACAACTATATCAATAATGAAACATCCCCAAAAAATTAAGAATAAGATAAATAAAAAATGACTGGTGCCCAAAAATAAATAAGGAAACATCACATACAAAAGCACATGGTATATAAATAAATGAACATAAACACCTCTTCATCATAAAGGATAAATACCAAGATGATGAATATATAGTTAAAAATGGAAAAACAAAACAAAAATACTACCCATAATCTCCTAGTGACCCACAATCACCCTTCACACCCCAATTCAACATCCTACACAACCCACTCCCCAAACAAAAGGGAGGCCAAATCCAAAGCACCTGAAAGAAAATAATTATATTTGTATAAATCAAGGCGTGCATTTAGGGTTTGAGTGAAACCAATACCAGTAGGTAAGAACCATAGTGTTTTTGAAATTCTTATAAAAGGCCATCCATTTTTTCTTGCTTGAAAATACAAATGAAAGCTAGTTTTTAAGTCATATGTATACAAAATCCAAATCACACTCACACATTTTACAAAAGTTTTTTATTATGTTTAAATGAAAACAATAAATTGAAAACCACTTTTCATAAACCTTTACCACCATTTTAAATAATATACTATCCCTTTTTAGCAAATAAGGAAGGTTAGAACTCAAAACCCTTCTCCACACTCTTTCAAAACACTAAAGGATGACATTTTTTAGAAGTAATAAAATAAGGTAAAAACCCATTTTCCTCTTTAAATTCACTTATTAAATACTCATTTTGAAATAATATCAATTTTTTCAAATATTATTTCCAAAAAACTAATTTAAAAATGTATAAATATATTACTTAAATAATTGTAAACATATATGGTACCTAGAATAAAACAAAGAACCCATAGATGCCAAATAAAATAAATGTAGCATAGTCCAATGAACTAAAGGGGATATAAATAAGTCATAAAAACCATAATAACATATATCATCTGATAAAGTATATCAGTATCATGGGAAACCTCCTTAGACTCAAGTACAAAGGTCTAACCTGGTGACATGGTCTCTAGTCCAACACTACTAAATCTTTCATTTTTTCAAAAGTCTCATCAATCTATCTGAAGATAAACCTCCTGGGTGCACAATGCTACCATGGGATACAATATATTTTCAATAGATCTATTAGGCTAACATGTAATGACCCAAACTTTTATAAATGAAGTTCATTTTGTGATTAAAATAAATTCCTCATTATGTGATGCTGTTATAGAAAACACATGCACTACTTCAATTATTTAAAACCATTATAAGTTATATACTATATGATATAAAATATTGTTATGAATCATTATTACTTTTAACATATCTATTTTACAGTAACCATTAAGATTATAATATTAAGAGTTATGATAAATTCCAATTGATACGAATGAATGAAGAAATGGTCTTGACTAGTATGATTGTACCCTATAAATCCCATTTATTTGAGATTTTGAAGGATATAGCGTCACTAGGTTTTTCCCTTATCCAAGAAGAAGTTGAGATTCAATAGAAAAAATAAGTGAAAAACTGTTTATGAGATAATTTCCACCTCATCAAGATCACATCAAGACCATGTATGCTGAACCACCCTACGAAAATCTCACCATCACACACCATACCCTTAGGGGATTCACTGGTGTAATAAATGGATATGTATCTAGACCCTAATAGTATGAATTTTTATTATTTTATTTTCAATAAAATAATAATTATATTTATCTTTTTAATTTTATTTTCTAATTCATTAAATAACTAGTTTGATAAAAATTAAATTCTTATACGATGGAACTACATTATATTTTTTTGCCAAATATATAGTTTTAAATAAGAAAATATATTTTAATGAATTCAATAATTTATTAAATAACTGATAATTTAATAAATTATTGTTATTAAATAATATTTATTAAATATTAATTATAATATAATTTTTCAAAATCAAAAATAAGTTTTATAAGGGTCAGAAAATTATTATTGTAAAAAACCATACATTTTAAAATAAATAAGAATTTTATTTAAAAGTTTAATTTAAAATATTTATATAATTATTTTTATAAAATAAAAATTATTTTTAGAATCATAATGTCAAAATAATCCAATAATTATTTTTTCATAATTTTCTGAGATACTCGAATTTTGGGTAAAAATAAATAGGGAATATATTATGAAATAATATTGAACCAATAGTGATGTAATATATTCCATTAAAGATATTTACGACCAAATAAATATTTCACCTTTAAAACAATGTATTTTTTAAATTATTTTATTAATTTTATAAACCCTTAATGAATCCTCCAAAACCTATATTATATTTTATGCTTTTAAAATCAAATATTTGTAAACATGACTCACTTCCACGTCACCTAGGGTATTATTTAAATGATTTAAGTTCATAAAATTTTAAAATACATAAATACAATCCAGTTTAGTAGAAACTATTTGAATAACCTATGGGATGTTTTTTATTACTTTATCTTATAGAGTCTAAAACCTAAGTTGGGAGATTAATAAATAATTCTCCTCTCTTTTTCTATACAAACCATCCCAAAATCCCTTTACTATTCACTCAAAACCATTTAATCATGAAATTAATCTAACCTTACCTCTCTATATTCCTCCCATGGTGTCCCCAAGATCTTGAAAATCTCTTATCAAGCTTTTGGAAACACCCACTCAAGGTAAGGGATCCTCTCCTTCTCCTATTTATTTAAGAACCTCCTTTATGTTATGCCCTTTGTTTTCCATTTGTTCATGTTGGGATATGTTATCAAACACCAATATTACTTTACATATAATTTAAAAGAGATTATATACCCATTTGACTCTCATTAATCACTCCCATTAACCTTTATGTATCCACATTATGCTATAGAAATTATCCTATGATTTTCCATGCCAAACATTTGTGTAGTGAATACCTATAACCATTTACACTCACGGTTTTTTACCTAGATATACCTAAAAATCATTGATTGGCGAATTACATGTATGTAAACCACAATATTTAATAAATTTATTAAATGAGATTAAATATTTACTTATGTCGAATGATCTACGTGGCACACATGAGCATGCATATATAATAATGGGTGCACCAAAATAGTGATTGAATGCATTAGGTAATGTTTTAGTCTCATGGAAAGTCATCTATGAGATTTTGTAGTAAACCTAATCCATTATTAACAATTTTCCACCATTTTATGATGTATTGGGGGTTTTCCTTTTCCTATGTTTATGATTTCATGTTTAATGTTGTCACCACATTCTTATGTTGCCTTATGCTATCATGTTATATCATCCCTTATTTATCAAGATTATGATTCTCACCCCTCTTATGTTACCTTGATATTCCCATTTTATCACATGTATTACTTCACCTTATGAAATAAATTTTTTATTCCCTTAATTTTCTTTATATATCACATCTTCCTTATGTACAACCCCAGTTCATCCTATACAGTTTTATATGAATGATTGGATTTTAGGATAATGTTAAAGATGTTTTCAATAATGTCATTGCATTCCTGTTTCAAGTTTATGTTCTATGAAACTAATTTACCAAAGACACTAGAATTCATGATATTCTTGAACTGTTATATGTGTACCTTTATGTAATAAATTCTGAAATAAATTATATTAAAAATATGGTTTTTCATAGTTGGTATTAGAGGAAAGTTTAGTTATTTTTGCGGACTTTGATTAGAAAACTCTATTGAAAACCTTGGTGATAATTCTAACAAAATAAAAACATCAATATTTTTTTAAAATTGTAGATTAATTGGTTTCATGAAAATAATTCCATTTCTAGATACTACATGTGGATGTGGATCTAGAACAGAGGTGCCTAGGGGTAATAAACCTAAAAATGGGAAATTGAGATGGAATCTATTGTCACTAAGTGCTTGAAAATGGGCCTTGACAAATACATAGTTCAACACACCCACGGGATATGGTTCAGTAAATTTACAATCTCTTTACAAACCACTATTAAGGAAATAAAAGTTCCTATAAGATTTTATGTTATGAAGTAGATCAGGGATAACTGAGATTGAAACCATGAAATTCATAGTTTAATGAATATATATCATGTAACGACCTGAAGTTTTTAATTATTTTTGTTTCTTAATTTTGTGTGTTATTTTATTTTATACTCAACAAAACTATATCCATTAATTAATGAAGTGGGTATAATTAAAATGAGACTGTTGGGTTTCGACTGTTATATGATCATTGGTTAATATGACTGTTGGTCAATATGACCGTATAAAACTATAATCATAATGTTGTGTTTTTATAAATATGGTTATCATGGTTAATTAATACAGAAATAAGATTTAATGGCCTCATACAGTAGACTCGAGCCATATGAATCCCATATGTCGGAGCTTGGGCAGGAGGTAGCATCACTGGGATTTTCTCTAGACCAAGCCCAAGTCAAACATCAATGTATAAAGCTTGAATAAAATCACCTAAGGGAGAATTTAAAGCTGATAAAAATCACCACTCAGGCAATTTTTTCTGAGCCACCCCAAGATTCTATCACCATAGAACACCTTACACTTAGGTCCTATGCTAGTGTTATAAGGGGCTATGTAAGGAGACCTTACATACTTTGTGTAATCCTTTTATATAAATAAAATTGTTATTTATTATTATGGAAAATTTTGTGAATTTCAAATATCCGGATAAATATAGGATGTGTATTATTGATTAATTTAGGAAAAATGGGGTATTTTAAAATATTTTTGTATTCATTAAATAATTAATAATGTGAAATGATTTTCAAAAAAATGGTCTTCTACAGTTGTGATCAATGAGAAATTTAAATTCTAATAAACTCAACTTGATTTTTAGTGAATAGTAAAGTAGGAATAGTAACATACCCATATAAATAGTAATTAATAGTAATTTGACCAAAAAAATAGAAACTTCACCCATGAATGTATAAATACATTTTAGACATCTTAAAAGTGAAAAAAATGATTATAGTTTGAGTTTTGTTTTTTTGTATGCCATAAGTATTTTATTTATAGTTTTATAATTAATTTATTAATTTAAAATGGAAATTTATTTTCGTAAAATTTAATCATAAATTGTTACTATATTGTCTTATGGGTATACGATATTTTTATGGGACCTTGATTACTTTTTTAAGGTGTTACAAAATGGGTTATAGTTTTAATGTTGTGTTTTTGGAATAAATAATGATTTTATTTAAAAATTAAATTCAAAATATTTAGAAAATTATTTTCATAAAATGGACTTCATTTTTTTATTCAGAGCATCGATATTAGTTTAGGATTAAATTTTGGGATTTTTCTGAAACAGTTGAATTATCAGTGAATAGTAAAAATGCAATTTTGAGTTTCGGGTGTTTAATGAAATCATTAATGATGTAATAATGATGTAAGATTTCTGGTGGACTTATTAATAGTGATATATTCTATGAGGTGTCCCAAGTGGCCAATACCATGGGAAAATACCATGGGAAAGTCCATGGTTTTGCAAATACCACTGATGAGGTGTCCCTTGGAAATTAATAATTTATTCACTCACTTTTCCTATAAATACCAAGCCATTTCCCTCATTAATTTCATTCCAAAATCATCCTCAATGAATTTCTGGCATCCTTACCTCCCAAGTATTCCTCCTAAGGTTCCCTCAAGCCTCTCAAGGTCCCAACCTTCAAGCTTTTGAAGTTACTATTCAAGGTAAGGGATCCTTTCACCCTCCTCTTTTAAGTCATGACTTCCTTTATGTTGAGTCTTCTAGTTTCCATCTATGTATGTTGAGGGTATGTTCTTATATGTTCTCATTTTTGTCCATTTCATGTCTAATTTTTGAGATACCCTTTTCTCTCTCATCAATGTGTTTTCTGAATTTTTAAGTGACGCAGTTAGGCTGCCGAATTTCTCGTAAAAGAAATTGCATCTTCTCTTTTCTTTCATGTTTCCTTTTCATGTGGTATGTTATTAAAATATTCATACCATGTTATTATTCAGTAAAAATACTTTATTTTGAATTATTTATGAGTGGGTGACCCTTTTCCCCTATCTTTTCAATGTTTTCTAAAACCATGTTATATAACGGTTATGCTGTAGAAATTTTGTCTCAAAATTTCTATCTCTTTCTCTCAAGAAATTCTCTTATTTTATTTATGTGAATAACCAGACCTATTTCATTTCTAATGGTGTTCATAAATATATAAAAATGATATATTTTATTCTGGAATTATCATACATATAACCCCCACTCCCTTTCCATGGGTTATAAATGACATAATGATCTTATTTTTAAGCTCTTTTTAAACATAACGATTTTGAAACAAACCCCATTTATTTGATTATATTTGGGTTATTTATGAAATGTTTAATTATGATATATGTATATCATATGAAAGTAAAGGCATATTCAAGGTGTTACATGATATCAATCCAATGCATTGGGTAAATAATTAATCTCTAGAGATGACAAGTTTCACGATACCTTGGTGAATAACCTTTGTAATTTTTATGACACCTTGGGGATAAACCTTCATGATATGTTCATAAATGTCTAAATGAAATATTGTAGCCCCATATTCAAGTTATGATTAAAGTTATTTTTATTATGATATTCCTATTCTTCCATTGCTAATGCCTTTATGACTTTTATCATGTTCTTATTAATATTGCTCAAGATCACATGTCAACTGTTTCACTTGTTTTCCTTACTGAGCCTTATGCTCACCCTTTTCTTTGATTTATGTCTCCAGGATATGAGATATTGTAATTGTACATAGTATTAACCTATGATGAAGCCTTGTGATTGGTTTAGAGTAATGTTTTATATTTTTTTCATGTATTATGTTCTTGATTTCCATGACACTAGACTTTAAATATCCTCTAGTTGTAAAATGTAATGAAAAGTTATGTAATAAAAAGGTGGGATACTATAGTTAGTATCAAAGGATAGTTTAGTTATTTATAGAAATTAGGCTATGAAATATTTAGGAATAATCCTCCAGAAAATTTTAAATATTGGAAAAGTTCCTGGTATTTTGGTGAGTATTAAATAAGTGGTTTGTCAAGAAAATACATCCCTGTCTGGATGAGAGCAGGTAGAGGCAGCTCTGGCATAGAGGTACCTAGGAGTGAAAACTCCAACAAGGAGTTTCGATCATGACCCAGGGTATCCTGGTATACGAAAATGGGCCTTACTGCACTCTTGATTATGAAACTCTCATGGGATATGTTTGGTTAATCATAATATTTTTATGAATCATTATGAAGGATTTATAGAGAAATGTAATTATTTAAAGAAGCTTTAAGACATAAATCTTTTATAGTAAAAAGATTTGTAAATGAAATAAGTTTCTCACTAAGGTTTTATTCTTTTAGAAATGGCATGAAATAGGAGTAACCGTGAAAATGGTGACCTCAATAGACCATGCGATGACGACCCTCCGATGGAAGCCAGAATAAAAACATTCATGCGAATGATGAACCAACTGACTCAAGTTATGGGAAATAACTTGAATCAAGATGAGAGAATGATCTCACTGTGAAGGGAACAACATTCTATTGATTCCTTTATGCATCAAGAACCACCAAACTTTAGTGGATCGGCTGACCCATTGATTTCTGAGCAGTGGATCAGCTCTATCGAGAATAACTTTTCTATACTCAATTGTTTAGAGCAAGAGAAGGTCAGCCTAGCTGTCTATTGCTTAGAAGGAGAAGCTGAACAGTGGTGGGAGCGGATTAAAAACACGAGGCAAAGAGTGGAGGTTGAAGATATAGAGTGGGAAGAGTTCATAGGGATCTTTTTTAGTGAGTATTTCCCTTGTTCCATGAGAACAAGAATGGAGAAGGATTTTCTCGAGCTGAAGAAGAAGGAGAATGAATCTGTGGGAAGCTATGAGATGAAATTTACAAGGATTTCATGTTACACTTGTAGCTTTTTCATGGATCTAAATGGAAAGGTTGATAGATTTTTTGGTGGGTTGAGACCATCTCTATAGAAGAATCTAGCCAACCGAGATTATGACAGCTATGAGGAGATCGTGCGAAGTGTGATGAAAGTTGAACTGGAGTTTAGTGAGATGCAGTGGTCTCGTAAATCCAACGAAAATAAGAGATCAATAGATCCAAGATTAGGGAGGAGATTTGATCAAGGAAGAGGAGGCAAGCAAGTGTAACATCCCACATGTAATAAATATATGAAGAAGCATTCAGGGAACTACCTGATCGGGAGCAGGAAATGCTACAAGTGTGAAAGAGATGACCATATTGCAAGGAATTGTTGTAGTGAGGTGAAACCTCAACTTCCAAACACTAACGAAAATGGTAAGATAGTGCAGGCCCTACTTTATGTCCATTTATTTATGTGTGGACAACTTGGTCACTTTGCCAATCACTGTCCAAATCTGAGGGCAGTGGAGGGGAACCACCATCAGCCTCAGCAAAGGACAAGGGAGTAGGGTCATGCTTTTGCTATCATGACAGCTGAAGTTGAAGCTCCAAATGATGTGGTAGAAGGTACTCTTTTTTTTCTCCCAAATCTAGCAAGTACTTTGTTTGATTTTTGTTCTACGCATTCCTTTATTTCCTCCAAGTTTGAAAATAATTTAGAATCAACCCCCGACTTTCTTAAAGTAGAGTTATTAGTCAAGAATCCTAGTGGGATTATCCAAGAATCATCACTGTTTAGAAACTCTAGTATTTACTTTGGTGAGAACAATCTTATCAAAAATCTAGTAGTCATTCCCATGCTAGAATTCGACATTATACTAGGGATGGACTAGCTCTCAAAGTATAATTCTAAGATCAAATATATAAGTAAAGAAATCTCAGTAGTCTTGAATGGAAAACCTACAGTTATCTTCCAAGGAGAGATATCTCAACTTGATCTTTGTCTAGAAGAACCTCCTATATCCTTCATTATGGAATTAATTGGTGAAGAAGAAGAAGGAAATGAGAGTTTGAGGATAGAAAATGTACCCATAGTCCAGGAATACATTGACGTATTTCTTGAGGAGTTTCCTGGACCTCCCCCAGAAAGATAGGTAGAGTTCTCTATTGAATTCGTACCTGGATATCATCCAATATCAAAGACCCTATATAGGATGGAAAATGTGGAGCTGGAGGACTTCAAGAAACCACTCCAAGATCTTTTGGGGAAGGGGTTGATATGACCGAGTGTGTCTCCTTGGGGAGCACCTGTTCTCTTTGTGAAGAAAAAGGATGGATCGATGCGACTATGCATTGAATATAGAGAACTGAACAAGATCACAGTAAAGAACAAATACCCTCTTCTAATAATTGATGACTTATTTGACTAACTTAGTGGGGATCAATTATTCTCTAAGATTGATCTTCGATATGGTTATCATCAATTGAGGGTGAAGAAAGAATATATTCCAAAAACTTCATTCCGATCAAGATATGGGAATTATGAGTTTGTTGTTATGCCTTTTGGACTGACTAATGCACCTGCTATTTTTATGTATTTGATGAATAGAGTCTTTAAAGACTACCTTGAAAACATTTTGGTAGCTTTTATTGATGATATTCTGATATATTCCAAAAGTCTTGAGGAGCATGAGGATCATATAATGGTTATTTTGCAAACTCTATGGAAGGAGAGACTTTTTGGAATGTTTAGTAATTCTGAATTCTAGTTACAACAAGTTTCTTTCTTGGGGAACATTATTACCAATGAAGGAATCATAGTTGAACCTACAAAGAAAAAAGTTGTAGAGGAGTGGCCTCAACCTAAAAAAATAACTAAGATTCATAGTTTCCTTATATTATTGGGATATTATAGGAGGTTTGTGAAAAAAAATTCATCAATTTATAATCTATTAACCAAGTTATCTTGAAAAGGGGTCAAGTTCATCTGGACAAAGGAGTGCGAGGAATGTTTCCAAGAGCTGAATAAGAGATTGGTTACTGCACCTATGTTAACTCTGACCTCAAGTGGAGAAGGATTCGTTATTTTTAGAGATGAATCTCTGAAAGGGATTGGGTGCATCCTCATGAAAAATGACAAGGTCATTGATTATGCATCTCGACAGTTGGGGACTCGTGAGCAGAACTATCCTATGAATGATCTGGAGAAGGTTGTGGTCATTTTTTCTCTGAAGATATGGAGGAACTATCTCTATGGGGAGAAATGTGATATATACACAGACCATTAAAGTTTGAAGTATATTTTCACACAAAAGGAATTGAACATTAGACAAATAAGATGATTGGAACTCCTTAAAGACTATGATTGTTCATTTCATTATCATCCTGGAAGAGAAAACAAAGTCACTAATGCATTAAGTAGGAAAGGTCCAGTTGTTATGTCCATTATGAGGATTCAATGAGATCCTTTGATCAATGACCTAGTAAAACTAGACATGGGAATTATAAAGGAAGTAACATCATCAACCCTAACCCAAATGATTTCTCAACCATCACTACTAGAGAAGATCAAGAAATCTCAGAAAGAAGATCCTTTCTTACAGAAGAAGTTTGAGGCTATGAAGGATGGGAAGTTTCCTAAGTTTAATACTGATCAAGAAGGTGTACTAAAATTTCATACAAGACTATGTGTTCCATCTATTCTGGAAATAAAGAAGGAGCTGATGGATGAATATCATAGCTCTACTTTATCTGTACATCCTGGTAGTACGAAAATGTATAGGGACCTTTGTGATCATTATTGGTGGGATAATATGAAAAGGGATATTTTTTTAATACACTTCAAGGTGCCCGGTATGTCCGCAAGTAATGGCAGAGTGACAACTTCCTAAAGGGGTATTGCAACCACTACCCATACCAGCATGGAAGTGGGAAAATATCACTATAGAATTCGTCACTAGTCTACCAAGAACTTCTAAAATAAACAATGTGATATGGGTTATTGTGGACCATCTCACCAAGACTGCCCATTTTATCTCCATTCAGGAAGATTTTTCTCTTGATCAACTTGCCAGGATTTACGTGAAGGAAGTGGTAAGGCTGTATGGAGTTCCACTTTCTATCGTATCTGATCGTGATCCAAGGTTCACATCAAAATTCTGGAAAAGTCTTCAACAAGCTCTGAGCATTGGATTTAATTTTTGTATGGCCTATCACCCCCAAACTGATGGCCAATCTGAAAGGACTATTCAAACACTTGAGGACATACTGATAACTTGCTCAATGGAATTTAAAGGTGGATGGGATCAACATCTATCTTTAGTTGAGTTCTCTTACAACAACATCTTCCACTCGAGTATTCAAATGTCACCCTATGAAGCTCTATATGGGAAGCGATGTAGAACTCCTACTTGTTGGGATGAAGTTAGTGAGAGAATGTTTCTTGGGCCTGATATTGTGCAAGAGATAACAAAATAGGTCCATGCCATCCAACAACACATTAAGACTGCTCAGAGTCGGCAAAAGAGCAATGCCAAAAACCATCGAAGGGACTTGGAGTTTTATGTTGATGACAAATTATTTCTTAATATTTCACCTTGGAAGAGAGTCATAAGGTTTAGGAAGAAAGGGAAGCTCAGCTCAAGGTACATTGTCCCCTATGAAATCCTTGATTGTGTGGGAGCAGTGGAATATTGGCTTGCACTTCCTCCAAATCTAGCACATGTTCATAATGTCTTCTACGTATCCCTCTTGAGGAAGTACATACCTGACCCTTCACATGTACAAAATCTAGATGTGGTACAACTGGAACATGACCTCTCTTATGAGGAGCAGCCGGTGGAGATCTTGGATCGTGGAGACAAGGTTATACGCAACAAGACTACCCACCTTGTTAAGGTGTTGTGGAGGAACCAAAAATGTGAAGAAGCCGCGTGGGAATCAGAGGAGTCCATGAGATAGAAGTACCCACACCTTTTCCCATCAGAGGGTACAAGATAAAATTTCGGGGAAGAAATTTTTTAAGGGGGGAAGAATGTAATGACCCAAACTTTTTAATTATATTTGTTTTCTAATTTTGTGTGTTATTTTGTTTTATACTCAACAAAACTATATCATTTAATTAATGAAGTGGGTATAATTAAAATGAGACAATTGGGTTTCGAATGTTATATGACTATTGGTCAATATGACTATTGGAAACTATAATCTCAACTTTGTGTTTTTATAAATATGGTTATATTGGTTAATTAATACAGAAAAAAGATTGAATGGCCTCATTCAGTAGACTCAAGCTGTATGAACCCCATCTGTCGAAGCTTGGGAAGGAGGTAGCATCACTGGGCTTTGCTCTAGACCAAGACCAAGCTGAACTTCAATGTATGAAGCTTGAACAAAATCTCCTTAGGGAGAAGTTCAAGCTAATAGAAATCATCACTTGGGCAATGTTGTTCGAGCCACCCCAAGATTCTATCACCATAGCACACCTTACACTTAGGTCATATGCTGGTGTTATAAGGGGCTATGTAACGAGACCTTAGCTACTTTGTGTAATCCTTTTATATAAATAAAATTTTTATTTCTTCTTATAGAAAGGTTTGTGAATTTCAAATATCCAGATAAATATAGGATGTGTATTATTGATGAATTTAGGGAAAAAGGGGGTATTTAAAAATATTTTTGAATTCATTAAATAATTAATAATGTGAAATGATTTTCAAAAAAATCATCTTCTACAGTTGTAATCAGAGAGAAATTTAGAGTCTAATAAGATCAACTTGTTTTTTAGTGAATAGTAAAGTAGGAATAGTAACATACCCATATGAATAGTAATGAATAGTAATTTGATCAAAAAAATAGAAACTTCACCCATGAATGTATAAATACATTTTAGACATCTTAAAAGTTGAAAAAAACGATCATATATTGAGTTTTGTTTTTTTGTACGCCATAAATATTTTATTTAAAATTTTATAATTAATTTATTAATTTAAAATGGAAATGTATTTTCATAAAATTTAATCATAAACTTTTAATTTATTGTATTATGGGTATATGATATTTTTATGTGACCTTCATTACTTTTTTAAGGTGTTACAAAATGGGTCATAGTTTTAAAGTTTTATTTTTGGAATAAATAATGATTTCATTTAAAAATTAAATAAAAAATATTTAGAAACTTATTTTCATAAAATGGACTTCATTTGTTAATTCAGATCATTGATATTGGGTTAGGATGAATTTTTGGTATTTTTCTGAAACAGTTGAATTATCGGTGGAGAATAAAAATGCATTTTTTGAGTTTCGGGTGTTTAGTGACATCATTAATGATGTAATAATGATGTAAGATTTTTGGTAAACTTATGAATAGTGATATGTTCAATGAGGTGTCCCATGTGGCCAATACCATGGGAAAATACCATGGGCAAGACCATGGTTTTGTAAATACTACCGATCAGGTGTCCCTTGGAAATTAATAATTTATTCACTCACTTGTCCTATAAATACCAAGCCATTTCCCTCATTCATTTAATTTCAAAATCATACTCAACTATTTTCTAGTCTCCTTACCTCCCAAGGAGTCCTCTGAAGGTGCCCTAAATCTTCTCAAGGTCCCGACCTTTAAGCTTTTGTAGTTACTCTTCAAGGTAAGGGATCCTTTCACTCACCTCTTTTAAGTCATGACTTCCTTTATGTTGTGTCTTCTAGTTTCTATCTATTTATGTTGAGGGTATGTTCTTATATGTTCTCATTTCTTTCCATTTCATGTATAATTGTTGAGAGACCCTTTCCACACTCATCAATATGTATTCTGAATTTTTAAGTGATGTCGTTAGGCTGCCAAATTTCTCATAAAAGAAATCACATCTTCTCTTTTATTTCATGTTTCCTTTTCATGTGATATGTCATTAAAATATTCATACCATGATTTCATTAAGTAACCATACTATATTGTGATTTTTTTTATGATTGGGTGACCCTTTTCCCCTCTCTTTTCAATGTTTTCTAAAACCATGTTATATAGTCGTTATGCTGCAGAAATTTTGTATCAAAATTTCTATCTCTTTCTCTCAAGAAATTCTCTTCTTTTATTTATGTTAATACCCATACCTATTTCGTTTCTATGGGTTTGCATAAATATATAATAATAATATATTTTATTCTATAATTGACATACATATAAACCTTAATCCCTTTCCATGGGTTATAAATGACATAATGATATTATTTTTAAGCTCTTTTTAAACGTCACAATTTTGACACGAACCCCATTTCTGTGATTCTATTTGGGTTATTTATGAAATGTTTAATTATGATCTATGTGGATAACATGAAAGTAAATACATATTTAGGTTTCCCCCTGATAGATCTCTAATGCATTGGGTAAAGAATTAATCTCTTTAGATGACAAGTTTCACGATACCTTGGTGAATAACCATGGTAATATTTATGACACCTTAGGGATAGACCTTGGTGATATGTTCATGAATGTCTAAATGAAATGTTGTAGCCACATATTCAAGTTATTATTCAAGTTATTTTTATTATTATATTCCTATTCTTCCATTGATCAGGCCTTTTATGACTTTAATCATGTTCTTATTAATATTGCTCAAGATCACATGTCAATTGTTTCACTTGTTTTCCTTACTGAGCCTTCTGCTCACCCTTTTATTTGATGTATGTCTCTAGGATATGATATGCAGTAATTTTATATAGTATGAACCTATTATGAATCCTTAAGAGTGGTTTAGAGGAATGTTTTATGTTGTTTTCGCATATTATGTTCCTGACTTCCAAGACACTAGACTTTAAAGATCCTCTATTTGTAAAATGTAATGAAAAGTTATGTAATAAAAAGGCGGGATGATATATATCATATAGGGATTATCACTTTAATTTTCATGTTTACTTTTTTATGTGTTTAATACTTTAAAAATATATATACTAAAGTTTCCCTTTTTCTAGTCAAATTGCTAGAAATGGGAGAAATCAAGTTAAGAACCAATGTGATAAGCATTGTAAATGGCATCCAAAATGAGATTGAAAACCCGATGGGAGAAGGAATTGGGAAATTAATGACAATAAACACTAAATTAACTCATGTTTTAATTGATACCTAAATTGGGAGGAACACCCAAATCCCCCTGAAGAAAGAAAAAATTGCAATTTAGACCTTTATGATACAAAGGTTACTGACTTTTAGTGGATCTTCTAATACCTTAATAACAGAGAAATAGATCAACTCCATTAAAAATATATTCTCTATCCTTAAATTCCCTTGGAATGATAATGACATAATGGATTTATATCATATAGAGGGAGAATTTGATACTGTGATTCTATACAAGTGCAAGGAGAATGATAAATCTTCTTTAGTACCAATATCTCAAGCATGGATATCATTGCCTTGCGAGAAAGTGTATCTAGATATAATTATTAATAAAAAAGAAAAGATCACCCTAAAATACATTCCCATTGTGAGGGAATATGCTAATGTGGTTCCTAAATGATTTTATGGTCTTCCTCCTAACTAAGAGTTTGAATTTTCAATCAAGATTATACTTAGATCATTTTTTAATTTCCAAGATTCTTTACATAATGGTAATTTTTGAACTCAAGGAGCTAAATATGTAACTATATGAAAATATAAATAAAGGTTTCATATGCCCAAGTGATTCATCATGGGGTGAACTAGTCCTCTTCATCAAGAAAAATGATGGGTTAGTGTGCCTATGCATTGATTATCATTCACTCAAGAAGATCACGATAAAGAAAAAGTATCTTATTCAACGGATTGGCGACTTATTTTATCAGCTGCATGGATCCTTGCATTTACCTTTGTTGGATCTTAGGTTGGGATATTATCAAGTAAAGTTGAATAAGGGGGATATCCATAAGACTAATTTTCATACAAGTTATGGGAACTATGAGTTCTTAGTTATGAAATTTGGACTCATTAATGCTCTAGAAATCTGTATGGACTTGATGAATAAAGTATCTATAGATTACCTTGAAAAATATTTGGAATTATTTATAGATGATATTCTCATATACTCCAAAAGAAATGAAGAACATGAGGATTATTTAAATACTATTCTAAAGACCTCGTTGAAAGAAAATATGTATGTGAAGTACAAAAAAATCCAAATTATGGTTAGAGTAAGTTACATTCCTAGGGAATGTTATCACCAACAAAGGAATATCCATAGGCCCTTAAAAAACAAAAGAATTTGAAATATGTCCCATACCATTCTTTATGATGGATGTTAATAGTTTCCTTTGATTATTAGTTTATTATCACTGGTTTGTGAGAAAATTATCAAGATTTTTTATCCCACTAACAAGCTAACTCTGAAGGGGTAATTTTTTTTGTTAGAATGAAGAATGTGAGGAAAGTTATAAAGATTTGAAGAATAGACATATCACAGCACAAGTGATTACATTTCCCACCAGTGGGGATGGATTTTGGATCTACAATGATGCGTACAAAATGGAATTAGATTGTTTAATAATTCAAGATGATAAAGTGATAGTCTATGCCTCCATCTAACTAAATATCCATGAGCATAATTACCCAACTTATTATATATAATTAGATATGGTGATATTATAATTAAATATTTGGCATTATTATATCTATTGGGATAATTGTGACATATACATGGAACATAATAGCCTTAAGTATATATTCAGACAAAAGGAGCTTAATATGTGCAGATTAATGTGGTTATAGATTATCAAGGATTATGATTGTTCAATCCATTACCATATTGGGACGGAAAACAAAGTGGATGATTCTCTAATTAGAAAGGCTCTTACAACTCTATCTATGATGAGGATTTCAAGGGATCCAATATTTTTAGACATGAAAAGGATTGATATGGAATAATTAAAGGATATTTATCCTACCTTGAATAAATAAATTCTTACCTATCCATTATTGAGAGGATAAAGGAGATACAATATGTGATGAGGTGTTATACAAGAATATAGTGAACATTCTATAGTTTAACATTACGAAAGATGGAGTTATAAGTATGTAATCAGTATATGTGTCCTATAAAAACTAGAACTGAGGAGGGAACTTTTGGGTGATGCACAGAGCTCATCCTTATTTATTCATCCAAGAAGAACTAAGATGTATATACATCTGAATAAAATTTTATAGTGGGATAACATGAAGAGAGAGATTATGGAGTTTGTATCTCGATGCTTAGTATGCCAAAATGTCAAGGCTGAGTGATATAAGTCTGAGGATATGATGCAATAATTTTCCATACCAGTATGAAAATGAGAAAACATAATCATGGATTTCATTATAGGAGTCCCCATGACATCTAAAGGAAATAATTCCAAATGGGTGGTAGTCAATCTCCTTACAGATTCATCACTTTTAATTATTATCAAGGAGAATTTCCCTCTGGACCAACTCGCTAATATATACATAAGGTAAGTGGTAATATTTATTGGAGTTCAACTCTCTATTATATATAATATATATTTGAAGTGTTCATCAAGGTTTTGGATAACCATTTAGCTAGAGTTGGATATCAAATTGACCATCATCACTAATTTAATGGATGTTCAGTTTGAAAGGACAATTCAAACTCTACAGGATATATTGATTTCATCTTTAATGGATCTCCCAAGATGTTGGGATCAACACCTTCTCCCTGTGAACTTCCCATATAACAATAGTTTCCATTATATAATTTAAATGGAACCTTATAAGGCTCTATAGGGGAAGAGGTGTTAGACTTCGACGCGCTAGGATGAAGTTAGAAAGATGAATTTGATGGGACCTTTTCTTATCCAAGAGTTGAAAAAAGGTTTAAACCATTCAACATCATATAAAATATTCAAAAATTCAACAGAAAAACTATGTAGATAATTATTGATGAGACTTAGAGTTTAAGTTCATAGATATAGTGTTACATTATATATCACCATGGAAGAAATTCATGATGTTTGAGAATAAGGGTAAGATTAGTACAATATATATCGACCCCATTGAGTTCCTTGATCACATTGGAGTGGTTTACTATCAACTAGAAAACACACCTAACCTAACTCAAGTACATGATGTGTTCCATGCATCCCTATTGAGGAAGAACATAAAACACTCCTCCCATGTGCTAAATCTATAAGTTGTGCCTTTTGATGAATTGTCTTTTATTCAAGGAGTAGTCAATGAAGATATTAGATCATAGAGTCAAGGTTCTACAAAACAAGATAAATCACCTAGTCAAAGTGTTATGGGGGAACCACAAGTTTGAGGAAGAGACATGGAAACTGAAAGAGGTAATGAAACAAAAGTACCCCCACCTATTTTAATTTATGAAAAGAAAAATTCAAGGGTAAAATTTCTAATTTTGGGGAGAATGTAATGACACACAATTTTATAAATGAGTTTCCTTTTATGATTAAATTAAATTCTTGATTATATAATGTGGTTATATAAAACACATACACTATTTTGGTTACTTTAGATCAGTATAAGTTATATACTATCAGGTTTAAAAACCATTATTCATCATAACTATTATTAATATATCCATTTTACAATGACAATTAAGTTATTTATATTAAGTGTTTTGATAAATTCCAATTGATGCAGACAAAATAAGTGATGTCCTTGACCAGTAGGATCGTACACAATAAATCCCATTTATCAGAGATTTTGAGGGAGACAAAATCATCAGGATTTTACCTTGACTAA
Organism: Viscum album; assembly: GCA_963277665.1. Lineage (NCBI taxonomy): Eukaryota > Viridiplantae > Streptophyta > Magnoliopsida > Santalales > Viscaceae > Viscum > Viscum album. The sequence continues at coordinate 44,984,072 of OY728130.1, read as the reverse complement.
TCCTAAGATGAGATTAAATAACTAAATCATGAGTAAAACTACTTATGAGATAAGTTTAGGAACATTGAGATCATGATCCAAACCATGTATGTTCAACCACCCTAAGAAAATCTCACCATTGCACACCTTAACCTTAGGGAATTCGCTATTGTAATAAATGGTTATGTATTTAGAACATAATATTATGAATTTTTATACTTTTATTTTTAGAAAATAATTATTATATTTATCCTTATAATATTAATTTTTAAATTATTTAATAATTATTTTGATAAAAAATAGATTCTAATACAATGAAAAACAAATGTATTTTTTTTGGAAATATATAGTTTCAATAAAGACACTCTATTTTAACGAATTAAATATTTTTTAAAATAAATTATATGTTAATAAAATATTTTAATCAATTAATTTTTATTAAAAATAAATGGTAATATAGTTTTTCGAAGTTAAAAATAATTTTTATATGGGCTAGAAACCTATTATTGTCAAAAAACTGATGTTTTTATATAAACATGGTTTTTGATTTAAAAGTGTAATTTCTAAAATTTAGAGAATTATTTTGATAAAATAAATATTATTTTTTTATTAATGTTGTTGAAATTATCCCCTAATTAATTTCTCATAATTTTATGATATGTTTTTGTGTAAAAATTGATCACAATATAAATATATGGTATGTACTATGACATCATAATGACCCGAAAGTGATGTAATATATGCCATAAAAGTTATCCTTGACCAAATAACTATATAACCTTAAAAATAATCTTTTTTTTAAAATTATTTTATTAATTTTATATAACATTAATGAATCATACAAATCCTATATTATATTTTAAGTTCTTAAAATCAACTCTTTGTAAACAAGACTCACTTCTACATCACCAAGGGTACCATTTTAATGATATCAGTTATTCAACTTGTAAAATAATTAAAACCAATATACTTTGGAATAAATAATTGGAAAAAAACTTGGTATGGTTTTTTGTTTTTATTACATTGTCTTATTGAGTCCAAAACCTATGTTTAGAAATTTATAAATAATTCTCCTTTCTTTTTCTATAAAAACACAACTAAAATCCATTTTCTCTTCACTCAAAACCCTTGGAGAATAAAAGTTATATTCCATTACCTCTCTATATCCCTACCAAGGTTTCCTAAAACTCTAAATATTATTCTACCTATATTTTCAAAACACCATCCTATGGAAATGGATCATATCATTCTCCTCTTTATTCATGAACCTCCTTTATGTCATACCTTTTTGTCTTCATTTTTCATATTGGTATATGTTACCAAACATTCAAATTTCTATATTTACAATTTAAATGTTATTATAGACCCATTTAACTCTCATTAATCCCTCCAATTAACCTTTAAGTACCCCTATTATACTGCTGAAATTATCCTTTAATTTTTCATGACAATCATTTGTGTAGTGAATACCCATGCCCATTTCCACTCAAGGGTATTCAGTTAGATGTACCTATAAAATATTGATTGGAAAATTCAATGTATTTAAACAACACTCCTTAATCATGGGATTAAAATTTATAAAATATATCCTTATGTTGAATGATCTATGTGGAACACATGATCATGTATATATTATGATGGGTGTGCCTAGGTGGCAATCTAATATATTAGGTAATGTTTTAGTATCATGATATGTCATGTATGGGATTAGGGAGCAAGCCTAATCCCTTATGGGACTTTTTCCACCATATTAGTATTTATTTTTGTTAATCCTTAATGTACATTTATGATTTCACATTTAATGTTTTCACCACATTCCTATGTTGCCTTATGATGTCATGTTATATCATACCTAATTGTTTAATATTATAATGCCCACCCTATCATGTTACCTTGATATACCCCTTGGATCAAATGTACTGCTTCAACTTATGAAATGTTTTTTATTCCCTTATTCGGCTTTATAGATCAACAATTTTCCATGTGTGTCCCCTGGTTGTCCAATGCAGTTTTTTGAAGAATGATGTAATTTTCAACCATGTTAAAGAAGTTTTATATAATATTATTATATCCATGTTTCAATTTGGTATTATATATACCTAATTTAACAAATAAAATATGATTTAAGATATTATGGGATTGTTTTATTCACACCTCAATGTAATAAATTATGAAATAATGTGTATTAAAAATATAGGTTATCATATTGCAAGAAATAATAAGTTTTACTAGCTCACTCGATCTAAAAAGCCACCATAAATAGTCAAAAGACACAATGAACCAAGAATTACACTTATCCATACCTTTAAATAGTCTAATATGACTCCCATGACATGTACCTAATAGAGTTGAGTAATCACATACATTAAATAAAAAAAACTCACCTACAATACCCTCACAATCAAAAACCCAACCACGTTTTATTCATAACATATGGAATAAACAACATGCCCCTCAACTATAAATCACATCAATAAATAATAAAAATACCCCATGGAGTCATAACACATTAAGGGGATCAATGGGGTCTCACACTCACCCACAACATTTAGAAATCACCCAAAGCTCCAAACAATACTTTATCAAAAGAATTATAATTTCAAGTTACTTATTAATGATTTATAGTCCCACTGAAACCCATTATTTAAAATCAAGCTCTTGAAATCCATTTAAAATTCATATTCCAAAATAACTCATTCAATTTGTTTGGAAAATCGTATCAAAAATCAATAAATTATCCATTAAATATACTTAATGGGATTAAAATACCCATATAAAATTCAAATAAAAACCCAAATGGGGTCAAAGAATTTTTAGACATCAAAATATATTTAAAAATCATATTTAATCAATTAAAAACATTTGAAAATTTCTAATTTCTTCTTAAATTACTAAGCAAAAACATATGAAGTTTTTAAATAACACTTCCCATTTAATTTCATAACCCAAATATATTTAAAATACTATAAACACCACATTTTATTTAAAACCAATACTCAAAAAATTTAACAAACACAAGAAAATTTCAGGAACCACTTTAAATGCTAACTAAAACTATTTTCCTAAGTTTTAAACCACCTTAAACACCTTTAAATCTAACTAATTTACCAAAAAAGGATTCATTTTAAAAATTAGAAAGTTTTAAACTATCAATCACTTAATGAAATGTAAAATTAATAAAAATTACAAAAACACCTACCATGTTCAATGAAAATCTAGCCTGAAGTCATTTCCTAAAATGAATAATGCCCCAATAATCCTTACAGGACCTAAAAAAATACCTAACAAGAAAAAACCATATTAATAAACAAAACCAAACCCTTAAATTCAATAAAAAATCCCCTTGGTTCAAAGGGAGAGAGGAAACCCCCATGATAAAGTAATGGGAATGATAAATAAGGGATATAGAGGGATTAACTTAAAGTAATTCATAAAAAATGTGGTTGGTGAGGCTTCAAAATTTAAAGGAAATTGATGGAGATACCTCTTACGGCGTGTGATATCTTGGTAAAATGAGAGGGATAGAGAATATATTGAGAGCCTTTTATTTTGAGTTAGGGTAAATCTAGAAAACTAAAAAAATCTAACACCTAGTAACTTCACAAAATTTTGTAAACTATGTAGAAGCCATGTAGTTTCTACTAGAAGGAAAAACCTCTAATGCATGAAATCTCCTGGGGGACTCACACGGTTTATCTAACCATGTGGAAACCATATCAAATAGTGTTTTCTAACTATAAATCCATATTTTATACTTGTCACATGTTTTTCTAGCTATGTTAATGTTATGTTCTTGAAAAAATAAAGGAAAGGAGGGGTAACATGTTTACTATTGAGATTCACCCTAATTATTTGTTGAGTATGTTGTTAAAACCATGCTCCTTCAAAAAAACTATGAACATCCCCATGTAAGGGTACTAATAAAATTGCTTCTAAATCATGTTCCCCAAATTGCGTGCAAATTCAAAAATTAAAAAAAACATGAAATTCAATTCTAAATCATATAAAAATTTATATTCCTCTAAAATTAATTAATTTTAAACAATGTTACAGTGAAACAAGATGATAAAATCTCCCAATCATACCACTTTCTTCCCTTTGAAAGTTCCTAATCAAAGTGGATGTAACCAAATAAAGTCGCATTCACAACCCATGGAATGAGATGAGTTAGATGACTAAAATCTAGAGAGAATCCAAGGATGTAACTTCTCAAACAATAGGGATTCCTCCATACCAAAACATTATGTCAATAAAATCATAAGATGTATACAAGAAAAAAAATAATCATGATCATTGATCCTAGATACAATAGCGATATAAATCAAATAGAGGTCTCCCCACCATTTATAAATTCTCTAATCAATGTCAAAAATAGAGAAAAAATCACAAGATGAAAACATTCACAATAAGAAAACATATCCATGAATTCTATGGAAAACTTAGGAAGTATCCAAGGAACAAATTATCACTTACTCAAAGGAAAAACAACATTAAGGAACTCAACATCCATAAGTATAATCCATCACTAAGATTAAAGATCATTTAAACCTTGATAAATGACTTAAATTAATTCCAAAATAAGGAAAAAAATATGGGTTCTAGACCTAGGTCACCATAGTCAATGGGTAAACTAGGACCTCAATCTCAAAACACCCTCCCATAGTAAATCCCACAAGGCTAGAACTATTTATTTCTCTACTTAAAAAAATAAAAAATCCATCATAATCACTGAATCATTGACCCGAAGGTCACTTAGACCCATATCAATAATAAAATGAACTCAAAACGTACACAACACATGAAAACACTGGAATCCTCGATTAAAGGAAATTGGAACAATAAGGAGTACACCAAATCCCAACAACCTAAAGGCATATACACTAGCTACAAGGCCTGCGGATTGATCCATTATCTATTACTATAAACCAGATAATGACCCAAGAATCTTCAACACATACCACAATAATTCCTCCAAAATGAATAGCCACTCAATGTAATAACATGATATTCTTAGGAAAAACCATAAGTATTCCCTTACAAGACACATTATAAAAAGGACCTCACTAAAGGGAAACTCCAAACCTTTTTAATCGACCCATTTTAATGAGGGGAAATAAAGTAACCCAAGTGGCTCTAAATCATAAATGATGTTATAAATCCACCAATCCACTTAGATTATAGGAAAATTCAAGATCAAAATAGGATAATTCTAAAAAAATGTAAGAACCCACCTAAGAAGAACTCTTAGAAACAACACCCTATCTTACATCAATAACTTTTTGGGATACATGTAGAAACTAGCATGAGATATGATCCTAGATACACATGCCCATAAAAAAATTAGTCCAATAACTAAGGGAAAAAAATCAAAATCACTCATTCAAATCCTCAAAGGAGTTCCCATTTCCAAAAATCTTTTAAAAAATTTTTTCAATCTTATTTTAAAATATCATTTAGAAACCATACCATATTATATAAACCCCCTTATTAAATATTGCAAACCATTATTAAAGCCCACAAATCTAAAAATCATTTAAACCAAGGGTTAAATGCGGTATTTTTCACAATAATCCCACAAATTTTAATAAAATGGAAAGCCCAATCACCCTTTTTAAAACAATTTATAGTCTATTTCAAACTAGAAATCCTTAAAACACTCCATGGGAATTAAATTAAACCATGAAATCTATTGAATATTAAACCCCTTATCCTCCTAAAAATAATTTCAATACATTATTTTGAAATAAACCACCCATTAAAAATTATTTCATTAAATAATTATTAAAAAATAACCCTTTAAGAATTAAATAATTCACAAAATTATACTTTTTAAGCACATATGATTTTTTACACAAAAAATTTTCTGAGGAAAAAATAAAAAAAAACACAACTTGTTTTTTGAAAAAAAACAAGCATTTTTCCTAACCACTACAAATTAGTTTTCAAAAGAAAATCACCTCATAAAATACCTTTTTCCATCCTAGAATATTCTTTTCAAAACATGGAACAAAATACCCATGGGGAAAAAGGAAGAACTCCATAATAATTATAATATAAAACCACATAAACTAAATAGAATTCCATAAAACCGCTAAGAAAAATACCTTATCCAATAACAAATCAATGGATTACACCATTAGATTTAATCTGGGGAGTAGGGCAGGAAAAAAATCTAGAGGAGAAACTACATTGTACATAGTTTGGTTGCATAGTCTGGGAAACCATGAACCAACCATGCATCAGGCATTTTCATTGTTACAGATTTATTTTCCACATGCACCATATGGTTTTCAAGATCATGTGTGCTAATCATGCAACCTCAGTTCATTCACCACTTTGCCTTTGAAACTCAAACTGATCCCTAAAATCACGACACACTCAATGTGAATCAAATAATCATTAAAACATACCAAAATATATTAAATATATTTAAATTCAAAACCAAAATCCAAACTCAATCCCAAAATTACCCTAAAAACATGAGGTTTACTGTGGAAAAGGGTTGGCCAATCACTTTACTACATACTTTAATAGATCCCCAAAAATAATCCAACTATTTATACTACCTATCCATACTCCAAATAATAATAGTGAATGATATAATAACATTTTTTAGCAACCAACCCATGTCCTCTATCCACAGGATACTCGAGTCAGACAGGGATATACTTGAGGCACATTTGTAATCACCCTAGGATGGAAACTAGTACTAACATCTTTGAATATAACCACCAAAAATAGTTCAACCTTTATGAAATAACCATTTCAGTAATAAAACCACCACATCAGATTAAGTAGTAAGATTAAGAGAAATATAACTAGAGACCAAAAATAAATAAGGAAAAATCACATACATAAGAACATGGTATATAAATGAATGAACATCAACTTCTCATCTTCATAAATGTTAAATATAAATTTAATACATATAAAACCTTAAAGAGTCATATAAAAAACCTTCTATCTATAATTTCCAAGTTAACCATAGGAATTATTCATATCCCAATCCAACATCCTTTACCCACACCACAACACAGGGGAGAACAAATACAAGGAACGTAAAACAAAATAATAAAATTTGCATACACCAAGGGTTGCATATAGGGTGTGAGAGAAACCAAGCCTAGTATCAAAGCACAATAGTTTTTTTGAAATTTATAAAAAATATACTTCATTTTATGCTAGTTTGAAAATAAAAATAAAAAAAGATTTTCAATTTACAAGTATTCAAAAGAAAAAGAACAGTCACATATTTTAAAAAAGAAAAATTTGGCTCAAATGAAGAAAATCACCTGAAACCCACTTTTACTAGGCCTAAGACCACTTTTTAAGTAAATAAAACCACCTTCTTAGATAAAAAATAAGGTTAGAACTCAAAAAAGTTCACCAAATAATTTCAAAACTCTAAAGGAGGACCTTTTTCTTGAATCCATAAAATAAGGTAAAAGCACATTTACCTTTTTTATAAACATTCCAAATAATCATTTAAAATTAAAATTCTAAATAATTTTCGCAAAACAATTTAAAAGTTAAAAACCCACTATTAAAATAAGAGTATACATGTATGATACCTTAAATAAAACAAATAAGCCAGAGAGGCTAAGAAAAAAAGTACCATAATTAAATTCATGATGTGAGATATAAATAAGGCATAAATACTATAATCCCCAAGTCATCCTATAAAGGATATCAATATCACGGGAAACCTCCTAGAACTCAAGTAAAATAATATATAGTAGAGACATAATCTATTGGTTGGTGTTTTTGAACTATCCACATTCCTATATGTCTTGTCAAAAAATTCAAAGATATGCCTCTTGAGTGCACAATGTTACCACTGACCACAATATATTTACACTAGCACTCTTAGTCTAGAGGGACATAGTAAATTCCACTAGATCACTTGGTCTATTAGGTTACAATCCCTAGTTATAAAACACACCAAACAAAGGATTTCACTTATCTAGACCTTTATATATTCAACTAGAACTCCAATTACATATATCAATTAGAGGTGATAAATCACATGCACCAATTTATCAAATCAATAAATCACAACCTAACACCCATACCCTCCGAATAAATAGCCCCATAACATTGTATTCATAACATATGAAATATATAATATTCCCATCAGACTAAAATCCACATTAAATAATAATAAATATCCCCCTTGAGGTTATAACATAACAAAAGGATTAAGAGGGTCTCACAAACACACATATCATTTTGAAATAAACCAATATTATACACATGAATTTATCAAAATAATTAGAATACTAAGTTGCTTCTCAAGGGGTTTAATTCCCACTCTAATCCTTATTTAATATAAATCGCATGAAATCCATTTAAAAACATCTTCTAAAATAACTAACAGAAAACCTTTTTGAAGAACCATTTCAAAAATCAACACACTATCCCTTAAAAATAACCGATGAGATTAAAATAAACCTCTTCATTTCAAATCATGACCCAAATGGGGTCAATCCATTTTAAAACATAACAATCTATTTAAAATGCTTCTTTAATTAATTTAAAACACTTGAAATTATAAAATTTCCAGTTGAATTACCAAGAAAAAATATTCTTAAGTTTAAAAACACACTTCTCATTTCATTTCATAGCCTATAAAGGGTCAAATAACCATAAATACTAAATATTATTTATAATAAATCCTATTAAAATTTAACAATACTTTTCATTTCAATAATTACTTCAAATTATAGGTAAAACACTAGTACCAAGTATAAACCTACTTAAAGACCTTTCAAAAACTATCCAATCTACTACACATGTATTTAATTTAGAAAGTATGGAATTTTTAACTATTAGTCACTCAATGTTATGTAAATTTTAAAAAATTAAAAAAAAACCTTGGTTCAATGAAACTTGATCTAAAAGTCATAGCCTATGATAGAGAACACTCCAACAAGCCTCACGGGTCTTCAATCAAGATAAAATAAGAAAAAAAATAAATTAATCCATAACCCCAAACCCTAAAATCAAACCAAACATCACATAGGGGTTGAGCGAGAGAGAAAATATTTAATATATGGTAAGGGGAGAAGAAATAATTGAAACTAAGGGCTTAATAAGAAGGAATTCATAAGAACTGAGATTAGAGAGACTTGAAAACCCAAAGGAAGGAGAGGAAGAGACCTGCCATGGTGCACACTGGTTTGGTCGAATAAGTGGGAGATAAAAGGACTGGATCCCCTTTAATTTTTAGTGGAGGAGAATATGGAAACCCTAAAAATTTAACCCCTAGAAACTTTGTATGGTTCTCCTACATGATTTGGTAAATCTTTCTGCAACTATGTGGTTTCCACTGGAAGAGAAAACATCCAACACATGACTTCTCCTAGGGGACTCATTTAATTCATCTACCCATGATACAACAATGTTGAAAGTCACTATCCAATAATATATCTGTACATAATTATTTTTATTTGGTTTCTTAATAATTTTCAAGTCATGTTCTATGAAAATGAAAGGAAATGAGTTGTTTCATGGTTTGTACTAGGATTTACCACAATCATCCACTACCTATGCAGGTCAAACCATGCTCATTCAAAAACAACTAGGAACTTCCCCACAAAATGGCACCCACAAGTTTTCTTCCAAACTATTCCCCCTAAATCATGTATATAATAAACCATTATAAAAAACATAAATTTCAAAAACAAAGCTTTCAAAAAATTAAATTACTCCAAAATCAATTAAAGTAATTAATTTAAAAGCTTTCTATGGTGACATGGGGTATTATTCCATATTTATAAAATAAAAATTAATTATTAAATCATTGAATATGTGGTATCATGTGTCAAAAATGTCTTTATATAAGTGTTTGAACTAGATCCTATACCTTCCCATCAAATTAAATAGAAACACCCTCAACCAAATCTTATTCTCACTCAACCCAAGTAGAGTTAACTATTTAACAGTACAATAAAAATTATCTTCTGAAATATAAAGAATACTCAATAGAATATCCATTAAAAGAGGGTTGTATAGAGAGGTGGGAGTGTTTAATTTCATAATTCCTAGACCTAAGAGTAATCCTTATTCATGAAGTTTGACTTTAAATTTTCTGAAATGAAAATATGTTAACCTAGGTATCTCATCCAATTGATTTAGAGGATATGGTGTAATAATATTTTCATTCAATTTTTGTGTTTTATTATTTTATATATTTTCCATTATTTTATTTTTCTTTTTAGGGAATAAAAATACTATTTAATTTCTTTAATTAAACAATTCAGTTCAGATTCTGAGGATTCCCTATTGAGTTTTTAATGTCAGCTAAAACCAATTTGAAAACAATTAAACAATAGTGATGAAAAAATATATTCATAAGAAATTTTTTGAAACCTTTTTTCATTTAAAAAAGATCTTTTATTTTTTTTTAAACATGAATGGCTTCCATAGTAATAACACTAATTTTTGGCCGAGTATAATTAAACAACTATAAATATAAAATTTATAATACCAAATAAAACTAGTTATTGATGAGTATGGTTGAACCCAATAGAAGGAAGTGATGGTGTGAATCCATAAAATATGAAAAAAATAAAAAAAATAAAAATATGAAAAGATGTCGAATGATGGTGAAAATAAGAGTAATAATTGATTAAACGATGGTTAAAGTGCAGCAGAATTGTGTGACAATAGTATCAAAGTAAAGCAAGGGAGAACATGGATAGATTTAGGGGGAAATTGGAATGGATATATTTGATTATATAATCACTTCTCTTGAATGTGAATTAAACATGTAAGTGATAAAATTTGTGAAAGAAGTGTGTTGAAACACCTAGATATCACTTGGTGATCAACCTTTGCCAATAAACAATCCCATGAGTTTATATATCTATCGAGCACTCAAAAAATGGATGATTCTTCATGGATAAAATAGAAAACCAATCTATTCTAATTTGAGTACTTCATTTGAGGTTACTAAGGAAAGAGATCTCTCACTCTTCATCCATTAGCACATAAAGTAGGGAAAAAATGATGCCCATAAAGAAGATAAAATGAGAACACAATATGAATAAGATACACTATAAAGATGTAGTGGAAACTCCCATGGTCTAATGATTTAATTGAATAATGAATTGATTTTAAAATCCCTTAATAAATTTAAATCTAACTCCATTTTTCAATTACTCATTATATTTGATAGAATGGAATAAGCGTAATAGGGAAGGAAGAATAATAGAATTATAAGAATAAAACTGAGAAATAATAGGTAAAAATATTTCAATCCAACTAATATATTCCCCTAAAATAGTTTAACTATTCACAATCATTGTACAAAAAAATATTCAATGAAAAAATCTTAAATACAAAAATAATTAAGAAATAGGAAGAAATGAAGAAACTATTCTTAGTTGAATTTAATAAACCTTCCATATCAAACTCCCCTTCACTAGTTATATAATCACCACCCCTTGACTTTGGTCTATCCACACTCTATGATACTCATCCCCCCATATTAAAATTTCTAGGTTCAATTAAAAATGTAATCGTGCACCACTCCCAACATTGATTCTCATGGCAATCAACATCTATCCTTGAATTTTATAGACTCCATGTGAAATCATACACCATATATATTCTTCCTTGATGTGACTCTAGATAAGCTCCTCTAACCAAATTCACTCCCCCCATGTGGGACTTTTTCAGCTCAAAGAATCATTAGTTTTGATGTAATCACAACTCGATTCAATATTCTTTAGATTTACTTGATTGTAGCCTTCAAAATATCCTAGTACTTACCTTCATCAAGCTCGACACCTCCTTGTATTTTAATTAACATTTTACAATTATGGATTTAAAGATATATTAAACTCCAAACCTTTACATATGTTTGATTACAATTTGATAAGCTTTACACAACACCTATAAAACCTCTACTTGAGAGGCATGATCCTTTAGTACCATTTAATACCCTTACCCAGATACTGGAACACTGAACTACCCTTATATAACCTTTATAAATATTATAAAACCTTTACACATATTGAACCCTTATGAAAATTAGTACCAACCATTACAAAACTGATTCACACTATTGAAACCATGATGCAAGATGTACCAACCTAAAAATACAAAAAACACATCAAGTCATACAAAACTCCTAACAAAGTCATATTAAAGATGAAGTCTTATGAAAATAAGAAAAAATTCATATGAAAATTAAATGATCCCAATAGAATAATTAATTTATCATTTTTCTAGCCAATGTATTATGAAAATTAAAGGTCTATTAAATGTTGGTTAAGTCTTATGAAAATAATATTTAGTCTAAAACATGATTCTTTACAAATTTCCTAAATTCACATTATTTGTCCAAAATATTTTTATTTCAAAACTTATATTCTATGATAGAATCATCTAACTTAAAACATTTAATGCCAATACTTAAAACACTTAAAAATAATAATTCATTTTAAAACAAAATATAATAATAAATTTATTCATAAGATATATTAAAATAAAACCCAAAAACCTTTTCATCAATTAAAACCAAAAATCCTATGTTAATAAAAATATATAGTGAATTTAAATTTCCATTATAATTAAATAATATTTAATAATTATATAATTAGAGAAAAATATTACTTAAAAATAAATTAAATCATTCAAATATATGTGGAAAACATATATCAGGTCAAGCCACATCAATTAATCATCTTTAATTCATTCCATATCCACGGGAGTTATATGTATTTCTATAATTTATAGGTCATGTGGAAAAAACCTTCATAGTTCCAATGAAATCCTTTAAACCCTGATCTTTTATGATATTGACTGATCTGTTGATAAAACTGTTCTTATTTTCCAAACTAATTACAATCTTTGTTTTTTCATCTTTTTGGGGTCTTTTCCTTTCCCAACTCATATTCATATCTCTTAATTATAGGAGGAAATCTTTTAAGAAGTTATTTATCCCAATAAACACTAGATTTAGTTTCAGAGTCTGTTTAATTGAAAGAACCATAATCAGTATCACTTGAAAAAATAGAAATAATATATATACCTATTTTTAGGGAAGGATTTCTTGGTAGCTTTGGATGATTTAGCCAAAATCTGAACAATTGTTTCATAATATTATCTCATGTTATTCAAGATTTTTTATCTTTAGGAAATCTATATTATACCTCATGTATATATTCTTCTTTTTCTATTTATTTTTTATCAAAATTTTAAAAAATATTTTCATGTTCTACAATTTTTAACTTATATATTTTTAAATATTTTATGAGATAACTCTCCTTAACATATTTATTTATTTTATTCTTTTCCAATAACATTACCCATATCATGATATTTGTGTTTTTTTGAAGTAAAGACAGTAATTTAGATATCAACATGTACACATTATATCCTTCTTCTTCCTTCTCATCACTGATATAAGAGACCACATTCTTTTTAACATAATTCTATAAAGGTGTTATGATTTTGAGAGATACCTACATCTTTTGAATAACTCAAGGATTATGTGTCTTCATCCTCTACCCTATTAATCGTATTTTATCTATAAATTCTTGAGATATTATTCTTATTTTTATTTTCATTCTTCCCATTTATTTCAAGTTTTCTTCTAGATAGGTCCTCTTCCTCATCGTAACTTTTAGACTCATCATATTTTTTATTAGGGAAGTTAATTGAAAAACGGCCAATGCCTCCAAAATTAATCCATTTAATAGGAATAATACTTCTGTATTTATCTTTTCCTCTTCTGATGTTCTTGGATATAATTTCCATGGATTTATTATGCACCTTTCTTCCTTCATAATCGTTTTCTGAGTCTAAATTGGATTCAACCATCATTCATTTTAGATTTTATTCTTTCATGTATTTTGAATTTATTCTCCATGATTGATTTATTTTTTAAAAAATGTTTTCCCCATTCCATATTTAAAGAGTATTCTTTAAAACTCATCAAGAAATAAGTCACATATCTCATCCATAACTGATATCATTGAATCAAACAAAAAAGGTAAATTTCTTGTAATATTATTTATAATTGTTGAATTCTATATATTGTGTCTATATCCTATAATGTGGTTGACTATCACATTGGCCTTTTTAAAGTGTTCGTCCAAAAAATAATAATCATATATCCATATATCTTAAAATTTATCTCTCCAAATCATATTCTTCTTCTCTTTAATCTTCGCATTACCTTTACACATGTTCTCAAGCTTCTCCCATGTCTCCTTGAATGTTTTAAGTCCCATTACCATGGTGTAGGCTTTATCAGATTGATATGATAGGATGTAATTTCTAGTTCTTCCATCCAGTTAAAGATTTTTTTTCAACATATGTCATGGGATCATAGCTTCAAAGTGGGTCACATCTCACTATTACAACATCACTGATATAGGGACCAACCTTTTTTATACATGATTTTTAACATTATTCCTTAACAAAATATTACATTACTAACATCCAAAGATCTTTTAAGGTTTAGCATCTTGGAAAATAGATACATGATAAATGAAATTAATGAATAATAAAATAAATATAAACATTATTTAATCAAATTTAAATACTACTTTATTAATCCATCTTATGCCACCGCACTTCATGTTATTTATTGGGGAGATACATCAATAGAAAGGGGTTAGAATAATTCCCAATAAGGGATAAAAAAGAAATGGAACAAGAGTGATCATTACAGGTAGAAAATGAGGCATAATAAAAAAACATGATCATAAATATATTAGGTATAATATAATAGTTTGATTATAAGTGCATGATGGATAACCTGGAAATGTGGATAAAATATAAAAATGAGACATTCATAAGAATATAACCATGGTATCGTAAAACATATTATCAATGTTATCCAATAAGGTATCATAAAACATGTTATATATAGAGATTAATTATTTCCCAAATACATTGGAGAGATATCAGGGTGTATCCTTTATATGTCTAAATTCATGTGTTCTGCATAGATGAATTATCATAAGATAGAATTTCAAAAATAACTTGCGAGAAATAATGAATGGGTTTTATATTAAATACATGGACTTTTAATTATTCTATACCCATGATAAGGGAATGTGGGTTTAATATATATATATTCACAAAAGAAATATAGAATATTTATATATATATGAATACCCTTAAATGAAAATTAGGTTGGGTATTCATAAAAAAATGGCCTAAAAATCAACTAATAATTTTGATAGCATAATAGGTGTACATAAAAGTTATTATCTAATTATTTGGGTTGTAAAGGATGACTATGAATTTATGGAAACATAATCATTGTGAAATCAAAAGTCTTAAAATAAAAGGAAGTGCTTGAATTGAAAATATGAGGAACAGAACTTCGTACCTTAATATGTTGGTTCTTAAAGATTGGGAGGAGATTATTAGAACCTTGTAAACTTCTTGGGAGAGATATAGAGAGTGAAAATGAGAAAAAAATCATTCTTAAATTATTTATAGTGAAGATTAATGGAATAATGTATTGGTATTTATAGTAGAAGAGGGGGGGTTATTTATTAATTTACAAACATAGGCCTTAGACACCTAGTTAATAAAAAATACAAAACCATCAACCCTACCACTATATTCACCCATGGTTTTCTCCAAGGATAAATGTTTTTTAATATTTATTTTTCTTAATAAATTAATTCCTTAAATAAAAATTATTTATACTGTAGAAGTGGTCCTTGTTGATAAATAATTGTTTTTAAAATCCTAAAATATCCTTTAGGATTTGCAAGGCTCTTTATAGGATTGAAAACATAATATAATCATATTAAATTCCTTATATTAATAAAAACACTATTTTTGGTCTATAAAAACATTTATAACATTTATTAAATCACTTTTATGTTTTTTAGATGTCATAATACTTATTTTATATTCAAACCGTATAAAATTTTTACCGAAAAAATTGACCATCACAGAAAATGAAGATAAATTCAACATTGTATAATTTATATGTGTGGATTTAAAAAATGATATTTATTTTATCAAAATATTTTTTTAAATACAATAATTTTAAATTTTAAAAAAAATCTTTATTTAATAAAAAATAACAATTTTTATGACATAATCAACTTTTAAAATCTTATAAAAATTACCTAGAGAATTATAAAATTACATTATCATTTCTATTTAAATAAAAATTGTTTTATAATACTATTTTATGAAAATAAATTATATTTAAAATTATTAATTTTATTATATTAGTTTATTATAATTGAAATTATGTATTTTTGAAAAAATTTACTATGTTTTATTTGTATCTAAAAAACTATTTTTCATATTAATATTATATTAATTTCTATTTTATTATATAACATAATAAATAAAATGGGATGGAATATAACACTATTAGTTGTTTTTAAATGAAACCATTATAATACTGATGTCCATATACATAACCCCATATTACACTAGAATATTCCTTAAGGATAAGGTGTGCGGTGGTTGTACTTTCAGGGGGTGTCTCTGCTAACATTGATTTAGTGGTGATATCTTCTAACTTGAGCTTATCATGTATTTTATTCTAGTTGATCCATACTTATTGAATCTATTCTTGGAATTGGTCAAGAATAAACCATAGGGAAGGTTCCTCCCTCCCAAGTTCTAATAAATGGGATTCAAAAGGCATGATCCTACTAGTTGAGGCCATTGTTTCTCTCTTCTACATAAATTATCACTTCTCATAACCCTTTATATACACTAACTCTAACGGTAAAATTATTACAAATGGTCATGATTCTAGATATTCATATTGGCTAATGGTCATGTAACTATCATATCCTAATGGTCACTTTTTCTATTACACACTATATATTCTACACTATTCTCATACCACATTGTTTTTTAATTTACTTATAAAGTATATACATTTCCCTAGATAATTTCTATCATATTCCTAACTCCTCTATTTCATTATACTACTTTTATACCATGAACGATCTTCCTTAGATAATTCCAGCTTATAATGTTTACATTATAATTTTTATTATTCCTTTTCATTTATCTCCCTATATTATTTTTATCTTTCACAATCAACATTAATTCATCATATAAAATTAAATGTAAATTTTCTTTTACGTGATTATATTTTGTTTCATAATAAAATATTCATTGTGAAAGATGAGTTTTATTGTTAATAAAAAGAAAATTTTTGGATTGTTACATTTTTTACCCTTAATAAAATTTCCCTCAAAATTTGGGTCCTACATTAACATAAATCAGAGGATTTCTCTTTCATCCCTTCTAGGCTCCATGGTTGCTCCTTTGAACTTTTGATTTCTATATATGACTTTTATGAGTTGGGTCACCTTATTCTTCAATACCTATTACATTTTATCATGAATAGGAATTATTTATTCTTTATATGCCATGTCAAGTTCTAAGTACACACCATGTGTGTCTAGTATATGCATTAAGTCTTTCATATACTTTCTTAATGGGGACATGTGGAATATTCCATAGAAATTGGAATGATTTTCTGGTAGTTTCAACTAATAATAAATCACTTCAACCTAATATTGAATCTAAAATGGTTTGATGTTCCATTTAATTAGTTTCCATTTCATTATAAATCTCATAAATCCTTTCCATTTTTATATTTTAAGGAATACATGATCCGAAAAATGAAATTCTAAGTCATTTATTCTTTTGGAATAACTCTTTTTTCATCTTTGAGTATCCTTGATATGTTTCTAGATCATTTTTATCTTCTACATAGTGTCTATAATAATGTCTCATGCTAATAGTCTTCATTCTACAACTCCATCCTTACATGTTGACATTATACACCTCTTCCCATAGAGTGCTTCATAAGGATCCATTTGAATAATCAAGTGAAAAATATTTTTATAGGATTATTTCTCAAGTGAAAGATGTTGATCCCAACACCCCTAAAATAAAGTGAGTTATCCATGAACATGTCTTCCAATGGTTGAAAATCCTCTTATAACACCCATCATTTTTTGGATGATAGGTTGTGGTAAGGTCTATTTCTATATTCATATATTTTTGAAGGTACCTCTTGAACTTAAATTTAAATCTCAAATCATGGTCTGAAACAATTAAAAGTATTTCCACATAATGTCTCACCACATATTGAATATATATAATAGAATGGAGATCATTGGAGGAATACTCTCCTATAGTAATAAAAAGAGAATAATTTGTTAATCTATCAATGATTACCTATATGGTATTTTTTTCAATTTTATTTTTTGAGAAGGATAGTAAAAAAGTCGATAATGATGTAATTCCACTTCTCTATAGGTTTGGGTAGTGGTTTCATTACTCATTTGGGTATTTTTCACTCATCCTTAACTTTATAACATACCAAACATATTGTATTATATTTTTCAATCTTTCTTTTCATGTTATCCCACTAATAATGATCTCACAAATCCTTATATATTTTTACAATTCCGATATATATAAAGAATGTAGATCTATGAGCTTCATCAATCAACTCTTTTTTATCTCTATAATAGATTTGATATATAACCTAGTACCAAACCTTATTACTCCCTCTTTATCGACATTTAACTCTGGAAACTTCCCATTTTTTATAGCTTTTATCTTCTTTTGTAACATAGGATCATCTCACTATGATTTATTAATATTATAAAGTAATGATAGTTGGGAAATAATTTAGGATATGATATATGATTTTCCCTCCCTTATTACTTCTATGTCCATCTTTAATAGTTCCTAGATCAATGGATCTTCTTCAATCCTCATCATTTCAAGAACACCATATTCTTTCCTACTCAACGCATCATCAATTTTTTTTAAGGTGATAATGAATAGAAAATAATAGTCCTTAAGAAGTTCCAACTTTATCCTTTCTCTCATTTTCAGTTCCTTTTGTAGGAATATATACTTTATACTTTGCTGGTTGGTGTATATATTATACTTCTTTTCATAAAGATAATGTCTCTATATATTTAATGTAAAGATAACTTCATACAAATCTAAATTATGTGTAGGAAAATTATGTTCATAAGGATTCAACTATCAAGATGCATAGGCAATAACATTATCATTTTTAATGAGTAAACATTCATTCCCTTTCAAGTATTCATCACTATAAATGAAAAAATATTTACCATTAAAGGCTAAAGTTATGACAAGGTCATTAACCAAAATATACTTTATTTCTTGGAAACTTTCTTCACACTCCTTTATCAAGATAAAGATAACTCCCTTTGAAATTATCTTAGATAGTGTTTTATAAAACTGTGAATTGTTTTAAAAAAACCTCATATAGTATCATGATAGATTAAGGAAACTAAAAAACATAGTTATTGTTGTAGGAAAAGGCAATTACTCTATAGATATTGTCTTTTTTTTTGTCTACTAAGATTCCTTCACTTACCACAACATATCCCATGAAT
The DNA here is from genome assembly GCA_963277665.1 of Viscum album. NCBI lineage: Eukaryota > Viridiplantae > Streptophyta > Magnoliopsida > Santalales > Viscaceae > Viscum > Viscum album. The sequence continues at coordinate 44,964,690 of OY728130.1, read as the reverse complement.
TCTATATTTTGTAACTAGGAAACACATTTACTGAATTTACAAAAAATATTCTATTTCCTTATAGTTTGTAATATGACCAATATATATTCCTCGTGTCCTCATGACTTTTAGAATATATCAAAATATCATCAATAAAGACCAACAAAAATTTATCAAAGTGGTACCTAAAGACTTGATTCATTAAATACAAAAATATTGTAATGTAATTAGTCAAGATAAATGGAATAAATAAATTAATATATATATATATATATTATTCCAAATTTGGTATTTGGAATATCTTCTTTCTTCACCCTCAGCTGAAGATACCCCAATTAGAGGTTAATCATGGAGATGAATTAAGCCGCAAGAAGCTTGTAAAAATATATCATTAATCCTTGGTGGAGGGTATTTTTTCATTATGATCCCATTGAGTTATTTTTAATCAATACATAGATTCATTTTACAATCCTTCTTCTTTACATAGATAATATATTCTCCCCATGGAGACACACTTGATCAAATAAAACCCTTCTTCAAAATATATTTAAATTACTTCTTTGATTAATCTAATTCCATATATTCTATTATATATTAGGTCTTTGACAATTTTATTTATCCTAAAATTAATTCAATTGAAATCTATTCCACTCTTTCAAGGGTTTGTCCAGGTAATTCATTATGAAATACATAAATATATTCTTGAACAATGGTTACATTTCTTATCTTTATACTTTCCCTTTATTCCCCTTATTCATCAATCATTTCTATAAATATGGTAATGAGAGAATATTTTATTCAAGACTCTATTTTTGATATCTCTATTTTAAAAATAAAAATGTTTTCCCATTAATACCATTGAAAATTTCTTGCTTCTACAGTTTATCAGGGCATTATATTTTGGTTGTTAATCCATCCCAAGTATTATTTAAAATTCCACAATTAGAATGACCAAAAAATTTTAGAGATAGTGAAATCAAAAAAGTTAATAAAGGAATCTATATATATCCTTGATGATTTAATATTTTCTCTATCATTTTTAACTAATAACTCTACCATTGGTATTTTAGGTTTTAATTTTATGTTCATTATAAACATAAATAAAATAAAGTAATGAATGGAATCAAATAATGTGATTTTTATCTTTTAATATATGATTAGTGTGCCTATCACTACATAATTTAGATCCTCAACATTATATTCAATGATTGAAAAATAATTGTCTTTCACCTTGAACATTATTGGGGTTGATGGAAGTTTCAATCCAATATCTTCTTATCTAGATATCGGATAGAAAAATTTCCATACTCCCCACACTTTAAACATTACACTACAAGTTGTTCATTCTCAATATTCTCATTGCAATTTATATTTTAATGTTGATGTTTTACATACCCATCATAGTTTTGAGCTATATGTTTATCCTTTATGAAATTGCAACACTTTCCAATATCTTGTAGACAATTCCCTGAAAGAATTTTCCCACCCTTGTTACACATGGGTAGTTTTTGTTTCTTCCCTTATCCTTCCATCCAATGGCCCGAAGGCCTTCATTTTTTATTTATTTTTGATAATACACCTTTCAAGGGGTGAGGTGGAACCCTTAATGGGCCCGTAGGCGTAAGTATTACATGGCCCATAGACCTTAGAAGAATTCATTTGCCCGTAGGCTTCAAAAATTACATACAACCTAGACTAACTACTTAGAACTGCTCCTCCCTAGTATCTTCATCATGAAATTATCTCTCCACCTTCACATGGATGTTCAGCTGGGCATTTCTGTGCATGCACAGGCTTGTCCCTATAGCAGGTTCCATAACCTCTCATTCTTGAAATCCATTTAACTTCTGCTGTGGTGAAATCCCCTTGCTCATCCTCCTTGTAGAGCTTGTTCCTTGTAGGTCATCTTGTTTGCATTTGCAGTTAAGGTGGCTCGAAGGCCTTGAGGTGGCCCAAAGGCTTTACTGACCCAAAGGCCTGGGTGGTCCGAAGGTCTTAAAGGACTTGGGGAGAAAATCAGTGGCCCAAAGGCCCAAACGGGGGCTTATTCCCGGCTGCTACAGTGCCAAATAGTACCTGCTATAGATATGGTCTTCTTCAATCAAAGAATCAGTTGATCTTACCATCAGAATCATTGACCAATCTGAAAACAGATCATGTAATCCTTATAAATTTCATTTCATAACTTCCCACAAATTCATTCACCTTTTCATCTAGCTCAAGGAATTATATCTTCATCTTTTTTTGGAGGGTGCATAAAAATAATTATCGAAAAATACATTTCTGAAGTCTTCCCACTCCATAAAATTAACCTTATCCTTAGGCTTTGCATTCTTAATTAATTTCCACCATTGATTATATTATCCCTTTAATAAATATACTACAAAAGTAAATTTCTCCCACACAAAACAATAGATCATAGAAAATATATTTTTTATAGTGTTTATCAATTTTTCTATGATAAAAGGATTGGAGGGTCTATAAAAAGAAAGTGGTCATTAACACATGAAGGATTCAACTACTAGTTTATCCTTAGCGAAGTTGGATTCTCCACATTAGAAAGGTTATTATTTATAACTATATTAATCATCCTCATGATGTTTTTAACTCTAACTCCCATCATATTGATAATTCCATCATTTCATTGTCCATTTCATCCATTATTTACCATGGTCCTTATATTTCCTATCATTTTTTGAAAAGAATAAAATTAAAATAATAATTTTTTAAAAAATTTCAATATTATGATAATAGTTATAAAGGGTAATTTTAATCCTAAAGTTGACAAATATCATCCATCAAGGATCTTATAATTCAATCCCATCTTATAAAAAAGTATTTTAGTGATGTATCCCTTATATTGGTATATATAACTCATGTGATCAACCAAATAATATCCCTTGAGAGTGTCTAGATAGAAGTGAATGCTTAGGACCACTCTTCATTCATTGATTTAAGATCGATTAACTTATTAACCACTTTTGGGGGTGATTTCCCATGGTTTAATTTATACCATGAACAGATCCACTTAGTAGTATCCATACATGGATTTAATAGCTAAGAAACAACATACTCAATACTTTACCAAAATTTAGGATGTTTTCTTATTTTAGACATATCCCTAGGGTTTTAATGATTCATAGTACTGAATTTTATAAATAACTAAACTTTTATCTGAAACCAACTATGGTGACCCACCTTTTCATACCTTATTTTTGACATAATTTCTTAAGAAAATATTATATTTGTAATTTTCTAGGATCTTTTAAGGTTTAATATTTTGGAAAATTGATACATAATACACAACATTAATAAAGAAAAATGGAAACATAAACTTTATTCAATACACATGAAAGTATCTTTATTTTAATCCAACCTAGGTCATCTCACAATAAGTTGTTTCCTGGGGACATGCATCAATAGAAAGGGTAAAGCATAAATATCAGTAAGGGAATAATAAAGGAAATGGAATGTAGGTAATTATCATGGATTAATTATAGGTAATAGTAATAAAATATAATCATAAATGAAAGAGTAATAATATAAGATCATGATCATAAGTACATGAGGCGTAACATGGAATTGTGGTTAAAATAGAAAAATAACACATTCATAATCGTATCACCAAGGTGTCAAAAAACATTTTACCAAGTATATTCACTAAGGTACAATAAACATGTTATATCTAGATATTAATTCTTTACCCAATTCATTGAATCGCTATTAGGGATCATTGTTCATGTGTTTAAATTCATTTGTTCTATATAGATCAATTATCATAAGAAAGAATTTCACCAATAACTCAGGGGAAATAATGAAAATGTTTCATATTAAAGAAATGAAATTTTCATTATTTTAAACCCATTTAGGGTAATGTGGTTTTTACATATTTATGTCCCCAATCAATAAAAAATTGTTATATCTAGATGAATACCCTTTAAAGAAAATAGTTTTGGGTATTAATAAAAACATTTCATTGAAAATCAAGGGATAATTTTGGAAGCATAACGGGTGTACATAAAATTTTATGGAATGATTAAATGAGAGAGTAAGGTAGTAACTCGTTATTTGGGTAGTAAAGTATGAATATGAATATATGGAAACATAATCATTTTGAAATCAAATGAATTATAACAAATGATGTTTTTGAATTAAAAAGGGGAGTTAGAGAACCCCTTACTATGAGAGGTTGTTTCTTAAATCCTGGGAGGAGCTACTAAATAGCTTAGAAACCCCTTGGGAGAGTTATAGAGAGAAAATATTATAGGTGCTTCAAGGATTTATAGTGAAGTGTAATGTGGTAATGGGTGACTATTTTTAGTAAAATTTATGGGATTATTTATTAATTTCCAAATTTAGTCTATGGACACCTAGTTAATAAAAAATATAAAACCATTGTCCTTACAATGATTTTTCCCCATAGTATTTTCCAAGGATGGGTTGTATTTGATTTTTTTGTTTAAAAAATGATATCCATAAAATAAAATCATTGATGATGTATAAGTGAATCATGTTCCTAATTTTGTTTTTAAAATCATGAAATATCCATTATGTTTTTTAAGGTTCTTTATAGGCTTTGAAAAAAAACATTATCATATTAAAATACCTTATTTTAATGAAAACACTCTTTTTTTGTCAGAAAACCCTTAAGAAAATTCATTACATCACTTATAGGTAGTTATTATTCCATAATAATTATCATATATTCATACCATATTTATGTTTTACCCATAAATTTGATTATCTCATAAAATTATAAAAAATTGACCATTGGCTAATTTAAATGTGATAATTTAAAAAATGATATTTATTTTATTAGAATAATTTTCTAAATATGATAAAACTATTTAGGTTAGATATTGTGATAATATATGGTTTAGAGGGGTGTGAATTACAACATCTCGTGTTTTTGGATCAGATGAAATTCTGTGGGAATTTGAATTTCATTATCTGGTGGATGGGCCGTTTTGAAAACTAGGCTTTGAAATGAGATTACCTGAGTAGGGACACTTCAATGTTTTTTTCTAGACATAGTTTAAGGACTGAGAGGTGTTTTGGGTTGCTCATTAAATTTTGGGAGAGTTGGGGCCCAAAAGCTCAAGTTTGGGTGGACTAGTAAGGGTACATGGTTTGTCTAAAACTGTGAGTCCCACCAGTGAAAACTGTGTGCTTGCTGCTGGTGAGAAGAAGTTACTTTCATGGGTTGTGCGTGATTTCTCAAACCATTCTATGAGACTTCATTCTTTGTGAATCTTAGCCAGTGTGTGTGCACAATTTATCACATTCTTTTCACATGGTTTTGTCAAAACTTATGGTATAATCATGTGGGTTTAGGATTCCTAAGAAGTGGGAGATATATGGTTGGCCATAGTTTGAAAAACTATTTGGAAAAACCATGTGACCCAATTTTGAGGGTGAATTTACAATTTTTTCCTTAATTAACCTAAAAACTAAACCCTCTCCTTTCATTATCCATTTCTAGTGGGTGTCTCCTCCTCCCTCATGCATGGGTCTCCTCTAATTCTTATTATAGACTTTGATGGGTCTCCTCCATATGTTGTCAGAATTGAACATCATCAGTCCCTATGGATTCCTCTCGGTAAGCACTATATTCCTCTTGACTTTTTTTTTAATTTTTAACTCTATCTTGAGGAAGTTATCATGGTGTGAGCTAAATCACCCTATTTTTTGGGGTGTTCATCCTCTATTTCAATTTCCCTCTAACGAGGCTAAATAAAACCTTGATATTGGGAATACGGGATGTCCATGGTATAAGGTAGGTGTTCTAGATTTTTCCTTGAAATTTTGTTTCATTTTATATGGTGCTCCATTTTTTCACATGCCAGATTCTTCTAGTGACGTATCTCTTTTGTGAAATAAATTAAATTTAATTGGTTACTATGTATGGTGTGACCCTAGTGTGAGTTGAATCACCACTTTGTATGATTTCATCGAATCACGCCACTTTGATGGTCATGGTCCTTAATTTAAGATCCAATTTCCTTAAGAATTGTTTTTTTAAACTCCCTTAAGGGTGTATCGAACCCTTAATAATTTCCTTACATTAATAGTTGAATTAAGATGGACTATTTTCCTGGACTTAGGCCATCAAGATTAAAACCTATGCTTCATGTCAGGGTTGAACTCTTTTAAGGAAATGAATTTGATTAAATTGGTTAAACAACACTATTTCATTACCTCGTGCCTTATGTTTAATTCCTATAATATGGGCCATCGAACTCATGCAACTTTTTAAATTCTTATTCATTTTTATTATTTCTTTTCTTAATTCATTAATTACACTCACAACTTATAATATATATCATATTAATTATATGTTGTGACATCTGCTTTATTCAAGTTTTTGAATGTAATTACTTATTTCTAGGTGGGAATGTTTTGTATCCCAGTGCTTGTGTTTTTGATTAATTCCTTATACCTATTTCCTTATTCTATATAACTTTTCTTGGATTAAATTTTTGGATAGTCTAATTTTCTGGTTATAGATGATATGCCTTGTTGATATGTGATTTTGGTTGTTATGCCTTGAAGGCTTGGGGTTGGGATAGAACACGAGTCCTGACTTAAGAACTCCATGGAAGGAATCATCTTGCTTGTCTTGATACAACTTGATGCGCCAAGGGAGATCCTTAACTTGATTTAGATGGGATCTTTGAGTTTAATATTTAGACTAATGAGTAACAATAGTGCCCTAAGGGAGAAATCATGGATGAACTTGTTGGGAAGATGGATACGTCATTCCTCAAGTGATACATAGTCCCCTATATGAGATACTTCGTATGGAGTTAGAGTTTACAAAAATATGAATGATACAGGGGATGCCAATACAGGTAACCTTAGGCAGGCTGGGTGGTGTTGGTTATATCAAGGGAACATGTAGTGACCCAGGAAATTCTAGTATAGATCACCTTGGATGGTCTTAGGTTTCATTTAGAGATTTTATGGATACCTTGTATATTTTTACTTATGGTAAATTTTTATTATTAATATTGATGTTATGTTGAGAAAGTTGTTTAAAAATGATTGGATGATGTCTTAGGGATGTGACTTCCAAGTTAAAGCACGAGATTGGGGTCTTTCTACCTTGGTTGTTTCATTGTGATGACCTATGTAATTATTATATCACTTGTACAAGTTTTACATTGATTCAGACATCTGGCCTAGGTCAAAGTAGGTAGAATATGCAGGGTTTCCAGTTGGGATCCTATAAATAATTTTTTTTAATTTTTTTTATTGTATCCATATTTCACATATATTGGAACACTTCTCTTTTTATAGTGCACAAAATGGATTGATCTAGACACCATTGGTGGTGGCCTACAATGATTATATCTCACACTATTCTTGGGACACCATTTCACTAGGGTACCCAAGTAGATCTTTATATTTTCAAGTCTATGGTATTATTTCTTGGGTTGTGATATGTACATGGGAGCTAGGGAGAAAAGGACTAATCCAGTACTTAGGATGATCGTGGGGTTAGTTTTTTGGTTCTTTTTCTTTTATTTTATTATTCTATTTGTTCCATGTAGCACCATATGACAGAAATTCATCATTATATGAACTAGTGATTGGACATTTACTTATATTTAGCCATTGTATCTATATTATGCTACTTTCCATTTATTATTACTCCTTATGCTATTATACATTGATTTATAACAAATATACCATTGTGTGACTCCGAAAATGAGGGTATAGTCTCCCCATCACACAAGAATTAAACCCTCACTGTTATTTAATATCCTCCGGAATATGGGGAGGCATGCTTGAGGACCTGTGGTGACTGGTCTTGTTATTTTTTTATTGGTAATATAGATTGGGACATTACAAAGTGGTATGAGAGGGGTTTATTTTTACCCTTGTATTACTATTTTGTGTTTGGTAGACAGGATACAAGGAATGTGTTGGTGCTTGGAAAATATCCATTCTTGGGAGTGGTCAACCAATGTACGGTGAAATGTATAAGTGTCCAGGTATGGTTTTGTTGTTCATGATGTTTGTTATTACAATTTAACATGGTTTCACCTTGAGTGATTGTATTATTTTCCGCTTCTTACCGATTTATGAGATTTAGCCTTTACCCTTGACCTGTTATGATAAGGAGGAACAATTACATGCATCATCATAGGAATTTAGAAATTAACATTCCATAAATATTCCATTCCATGTAGATTTCATTATTAGGGTATTTGAAATGGTTGGTGTTCCTTGTGTATTATTTTCCTACCATTCATCTAACATGATAGATGTTTTTAGTAATATACATAACCTTTACCTTCTTATGTATTTTATTTCATGCATGTGTATAACATGTTTAATTGTTTAATAATTATGCTTTCCTTTAATTTCATTCCATGATTTCAAGATTTTACTATTATGATTAGTATGTTGTTGTGTTTCCCTGGTTATGTAGTATCCTTTCATGGTTAATTTTTATGCTTTCACACTTACTTATTATGTTAATCCGTATGAAACTGTTATGTTGAGAATTTATAGTTGTAAATTTTAAATTATGAAATTGGTTATTGATGGATACCCCTCACTAACCAATTATGACATGTTTTATCCATGAACCATTGGTTCCATGGGCTGAAACATTATGGTTGTTGTTAAATTGGATCCAATTTTATAATTTGTAAATTTTATGGGTGCTAAATGAATTAGAAAAGGGTAGCCCATATAACCAAACCATTGTATATTCACTTTAAACACATAAAATAAATTTCATAAATATTAAGGTTGTTGAATTTTTTCTTAAACCTAGATAAAATGATTGTGGTTAGATGGGAGTCGCCCATAACTTATAAAGTGTATGGGCACTTTATACATTATGGGTGGTAACCCATAAAATTGGACCATTTTTTATGAGCCTTCTATCTAATAACTCTTGTAAATGTAAATGTTTTTCAACTTTGACCTTAAATGAATGGGCTACCATATTAACTCCTTTACCCTTTTTCTTGGGAATAATGACTTGTATGGTCAAATTTCTTAAATTCACCATGGGACCCAAGTAGGTCGGTGGGGAATGTATCTTATGTTATGAATCATTGAGGGTGTATTAAATAATTAATTCTTAAAATGTTTGATTTTCTTTTAATTGAACCTATAATGGATTAATGGGTACTTCATATGTTTCCTTTTATTTTGTTTTTACTTAGTGCTTAACCCCATCAGGGTATAAATGTAAAGTGGAATCCCTTCTAACTAGTCCTCTTTAATTAATAAGGGATTTTTTATTTTCCTTGGTCTGTAATGGTGTAAGACCATATAAATAAACTAATGGTATTTAAAATCTAGTTATGTGGTAAAATGGCCTAATTATAACAGGGTATAAATAATTAAATAATGCTATAAAGGGATGTTTAATGTAACTGCACTTTGATGCCCCGTGGCCTCAACTATATGATTTTTGTAGGATCGATAATAGTTCTCTTATAAAATAAACCTTTAAATGTATAAATAATTAAGTTTTAATTAGGTTAATGACGTTAAATAGAACCCTAAGGGGTGTTCTTGGTCTAGACCTCATGTAATGGTAGTTTAAATCCTTTCTGTATGTTTCCCTAAGTAGTTTCCTTGTAACAAAAACATGATATTTATTTGTAATCCTTTTTACTATTAGCTTGAACCTAAATGATTGGATCTTATTAATAGTGACCTTTTGTAGGTGGGACCTCGTTTTGGGTTTACTCTTTGAATTTTGGTAAGGGGAAGGCCCATTATAGGTAGTTCCCTTAGACCTCTGAAGCCCTTTCTCAAAATGTCTATGTCTTTTCAGGTGTGTGGTACTGTTCAGGTTCTATAGTTCTATGTTGGACTCTTAGTTTCTAAAGTGATACCTTTTTTGGACTATTTTTTATTTTGTGATTCACCCTCCTTTCAAGTGTGAGCATTGTGTAATAATCATTTTTAGTAGGTTACACAAGCCAAGGGAATGGTCCATCGCATAAGAAGGTCGTGTTACCCTTAATGTATTACTCTTCAGTGACGTACGACTCGATGCATCATTAGTTAGGTTAATAGTCATATGGTTTAATATGGCTTTGAGTTCTAACTTTTGTAGGCCATCGAATACTTAAATAAATATGGATGTTAATCCTACAGATAGTATTGGTAATGTGCTATTTTCTTATGTAATCTTATGGAAGTATGTGTCAATATACATGATACATGTAATCTTGTTAAATCATGAAATAAACCATTTAATTTCAATGGTACTCATTCAATAATTTATCTATTATGATTTGAATTTTGGTCAGTTATGAAGTAGAGTGACATGGGAATTAGAAAGGACCCAGACTTGTCCCAATGATTGGGATGATGTTTCGAAGAGGATCATGTGTTTGACATGCTGGTTAGTTGTTATGGATTTTATACCTAATGTTATGGCGCACATGGACATAACTCCAGAGAAGCATTTCATGTAAGTCCAAGTGAGAATCTAATATCGTGTTTTTATGCATTTTGTTTCTTCCCCATTTTAGGTTAACACATGACAGAAGCATGTTAGCCATATCCAGTAACTATAGTGCATGGTCAATAGAGCATGTTTCATGGGATGAGTCCCCTTGTTCAGTGGATCTGATGACTAAGGAAACTCATGAGGTGTGGAGAATCACATATGTTATAATTGAATGAATCCTTATAAGTAGAAGGAACAAAACCTATAAGGACTATCTGTAAATTGTTAGTTCTATTTTGAATTCCCTTGGGACCAGTGAGTCCTATCACATGTCAGTGCTTACAAACTAGCACGACATGGAATGGTTGGCTGGGTATGGAACCTTTATAAAAATCATTCATCATGAAGGCACTTTAATATTTGTGTTTACAAATGATGGGATGCCTTGTGAAGCAAGGGAATTATGATCAATAGATATGTATGTAATGGAAGAAGTATCCATGCTTTTCTAAGGAAGCCAACCTGTAATGGTTTGATGGTCCTTCCCTTTTTATTTTGGAAAAGTTGGTTTGAAAATGTACTAATCACTTCACCCTCTTTATGGTAAATGTGTCTTGAATCATTTTTATAGATAATTTAAATCTTTTTAGTTTACTGTCAACTTAAATATGAAAATTTCCCTATCTTGGTATCGATTAAGTACATTGGGAGAGAGCATTGGTTTTACACTATACTAAAATTTTGAAAGACATTGGGATTTTTTAGTGGTTTTGATCAGAGTGGTGTAGTATAAGCATGATGGTCCCTCAAGGCATGATTATTCTTGAGTGATACCTGGGTTCCTAAGTAGTAATTCCTTGTATCAACTCATATACACTAGTTATTCCCCTTTACCCAATCGCATGGCGGATGCTGCTGTGAGATGAGTCAATGTTCTTTATATATGGACATTTTTCTTTTTACTGATGTCTCTCTTGTAAGTTATGTTTAAGATTTACCTTATATGTGCTCATTTTTTCTTAGTGCTTTATTCTAAGGTTACACTAGACTTTTAATTGGATCGGATTCTTTGGTTTTAATAGAAATGATCAAAGTATATTGGATCATTATTTCACCCATGTTCGTGATGGGGCACGATATCTTAAAGTGGGTGTGTTTTATATGGACATCACCAAAATTCATTTATAGGCTTTGGTGAGAAATCTTTGGGAAATCATAGAGTACCTCCATCTAAAGGCAGTGGGTATAGATTTTAAAATTCATCAGCTATCTAAGACAAGTTCTTCAAGGGAATTCGACCAAAGATGGTTTGAATGGTTATCCCCCTCTATCTTTTAGTATGTGGTTGATAATGAGCTACTTAATTTCATATTGTTAGGTTGATAAAAGTTCGTTAAATTCCCACTAAGACTTTTCATGAAACTTCAGCTCGACCAGTGCATTGAGTTTGATTAGGATTCAACCAACCAAGATCCTTGTTAAACTTTGAATCATGCCAAGAGCATCATTGCAGTACTAAGGGCATACATAAATTGGTAGTCCCATCAGTGTAATCCTGTGACTCAGTTTTTAACTTGAAAATTCTTGAGTCATATGGTAAAGGAGATGATGATTTGATCATGTATCTAGTTTTAAGGGATTGGGTAAGCTCAGTCTCAATGATTTATATTAGAAGAAAAGAGTTGGATTGAGTTTCTATAGATTATGTACCGTCTGTTAAGGTAATTAATAGTGGTGCATTGGGAATTTAGAAACAAACACAACCATTTAAACCTGAATTCATAACCTGATTAGGTTGATTGATGTTCTCCTTCATTTACACAAGGCTTCTCAGGGATTAGATGTTTTAAGGTGGGGAGATTGTAGCTTCCCTTATTTTTGCACCAGATGAAATTATAATGGAGTTTTAATTTCATCATCTGGTGGATAGACCATTTTGAAAACTGGGATTTGGAAATAAATTCTGTGAGTAGGGAAACTTCAATGTGTTTTTTCAGACCTGTTTTAATGTCTGGTAGGTGTCTCGAGTGGTTTATTAAGTTTCTAGAGCACCAGGGCCCAAAAGCTCAACGTTTGGGTGGACTGGTAAGGGTACATGATTTTTCTAAAATTGTACGGTCCACCAATGAAAATGGTGTTCATGGTGTAGGTGATCAGAAGTGACTCACATGGGTTGTGTGTGGTTTCTCAAACGGTGAAACTATCCAACATGATCTGTGCCACTTAGTCAGTGTGTTTAATATTCAACACATAGTTTTGTCAAACCATGTGTTACAACCTTGAAGGGTTAGGGTTTCTAAGCAATGAAAGGCACATGATTGGCACATGGTTTGGCCAATCTTGCAACCAAACCATGTAACATAGTTTTTAGTGTGAATTTTCCATTTTTCTCTTAATGAACCTAAAAACTAAACCCTCTTATTTCCTTCTCCCTTTCCAGTAGGTGTCTCCTCCTCCCTCATGTCTGGGGATCCTCCAACAAATAACTTACGGTTTGATAGATATCCTCCTTCCATTTTCGGAATCATACACTGTCAATTCCTCTTGATTCCACCAAGTAAGTTCTATGTTACACTTGAATCATTTTCTATTTACGTCTATCTTGAGGAAGTTATCAGGGTGAGATCTAAATTTACCTATTTTAGGGTGTCCATATACTTCTTTTATTTCTCTATAATTGGGCCAAATTAAACCTCAATATTGGGTCTACAGGAAATCCATGGTATAAGGTAGGTGTTCTGGCTTCTTTCCAAAAGTTTCATTGCATTCAATATAGTGTGTCGTTGTGCCGCATGCAAGAATATTTGGGAGATGCCTAGATTTTGTCAAATAAATTAAATTGAATAGTTTACTATTTCCATTATGACCCTAATGTGAATATAATCACCACTTTGGGTGATCACCATGACTCACGCCACTTTAATGGGTTTGGTCCCTCATTTGGGACCCAATGTCCTTAAGTATTTTTTTTGTTAAACACCGTTGAGGGTCTGTTGTAAACATATTAAATTATTTACATTAATAATTGAATTTATATTAATTTTTGACCATGATATAGGTTTTCAAAATAAACCTATGCTTCATGCCATGGTTGATCTCTTTAGAGGACATCAATTTGAATAAATTGGTTGAATGATACTATCACACTTCCTTTTGTCTTATGCTTAAGCACTATACTATGGGACATGGAACTCATGAATCCTTTTAAATACTTATTACTTATTCTTATTAATTTTCTAATAATTTCCTTACAATCATTCCTTATACTCTATCACTTATGCATTATATGATTTGAATTATACTTTATTAAAGTTGTTGAATTCCATTTCTTATTTCTAGGTAGGTATGCTTTGTATCTTTGTGATTGTGTTTGTGCTTAATGCATATACCTATTTCATTATGCCATATTTTTTTAATTTGATTAAAAGTTTACCTAGTCTACTTATCTAGACATAGATGTTATACCTTTTTGATGTGTGATTTTGGTTTCTATTTCTTGACAACTTGCAGGCTGAGAGAGAACACAGGTCCTGACTTAATGACATCATAGATGAAGTCCCCATGATTGGCATAGTACTACATGATGTTCTGGGAGTGATCCTTTGTATTTCCATGGATGGTCTCTCTGGAAAGATTATTTATACTCTTGAGTGACACTAGTTCCCTAGGGGAGAAATCATGGATGGAATTGTTATAAATATGGATACGTCATGCCTATAGTGATACCCGGTCCCCTATGTAAGATACTTGGTATAGAATCAGAGTTTACCATACTATGAGTTGTATGAGGGATACCAATATGGGTCACCTCATATGGAATTAGTGTTGTTGTTTATATCAAAGGTTCTTATATAAAACCAGGGGATTACAGTACATATCGTCTTGGATGGACTTAGGTTTCTATTACTAAAGTTGACAGATACCTTGAATGTTTTTACATGTGGTGAATTATTATTATTATTGATGTTATAATGAAAAAGTGGTTTCAAAATGATTCGATAATGTCTTAGGGATGTGACCTCCAAGACAAAGAACAATCCTAGGGTATTTATTCCTTGGTTTTTTATCAGGATGGCCAGTATAATTATCATATCACTTGTACATGTTTTCCTTTGGTTTAGAGATGAAGTAGGAAGAATCAAAAGGGTATCTAGTTGGGAACCCAGATCAAAGTTTTATTTATTTATTTATTGTATCCTTATTTCAACTATATTGGCACACTTATCTTTTTATAGTGCATGAACTAGATTGATATAGACACCATTGGTGGTAGAATAATGGTATTATATCTCACACCATGATTTGGTTGCCATTTCACTAGGGTAATTGTGTAGATATTATGATTTGTAGGTCTATGGTCTTATTTCTTGTTTTGTGTTGTGTACATTGGAGCTAAGGAGCACAGGACTAGCCAGTGCTCAGGATGCTCATAGAGTTATCCTTTGGGCTCTTTTCCTTTTATTGTATTGTACTACTCGTGTTTTATAGCACCGTCTTCCATGCATGAATCATTATACGCACTGAATATTTGACATTTACTTATATTGAATCATTATATCTATCTTACACTACTTTCCATTTATTATTAATGCTTTCTCTATTGTCCACTTATTTATATAGTACATACCATTGTTTGAATATAACCATGAGGGTATAGTCTCCCCACCGTACCACTATTAAGACCTCATTTCTAGTCAACAGCCTTGGGCATATGGGGAGGCACACTTGAGTCCATGTGGATACCAGTCCAACTATCCATTTAGTGGTCAAACATATCAATATGTTACATGAATAAACTACATTAAAATTTTAAAGGGATTGATTAATTATCAAACTGAATTAACAATGTTAATTTTAAGTTGAAAATAAAGGAAAAACATAAGAAATTTTTATAGTAGTTCAGTACAAAGTGGGTGTACTCTACTCTTACACCTATCTAATTGTCGAGAGATGCATTTTACCTACCCAAATATTTAGGGTAATCATAACCTGATACATTGCATACCTCTTCTAGTGGAGGTATAACAATAAAGATGAATTGAATTTTTTTTATGGGGAGTCATAATGAATAAAAACATTTTAAGGAAGCTTTATCCTATCTTGGATTTTAGAATCTCAAAGTGACAACCTGAATTACCTGAATTTATAATTTTAGTGTCACAACCCGAATAGAGATAATTCTTATATATGGGAGGATGATAATCTAAATTTATAGCATAGATGAGAAGAAATAAATAATTAACATAGACAAAAATTAATACTTAAAAAATAAAGAGAAATTTGGTGAAGAATATTTATGCAGAGCCTATGGTCCTTGAGTAGTGATTCAGATATGATGTTCAAGGAAGTAGTTGTTTCCCAAGAAGTTTTGGTTCATCACTTGATGGTGCGTCCAATAAATGAAACCTTGTTCCTATAAGTCTTGGTTTGTATAGAACATGCAAGTTCACAATAAATATTTTTTAAACTAAAAGTTTTATGTTCTAATAATCAAAAGATTTGAATGTGTCTCTAACCCTTCAAATAAGATCTATAAAACTAACAAGAAAATCTCCAAACAGGTAAAATAATTCATATTTAAATAATAAATAGTTATTTGAGAGAAATAAAATTATTTTTTATCAATAATAATCGACATTAAAATACTAAATACAAATTCAAATATATTTTAAATAATCATTAAAAAATCCAAAATATATTTATAATAATATGTTAAAACAGTTACATAAATAAATCATAGTTTATTTCACTAAAAATTCAATTTTGAATTTTGAAACAATAAGTTTTATATTCAAGATGATACAAAAAAATATTCATAATTTAACAAAACTATATTAAATAATAAAAAATAAGAATACTTATTTTATCACTAATCATTATTTTAGAAATAAATATAATATATAAAACAACTTATAATATATAAATTTAAATAGTTGAAAAATATGTTGCATTTATACACGTGAAATGAAGGAAAAATTTAAAAATCATTTAAAAATATTTAAGATACACTAAAAATTATTCAAAATGGATTTTATTAAATATTTATGTATTTTAAAAATCAATAATGTACATGAAACAAATCATATAATAATTTAGTAAATCAAATAATCGGAAAAATTAAAAAATAGAGCATTCTTGAAATTTCTATATTTTAGAAAAATAAATAAATTATTGAACTGGCCATGTGTGTTGAGTGACCCTTAGGTATATGACTCTTGATAAATTGACTTACCATGTCATTATAACATCTGGTTAGTTCAAGTAGTCATGTGATTGGTTGATATAATGTGTAGTTGATGTACTGACCATGTGAAAATTATAACTTTTAGTTATTATATAGATCATGTAAATAATTATAACATGTAGTAGGTCTACTGACCATGTGAAAAATTATAATGTGTCATCACTTAAGTTATTGGTATGCACTATATAAACTTCATCTTGCTTTCAAACAATATAAGATATTGTAAACAAATACTACACACTAAAACTGCATCATGAAACTCATGAAATGTATACTTAAAATGATTCCATACTCAAATCGTGATCTTCATGATGAATTATATTAGTAATGTAGATCATATAAATCATATCATGCACTACATGTATGTGAACAGTAAGATGAAATCTTCTTTAAATGATGACATAATTTCTATGTTAGCCTTAGGTCGATAAGGACTTAGGATTCAGCATCTATAAGATTATTATAAGTATCAAGAATAGTAGTTCGAGTTCCATGTAGTAGGTTGATAATTCCTAAAGTTTTATATTCATGTGGTATGTGAGTTTCATAAACTCATGGTGGGTTGATGTCATTTCTTTACGGTGTGATGAATATTTAAACATGTAGTAACATTATAATTAACAAAAGTGACAGGTTTAAAATACACATGCAGTAAGTTGATAATACACATTGGGAAATTTATTTAGTAGGTTTAATCATGTGGTATATTACTTCAAAATGTTTATTCATGTTGAAGGATTACTTTTTTAGTACTACCTTGACATTAATAAATTCATTCATTTTTTAGAGTTGCTAAAAAATGGAATAGGATTTCTATGTTATTTAATTATATTGAGATACTTCTATAATATTTTCAATACATCTAATAAATCCTCATTCCAACATTTGTAGCATGATATATCATAAAAAAATACAACAAATATAATCTATAATCACTAGAAAATAAATATGAAATATTGCAGATAATTTGTTCAATGTTTAGAGTATTCAAATAGCCATTTTTACATTCCTTAAAGTTTAATGAAGTATAGATAAATATCATACCTTTCCAATTCAATAAGTGGAATGAAATTAAAATTCCTATAGATAGATTTATCATTTTAAAAATGATAGTTTTCATATTTTGAAAATAGTATAACTCGGCAAATATTTTAAAGAATTTATTCATTTTTTAGATCACTCAAATGACCATTTCATACTTCCTCGTAGTTAAATGAAATATAGATAAATATATTGTCTATCCAACAAAATATGTATTGAATAATGTTGAGATATATAACTCATTGTGTCATTGAATAATAGAATCTAATTATAAATTGAGAATTTATTTGTAACCAAAATCATACAACAAATTTGAAAAAAATGAAAAAATAGAGATTGATTCAGACATCATCGTATTTGAATGAATTATAGAAAATGTTCTTATATTTTATATAAAACAATTGTTATAAAATTTTGAGTATTTTATCTAAAGATATAATAAAATATAATAAGATAGTAAAACTAATTTCTAGAAATTATGATTAAATAAAATATTGTGAGGAATTGTAATATTTGAAACATAAAATATAAAAAAAACAACAAATCACTCCCAAAAAACCCCCCTTTATTAAAATTATAAAAATGAAACAATATTTTTTTTAAAAATTATCACCCTTTTTGAAATTTTAAAAAAATGAAAATTAAAATAAATAAAAGAAAATTGAAAAAAGTAAAGATAAAAACAATAGTTAAAATATGATAAAAACAACCCCTTAATAAATTCATATTAAGTTAAGGAAAAAAAATTAAAATATTATTTTCAAACTAAATTTCTAACAACCCAAGCTCAAAATTTATTTTCTCAAACTTTAAAAAATCCATCAGTTTGGTAAAGATGTATTCAAGTTAGTTTTCATTTAGAATATATTCAAAAATAATTTAGCATTTATTAACATATTCTCTAATGAAATGAAATCTCATGTCAATATTCTTATTTCTCTAATACTATAAAGGATTTTTTGAAATTGAAATCTTATAAGAATTATTATAATAACTATGGATATTTTCAAAATTAAAACCATATTAACACAAAGTGTTATTAATCTATAATGATTATGGACAACATGAAACAACATTGATATATTCAATTTCATCATTAGATAAATTGATCAAATTTTGTTTTCTTAAACTTTGAGAAACTAAGATTTTATAGGGAAAATAATGCATCCATAGGTACTTTTTTTAAAAAGTATGAATCCACTAAAATGAGAATCAAAATAACTAATTAAATAAAAAATATTCTCTCTAATAAAATACAATCCATAATTAACTATTCCTTTAATATATCTAATAATTATATTAATAGATTTTAAATGTGATTCCTTATGATCAAATTTAAATCTTTCACATAAACAAAAACTAAACATAATATTAGGTATAGAAGTTCTTGAATAAAACAAATTTCCAACCATGCCACTAAAATTTTTAGAATCTATATATTTAGAATAATTATCTAAATCTAATTTACAATTATTCTTAATAGGGTTTTTAAATGTTTTAAAATAACATAAACATAAACATAAACATTTAATAAATTATTTAGCATATTTAGAATGATTTATAAATATATCATCATTTCTAGGATTAATTTTAATACATAAAAAGAATTTGACTTCACCCATAAAAATCATATCAAATTTACTTTCCATAAAATTATAAAACTCATTAAAAAGTAATTCACTTGAAGATACAAAAAAATATAATCAACATAAATTTGAATAATTAAAATATCATTTCAAATCCTTTCATTAAAAAATATGATCTAATTTACCTTTATCAAAATCATGTTTCAATAGAAAGAAATAAATTCAATCATAATAATCATGAGGTACTTACTTAAGACCATAGAAATATTTAGATAACTTAAAAACAATATTGGGAAAATTTTCATTTTCAAAATATGGTTGTTGAGAAGAATAAAGGTATTTAACAATAAAACCATTTAAAAAATACTATTAACATATATATAATATAACTTCAAACATTGAAAACCAGAAAAATATTATAAAATTATAATAGATTAAATTATATAAATAGGCGTAAAATATTCATCAAAATGAATACCTTTTTCTTAAAAATAACATTGACCTAAAAGTGTAGGTTTATTCTTAACAATGGACCATATTAATCCATTTTATTTTAAAAATATATTTAGTTCCAATAACATGCTAATCTATAAAGGGTTCAACTAAATTTTAAAAATTATTTATATCAAACTAATTAACTTACTCTTGTATAGAAATAATCTATTTAGCATCATTCAAAGAATCAAAAACACTATAAGGAACACAATCAGAAACAGAAACATAAGTTACATTAATTTAAAAATAGAATTTATAGTTTTAATACCATAATCACGATTAATAAAATCATTATAAATAGACTGATCATTATGAACCTTTGATAGACCAAAATTAAGTGGAATTTTTTATTCAAATTATGATGATTTATTCATTATTACAAATGATGAAACCCATAAATTTAAATGTTTTATTAAAATAATGGGTAATTTTAATTATAGTATGAAATGTACTAAAATATTAAAATTTCTTAAGTTCGGAATTATGTTAGATTTTAATCATTTTGGTATTTTGATCATAAATTTTAAATTATTGATCCAATGTATGTGATTATTTTTTTTATAGTTTTCCTTGACTTTTTTATAACTTTACCATCATGACTCAAAGCTAAATCCACCATTTGGAAGCCCAAAACAAGCTCAAATGTTGGTCCTTAAAAACTATTCATAGATCTGTAAATTTTTTATGTTGGGACCACATCTCATGATTAGATAGACAAAATACACTATAATTTATAGAAGATACGTGAAGGACATTTGTGAACAACTTTCATGAAGACATCCACACATGAATCAACTATTTTAAGGCCAGTAATGTATAGGAAGCCAGAGATATGGAATATGGAGAGTCTTCCTAGTAAAAATAAATTCTCAAAGTAAAATAGACATAAATCTCTCAACATATGGAAAAATAAATTGAAATTTATAAGGTAAAAGTGAAAGATATTTTTGAACAACTTTTATAAAGGATTTCATGTGTGAATAGTCAATTTAAATTGGCTAACACATGGAAGCTTGCAAAGGGAAATTATGGAATATAAAATAATTATAGATAATCCTTCACAAATCATTACATTCCATTATATACCTTGATTCAAACACTGAGGATGATATCTCCACCAAGGAGTCGCGCTACACCATCTTCTTCCTCCCCCATTTCTTCAACTTCTTCATTTTTTGTTTTATTTATTTTTGTTTTAATTTTTTTATTCAATTGTAATTTAAATTAAATTTTAATAATAAAAAAATAAATTCATGCATTTTTATTAAATTTTTGGGGATGATATCAAGAATTATCCCTTTCAATTTCTTTCTAAAAAATAGATTTCAATTTCCTTTTTTATTAGTGTCACATGTATCCCACTCTCTTCTATTCGTTTTGGGATTCAAAGACATGAAACTTATACTTAATTGTGTAATCCTATTTTATAGGATCATAATAGAAGAATGCATCCTTGAATGATGAGTGGGATGGACCAATCTTCATGGGAAAGGGAGTTTAATTTTAGTGTTTTATCTTATAAAATCTCTACATTTTTTCTAAATCATGTTTTGATATATAAAGTAAAGATTTCATTCCCATTATTAAATTAGGATTTACTTGAATAATCTTGGAGACAATAGTTTCCTAGTAATACTATTATTTCATGTTTTAGATTTTAATGTTAATAAGATTTAATGAGTAAAATGGAGAATTAAATTTCTGAAGTTAAACATGGATATTATAAAGAGGAAACGTGATTTAAAGAAATTTATTGATTCATGTAAATGAAATTTCCCAACCATTTTTCATGATTTTAAATTTATAAAATACATGTGAATTGATTTTTTATTATTAAGCATGCCTGGATTTATTATCCCAAATCATATGTCTCGTTATCGAGAGGATTTCTAGACCAAGTAATTCCGATTATTTTCTTGAGCAAATTTCTTGAGTGATCTTGGGGAATGCCCCATAATAGAACATGAATTTCAACTTATTAAATCAATAAATGTTCAAAAACACATTTAAAATGATAGATTAGTCCTTTAAAAATCCACTTATACTAAAAATACCTCTTTTATACCAATACTTCTTTAGTCCACAGAGACCGTGAAGGAAAATTTTAGGAATAAGTCATGTTTCAAGACATTATTATTTATTCCAACCCTCATCTCACTAATATCATGATATTTTGAAGCTGACGTGTGGGGGTGAAGGGAATCATGATAAATGGAATGATTTTCCTTATAAGGAATAAGTGTGGGGGTTCATATTGTGGAAATTGTAAAAGGTTGTGGAATCATTCATTGTACTATAATTTTTTCCCATTTTGAATATAAAAAAATAAAATGGAAAAGGACCAAAAAATGATTAAAATAAGATGTGATTTTGGAAAACCAAAAATCACCAGTACTACACCTATGATTTCGATCATACATGGTTAGGTGGTGTATGTGAAGTTTATTCTAAATCATAACATTAAAATAAGAGAAAATAATTAAAATGATATTTTTAAAAGAAAAAATGTGTATAAAATTCGAAAAAAATATTCAAGATAGGGAACAAATCATTCATTATGCTTAAACTAATCACGATCTCTGCTATGAGTTATAAGTAAGTTGGGAATTGTTACAATTTAAAGGGGAAAATGTCATTAAACTTTTTAATTTGAATATCATGCATTGTACTTAAGAGACAAAACTCCTCCTTGAGCCTTAATTTTTTAAGGATCAAATACTATCAACCATAACCTTAAGATTAATTTGAACATTGATTGAAAATTCATCAGGATTTTATATGCCTTTTATCTTTACAAAGTAGAGAAAGTAACTCTTTTACAATCCTGTGGATAAGGAGCATGTATTCATGATATGATCATCACTCTACTTAAATTTTATCATGAGTGATTAGAGAAAGGAATCCATTTTGAGATAGATCATGATTTTTTATGTTTAATAATAATGAATTGAGGAACTTGACTTAATGATAGGAGAAGTTCCCTCATTTTTCAAAGGGGGAAAATACAAGGATTTGTTGTTCTATTAAAAAATGAGAAATTGAATTGATATTTTAAGTGTAATTTGAAAATTTTATTTGAAACTGATAATTGATTGATTATATTGTAATAAAGTTTGAATATTGATAACATCAGTTCCCTCTTTAACTCCTTGTTGATATTTCATACATAAGGAAAAGCATGGTTTAAGTGTGGGGGAATTTAACATATCAAAATTAAGTGCAATTTTTTATTCAAATTATGATGGGTTATTCCTTATTTTTAATGATAAAATACATGGATTTCAATGTATTATTAAAATAATGGGTAATTTTAATTATAGAATGAAAATGGGATAAAATGTGAAAATTGATTAGGTATAGAATTTTGATAGATTTTAATCATATTTGTATTTTTTTTATGAATTTTAAATTATTTATCCAATTTATTTGATTATTTTTTTAGTATTAATTTTATTTTTTAAGTAACTTTACCTTCTGGAACCAAAGCTAAATCAACCATTTAAAAGACCAACACCAGCTCACAAGTTGGACATTGAAAATTGTTCATAGATCTGGAAATATTTTATGTTGGGACCATAAATCCTAATTATACTGACCAAATATGCTGAAATTTAGAGGGGATACACAAAATACATTTTCTAAAAACATTCAGGAAGGAGTCTAAGTGTTAATTGACTATTTTCATGGCCATCAATGCATGAGAAACTGAAGCTATGGAATATGGAGAGTTTGTCTGGGCAAAATAAATTCTCAGATTAAAATAGACATAAATCTCTCACCACATGGTCACATATTCTTCAATTTTGAGGGAAAACATAAAAGACATTTATGAGCAATTGTTATGAATGATTCCATGCATGAATCATCCAATTAATAGGGATAACACATGTAAACTTTTGAAGGAAAATTATGTCCTATTAAAGGAGGATATCTCCTCCTTCCTAAATCATTCCAATCTATCCCATACCATGTGCCAACCACTGAGGAGGATATATCCACCAAGGATTCATGCTACAAAATATTTTTCATCCCCAATTTCTTATTCTTCTTCTTCATTTTTCTATTTTATTTATTTTTTTAATTTTTATTTTCAATTTTAATTCAAATTTTTATTCGTATAAAATAAATTCATGAATTTTTATTAAATTGTTCATCCACACATCCATCTTATCTCATATTTTTTTATTTTATTCTTTTAAATAATAATAATAATATTATTATTATTATTAAATTAATAATATTATTATAAATATCATTTTAACTTTCTTATTTTAAAATTATTTTTCTTATTTTCTTCTTTCTCTTGTCCTTATTCAATTAAAATTATTTTCTTATTAATAATAATAACAGTTATTATTAATATTATTTTTATTATTATTTCAAATCTCTTTATAAATTATATAAAGTTTACTTATTTTATATCCTCTCTTCCAAACTCTCTCTTTATCTCTATCTCCCTCATCATATCCCCCATCATTTCATTTTTATTTTATTCATCCACTATTCTTTATATTTTATTTTACTCTCTCTCTTTCTCTTCTCCTTCCATCCACTCAACCATTGTGATATCTGACTCTCAGAAATGAGAGGATGACAATGAGGCTTGGCCCGGGGGAGGTCAAGGTGTTCTTGAATTTTCTGTAATGTTTAATTTTAATTTTGTGTTAAATTTGAGTATAATGCATGGTGAGGTGAATGTCCCTGATTATATGAATTCCCACCAATGACATGATACTCCATTTATTTCTATTATTTTATTTAATAACTTTTCCGTCTCTCCATTGGTTAGTACTTCACACATTGGAGTTGAAAAAATCAAAGGATAAAACAGTATCGATTGAGCTAGGTCTAAAAAGATGACTTCTCCTAGAACAAGGAGTGTTATCAACCTTGATTAAAGGAAGAGTTGGAATTAAGAGTTCTTGGGTATTCGATGATATTACACAATTTCTAAATAAATAATAATAGTCAAACATGATATTTCATGTTTATATTGTCAAACTGAAATCAAACACATTAAGGATAATAATTACTGAACCTTAAAACAAACCCCAAAACAAAGTACTTTATTCCTTAACTCATTCTATTTGTATTTGAATATTATTATAAATTTAGAAATATTATTTTACATTTTATTGTTTAAAATAATCAAAAATTCAAAAAATGTTATCATTTTTTTCATTAAATTCATAAAAAAATAAATAGTGTAGGTATTTTAGAATAAGTGAGTAAAAAAACTAAAATTTACCTCAAGTGAGATGACCCTGGTCAACCATTATGCTTCACTTGGAAAATAATATCTCTTTTATCATGCCATGTGATAGGCATGCATAAAAATGGCACTATTTCTGGGTATTTAGTCATAAGTTTTCTTAATTTTTCTTTTTTCACACTTTAGATAGATTTTATTTCTTTTATAAAAACTAAAAACTAAAAAATATCCATGATGTTTTAATATGATCATTTCTTTGATTCGTGGAAAAACTGTTCTCAGGTTCAAGAGACAACATTTGAAGCACCTTAGTCTATAGAATATTGTGTTTCATTATATACTAGATATATTAGGGGGTGGGGGCTCAAAGAAAAATTTTAAGAAAGGAGGATTTCAAGGAACTCATCTAATATCTCAAAGAGACCCTTGAGTAACTAGTGATTGGAGGATTAACTATATAACCCAATGAATTATAGTATTACTTTCCATAATTCTATCGAGAAGTGGCCAAAAAATAAGAAGAGTGTTCCTAGTTTCCTCTTAACACTTTTGAAAAAGTATCCCCATAGTATTTCCTAGAGAAAGTGGAAAAACACAAACTCATGTATGATATTCCAGATCTTGATTAAAAGGTGCAAAATCTCTATAGAAAAATGGATTTGATAACTGCATACTTCCAGGAATCATTAGAAGAACTGGAACCTGAGTCTGAACCTGAACCAGAAGATGAGAAACTTGTATTACCTAAGGAGGAAAAGGAGGAATTCATATATGTTGATCTACATATGGGAGATCAAAAATAACCAGATGAATTTTGAAATGAATTTGATGAACTACTTGATCTCCCTAAACTCTAGAAAGAAGAAGAGATAACATTGGTGAACAAAGACCCCACCCAAGTGATGGAATTTGGAGTAAAAATAGAGTATCTTGACTACCTACCTCCATCCATTGAAAATATACTTCAAGAAACACTTACCATTGAGGTTTTGATTGAATCTAAACCAATAAATGGAGTAGATCTTTTATCATACTCTATATCTTTTGATTTTATTGAAACAGAATTGTGCATCACTCCCTCTTGTTTTTAATTTTCAGATTCAGACAATATTTTTTATGCCTTCAAGGAGGATAAAGAACTCGGTCATGCACATATGGAGGACCACATGGATCTCCCTAATTTCAATGAAAATATATTTATAGATCCCTATTAATAGATCTAAGTTGTTGAACCTGAGGAAATAATACAATAGGTTTATTATTCTGAAATACCTATGAAGCAAACATTGGAAGAGAAGAAGGAGGTTTCACAAGTAGCCACTAAAGAGGGTCATTAATACTTCATACTACTCCCACCATGCAGGATATACCTAATTGTGAGGGGGGTATAGTGTACTCTATTCATGGGTAATTCTTCAAGAACAATGATGGAGCACATTTTGGGAAAAGCTACATGTGGTGGTTTGAATCAAAAAAACATCATCCACCATCTGATTTTGGATAATAGCTAGTACAACCTTCTAGTGGTAATAAAAATCTATAGCCCACTTGGGGGATCATACTAAGATTTATCCCTTTTAATTACTTTCTAGAAATTTATATTTCATTTTATTTTCTTAGAAGTAGTGTAGCATGAATCCCACTTCCTCCTATTATTTTTGAGCTTTAATGATGTGATCACTGTGCTTAATTGTGTAATTATATTTTATAGGATAGTAATGGTAGAAGGTATCCTCAAATAGTGAATGGTAGTGACCAATATTCATGGAAAAGGGAGTTCACTTTTAGTGCTTATCTTATAAACTCTCAATATTTGTTTTTCCAAATCATGTTTTGAGCTCTAAAGTAAAAATTGCATGCCCATTCTTGAATTATACTTTACTTTAAAATTATAGGAGACACAAGTTTCTTTGGAATCCCATGATTCCATGTTTTAGCTTTCAATATTAATAATATTGAATGAGTAAAATGGAGAATTAAAATTTTAATGTGAAACATGGATTTTTAAAAAGGACACATGGTGTAAGGAAATGAACTAATTCATGTAAATGAAATTTCCTAACCATTTTTCATACTTTGAAATTTCTGAAATTCATGTGAATTAATTTTTTATAATTAGTCATGCCATGAGTGATTGTCCCAAATCATATGTACCATTTTTGAGAGGATTTATAGACAATGAAATTCCTATTATATTGTTGAGAAAATTTCTTGGGTGATCATAGGGCATGACATCTGTAAAAACATGAATTTAAACATGTAAAATATATGACTATACTTAAAAAATTTAAAAATAATTGAGGCATCCTTTTAAAAGAAACTTATCTTTAAAATAACACCATTATATCAATCCTTATTTATCCCATAGATATCATGAATGTTTTTATTAGTAATTATGCATGTTCTAAGACATTATTATCCTTTCCTACAATCCTATTAGTAATAGCATGATATTATAATGTTGAAGTGTTGGGGGTGAAGGGAATCATGATAAATGTGATGATTTACATTATAAGGAATAATTTTAAGGGTTTTTGTTGTGGTAATTTTAAAATGTTATAGAATCATTTATTATACTATAATATTTTCCCCACTTGAATATAAAAAAATGAAAATGAAAAAAAAGAACAAAAAATGTTAAAAATTGATTATAATTTTGGAAAACTAAAAAACACCATTACTAGACCTGTGTTTTTTATTATATGTGGTTAGGTGGTTGATATGAAGTTTAATCTAATGCATAACATTATAAAAAGGGAGGATAAATGAAAATGTTATTGGAAAAAGAATAAAAAGGGGTATAAAAATAGAAAAACAATATTCAAGAAAGGACACAAATCATTCATTATTCTTAAAATAATCACGATATTTGCTTTGAGTTTTGAGGATGTTGGAAATTGTTATAATTTTAATGGGAGAATATCATTAAACTTCTTTACTTTGAATATTATGCATTGTACTTAAGAGATAAACCTCATCCTTAATCTGTAATTTTTGAAGAATCAAATCCTACCAACATTTACCCTCAAAGTCATTTGAACCTTGATTGAAAAGTCATCATGATTTTAGGTTCTTTTTTTCTTTACAAAGTGGATAAATCAGTTACTTTACATGCCTATGGATAATGAGCATTGATTAATTATATGATCATAACTCTACTTAGATTGTATTATGAGTGATGAAGGAAAATAATTCATTGTGAGGTAGATCATGATTTAGAATTTTTAATAACAATGAATTGATTAACTTGAAATAATGCGAGAAGAAGTTCCATAATTTCTAAAAGGGGAAAAGTAAAATACATGGATTGGTTGTTTCATTGAAATATGAAAAATTGAATTGATATTTTGTATAGAATTAGAAAATTTGATTTGACATTGATAATGATTTTTCTATATTTCATTGAAATTTGAATATTGATAATATTGATTCCCTCTTTAACTCCTTGTTGAAATTTCATGCTTGAGGACAAGCGTGGTTTAAGTGAGGGGGTATTTGAGAGAAAAAAATTAAGTGCGAATTTTTGTTAAAATTATGATGATTTATTCATGATTTTCAATAATAAAACCCATAGTTTCACATTTTTATTAAATTAATTGGTAATTTGAATTATAGAATGAAAATACACTAAAATATGAAAAATTACTTAATTATGAAATTTGGATAGATTTTAATCACTTTGGTATTTTGATCATAAATTTTAAATTATAGATCCAATTGATTTGATTCTTTTTTATGATTTCTTGCCTTTTTGCTACAAATTTTCCTTATATACCCAAAGCAAAATCCACCATTTGGAAGACCAACACCAATTCACAAGTTGGGCCTTGAAATTTTTTCACATATCTAGAAATTTTTTATATTGGTACCACATCTCCAAATTGGATAGACCAAATACGCTTAAATTCATAGGGGAGACCCAAAATGTCATAAACCAACCTAGTTCAAACCTGAACAGATCACTTGACCCAGTCCGCGACAAGGCCTGAAGGGCGTTCAATATCCTCATGGGATGTAAAATAGTGTTTGGTGTCAAAATTAAACCATTCAAAATGATTTTTCCCATAAAAAAGACAAATAAATGAAAATTGAACTGAAAAATAAAAAACAGTCACAAGGAAAACAAAAAAATTGATACATGTATCTCCATGTGACGTCATTGGTCACCACCAAACACAGAACCATGTTCGCTCCAAGAGAGATCCAAAACTAGGAGAACCTAAAACTAAAATGATAGAGTAGGCATGAGTGCTGAAATTCTTAGTAGGAATGCCAAAGATAAACCATGATCGATGCGCCACCTCTAAATGGGAATCCTTTCTTTCAAGTTTCTATATAGGACATATAAAAATAATAAGGGTTTCCACTCTTTTTAAAAAATGAGTATCAGGATACTATTTTTAAGTAAA
Source organism: Viscum album (assembly GCA_963277665.1). Lineage (NCBI taxonomy): Eukaryota > Viridiplantae > Streptophyta > Magnoliopsida > Santalales > Viscaceae > Viscum > Viscum album. The sequence goes on along the minus strand of OY728130.1, from coordinate 44,935,295 downwards.
ATCCTTTCATTAATTTCACATTCCAAAACAATTCCCCAAAACACATAGGTCAAATCAAGTAATTCTTTTAAAACCAACTAGGGCCAGAACATGCATTTTAATATAAACAGTAAAATAAATGTGTCATGGGATCAAATCACTAGAAGTGCCACAAAATAAAATAGTAACATACAAATATGTAATAATGGTAGTTTCTTAAACATCCCTAGAGCGATCTCGGGACGTACTTGGTTCGAAACCACCTGTTAGAGTATGGTGAATCACCCTACTCAATAACCAACTAGCTGCCCGACAATGACCAATCTAGTGGCACATCCCAACTAACCTCTTAGATAATCCAGGGGTATCAACCCATCTAATCAGGGTTGATCATCAATCATCACTTGACCCTCTAAAAGATGCCCATGAACCCCATGGTAATAATATAATATGTAAGGAGGAGGCTCTCACATGCGTGACTCACATTACCTATCATCACCGCACTTGCCTACCCCAAACACAGATAACACCTATATGATAACCCATAAAGGGAAATGCCCACATAGGTGTGCCCACTATATAAATACATAAATACATACATACATACATATATATATATATATAAGGTTTTAAATGGGCCATCACATCACACAAGCCTATAAAACATTTTTGAAAAACATTCAAAGATGTCAGTTGGGAATTTTAACTTTCAAACAACATTTCTTTCTAAAAACAACATGAAGTTAAAACCAGGCCTCATACCAAGTCCATTTCAAGTACACTCACACAAAAAATCCAGAAACATTTCTAAGAAGATATAAAACACCATTTTAAAATATGCAATTCCAAAATGAAATTCACCTTCTAAGGTAAATTCCATCTTAATACCATGATGAAAGCATACGATATACTTAGGGATTCCAAGAGGGATTCACTACATTATAAGAAATATTTAATTTTTTGAAAAACACCATTTCACAACACCCTTAAGTTCCAAAACCATTTAAAAGTGCCATTACACAACTAAGGTTCCACACATTTAAGAGAAACATTGAAAAATATGATTAAATCGAAGAAATCCATTGGAAATAATTATTACACACTAAAACCCATTAAAGAAACCAATTTTTAATATTTAACATTTATAACCAATTTAGAACTATAAATACATAACTACTTCCAAACAAGGTTGAAGAAAAGTTTCAATATGAAACGTAAATTCTTTAAGCTTGGATAAATTATATAAAACAAATAAATAACTATTTCTAACAACCGCAACCTGATTGAAAATCATATAAATAATAAAAAAAATTAAAACATATTTTTAAATCAATAATGAAATTATGGATTTCAAATTAAAAGTGGAGGTATATGAAACCTACCTTAGGAAGAAGAAAACAAAGCCAATAATTGACTTTGATATCTTTAAGGACGACATCAACACTTCACTATTGTACACACAAAAATTCTTATATATATATATATATTTATATTTATACCCTTAAAACCAATTTACACATTCCCTTATCCATGAGGGAACATGTACAAGTGGGGGTGTATATATATATACACACACCTATGTGTGTTTACATAGGCCTTTCTAGAGTCATCAAACACACTACCAACACAAATGGAGACTCAAAAAATCGCCGAAAAGACCCATGCACAAAAAATAAATTACTGGAAATTCAAATATCATAAAACCCCTAAATTAAAATCGAAAAGAATAGAAAGAATTAAAAACTCGAACAAAAAATGAGGCAAAACCCACTACCTTTGAAAATCATGGAAAGAATGATCATCAATGGGACCAACAAAACCTATTCATCAAGAATCAACCAAAAAACCCCTAAAAATAATTTAGGGTTTACCCATGGAATGTGAACCACCCAAAAGTGGTTAAAATCACAAAATAGGGTAGAAAGATGGGAGAGTAGACTCTCCATAGGAATTTTCACCCAAAATCAGCAGGTGGGGTAGTCGCTAGAGGGAGGGAGTGGCGCACTATAACACTTCTGGATGGACGGGTTAGGCAATCAGGAGAGGGGGAAGGCCAGGTTGTGAGAACAGAATATGGGGAGGGATGGACGCATGAGGAGGAGCCACCACTGGATGAGGGATGGCTTCTAGAATGGGAGGAGGAGGTGACCCTATGGATTCTGGCTGATGGAGGTCGTGCATGTAGAGAGTAGCTGGGAGGAGGTAGGTCGTATGGGGGAGAGGAGAGGAAAAGAGAGAAGGGGGGAAATAAAAGAAAATAAAGAAAAAATAAAAACCTTAAAAAACTGAAATATAATTATAATAATTATAATAATTATAATAATAGATATAATAATAATAATAATAATAAGTAACATAGTCATTATTTTTATTAATACATTCATTTAATTTTATTTCCTTTTCCATATTTTTTTATTTTTGGTTTAAAATTTATTTTATTTCAAAGACTGGGCAACCACATGGTTTTTTCATTTTTTAACAAAAATATGCGCTAACTGTACACTAGAAACTACTATGTCTAGATACCACTTTCACGGTTACTTGTAGCTAGACGCACGGTTGAGAAAACTATATTCAAACCGTGTCATTCGATGTTGCCCACATATAGATCCAAGACACACACCTGTTTCACGATTTAATAAACTATACGTAGGTCATGTTCCATAACTTATACTCACATGGTCACCCGTACAGGCACCACATGGTTACCCCTAACTATGCTGGCTAACCATACAACAGTGAAAAGGCTTCAAAAAATTTAAAATTTGACCTTTCATCTACTAAAACTCTAAAAAAAGACAAAAAATAATTACAGTGATTAAAATAATCAATATTTGTGGTCGGGGAGTGAAAATTCTCCCCATCACAAACAATTTCTACCCCATAAATTCACCTATCCAAATGAGGAATCAACATTGAGTTTGAGATTGAATGAGGATAATGAAATCACAAACTCAGTGTGACCTTTCACTCTACCAGTCACACTCTACTATCTCTAAGGGAAAACACAATGAGGATAACCATGAGTAAAAGAGGAGTGTTATCCCCACCACAAGAAACTAACTAACACTAACCATCTTGAAGGAACCACAACAATATCTATGGTGAGTCTCCCCACCATTTTGGAACAAATTGGATTTCACCACCCAGTACGGACTGATACAGGAAACCCAACACAAACGAACCCATGAACTCTCTGCATAGACCAAACCCCCACCACATGGGGTCCTTTACAAAAAAACCCCAAACCAAATGGAGAACCAAACCACTATTCATTATTTCCCAAGACGCATGCATCTCCAAAATGATCTCAACCAATAACTAAAGCTAAAACTGGTCCACAAAGGCCAACCCAACAAGGACTATCTTTTAGAGACTTACACAAAGAGATAAACTTTCAATGGTTCTCTTCCATAATGTTCAATCACAGCTACAGTGGTTTAGAAGGATAAAAGGTCACTATTTGGTTGTAAGAAGGCTTGGTGATCCCTATCGGTGTATGGTGAAGCTCCCTAATCAATAACCAATTGGCTCCCCTACACTGACCAATCCAGTGGAACATCCCACCTAGCCTCTCATCTAATCCATGGGTACCTACCCATCTAATCGAGGTTGATCAACAACCATAACTTGACCCCCTCAAAGATGCCCAGGAAACCCATGGTAATAATATACTTTGTAAGTAGGGGGCCCTCGCATGCATGACTCGCCTTACCTGTCGTCACCACACTTACCTACCCCAAACACAGACAACACATATACGATAACCCAAAAAGGTAAATCCCCCTATAAATGTACCCACTATATATATATATATATGACATTATCAAAGGTGTCAACCAGGCCGCCACATCACCCAAGCCTATAAAACATTTCCAAAAAACATTCAAAGATGGAAACCAAGAATTTTCACTTTCAAACCATATTTCATTCTCAAAAGAACATTAAGTACCAATCAGGCCTAATACCAAGTTATTTTCAATTAAACTCACACAACTTTTCCAGAACCATTTCTAATAAGATATAAAACACCATTTTCAAATATACAGTTATACATGGGCCATCACCTTCTACGTTTAATTCCATCTTAAATCCATGATGAAAGCATATGATATACTTAGGGATACTAAATAGGATTCAATAAATTAAAATAAATATTTAATTTTTAGAAAAACAAAATTACACAACACCCTTAAGATCAAAAACCATTTAAAAGTACAATTACATAACCACATCACCACACATTTAAGAGAAACCTTGAAAAACATGCTTAAATTGAAGCAACCATTGGAAATAATTATTATACACTAAAAACCATTAAAGAAAATAATTTTTAATATTTAACATTTAAAACCTATTGATCACTAAAAATACATAAATACTTCCAAACAAGGTCGAAGACATGTTTCAATATGAAAAACTCGCACTGCAAGCTTGGATAAATTATGTAAAACAAATAAATAACTATTTCCAACAACCGTAACCAGATAACAAAGAATATAAATGCTAAATAATTATAAAACACATTTTTAAAGAAATCAAGAAATTATGGATTTCTAATTTAAGGCATGGTCATAGGGAACCTGCCTCAGGAAGAAGAAAACCCAGCCAAAAAATCGTCTTTAAGAGCCTTAACGATGACATCAACGCTTCACCCTTATACAAACATACATTATTATATATATATTTATAACCTTTAAAAAAAGAAAACATTCCCCTCACTATGTGGGAACATGTTCATGGGGGTATATATATAGACACACCTATGTGTGTGTGTGCAGGCCTTCCTCGAGTCTTCAAACACACTAAAAACACAACCAGAGACTCAAAACACTGTGGAAAAGACCCATGTTATCAAAATAAATTACCAAAAACTAAAATATCTTAAAACCCTAATTAAAATAAAACTGAAGTGAATGAATTAAAAACCCGTTAAAAAATCAAGGCGAAACCTATTTCCTTTCACAATCATGGCAAGAACGATCATCAATGGGACCAAAGACCCTATTCATTAAGAATCATCCAAAACAAAACCCCCCAAAATAAATTAGTGTTCAAACATGGCATGATCACCATGAAGAAGGGAATAAAATCACAAAATAGTGGAGAGATATTGGAGAGGTGACTCACCAGATGAATTCTCCCCCAAAATAGGAAGGCGTATTAGTCACCAGATGGAGGGAGTGGCGTGCCGAAGCACTTTCGATCGATTCGGTCATGTGAGCAGGAGATGGGGGAGGTCAGGTCACGTGAGTAGGATAGGGGGAGGGTCAGATGCCCGGGGATGATTCACCACCAGATGAAGGATGGACAATAGAGGGGGAGAAGGAGGCATGCCTAAGGGTTCCAGCTATTGGAGGTCATGCACATAGGGAACAACATGTAGGAGGCAGGATGCTTGTGGAGAGGGGAGGAAAAGAGAGAAGGGGAATAAAGAAATGAAAATAACAAAAAAAGAAAAACCTAAAAACCTAAATATAATTATAATAATTATAATAGTAATAAACTTAACAATAATAATAATAATAAATATTAAGATTATTATTATTAAAACATTCTTTTAATTATATTTCATTTTTCATAATTTTTTTATTTTTCATTTTAATTTTATTTTCTAAAATACTAGGTAGCCACACATTTCACACATGGTTTACCAAACTGTGCACTACCACTGCTTAGGCCAGGCCTCCCTTGCATGATTACCTATAGCCAAATGCACGATTGTGAAAACTGTGCTCAAACCATGTCACCCGGTGCTTCCCACTTACAAAGACAAGCCGCACACTTAGTGCACAGTTTAATAAACTATACACGAGTCATGTGCCACAACTCATAATCACCTAGTCACCTGCACATGCACTACATGGTTACCACTAATTGTGCGGGCTAACAATGCAATAGTAAAAAGGCTTCTAAAAAAATTAAATTCAACTTGTCCTCTACCAAAAATCAAGTTAAATACTAAAAATAATTAAAATAATTAAAATAATTAATATTCATGGTCGGGGTGTGACATGTAATATATTTATGAACAACTTACCTGAAGGATTCCTTGCGTGAATCAACCATTTTCAAGGCCATTATTGCATGGTAACCCGGAGATATGGAATATGAAGACTCTGCCTGGGTAGAATAAATTTTTAAAGTAAAATGAACATAAATCTATCCACACATGGCCACATATGCTGAAATTTGTATGTCATAAGCATAATACATTTATGAAAATCCTTCTTGAAGGATTCCACGCATTATTCGACCATTTAATGCAGATAATATGTGGACTATTTTGGCGGGAAATTTTGGCCTATAAAAGGAAGAGAGCTCCTCCTTCCCAAATCATTCCAATCAATCCCATACCATGAGTCGACCACCGAGGAGGAGATCTCCCCCATGGAGACACACTACACCATCTTTTTCCTCCCCTATTTCTTCTTCTTCTTCATTTTTTGTCTTTATTATTTTTGTTTTAATTTTTATTTTCAATTGTAATTTAATTTTAATTTTTTTATTATTAAATTAAATTCATGCATTTTTAGTAAATTTTTTGTCCATCCATTTTCATTCTTTCTTTTTATTTTTATTTTATTCTTCTAAATATTATTATTATCATTATTATCATTAATATCATTAATATTTCTAGTAAATTAATAATATTAATCTAAATATCATTTTGATATTCTTATTTTAAAATTATTTTCATTATTTTATTCATTATATTCATCTTCTTCAATTAAAATTATTTTATTATTAATAATAATAAATAATATTATTATTATTTTAACTCTATATAAATTATATATTTTTTTATTTTATTTTATCCATTTCTCTCTCTTTTTCTCTCTCTCTCTATCTCTCTCTTATCATACCCCATTATTCTATTTTTATTTTATTCATGCACCATTATTTCTATTCTATTTTATTATCTCATTTCTATTCTCCTTTCATCCACTCCACCATTGTAATCTCTTACTCTTGGAGATTAGAGGCTAACTTAGAGGCCTGTCCTGGGGGGTCAAGGTGTTCTTGAAGATGAAACCTCCAATACTCAGGAGTGTCATCAACCTTGATTAAAGGATGAGGTAGAATTAGTATTTCTTAGGTATTTGATGATATTACACAATTTCTAAATAAATAATAGTAGTCCAAACAAGAAATTTAATGTTTTTATTTTCAAAATGAAATGAAACACATAAAGTAGAATAATTATAAACCTTAAACCAAACCCCAAAACCAAGTAATTTATTCCCTAACTCACTCTGTATATATTTTAATCTTAGTATAAATTTAGAATTCTTATTTTACATGTCATTTTTTTAAATAATCAAAAATCTAAAAATATTTTCATTATTTTCATTAAATTAATAAAAAAATATATTTTAGGTGATTTTGAATAAGTGATTAAACAAACATAAAGGCTCCTCAAGTGAGACAAACCTGGTTAGACACTGTGCTACACTAGGAAAATAATATTGCTTTTTCCATGCTCTATAACAGGCATGTGTGAAAACGTATACCATTACTAGGGATCCAATCATAATTTTTCTTAATTTTTTATATTTTTACACTTTACATATATTTTATTTCTTTTATAAAAAAATAAAAAAAAAATACATGATTTTTTCATATGATCATTTCTTCAATTCAAGGAACAATTACTCTTAGGTGCAAGAGCCAGCAGCTGAAGCATCCTAGTCTACAGAAGGAGGTGTTGAATTATGGGCCGGATAGATCAAGGGGGCCCATTACCAAATTTTCATAAAGGATTAATTCAAGTACCTCGTCAAGGTTCTCTAGGATACACTCAAGCTACCAGTGATTTAAGGATTAACCAGATAACTCACTAAATTCTTGGATTAATTCATATAATTCTATCTAGAAGAGGCCAAAATACAAGAAGAGTGCTCCTTGTTTCCTCTCAACACTTTTGTATAAGTATCCCTAGAATATCTCTTAAAGAAATTGAAAAAACATAAACACAAGTACAATATTCAAGAGATTTATGAAAAGGTGAAGAATTTACTATGAAAAATGAATTGGATAACTATATACTTCCAAGTATCAACAAAAGAACCTAAATATAATCATAAACATGGACCAGAAGAAGATCCAATTATCTTAGATGAGGAGAAAAAGGATAAATAATTTCCTAATGAACTATATGTAGAAGATCAACAATAAATTGATGACTTTTGGAATGATTGTGAGGAACTTATTGATCTCCCCAAACCCTTTAAAGAAGAAGATCCAGCATCGGTGAAGAAAGACACCACCAAAGTGGTGGAATTTGGAGTAAAGATTGAGGAGCCAGACTACCTGCCTCCATCCAGTGAGAATATAATTCAAGAGGCACTTACAAATTAGGAATTTATTATATATGAACTAAGAAAGAGATTAGATATTTTCTCATACTCTATATCTTCTTATTTTATTGAAATAGAATTGTGCATCACTCCCTCTTGTTTTGAATTTTTCGATTCAGAAAATCATTATTATGCCTAAGATGATAATGAATAACCTGGTCATTAACCTATGGAGGAACACATGGAGATCCTTAATTTCAATGAAAATATAATTATGGATCCCTATAAAGTGATCCAAGTAGATTAACCTGATGAAATCAGACCAAAGGCTGCTCATTTTTAAACCCCTATGAAGCATGAATTGGAATAAAAGGAGGAGGTTTCACAAGTAGCAACCCAGTAGGAGGATGAATTATACTTCATACTACCCCCACCATGAAAGTTATACCTCATTATGAAGAGGTTTATTTGGTTTACTCTAACCATGGATCATTTATAAAGAGAAAGGATGAAGAACAAGATGTGAAAAGACATATTTAGTAGTTCAAATCAAAGAAACTACATCCACCAAATGATTTTGGATAACATTTGGTACTACCCTCTAGAGGTAGTAAAAATTTAGGGGTCACCTGGGGGACTATACCAAGAATTACCCATTTCAATTTTTTTTTCTAGGAATGTAGATTTCAATTTCTTTTCTCAAAAGTAGTGCATAATGCGTCCCACTTCCACATATTCTTTTTTAGCTTTAATGAATTAATCTATATTCTTAATTTTGTAATACTATTTTATAGGATCATAATGGTAGAAGGTAAACTAAAATAGTGAAGGGGAATAACCAATATTCCTGTTAAAGTGAGTTCACTTTTAGTGTTTTATCATATAAACTCTCTATATTTTTTTCCAAACCATGTTCTGGGATCTAAAGTAAAAATTGCATGCCCATTCTTGAATTCTGCTTTACTTGACTAATCTAGGAGACATTGGTTTCATAAAAATCCTTTTATTCCATATTTTATATTTCAATGTTAATAATATTGAATGAGTAAAATGGATAATTAAATTTTAAAAGTGAAAAATGGATATTAAAAGGAGGACTCATGATTTAATAAAATTAATTGATTCATGTAAGTAAAATTTTCAATCCATTTTTCATGATTTGAAATTTTGGAAATTTATGTGAATTGATTTTCCCAACTCATATGTCTCATTCCTAAGAAGATTTCTAGACAATGTACTTCTTATTATATTCTTGAGCATATTTTTTAAGTGATATTGGGACATGCCACCTTCTTGAACTTTAATTTGAACTTTTAAACGTTATGACTGTGAAAAAAAAATTAAAATGATTGGGGAATACTACTAAAGGTAACTTATCCTTAAAATAATGCCTTTAAATGAATCATTCCTCAACCCATAGATACCATGAATGACCTTGTTAGGAATGATCCATGTTTCAAGACATTATTATATATTCCTACCCTCCTCTTAGTAATAGTATGACATTTTAAATTTCAAGTGTGGGGGAAAGGGAATCATGATAAATGGGGTGATTTACATTGTAAGCAAAAAGTGTGGGGGTGAAGGGAATCATGATAAATAAGATTAATTATATTATAAGGAAGAATTGTGGGGGTTTTATTATGGGAATTGTAAAAGGTTTTGAATCATTCATTGTAATATAGTGTTTTCCCCTATTGAATATAAAAAAATAAAATGAAAAAAAACCAAAAAAATGTTAAAAATGGGTTGTGATTTAGGAAAACCAAAAATCACCATTACTAGACCTATGATTTCTATCATATGTGATTAGGTGGTGGATGTGAATTTTATTCTAAATCATAACTTTTGAAAAAGAGAAAAAAATGAAAAGGTTATTTGAAAAAGAAAAAACGGGTATAAAAATAGAAACAAATGTTCAAGAGAGGGTCAAAATCATTCATTATGCTTAAAATAGTCATGATTCTTTCTTTGAGTCTTAAAGAAGTTGGTAATTGTTATAATTTGAAGGTTAGAATTTCATTAAACATTTTCACATTGAAAATCATACATCGTACTTAATAGATAAACCTTCTCATTAAGCCTTAATATTTGAAGCATAAAATCCTACCAACCTTAACCCTCATAGTCATTTAAACCTAAATTGAAAATTCCTCATGATTTTATGTTCCTTTTTTCTCTACAAATTGGATAAAGTATTTCCTTTATAATCCTATGGATAAAGATCATGCATTCATTATATGATCATAATCTACTTAAATTATATCATGAGTTATGAGAGAATAGAATCAATTGTGATATGGATCACGTTTTTTCATGTTTAGCATTAATGAATTGAGTAACTTTAATGAATGAGAGGAGCAGTTCCATTATTTTTTATAGGAGAAAAGTAAAATACCTGGATTGGTTGTTTCATTAAAAATTAGAAATTTAATGGATATTTTATATGGAATTTGAAATTTTGATTTGAAATTGATTATTTTTTATTATATTTCATTGAAATTTGAATATTGATAATATTGAGGCCCTCTTTAACACCTTATTAAGGTTTCATGCTTGACAACAAGCATGGTTTAAGTGTGGGGGTCTTTAATAGATAAAATTTAAGTAAAATTGTTTATTCAAATTATGATTATTTATTCATTATTTTCAATGATAAAACCCATGGATTTCAATGTTTTATTAAAATAATGGGTAATATTAATTATACAATGAAAATGGGATAAAATATGGAGATTAATTAAGCCCAGAATTTTGATAGATTTTAATCACTTTCTTATTTTGATCATAACTTTTAATTTATCAATAAAATTGATGTGATTTTTTCTTTAAGGATTCCTTTCCTTTTTTGATACAACTTTCCCTTATGAACCAAAAGATAAATCCATCATTTGGGAGCCCAAAACCAGCTCACAATTTATGCCTTTAAAAATGTTCACAGATTTGGAAATTTTTGTTGTTGGGACCATATCCCCAAATTGGATAGACCAAATATGATGAAATTTATAGGGAACACTCAAAATACATTATTCAAAACTTCCATGAAGGCTTCCACACATGAATTGATCATTTTTAAGGCTATTAATACTTGGTAGACTAAAGATGTGAAATATGGAGAGTCTTCTTGTGTAGAATAAATGCTCAGAGTAAAACAGACATAAATTTCTCTACACATGTCCAAATATTATTCTAATTGGATGGGAGATGTGAAACACATTTATGGAAAACTTTCATGAAAGATTATACGTGTGAATCGGCCCTTTAATGGGGCTAACATATAGAAACTATTGAAGGGAAATTCTGGCCTATAAAGGGAAAATAGTTCATCCTTCCCAAATCATCCCAATCCATCCTAAACCATGATTCGACCACCGAGGAGGATATCTACACCAAGGTGACATGCTGCACCATATTTTTCCTCCCCCATTATTCTTCTTATTTGGGGTTTTTTCTTTATTTTTGTTTTAATTTTTATTTTCAATTGTAATTTTAATTTCATTTTAGTATTAATAAAATATATTCATGCATTTTTAATAAATTTTCCATCCATCCATCTATATTTTCTCTTATTATTTTTATTTTATTCTTTAAAAAATTATTATTATTATTATTAAATTATTATTATTATTATTATAAATATCATTTTAAAATTCTTATTTTATAATTATTCTTCTTTTTTTCTTCATTCTCTTCTTCTTATTAAATTAAAATTATTTTCTTAATAAGAATAATAATAATAATAATTATTATTATTATTATTATTTTAACTATCTTTATAAATTATATTTATTTTATTTATTTTATTTTATATCTTCCTCTATTTCTCTATCTCTCTCCCCCTCATACCCCATTCGTCAATTTTTATTTTATTCATCCACCATTATTTGAATTTTCTTTTATTTTCTCTCTTTATCTTCTCCTTCCATCAACTCCACCATTGTGATCTATTGCTCTCTAGAATAAGAGGATGACCTTGAGGCTTTTCCCAGGGGGAGGTCAAGGTGTTCTTAAATTTTTCTTAAAGTTTAATTTCAAGTTTTTGGTATGTTTGAGTAGCATGTATGGCGAGGAGAAAGTTGGTCATTAGATCATTTCTCACTAATGACATGTAACTGAATTTATTTATATTATAATGTTTAATAATTTTTCCTCCCTCCATTGATTAGTTCTTAACATGTTAGTGTTGAAATAATCAATGGATGAAACAGAATCAATAGAGTTGGGTCCTAGAAGATGATACCTCTAAGACCAAGGAGTTTCATCAAACTTGATTAAAGGAGAATGTGGAATTAAGGGTGATTAGGCATTCAATGATATTCCACAATTTCTAAATAAATAATAGTAGTCATGACATGAGATTTCATGTTTGGATTATCAAACTGAAATCAAACACATAAAGGAGAATAATTATTAAACTATAAACCAAAACTCAAAACCAAATACTTTCTTACTTAACTCATTTTTTTAGATTTGAATATTATTAAGAACTTAGAATTATTATTTTAAATCCCATTTTTTTAAATGATCAAAAACCCAAAAATATTTTAATTGTTTTTATTAAATTCAAAAAATAAAAAATAGTCTAGGTGATTTATAATAAGTGAGTAAAAAAACTGAAAGGTTCCTTAAGTGAGATGACTCTGGTGAACAACTTTGCCACACTAGGAAAATAATATGGCTTTTGTCATGCCCTGCAAAAGGTGAGCATCAAAATTCCAAGACTTAGGAATAGAATAAGAATGTGTGTGATCCCCCTCAATAGTTATATCATCTTGATATTTTTCTTCATCAAAACTAAAATCATAAAAATGACATTGAAAATATTCATTAAAAAAATCATTTTTCAAAAAATATTCAAAAAATGTAACATGTTAAGATTCTTCTACAACCTTAGTTCTTTTATTATAAACTACAAAAGATTTAATTTTATTAGAATGAACTAAATATATTAATTTATAACTTTTTTAATCGAATTTATTCAAGTTATCCTTTGCCTTTAAAAAAAATTATACCCAAATTTTTTAAATTTACTAATATTAGATTTTTTTTACCTTTAAACAATTCATAAGGGATTTTATTCAAAAAAGATCTAATTTAATCTATATTTAAAATATAATAAGTTATTTTAATAGATTCAACTCAAAAATATTTAATTAAACTATATTAATTTAACATAGTTCTATCCATTTCAATAATAGTTCTATTTTAACAATCTATAACACCATTTTATTTTGGTATTTTAGAAATATATGATAGTCTCGAAAGGTGTCATTACTTCTAAATGAGTTCAATTAGTTTTTAATTTATACAAATATAAAATAACACAACCTATAACTACTCAAAATTATAATTGTATTATTGTTTCTAAGGTTAAAATAAATGGAAAATGTAAATAATAATATTTAGTTAAAAAGAATGAACTATACCATGACTAAGATATAGTAAAACTAAAACCACTAACTAAGAATAATTATTGGTGGAAAAATAATGCATCCAAAATTTATAATCTATGGTTAATGATATGAAAAGGTATGGATAATAAAGATTATGATGTTCATAATGATTTCATAATTGGGTCTTGATGACTCCAATGGTTATGGTAGACTCCCTATACACTCTAGGATCTCCCTTTATCAGTGTTTATGGTACTTTAGATCACCTAGAGGTGGGAAACCTAAAACCATGTTTAAACATAGAGAAAGAGATAACCCAATTGTCATTTTGGAAATAATCACTCTAAAACTCACACTAAAATATATTCTAAAATTCAATAAAAATGGTCATGCTCTATTAAATAAAATAAATTAATTCCACTCCATCAACACTCTTATTCAATGATTAAGAAAAGAGAAATAAGAAAGAGAGATATATATTAAAGCATAAGTATGATATACTATAATGAAATAATATAAATAATCTTACTTGATAAATCAACCCCCTTTACATGGAAAAACCCCAGCATAATCAAATATACCCACCCACACAAGCCATGAATTGGTAGGAAAATAAAATCTCTATACTAAGTAGCTTGGGTAGACTATTCTACAACCCCAATCCATTAAATTATTATAAAATGTCTTTCTTTTTTTTGAATAACACCCTCATATTTATAGATAATACTCTACTAAGATATATTAATGAATCTACTTGTGAAAATACCCAATCATATCTCATATATCATACTTATTTTAATTGGACTGGTCTTCTCATTATCATACATGTGATAATTTATCTCTTTCTATCATGGTGTGAGAGAAAGTGGATTGGATAAATCTACATATTCCTTTAAAATTGTATATATTTGAACTTATCTCCATTTTAATTCAAATCTGTCTTAAAACTAAATTTTTATCACCCAAACCCATTATATTTGCAGCATTATCTATAGAGAATCATCCTTTATCATGTTCATGGGAGTTTGGGGGCCCAAAAATTTCTCTATTTGCATATATGTTCACCATGAAAAATGTTCACTTCTTAACATGTTCTCTTAACTATTTCAAAACTATTTCCTTCATTCATGCATCAATATGGGCAGTAACATGGAAAACCCTTTTATGTTTCACATTTTAATTACTCCAGTCATCCATGACTTACATACTCCATGATTTTGGGTCAGGTGTTTCACTTACAGGTTCCTCTTATCAACTATGGGATCCATAAACATGGAAATTTCTGGCCCTATTTTATTATTTATCTAGATTAAACCATGTATAAGGCACACGAACACTACTTTAACCACACATGGAATATCCTTTCATTGATCAAGTCATAATATCAAAATCTATGTACACCACCACTGAGCACACAATGGGAATATACTTCTATATTCATAATCATTAAACCTAGACCATTCACCTCTATTCGACCATGGCTCTCTATATAGTGTATTCTAAATTCAATGGCTGTTTTTTCATCCATAGTGACTATCATGACATGAAAACTCTTTTGATGGTTATTTACTCATTAGAGATCCATTATAGACCATGACTTGTCCTCCTATGGTTTTGTGATGTTCATTTCAAGCTCATCATCATCCAACCTTCTTCCACTTAAAATGGGTTTGAAACAAGATTCCTAATCTTCATAAGTCCATATATGGCTATCCCTTTCAAATTATTACTTTTTTAAGTCGAGATTGAGCTTGAGAAGTGTCTTCCATGTTGTTTGCTGGTGACTCTAGTGGTGGACTAGAAATGGTAAGGGTGTATGACGTCGACATCTTCAAACCGAATAGGGAGAATATATCAGAGCATTAGAGAGTGATGGTTTGATAAGGTTCATAGTGGTGTGGAAATATATATGTCCCACATCAATTATGAATATTGAAGGGAGACACTTTATCATACTCCATGTGGAATCAACAAATCAGAATCCTTCTATAGGGATGGACTCCAAGTACTCTTACAAAGTACCTTTTCACATAATTGTGCTGATCCACATAGGACCAACAGGTCTTAGCCCACCCCTGCATATTCTATTCATGTACTATGTGACCAATACTTCATCTAATTCGGGTTAATATCATGCATTATTGTGATTGGATAGTTTTTTTTAGGTTCCCTATGCCTAGTAGTAAAGTCCATTTTTACATAAATATAATAAAAACAATTTAAAGAAATATTTTTAATATAAAAAATATCTCTTAAGTAAAAATGGAGTTCAAATTTTTTATTTTTCTTTTATTTTTTCAATATTATTTTAATAGTACAAATTACCCACAAATACATAATTAATGAATTATTTGGGAATAAATACTTAAAAATAAATGGAATTTATTATTTAAAATTAAAATTTTTATTGTATGAAATGAAGCTATCAGATACCCCTATAATTTATCAATTTTTTGTCCTCAAGAAACGAAATATCAATATGAATCAAAGTGGAACACCATGCTTACCAATATTAAAATTTCAGTGAAATAAAATCAAACTATTATCAATGGGTAAATCAATCATTAAAGATTCACAAATATTTATCAATTCAACTTAAAATTTTCCAAATAAACAGGTCAACCCATATATTTTACATTCTAACATTGTAATTTGGTGAATATGCTCCTTCCTTCCATTCAAGTATCATAACTTTTCATTATTAGACATGCCAAGTTGTGATTTACCACAACATTAATATTTCCTCTCATCACTCATAGTAAAAAATTCAAGAATAGTTATGCTCATTCCTTGAGTCCATGAACCTCCCATTATACTTCAAAGGACCTATATTCTCCACTTTGAAAAGATAAAATACACATGGTATAATGGGGAGTTTACATTAAGGATCAAATGAATCTAAGATTTATGTTAGAGAGGAACTAGTGTTAAAAAAATTTAAGCTCAAAATGTAGGTTAATATCTTAATTATAATGCATGATAATCAAAATTAAATTGTTATAAAAATAACCACTTTCCAAATGACAAAACCCTATTCCCAAGATCAAAGTAATTTCCACGAAATAATTAAATCATAATGAAATATTTACACCCTCTTGAGTTTTTATACATTTTCACTCTTTCGTTATTTTAAAACTAATATTTCAATTTTTTAGAAAGTTGGTCTTAGACCATCTTCATGTCTACCTCTTAACCCCGAATTATAAAAATCATTGGTCAAGAAATTTTGATTTTTGACCATCCAAAACACAACCCATTATTTTATAGTTTTTTCCTTTTTTCACAATGGGGATAATTGATAGAGTTCAATAAATGATACATGAACCTTTCCCAATGTCACATGAAACTCCTCAATATTTTTCCTCAGTAGAGTGAATCCCTTACACCATAGAAAATCTATCCCACACTCTTAAGACTATGAATATCAAGAAAAATACAAGAGTATGGTAGGAATGGATATAATTGGATTGTAATTTATCTCATCCCTAACAAATTTAATTCAGGGAATCTTTAGGATTAAAATAAGTATTAATGTAAAGGTGGGTCTAAGGATAATGGCTAAAGAATATAAATTCCTCAATCATATTAAATGTGACTTTGTACATTCATATATTTAGAAAGATTCATTTTAAGTTCAAGTAGAAAACATGTACCAAGTTTACTCAAGAAATAATCTCAAGAAATATTGGAAACTTTGGCTTGGAATTATACCAGGAATGGGAAACATACGATATCAGAAATCACCCATGGCATGGAAAATAATAAAAAATAAATAAACATGAATTTTAGAAATTCCAAAAAGGTAAATGGAATAAAAATTTCATTTAGATGAAGTAAATATCCTCTATAAATCATGATTCATCAAATAAATAATCCTATATTTATCTCTAATCATTCAATTCTCTATTTTACTCATTTAATCTTATCAACACTAAAATCTGAAACATGGAATCAAGGGATTCCAAATAAAATCATGCCTCCTTTATCAAAATATAATAAAAATAAAATTATGGGGAAATAAATTCCTTAAAGATCTGAAAAATGAAAACAAAATAGGGGAGTGAAAAAATATATAATTTAAAAGAAAACTACCTATTAAATGAATCTTTCCATCCTTCTCATTTATTCTTATTCCACCTTGCAGCTTAATGATGAACCTAAAAAATAAATCAAATCATGAAAGTACAATATATATATTTATTAAATCTAAAAAATATTAAGGGGAGTGATTTAAATACCCCAACCCCAGTAACCAAGATCTGATGGTTACATTTTTATATTATAATAAGATACAAGAGATCACACCTCAAAAGACCAAATGGTTTATTAATCTATGAAAAATAGATACATACTTGAATCTAACATTACATTTGAAAACATAAAAATGAAAAATAGTGAAATTAAATATTAAACTTCCTTGAAATCATTCCAATATTCCTTCTTCATATCCTGGGGAAAGGAAATAAAATAAGGGTGATATTAAATACTCAATAACGGTTACATATAGTGGAAGATATCATGAGTAAATAATTCATAATTAGTGTGAAAAGGTAAATAACTGAAAACACATTCCATTTTATCAAAAAATTGAGAATTAAGTATAATATGGTAGGAAAAAATGATGATCAAATAATGTCATATAAATAATCATATAATCTTGAAACTTATCCATTAATATCATAACTATTCAAATAATCACATGGAAATCAATAAATAATCTCATAATTATATACTTCATTATTTCACACATCATAAACTTATCATCAAGGACTTGGGCCTATACATCTTACAATAATGGGTAAGGCCTTAGCCAAATACCCAATACAGTTTTCCTCGTGATAACTATCAATGCATCCAGAGGATATAACGGGATGTTCCTATCATTTACTATTTCTAATGCATTCCTAATATATTTAATAATTAATTTAATTCATAAACAATATGAATTTTCAACAAAAAAAATTATATTGAATAAAGGATATATAATATAAATATTTTCCTAGTCAATAAAATAGATTTTATAGTAAAATACCATTTGTAGACTGGTATATAGTTTAAGGAATAAGAATATCCATGATACAAAGAAAATGGATATTTTAGAGAAATTTTATGCCTAATGAAATATGATCATAAGAGATTTATTTTTTCAAGAGAAATCTAATGACCAAAAAATTAATAATATATAAATATGACTATCAATTAATCAGAAATATAGGTTTTGTAATAAATTCATGTATTTTAGAGAATAATAGAAAATGGAATCAAAATATTAAAATAAGTTTCCATGAATGGTTTTTATTTGAAAAATCATTGAAAACTTGTACATGAATCTAAATATCTTAAATTGGTTATGGAGGGGGGAAATTCTATTATCACCATAAATATTAAAAAGAAACATTCATTTTTAATTTTTGTAAATAAAATTGAAAATGATGTTTTCAGAAAACAATAGAAATATTTTTTAAACCATTTCAAAAAATCAAGGATAAATGAAATTTACTTAGTAAATTATCTGAGTAAATAAAAATTACTTTATGAAAATAATTTTGAAAAATATAGATAGGTAAGAAAAATATAACCAATCAAAAAGAGAAATAAGATATTCTTTTATTTTAAACATTTATTTTCTTGATTCAATTGAAAAAGAGTGTAATATTTTGTATAAAATATAAAAACTCCATAAATAACCATAGGATAATAAAATCGATTTTCTTTATGAAGAATATATTATAAAATTCCTTCAATAAAAAGTCTAATAAATCATAGTAAAATGATAAAGTGAAATAAATTGTTACCTCTTTAGTAACTTGTAAATTGTTACCCCTTGAAAGAATATCTTGAATTGAAACTTTAATCCACATGAATAAATATATATTTGTGTTAAATATACAAAAGGGGTATTATATACACCACATAAAAGTAAAAAAGTGCATAATACTAAATATTTCTCAATTGAGTGGAAATTGAGATCAAATGTCTTGTAAAGATAATATAATTGAAGTGAAGATTAATAAATAAAGTGATTATGCGTGAAAATTTAAATTCACAAAAAATGAGTAATAAATCATAGGTCATTGTAAACATAAACATGGCATAACATAGTCAATAAAGTAGAAGTATAACACAAAGAATGGGAATTGAGTTAAGAAACCCCTTACCATTTGGTAACTTTCAAGTCAAATAACCTTAGAAAAAATAATTTTAATTTAAACTTAAAATACTATGAATTATTAAGGATTTATGATATAACATATAAAAGGGTATTATATACAACATATAAAATAAATTGGTACATGACATTAAAATATTCCTCAATGAAGGAAATTGAGATGGAATCCCTTACCTCAGGTCCAAATCATCATGTATGTTCTTTATCATCATGAATAATAAGATTATGTTAGTTATTTACTGATTTAATAACCATTTTCATGTTTATTATTCCTTTGATTTTATTTATTACCTTATTATATTTATTTACTTAATTAATTGAGTTCATTTCGAATGTTTTGATGTTATTCGGTTCATTTTTCCAAAATGACTTCGATAGGCTGACTATGGTATAAGAGGTAATTTTTAAATTATATATAGAATAATAATCATGACATAATTATAATTTCTATACATAAATTATACTTTTAAAATAAACCATGAAATATGGTTATAGAAAATGAATAATTTTATAATCAAGGAACGGTAAGTCATTTGTACGCATGATTAACATTTCCATTTATAAATGATCATGATGTAAATAATTTATGTATTATTATATATTTCCATAATTATAATTATATAATAAATAATATAATATTTCTTTAAATATACTTATATATATTATCCATGTGATGTGGTGATGGAAACAAATCACATCGCCTCATGGAGGTGGTAGTTCACTCATACACATGAATGACATTATTGTTTTTCAATGGATGGAAAGGTAAGAATTTAGATGATATATTATCTTTTAATAATGATAAATATTTCATTAATTTTATTTATAAAAATTAAATCTATCATTATAACCATTCATGAGAGGTGGTGGGGGATACAAAATTACATCATTTTGCGAGGCAGTATTTCGTTGTACACATGAACGATGGTTTTTTTCCCATTTGATGGAAGATAAGATGAATATAGGTTATTACATTGACATAAAAACATCTCAGTATATGTAATATAATAGAGTTATAATTTCATTATGTTTTATGAATATTTCAAATAGGTAAAAGAATAATAAAACTAAAACATTTGGTTAAAAGTTATACCACTTCTTCGGGAAACCTCCTATTCTTTACACCTTAATTCTTATTAGGTTGATATTATGTCAAAAATAAAAAATACAGAATTTGGGAAGGAATTTTAGGAAGGTATTTTCATATTTTTTTGTCCAACCTAAATGGTTCTTGAAGTGTGTAGAAAAGAGGAAAGGAGGTTCCCTTTTATAAGTGAGGGGAGGGTATTCTTGAAATATCTTAAAGTATTAAATTAATATAAATTAATTTTCAAGTTAAATGGATATAAATTGATCCAATTAGAATGTAATATTATTATTATTCTAAATCCTCTCATAAAATATTTTTTTACAAATTTATGTGATGTTTTCACCCTTATATTTTTTTTCCAACCCTTTGTTAACCCTTTGGATAAATAACACAATAACAACATTTTTTTACTCTTTAGGGGTCAAGATAGTTAATATAAAAGTAAAATTGACCAAAAAATGGACCATGTTTAATATTTTAAACCATATCCCAATCAATGGGATAAATATTGGTTTTTTCTGAATTTTAAATCATTTAGTAAAATATTATGTATTATACAATATCATTAATGTAATTTTTGGAAATATTAATTTAATTTGACTTTGAAGACAATATGAAAAAATTGAATTTGAATATAATTCATTAACACATCCATGAAAAGTTATATTAATCTAAAAAATTCATCAAACACAATAATTCATTCAAATTATATTACATTTAATATTTTTAAAATAATTTATTTTATTTTTCTATTAATTGAATAAATTCTATATCAACGTTGCATAAGAATTTAAGTTAATTATTTAATCAATAAAAATTAGAAATAAATTATCATGATAAAAATTATTAATTTATATTTCAAATAAAAAACTATAATAAAATTTTTCCTCTTTTTACCCTTATATAAAAAAATTAAAGATATTAAATTCAAGAGAGTGAAATCTTTCATTTATTCTTTCCTGAAATTAATATAGGTGTCATAATGAAATAAAAATAGTACCAGTTGGAAAAATATTAAAGAATTATATGTAAATATCCTAAATACACCCATCCAATAGGATAAAAGGAATTTTTTGGATTTATTTTGAACCTTATCTCATGGTTTTAGCCATATTTTACTAATTTTACCCTTATTGAGGTGATAAATATTTACCAAGGTTACTAATCATAATGACCAAAAAATAAAAGGTAACTATTTAAAATATATAAAACTAATTTCTCCAAATATCTAATAATTTTTTATGATTTATCTTCTATAAGTGGTGGAAATTAATTTAAGATTAAAGCACAAAACACAATGAAAAATAGCTTTCAGAAAAATGGATTTTTAGTATAAAAATGTTTTTATATCAAATTCAACTATCGATGTCACGAACCAACCTAGGTTGACCCTGAAATGATCACTCGAGCCAGTCCGCCAAATGGCCTGAGAGGCGATCCTGATCCTCCCAGGCTGGTGACAAGCACCAAGGAATCAATAGAGGACAAATGGGAACGATTTTGCCCAGAGAAAATAAATAAAGCAGCGGAAAAAGTAGAATGATGCAATGTAAACAAAATGAAAAGAAAGAATGATCAACAACAACCAAATAACCTGACCATGACCAAAACTTCACATGACTCCGAGAGTTTCTCACCAGTCCACAACCAACTCTCGCCCATGGTGAGAAAGCTCAAGTCAAACCTAGAACAAAACTAAAAACATGAAAACACTATAGGCATGAGTATTAAAACTCAGTAGGCGTGCACAAAAAACTATTCCCAATGTACTACCTTTAAATAAAGAAATTATTAATTCCAGGTTTGAACTAAATTATATATAATATGGGAATCCACACACACTTTCATTTCTAAAACAAGTAATAGTCCATTTCCTTTTTTAATTTAAAAATAAGTTTAATGATTGAAATGAACAGGTGAATTGCATTTTAAAACATTTTTGCGAACAATTTAAAAATCCAAATTTTAGTTGTTAGTCAAAAGGAAAACTATACACAACACACAACACATACTAAGTGCAATGGAAAAGAAGTGGCACACATGGGCCAGCAACCGAACTAGACCTCTCAATCATCCACCAAATACAAATAAACACTAAAGAAAACATGGGTCAAACCTAGGAGCTCGTGAACAATACAGAACGTTCCATACATGTGACTCATCCTGAAGGCATGCCCCACTCAATGAAATCATAATGACCTAATTCACGGCATTACCCTACATGGCCTAACTGTCGGGCCCAATCCCCTAGTAGAGAAAAGTCCATACTAAGGGCCACTAGCCAGGGTGTAATGTAACCTAGTGCATCAATCGTTCTCTAAAAATTCACTCACTATTCCAGGTTCCCATGTCAACACATATAATAAACATGGGTGAGTCAATAATATAAATAAACGAGTCACGGTACATAGGAATCACACACAACTCACAAAATCAATGTACACAAAAGATCACCCCCATGTCACCTAAAAGAAAGTTTTCCAAAATAATTTATTTTATCAAATTGCCAAACGGGCCTTAACTAGTTTTAAAGAAAAAACTCATTTCTCAAGAGACCCAAAACACTTGGTCACACATTAGAAGAAATAATTTATCATAAAACTTGAACTATACTTGAAATTCTGTGAATTATGATCAAATTCCAAATGGGCATTCTTTCACTATTGTGCATCAATTCACCAAGAAAATATTTCAAGTGACCTGTATAAAATAAACAGCTATTTTCTCCATTGAGTAATTATTCCAAAATAAAATTATCTAATACTATTTATCTTTTATTAAAATTAATAAAATATCAAGAAATTAATAAATTCTAAATTTAAAGTGCAGTGGGGGACCTACCTCAACTCGCAAACCAATCACAATGACGTGACATGCCTCACACAGACGTGCAAGCACGCGCAAGCTAACGATCACAGGACTGTGGAAAAATCTTGTCAACATGCTGCAACCGCAAAGGTAAATAGAAAAACATAAACACGGACTTAAAAAAATCCAAATGAACAAACAACACAATAGAACCACCTCGACAAGTTTTTGAAACATAGTTCGCACCACCTGCCCTATTTAATAAACCACTTTAAAATTTATAAAACAATATTTTAAAAGTAAATCACATATTTACACACAAAAAACTCATTCACAAACCTGTTTTTGATCAAACACACACCTACGTCCTACTAAAACTAAAAAATTCCCCACTTGAATAGTTAAATAAACTAAATACACAAATTAATGAAAATATATTAAACATTACAAAACTGGTTTTCAACAAAACAAACCTTAAATTCACATGATCATGATACAGATATAAAATGTAAACTATGTTCATTTAAAAACTAAACTTCACACTAAACTAATCAATAACAAAATATATCAGATCAATTAAGCTGGTAAAAATAATTATCCAAACAATGTTATCCTACTATAACAATATAATTTCACCCAGAACAATTATTCTAGAAATAAAAAATATTTACTAATACCCATGAAGTTAAAACATATAATAATTCAAGTAATCAAAAGGATTCCTAAATTTAAGTGTCAAATTAAAGGATCCAACCTCGACCGTAGATGGACCTCCTGAAGCCGGTGTGAATCCTCATTCACACCGCAATCGCACCTATGGGAAGCCAAAATCAACACAACAAAACAATATTAAACACACAATTTGAGAAAACAACCCAAGAAAATTATCCCTAAGGTTTAGATTTTATCCAAAATAGAAAACCACCAATGTATAACCCTATAATGGGGAACTCTCACCAGAAGGAGCTGCCAGTGTGAAGGCGGTGCGAGGCTTAGCTAGCAGGATGGAAGGGAGCTCTTCGGTTGGTAAGCATGGAGTGGAGGTCGGCTGGAGGAAATGGTCGGTATGGGTGGGCTTGCGATGGTTGGACAGGGACAGCGAGGGGAACCACTGAGCAGGGTGGACATGTGACCTTCAGACGGGGACGGTGTGAGCCGCTGCTGAGCAGGGTGGGCGCGCGTCCTTCGGACGGGGACTGTGAGGGGCACCGTTGAGCGGGGTGGGCACGTGGTGGAAGGAGTATCTGGAGGGGAGAGCCATGCACCAGACACCAAGGGGGATAGGGCCGGTGTAGGAAGAGGGGAGACCTGTAGAAGGTGTGGTGCCAGCATAGGGTGATCCTACGGATGGTTGGTGCACCAAGAGGGGAGAGGCGGCATGTCGGGCTATGGGGAAGAAAGAAAAAAAGGGGAGTTAGGGTTATGGGAAAAAGAAACAAAAATAAAGAAAAGAAAAGAAATTAAAAAATGAATGAAATAAATAAATGAAAACAAAAATAGTGATAATAAGAAAACAATCATAATAATAAAAATAATAATAACTTTAATCTCTAATAACAATATTAATATTAACCTTAATAACAATATGAATCATAATACACATAATAATAAATAAAAACACTTTAGCAGAAATATAGAAATAATAAAAATAATAATTTTAATAATAACAATACTTTAATAATAATATAATATTTTTATTCATGACAAATTAATACTAACATCAGTATGGTATTTAATTTATTAAAAAATTTAATTTATTTTCAATTAATTCAATTTTATTTTTATTTGGCCAATTTGGACACTGTAACTGCATGGTAGTCGAGCTGGTCACACGACTTCTGCTAGTCTTGCGGTGCTCACGCACTGGTCTAAAATAAAAATAACAATAATAATAAAATTATTATTAACCATTAAATGTTTATATCACACAATAAATTACAAAATTTACCCATTTTAAATTTCTGAAGGCAGGAGGACTATGTTGTTGCTTGGGCGAAGCCACATGACATTTCCAAGATGCACTCCTCCCGTGCGGATAATGATGTCAGCTGAAAACATGCCCTTTTTAACATAACTCAAAACGTTTTCATCCGAGACTCTACCCGAACCACAATAAAAAATTTAAAATCCAAAGAATATAACAAAATATAATAATAGATATGTCGGGGTGTGGCAATTATCCCTACCATAAATCTGCCCACCCTCAGAAAGAAATGCCACAATCTCGACCTAGAGATAAAACTTATCAAGTGTCACCCACTCACAAAATTTTATGCACCTCCAGTTGATCGATCCAAATAGACACTGAAAACCGAAGACACAGAACTCATCCTTAAAACAAAATCACCTTAATTGTAACCAAGAAGAACCCAAGCCATCCATTTCTACCAAGGAATGAATGAACATAAACCAACTCTGACACTTATTCTTATAATCCTAGTCCAATGAAATGGATGGATGTACTCCACTTCCAATGTTTACTAAAGTGGAAGAACCTAGGATTAGGTGTTTCCACACAAGACCACCCACCAGCAAAATGATATCCAAAGCAAATTCTTCTAGTAACACGGAGAGGCCCGAACGGGATCCCCACCATAAGGGTTGGGCTAACTCTTAATGTCTTTCGATGTAACTCTGTGAGACCCACTATGGGTCTTCCCACTATAAGAACTGACGTCATTAAATGAACTTGAAAACTCTCCTCATGGACCAAAAACCCCACCATAAGGGTAGGGGAGGGAAGGGATCAATCGATAAAGCATCAAAACTACCGTTACTGCTACACATATAAAACCACACCCTCGGAAGAACACAAACCACACCATACTAAGGAAAAAGGTTAAAACAAGGCCCTTTTTCACTGTTGGGGTTCTCTTGACTATGAGCCAACTTCACTCTGGGACCTATGGTTGGAGTACCGATGATGGAAGCATCTTCTACCTCATAGTCAGGCTTCTAAAATCCCCAAACATAATCCACAAACCAAAATTTCACCAAACACACTTCCAATAAAATAAAAGTTTCAAAGAGGTTCAACCACAACCATTCTTACAACTGAAATAAAAGAAACCCCTCAAAATGCTACTATAGATGATTACTACACCCAAGAAACACTATAAAGAGAAAACCTCAAACTGGTCCCCAAACAATGCCCAACTCCTACTGACGGGGTGTGGTGACCTTCAACGAGCCAGGTCTAGCTTCAGCGCGCTTCTTGGAAACACCACGACAAAATTTCTTCAAGTGACCCGAACATCCATAGGTGTGGTAGGGTCTCAGAGCACTCGGGCATGTTAGCCTCTTGTGACCCTGCCTACCACACTGGTGATAGATCACGAGAGTGCACTGTGAAGAAGATGAATGAAGGTTTGAAGGCCTCTTGATCCTTCTACCAGCACTACCAGCATCAGGTCACTTATCATTCTTCTTATCACCATCCTCTGCACCACTTCCCAAATCTAGGGGATTATCCCCCTCAAGTCCTCTTGCTAACCCAGTCTCAACCAAAATGGCTTTCCCCACAACATCCGATAAGGTAATTAGGTTGAACTATGCCACTTTTTTCCGCTTTTCAGGTCGGAGTCCAGTCTCTAATTGTTGAGCCTTCCTGTGATCATTCCCAAAAAAACCACTTATTATACAAAACTAGGTCTATGAAATGTCGATATAATTCCAGTACTGATTCAACACCTTGCTAAAGAAAACACAACTCCATCCTCTTCCTCAGCTTTGTCAACTCAGAGAAGTGTTGTTGGATGAACGATGACATGAAAAACTCCCATGTTATATCTTTCTGAGGTTTATTCTGAGACATGGACTTCCACCATTTCTAGGTTGGACCTTCAAGCATAAAGGTAGAAAACTTCACCTTTAAAGACTCAGGAAACCCAATGAAACTGAACTTCCTCTTAATCTTCTACAACCACTCCTCTGCCTCAAGAGGGTCTACTTGACCATAAAAGAGTGAAGGAACCAACTTTCATAATTCCAGAACATAGTCTATAGGTTGATCAACTTGAAGATTTTCTAAGGATGCAACACCGGAAGCTGAACCTTGGGCATCCATCGAACCTTCATAGGGGCAAACACTAAGGAACAAGAAAACAAAAAGCAAGATCAAAACATGGTCATTGCCATTTAAAATTCAACTTTTCACAATATCCAAAATAAAACTTTAAAAAACAACTTTTTTCGAAGTAAATAAGACCCAAACAATCCACAAGGAAAACTAGTGTTGATGGGTGACTCAGACATATGGTTGTCGACCATATGCCAGTCACACCACCATCACAAGGAAAACTCTAGGGTAATGTCTCCAGCTCCACATGGATTTCCAGACAATACGAGCTCATAGAGGTCACTTTCCCAACTCCCCTTTCATTTCCCAATAACAAACAAACCATAAGAATCAAGGATATCAAAAAACCCAAACATCCCATGGTAACCAAAGGTTCAGAACAATCAAGGGTTCCTAACCTCCTTCCCATTCCTACACCTCAAGTACTGACAATTCTACCCCTTTTACCATGACAACCCCAAATAACAATGGGCACTCTACAAAACAAGGTCTTCTCAAGAGCCAACCTGCTCTATACCATTTTTTCACGAACAAACCAGGGTCGACCCAGAAATGATCACTCTAGCCGGTCCATGACATGGCCCGATAGGCGTTCCTGATCCTCCTGGGATGGATAAAAGTTCCAAGGAATCAATAGAGGAAAAATGGGAATGATTTCACCCAGAGAAAATAAATAAATCAACAGAAAAAGTAGAATAAATCAATGTAAACAACCCAAAAAAGAAAGAACGACAAGAAACAACCAACTAACCTGACCATGATCAAAACTCTTCACAACTCCGAGAGTCACTCACCAGTCCAAAACCAACTCTCACCCACAGTGAGCAAGCTCAAATCAAAACTGCAACAAAACTAAAAACAGGGGAACACTATATGCATGAGTATTGAAAATTAGTAGGTGTTCCCAACAAACTATTCCCAATTCACTACCTTTAAATAACAAACTTACTAATTCCAGGTTTGAACTAAATTAGATAAAATATGGGTTTCCACACACACTTTCATTTCCAGAACAAGTAACAGTCCATTCCCCTTTTTAATTTAAAAACAAGTTTAATGATTAAAATGAACATGTGCATTTCATTTTAAAATATTTTTGCAAACAATTTAGAAATTCAAATTTTAGTTGTTAGTGAAAAGTAAAACCACACACAAAACACAACATTCACTAAGGGAAATGGAAAATAAGTGGAACATAGGGGGCAACAACTGAACTAGACCTCTCAATCGTCCTCTATATACAAATAAACACTAAAGAAAACATGGATCAAACCTAGGAGCTCATGAACAATCTAGAACGTACCATACATGTGA
Organism: Viscum album; assembly: GCA_963277665.1. Lineage (NCBI taxonomy): Eukaryota > Viridiplantae > Streptophyta > Magnoliopsida > Santalales > Viscaceae > Viscum > Viscum album. Next base: position 44,906,164 of record OY728130.1, on the reverse strand, counting down.
CTCATCCGGAAGGCATTCTCTACTCAATTACATCATAACGCCCTAACTCCTGGTGTTTCCCTACATGGCCTAATCAAGGGGCCCAATCCCCTAGCAGAGAAAAGTTCGTACTAAGGTCCACTAGCCAGTGCGTAATCTAAACTAGTGTAGTAATCGTTCTAAGAAAATTAACTCACTATGCCAGGTTCCCATGTCAACACGTATAATAAATAGGGGTGGGTCAACAATATAAATCAACTAGTCACAATACACAAGCATAACACACAACTCACACAATTAATGTACACAAAATATCACCCCTGAGTCACCTCAAAGAAAGTTTTCCAAAATAAATTATTTTATTAAAGTGCCAAATTGGCCTTAACCAGCTATAAAGAAAAACATCATTTCTCAAGAGACCCAAAACACTTGATCATGCATCATAATAAATCATTTATCATTAAACCATAACTAAAATTTAAATTCCATGAATTATGTTCAAAGGAAAAAAGGGAATTAATTCACTATTGTGTGTTAATTCACCTAGAAAATATTTCAAGTGACCTGTATAAAATAAACAGCTCTTTTCTACATTGTGTAATTATTCCAAAATTAAATTATCTAATACTATTTATCATTTATTAAAATTAATAAAATATCATGTAATTATTAAATTCTAAATTTAAAGTGTATTGGGGGGCCTACCTCAACTCACAAACCAATCATGATGACGTGACATGCCTCGCACGGACGTACAAGCACGTGCAAGCTAATGAGCGTAGGACCGTGGAAAAATCTTGTCAATGTGTTACAACCAAAAAGGTAAATAAATAAACATAAACACAGACTCAAAATAATCCAAACAAACAAAAAATGTAAAAGAACCACCTCGACAAGTTTTCAAAACATAGTTCACACCATCTGCACTATATAATAAACCACTTTAAAATTTATAAAATAATATTTTAAAAGTAACTCACAACTTTACACAAACAAAACTCATTCAAAAACACTTTTTGATCAAACACACACCTACGTCCTACTAAAACCGAAAACGAACCACTTGCAGAGTTCAATAAACTAAATACCCAAATTCATGATAATATATAAAACATCACAAAACTGGTTCTCAACAAAACACACCATAAATTCACATGAGCTTGCTAAAATTATAAAACTCAAACTAAGTTAGTTTAAAAACTAAACTTCACACCAAACTAATCAATCAAAAAATAGATCAGATCAATTATGCTGGTAAAAATAATTATCGAAACAATTTTATCCTACTATAACAAAATAATTTCACCCAGAACAATTATTCTAGAAATAAAAAATTATTATTATTACCCATGAAGTTAAAACAGATAATAATTCAAGTAATCAAAAGGATCCCAAAATTGAATGGTTAAAGCAAAGGATCCAACCTCAACCGCAGTTGGACCTCCCAAAGCCGGTGCGAAACCTCATTCGCACTACAATTGCACCTGAGAGAATCCAAAATCAACATAACAAAACAAGATTAAATTCGAAATTTGAGAAAACAAACCAAGAAAATAAACCCTAAGGTTTAGAGTTTATCCAAAATAGAAAACCACAAAATGAGAACCCTAGAATGGGGAAATCTCACCGGAAGGATCTGTAAGGATGAAGGAAGCACAGAGGTTGGCTAGTAGGCCGGAGGGGAGATCTTCGGCTGGTAAGCATGGAGCGAAGGTCGACTGGAGGAAATGGCCAGTCTGGGTGGGATTACGATGGTTGGATGGGGATAGCGAGGGGTGCCACTGAGAAGGGTGGGCATGCGGTGAAAGGAGGATCGGGAGGGGAGATTCGTACGCTGAACACCAAGGGGGAGAGGGCCGGTGTCGGAAGAGGGGAGACCGACAAAAGGTGTGGTGTCAGCGCAAGTGGAACTTATAGAAGGCTGGTGCACCAAGAGGAGAGAGGCGGTGCACCGGGCTTTGGGGAAGAAAGAAAAAAAAGGGGAGTTAAGGTTAGGGGAGAATAAAATAAAAATAAAGAAAAGAAAAGAAATTAAAAAAACAATGGAAATAAATAATTGAAAAAAATAGTGATAATAAGAAAATAATGATAATAATAAAAATAAGAATAACTTTAATCTCCAATAACAATATTAATATTAACATTAATAACAATAAGAATCATAATACACATAATAATAAATAAAACCACTTTAGTATAAATATAGAAATAATAATAAAAATAATTTTAATAATAACAATACATTAATAATAATATAATATTGTTATTCATGAAAAATTAATACTAATTTCACTATGGTGTGTTATTTTTTTCTAAATTTTAATTTATTTTCAATTCATTCAATTTTCTTTTTATTTGGCCAATTCAGACACCGTAACTGCGCAGTACTCAAGCTGGCCGCACGGCTTCCGCTATCCATGCGGTACCAGCACACTAGTCTAAAATAATAAAAAAAAATAATAGAATTATTATTAACCATTAAATGTTTAAATAACACAATAAATTATAAAATTTACCCATTTTAAATTTCTGAAGGCAAGCGGACCATGTCGTTGCCTGGGTAAAGTTGCATGGCGTTTCCAAGATACACTACACATGTGCGCCCAATGTTTCAGCATAAAAACATGCAATTTTTAACATTAATCAAAAGTTTTTCATCTGACACTCAACCCAAACACCAATAAAAAATTTAAAATACAAATTAAATAACAAAATAAAATAATAGATAGGTCGAGGTGTGACAATAGAATTGATTCCAATGAATTTAATTTGATTATCAATAATATAATATAACTATTTTGAATTTAAAACTTATTTACAATAAAATATAACTTTCCAAATATTTTAAACAAAAATTCATTTTTTAATAAAAACATTATTTTTCATTATTAAATGGAAATTCAATATTTTTCGAAAAATCTAAAAATTTCAACCTAAACTAATTTTGTTCTTATGATTTAAAAAATGATAAAATTTTTATTAAATAAAATTTCTAAAATTTCTATAAATTAGTTATAATATTTTCACATAAAAGAGATATAAAATCCATTTTTGAATAAAACATATTTTCAAAGAATAAAATGACTTCTAAAAAATTAGTGATTATTTCATAATCATTAATCAATATGTTTGTATTGAGTAGTACCTTTAAATATATTTTATAATGTTCTTAATACTATTCATACCTTCTAATTCAACAACTATTTTATAACTGTAACATTTAAATTATAATATTTTCTGGTTCGTTTTGGCTTGGTGTTGCATGTCGTATATGGTCTCAAAAATATTATTATTTTTAAATATCAGCATGTTATAACTTATTATACATACTAAAATACATTCCTAATATAATACTAAAATTAATCTTAGGAAAACAATGAAAACTAAATTCCTGAAAAGTAATTAAAAATATTGTGTTTACCATAGAAGCTGCTCTTGGTTATGTTTATTTAGCTTGACCATACCTCTTTATATTTCACATAATTAGAGTAGGTTATAGTGAAAACTCTCTCAAATTTATCCAATTTGAAATTTTTTTGTGGTCAGGGTAGCTCTCTCATCTTTTTATTTGAAAATTATTTCTTGGAAATTTGATGAGGAGAAGCAAACTAAGTAGTGGAAGAATCTTATATAAGAAATTCCATTATGATCCATTTCTGATAGTACTCTAAATTGTCATATTCTTATGATTTAATGTGAAATTATTCAACAATTTTTCAATTTCAAACACCAAAACCTCTTCTTTAACTTCATCACTTGGAGGTGGTAACTAAAATATAAATAGTTGTGAACATATTAGAAAGATCTCAAGGTCTATCCAAACATGGAACCCCTCTTACTCTTGTTTTTTGGATGCACTTTAGTTGGTGTTGTAGATTATTCTTGAGTATCATGATCCATGTACTTTTCCTCCACCGTTTTCATCATATCATCCCAAATTTCAGAAGAAAATTTTCATGTCTCATTCCATCTTCTTCTTCTTTGGTGGAGGGATTTTCTTCTTGTAATTTTCCATGATATTTAAATATATCATGTATTATGTCATCCATTTTCCATTTCACTTCCTCTTTTTATTCCTCTACTTCTATTGAGGCTTTCTCAGCTTCTTATTATTTCAAAATATATGTGTAGGTTCTTTCTCCAAAAAAACATATTTTGAATCATTAAAGGAATCATCCTTGGATTCCACCTCTATCTCAACATTAATCTCATATACTTATTCGAGTTGTTATTTAATATTGGATTACTCCTTGGGTACTTCTCTTAACTTATCTTTCAATTATTCTCACCAAGAGTATAAACCCCCATTTAAACGTGTATTCCATGCCTTGGAGTTGATATTCCAATATAGAGTGTGGTTATGGTATTATTCATTGTATGTTTTCTCCCATATTGGGCTACTTTGGATCTTATTATTATGTTCTTAAATTTGTTTTGATAGATTTGAAACTTAATTTACATTTGGATCTGGGGATTCATCATTGATTTTCCCTACCTACACACTAGAAAAACACCTAGGCATGTAAAAAGAATAAAATAAATAGGATACACTAAAATTAAAAAAATAGGGAGGTGAAATGATTTTATAAACTAATAAATTAAAGTAATCTCTATGCCTTTTCCCTATAAATGATGCAAACATTTTACAAGACTGAATGGTTTTTGGACATCCCAATGGGATCACATACTTTATAATTTATAAGAAAATGAAACCAATTAACACAAAACTAAACAAAATTAGTATATTATTAGGGAGACTAAGGTAAAAATAAAGGGAAAAGGTAGAGAATAATATTTAATTAAATACTAAGACCTATAACACTAATAAGATAGCTCAAAATTAAAACTACTAACTAAGAAGAAATCAAGGTGTGATAATAATTTATTATGATTTGAAATTATTAGGTTCCTGAAATACAAAGTTAGGGATAATAAACATGATGATGTTCATGAATTTGTCAAAATTGGGACTTGGTGACTCCAATGGTCATGGTAGACATCCTCTACAATTTATAATCCCCTTTTCTCAATGGTCATAGTACATCAGTGCACCTAGAGGTGGGTAACCTGAAACCATGTTTAAATATAGAGAGTGAACTAACCCAATGGACGTGGTGTAAATTATCACTCTATAACTCACACTAATATATATTCTATCATTCAACAAAAATGGTCATTTCGAATTAAATGAAAGAACATAAATCCACTCAATGATCATGAAAATAGAATAAGGATAGGTATAAATTAAATTAAATGTATGAGGGAGAGTTACTTGGATGAATCGTCTAGATATTCTCATTATCCCATGTATGATAATATATCTCTTTTTATCTAGGTTTGAGAGAGAGTGTCTTATCAAAATCAATATATTACATTCAAAAATTATATATTCAGCCATATATCATTTGAAATTAGAATCATGCTTCAAACTCTCTTTTGATCATCTATAAAACCCCTTAAATTTTCATCATTATCTACATGGATTAATTCTTCATTATGTTCATGGGATTTGGGTTGCTTAAAATTTTCCCTATTCACGAATATACAGACCATGGGATAGGCTCACTTCTCATCTCAGTCTCCTAGCCATTTTGAACTTCTTTATTTCATTATTACACCAACACGAGCGGTAATATGCCATAAATATGGTTGATTCACATTCAAATTACTCATGTTAAACACATATTCTATCTTCCATGATGTAATGTTGAGCATTAAACTTCTATGTACTCATATCAACTATGGTACCCCAACCATAGTTGTAGCATATCCTTTTTTATTCTTTATCCATCTTTGTCTATACATGAGGTACATAAATATGACTTTAACCATGATTGGTATGGAATTTTAGTGAATATTTCATCATTACAAAATCCTTATTCACCATAGTTGATCACACCATGGGTATAGTCTTTCTATTTTTATCACCATTCAACCTTGTCCATGCACCTATGTTCGACCACAACTCACTCTATGGAATAATAGAAATTCAATGGGAATTTTTCTTCATCCATAGTGAATACCATGACATGAAGACCATTTCAATGGATGTTTCCTCATCAGTGATACCCTGTATAACATAACCTTCCCTTCTATGGTGTTACGATGATCATTTGAAGATTGTCATTATTTTACCTTATTCTTCTTTAAAATGGGTTTATAGTAATCCACCCGAGCTATAGAAGTTAAAATGTGGTGGTATAATAATAAGTATTACTTTGTTGAGTTTATATTAAGATCGATTGTCATCATCCATGGTGCTTCCTAGTGATTCCAGTGGTGGTCCCACAATATCGAGGGTGTCAGGCGATGGTGTCTTCAATATGAGTGGGGAACTCATATCCGAGTGTGAGATGATGATGTTTTGATTAAGTACATAGTTCTATAGAAATATATGTGTCCCACATTGATTATGTTCCAATAATTGTTTCACATTATCATATTATATGTGTCACCCATAACTCATAAGCATAATCTAAGGATGGTCCTCTATTAAACTTATAAACACACCTTCTCATGGACTTATGCCAACCCTCACTAGCTGAGCGAGCCTTGTCCCACCCTTTGTTTACTTCGTACATGTACTGGGAAACCTATGATTCTTATGGTAATATTTAATCACATGTGTTCTTGTTCTTGGATCGTTCTATCCTAGTTACCTTGGCCTAGGATTAAATACCATTTTTACCTAAATATAAAAAATAATTTATCACAATATTTTTAATATAAGAAAAATATTTCTTAAATAAAAAATAACTTCAAATCTGTTTCTATTTATTTTCTTTTTCCAAAATATTTAAAAATAAAAATTTCCCTCAAAATATATAACCAAAAAATAATTTAGGATAATTCATTATAAAAAATGAAATTCATTATTTAAAATTAATTTTTTTTATGTATAAAATAAAGTTATCTATAGGAAAATTATGAAAAGTAGCCATTTTCTTCACGATATTTTTCAAAATCCAAATTAAAAAATTTACCTCCATTACAACTTCTAATAGAAACAATTAAAAAACCATTTTTATTTTTAACTAAATTAAAAAAATCAAAAATCAATGTAAAGTTCTATTTTTGTGAGATATAAAATAAGTCCATGTCAATATAAGAACATCATCAATAATCAAAAAAGCATATTTCTTACCTCATAAACTAGAAACATGCATAATAAAAAATAAATCTAAATTAATTTGTTATAATGGTCTAGAGGTTATAACTTTTTTCAGATATTTAAAACTATTCTTATGTTTTTTACCTTATTAAAAAGAATAACAAGTGAAATTCTTTATATTTTTCATATCGGGCATCTACTTTAAATGTTATTTCTTTGATAGTTTTTATAGTAATCGAAAGTTTAAAATCCCAACACTTTGATTCTGTAATATATCATCTCTTTATATAGAATTACTACTCTTGAATGTTTGGTCAATTAATTCAAAAAAATAATAGAATAAATATTCTCCTTTCTTTTAGCGTAAAAGCTAACATTTATTTTTTTGAAAACTAAAGATATATTATCTTAAAATAAAACACTCATTACATCTTTGCATAATTAAGTAATAAAAATTATTTTATATTTTTAACCTTCAATGTATAATACGTTAGAAATTAAAATCCTTCTATAAATACCTAATTCACCAAATATCTTAGCCTTTCTTTTTTAGTAATCACATAATGTCATAAATCCACCATCGCATTGATTATAATCCTGCCACCCTTATGGAAAACCCACCCACCCCCTGGACAACCCTGAACCCTGTAGATAGCCCGTCCACCCCCTGGACACCTTCCCCCCCACCCCCCTGGACACCTTATACCCCTCTGGACAGCCCCCACCCCTATGGACAGCCCGCCCACCAACCCCCACCCCCCCCTGGACACCACCTACCCTCCTAGATAGCCCCGCAACCCCTGTGGACAGCCCCACCACCCTTGTGGACAGCCCACCCACCCCCTAGACACCCCAAGATTGTGGATAGACCCCCACCCCCTGGGACAGCCTCCACCCCCTGGACATGCCCACCCCCTTGGACACCCCCACCCCCTTGGGCAGTGTATGTGATCACTCAAATAATCTACTAAAATATTAAATTTTTTCGATCTAAAATTTACTCAACTCATTAATAATTCTCCTCCACAAGTGTACACGATCTTGTGCACTCATGTATAGTTATTCAAAGATATTTTGTTATAAATATAGTATTTTGTATTTTTATATTATGATTATCATATAGAGTAGTGTTTCGGTTATGGTTTCATATAAAGTGAACAATTATCATTTAATTAAATATATTTTTTATGGAACTTCAATCTTATTGAATTGCTTTTGACGAAATGACTAATAATTTTTTTTTCATAATGGATAGAAGTTAGATGTATGAAACTGATCAGATCTCAAGGGATTTTCAAAACAATTTGCAGAAGTTTTTAGATTTTTCATTTCACAATGCTTCAAATAGTGGTCACATACACTACCCCTGTTACAATTGTGTTAGAAGACCTTGGTTGAACTGTGAAGAAGTCAGCTACCACATAACCAAATATGGTTTTCAAGTTAACTACTTTTTGTGGTATCACAATGGGGAGAAAATAAAATCTCAAATTGCGGATGATCCAAATGAGAGGACTAGATTAGAGAATTTTTAATATGACCGGCTTCCATTTATTCGTCATCATGAAAAAGAAAGGATTCTGATCCAAGAAGCTTTTGATATGAGCATACATGATGCGTCTAATTAAAATGATGATGTTGTCAGGGTGAAAAAATTGAATGATGTTTCCACGATTCTAGTATATCAACAATGTGGTAAAATTAAAAAGCTAGAATTTTTAACTTGATTGTTTCATGGAAAAACTATTTATGGGATTTCTAATAATGTCATCGATTACATTATTACCTTCTTGAAGTACTTACTTCCAGATGATGCAGATATTTCCTCAAACCACTATATCTCATGGAAGTTAGTTGAGGAACTTTTATTTTCATGAAACAAAATTCATGATTGCCCAAAATATTTCAGTTTATTCTGGGAGGAAACTACTAAAAAAAATGATTATATAAAATTTGGCACATACCGCTAGAAGCCAAAAGTTGATGGAACACTATCATGTGTGCCACAAAAAGTTATGTGGCACTTTCCATTGATCCCCAGACTCCGGAATATTTTTATGTCTGATAAAATATCAATAAAAATTTGATGGCATGATATAGAGATAAAGAAGACTAATGATGAGTTGGTTCACCTTGCCGATGGATTTTCATGGTAGAGATTTGATGCTTGATATCCTAATTTTGCAGCTAACGTGTGTAATGTGAGGTTGGGTCTTTCATGTGACGGTTTTAATCTGTTTGGGATTATACTTACGTCGCACAGCACATGGCCAATTTTTATACACATTTAAAATCTTCCCCCATGGTTGTGTATAAAAAAACCTTTCACTTTCATGTGTATACTCATATCTGGACCTTCTGATCCTAGCAATGATATAGACATATACATGAAACCTTTAATAAAAGAGTTGAAACTTCTTTGGGATGTGGGTGTGTGCACATACGATGCATGTTCTAAAGACATATTTCAGATGCATGTTGCGCTTATGTGGATGATCAATGATTTTCTTTCTTATGCAATGATGTCTGGATGGAGCACAACGAGAAAACTATCATGTCCTATTTGTATGAAGAATAAACGGTCTAGAAGACTGAAAGATAATTTTAGTTTTAGTTTTATGGGACATCGATGATTCTTTCCAATGGACCATCTATATAGAAATAATCATTAAAGATTTGACAATACCATGGAGACCGAAGATCCACCTCAGTGTATGTATGGATATGATTTTATTAATGAATTAAAAGATTTTAGTTTTTAATTCGGGAAGGGTCAAATGAAATCTGGAAAAAGAAAGAATGTTTCCACTAAAACCTATTACAATTGGAAGAAGAGAAGTATCTTCTTTGATTTTCTTTATTAGTCAACCAATTTGTTACGTCATTTATTAGACGTAACGCACATTGAAAAAAAATATGGGAAATGTTGCTTTAGATTCTTCTAAATGTTAAGGGAAAAACAAAAGATGATTTATGGTCTCGGCATGACTTGGTGGATTGGGCATTACACCATAATTTCATCTTGTGCGTATCAGTGAAAATAAATAGTAAGTTCAATGTGCTTCTTATGTGATGACACCTATAGAAAAAATAAATTTCTAGAAGTACTAGATACTATTAAAGTTCCTGATTTTTATTTAAGCAACATATCTAAATGGGTCAACATAAGAGAGTTGAAGCTAAAATCTTTGAAAACTCATGATTATCACATCCTTCTGTATGAGTTTATTCCAATATAAATTCATCATATTTTGTCCAAAAATGTAAGGGTTTCTATTATTTAGTTGTGTCATTTTTTTAGATATCTTTGTGCTAATAAGTTGTCGAAGTCTTTGTTGCAAAAAATGTTGGTAGATGCCCCATTAATTTTTCGTGAGTTAGAGAAAATATTTCCTCCATCATTTTTCACAAGAATTCTACATCTGACTATCCATATTCAAACTGAAATAATTCTCTGAGGACCTATTTATTTTCATTGGATATATCCAAATGAAATAAATATGTACACATTAAAGTCTTATGTCTATAACAAGAGTCATCCCGAAGGTTCTATCGTGAACAGTAACTTGGATCAAGAATGTATGGATTTTTGCTCTATGTATTTGTATGATCTTACTACAAGAATGAACAAACCAATAAGAAATGAAGAAGAACAGTATGAGAAAATTAAACCCAGTTTTCCATCACTTCCTCAAATAAGAAGAATTCCTGGATCATATACATTGATGACATTAATCCTTGAAGAGCGGGAGATGGCACATCGCACAGTTTTGTTCAACTATGAAATGTTTGATGACTATATCTTATAAGTAAATTGAATATGTGTATCTTATATATATATATATATATATATATATTTTAAACTATTCCTATTTTCATCTATAGGGAAGATAAAGTGATGATAAATATAAAGCATCGTTCTTTATCTTTGAGAAGGAGGGAGACTTTGCATAGCAAAGAGTTTTTTTATTGGTTAAAATTGAAGGTAATAATATTACTATTTAAAATAATTAAAAAAATAATTAATTGAGTTTAATATTGATTTATATTTTAGGTATTGAGTTTTCCTACTAACTGTGTCTCTGATGAAATAAGATCTTTGGATTTTGGTCCTAATACCGTGGTTCGTGACTGTAAATCCATCCAAAAGTAAATTTTTATTAAGAGAAGAAGAAAATGCACAAAGAGGAATACAGAGGTCTAAAGAAATGCAAGCCAAGGGCATCCCCTCTAATCAAATCAACACATTCCGCCTTCAAACTGTTGGTCCGTAAAATTTGTGCGTCTATGGAACTGTGGTCAGCCATGGAGGCCAAAAAGTCTGCAACCTTGTTCCCCTCTCGATAAATGTGAGAAAGAGTAGTGTTATGACCAAGCATATGACGGCAGTTCCTGATCACGTACTCTATGGACCACGGAGTAGAGTGTTTCTCTTTGAGGCAATCAAGGAGGACAAGAGAGTCCACCTCCACTTCCGATATGGAAACCTCCTCCTGAATGCACAAGGAAAGTCCTGTGAGAAGAGCCCGGGCCTCTGCTAGGATGGCATTTCCCCTGCCCAGAAAACAAGAGAAAGCCAGGATCACATCACCCTTATTATCTCTAAAAACCCCCCCTCCAGAAATCACCCCCGCTGCGCAAGCTCCGTCAGTATTGAGCTTGTACCCTTCAGCATGGGGGTTCCATCGAACCCACTTCCCAGGTCCTACATCCTCAGGAAGGGAAGGATAAATGTTGTTCTTCTGCATGCATGGAAAAGGGAAGTACCACTGCTGCTTTTTAAAGAGCCCTGCCATGTCGATAAGATGGAAGCGTATGCGCGCGAGGATAGCTCTTGTTGAAGGTCTGACTCCTTCGTATCGGGCTTGGTTTCTGGCTTGCCAGATGCACCAGCACCCCACATTAAAGGGGACAGCACGGGAAAGGCGAGTCTTCTCCGAACCAAGCGCTCCTTCAAACCATCTTTCCATAAACTCATACTCTGTCTCCTCGGAGCTTGGAGACCTGACTCCCCCAAGAGAGGACCAAACCTCCAACGCCCATTCGCTTTTGAAGAAGAGGTGATCCAGGCTTTCCTCCATTTGCTGCTTGCAGCAGTGGCATCCTGAGGCCAAGCTGATCCCAAGTTTCTTGATATTGTCATCCGAGGCCAGGGCCAGATTTCTGATTCGCCAAGTCAGGAAGTTCATTTTGGTCGGGATCTGACGACACCAGACCACACCGTTCCACTGATCCAGGGGCCTCGAGTGGACCCTCCACCTTTGGAAGTGTCTGTTATTGAAGACCCCCGAGGATGAAGGAGTGAATACACACCTGTCTTTCTCGGAATTCAACACGATCGAGTCAAAGACAACCTGTTGGTCCGCATTCAGCACTGCCTTGATGAAGCGGGGATGGCGTTGGGCTTCCTTGAATGAGATCAAAGGCGCCGGACATCCTGGGAAAGCCAGAACAGAGCCTGCCCAGTTCTTATTCCAGAAGGATATGTCCCCTGTACCAGCAATCCAACGAGAGCAAGAAGATAAGGAAAGAACCAGAGGTTGGACTTTGGCCCACAGCGGGGAAGCTGGTCCACGGCTAACCTCCTCATTACCCCTGAACAGAGGTGACATGCATTGACCCCAAAGAGTTTGCTCTTCTAGAATCTCCCATGAGAGCTTTGCATGAGCCCCTTCGATAGTATAATGGAGGCTGCGGCAGTTGATCCCCCCTTCGGAGATGGGTCTTGCCAACCTCTCCCACTTTGTCCAGTGTCGTTTACCTTCCGACTTAACATCCCAGATGAAGTTGCAGAGAACAGCGTCCACTGCTCTGATGACTCCTTTCGGCACGTTGGAGGAAGCCAAGGCATGAATGGGAATGGCTGAAAGAACGCTGTTAACCAGAGCAATGCGTCCTCCGAAAGAAAGAAACGGGTTCTTCCAGTTAAGAACTCGTCCTGAAATCCTGCTAAGGATTCCATCGAAGTCACGGATCCTCAATCTTCCAGAAGAGATGGGAGTGCCCAGGTATTCCATTGGGAACCGCCCGAGTTGCATGTTGAGCCTGTTTTTAATGGAGTCCAGACGCTGGGATGAGTTTCGGTTGGAGATGAAGAACTCGCTCTTTTCCTTACTCAGAACATGATAACACAACATGATGGTGTTATGGTTACTGCCACAACAGACTGTTATGCTACTGCATCAAATAGTAGATCGTGATTTGAAAATGTATGTTATTATAGAGTCATTGAAAAAATAATAATATTGGATTATTATTCTCATGGATGAGTCACGATGATGAAATGATAGTGGTTTGATTTGATGACAATGCAGGGCACATTTATTGATGATTTTTGATTTCGAGTAATTTATATGACTCACACTCTTGCTACCGATGAACCATATGTATTGGAATCAATGGCGAAACAAGTTTTTTATGTCAAAGACCATTTTCAACCTGAATTTGTTGTCACTGTTGAATTAATTCCAAGACATATTTTTTATGATGGTGATGATGGAATTGAAACCATCCCTACTTCCATTGGAAATAATCCATTTATTACTTTTGATGACTCTGATTTCTCAATTTTCAGAGTTAACTATGAACCTGAAGTTGTGTTGGGAAATATATAAAATCATTCATTCATGTTCTCAATTATTTTGGTTTACCTCGACTTGGGTTGTTAAGGTAGGTAATATTCAAATTGATTTAATATTGATTATAAATATGTTGTATTAGAATAGACCATTATGTGAATTTTTAATGTTTATTGGTTGGAATTTTATTTGAATTTCATTTTCTAATTTGGAATTGAACTGTATTCAAACCTATGAAACCAACATTTCTAACTTGGTGAACATTTAAATGATTCAACTATGATTTTTATATAATTTTTAAAACTCTAAGACCTCTCTTTATAATTTTACCAGGTAATGAACATGATTGTTTTTATTCTTCTAAAAAACATTATTGAAACCTACATCATCTACCTAGGCTAAAGAAATTAATTTTTTCCTTAATTTTGACAACTGCTTTACCCCTTATGAATCTGGTAGAATCAATGTTCCATGATTTTAATAGACTGAAGACACTTAGTAAATAACCATACTATTAAAAATTAAATTTCTTTATTACATCTTGTACAATTTATTAACTTCATTAAATATATGTTCAAGCTCACGTAAAACAATGTATAGTTAAGTTATCCATGAATCCCCCTATTCCCTATCATTTTTTTGGGTTACACCTTAGTTATCCTTTTATATTTACTTCCATATTTGTTTTCAAATGTAGCAAATGAATCCAATTGAAGATAGGTGACGAAAAAAGATTATGGACAACAATCGTTGCATGACTGAGCTGGGAATTCCACCACTAGTGCCTGCAGTGAGTATTTTATTTCAAATATATATATATATATTTAAATAATATATAATGTTATGTGATTAATTTTTGTTTAAACATTTTTTTAGGATCTATATATTAGGCGATAGTTATTTGATGAGTAGCCTAGTAGTGGTCCCAGTACTCAGGGTGTTCGTATGAGGGGGGGTATGAGAGTTAGATGATCTGGTCGACGTATCTGATTAGACCTTGCCCCTCCCACTGACATACCACCCATCCCACATTCTGATCTTGGTGTTTCATTAGGGACACATGGGATATTTAGGCCTCCAATGTTTTTACCACAATTTAAATTTGAGCCTCCTCGCCCATCCATACCATATCTCATGATGATTACCACTCCCCATCCAACGTTCGGTCAGCCATCACTGTCATCTTCTTTTACTTCTGCTTCCTTCTCTCTAGGATTTTATATTCCATCTTCTTTGACTCCTGCTCCGCCAGAGTTTGTACCTGCGGAGCATACATTGGGACCCACTCCATATGTACAGGGTGTTCCTTCAGTTCTAGGGATCCAGCAGCACCCATTGATCAAACTACCTCAGGTATACTTGTACAACTCGAACAAAATTTTACACCATTATTTATTTTCATTATAACATGTATTGATAAAATATTTATTTTTCTTTCATAACAGATAAATCTACTGATAGGAGGTGGGGGAGTGGGCATACACACATGCATGTGGTGTGGAACCATCACACACAGTTGATGGTGGAGTACAATGAAGATAGTCAAATGACTGAAAAATCAAGGAAGTAATGTCGGTGTTTTTTGGCGACGCTTTCCAAATACTCTAACATTATTCCTGTCATCCCGCTATCATGGAGACAACTGCCAAATGAAGTCAAGGATAAATATTGGGTTGAGATATGGGTAAAAAATCTGTTTTATTTTATGCAATATATTATTTTTTGTATTTATATGAATTAATATTGGTTTCAGCTACGGTTTAATTTTCCTGATAGTGAGGGTGCACGACCAGCATGTCTAATGGATTTAGGCGAGCTTTGGAGAGCTTATAAGTACAAGTTGTACATTGGATAGTGTGCTAGAGTGAGCACAGAGTTAGAGGTGGTCTCTTTCATGGATTATTATCCATTATAATAGTATAAACAAATGATTACTCATTGGATGACTAGCCTATTTAAGGAATTAATCACATTAGAGGTATTTAAATGAAAATTTTCTTGTTTTTAGTTAATACTAAATATTGAAATTTATTTAGGATTCATTTGAAATAAATAAATAAAAATATTGATGCTAAAAAATACATCCACACATTGGGACATACTACGATTCCAGATCAAGAGAGGTTGTAGGTATTACAGTTTATAATTTTTCTTTACGAATTGCACTTTCTATTGCTACCTCCATAATTTATTCAATTGTTAAAGTTGTTATATAATTTTAGTTATGAAATTAATTATTGGTATCCTATTTCTAATTATGGTTTCTTACATTCAATGTCATTGTAGAGGCATAAATTGAATATAGAAGGACATGTGCCTCAAGTAAAACTGTTTTTCTCAAGTAGAAGGAAGAAAGATGGAAGTGCAGTTAATGAACCGACTCAGCAATAGATTGTAAGTTTTAATTTGTAGATTTAAAATTTTATTCTATATTTTGTAACTTAATAATCTATTTATATCTGTAACAGGCTGTTTTATAGACCCCTGATGCCTAGGAACCTGACAATTTTGGGCTAAATGATCACTTACATCAGGTGTTGGGAGATGAGCACCCTGGTAGAGTATGTTGCCGACCTGGGAAGAGTATAGTTTCGACAAGGTATTGTCCCTCCTCAGGTAAGAGTTGTAGTGCCATTGAGATTCAGTAGTTTAAGGCACAGGCAAAACAGGCTGAAAAAAGGGCCACAGAGATGGCAGAACAGTCTGATGGGGTAAACACTGCATTTATGAAACTGATGGAAGTTTTATGTCCAACACTTCCACCAGAGGCCATCAAAGCTTGTGATGAATATATGTCATAGATATGTTCTATATATGGTGCACCAGGTGAAAGTTATAGTGGTGGTCGATACAATGGTGAGGAGGAGGACGAGGCAGAGGAGGAGGAGGGCAAGGAGGCTGAGGCTGAATACAAGGGTGAGGAGGAGGGCGAGGCGGAAAAGGAGAGTGATGAGGACGTCGAGGCTAAGTATGAGGGTGAGGATGAGGGAATTGAGGAGGGTAGGGGTGATGATGGGGCTGATGATGAGGGTGAGGGTGAGGCTGATGATGATGATGATAGTGATGGTGATGAGGGACAGATTGATCTGTTACATTTTTTACTGATATTACTGACTTTTGATGCTTATTGATTTGTTGTGCTTGAATATATGTGTGATTTGGTAGGTCACGTTATCTTTATTTTTTTATCTATAAATAATTAAACTTGAATTAATGATTTGTTGTGACTGATTCACCCCTCCCCTAGACAACACCCCCCCCCATCGAAAGCCTATCCACCCCCTAGACACCCTGTTCCCCCTGGGCAGCCCAGCCACACCCGTGGACAACCTGCCACCCCCTAGATAGCCCCTCCACATGTGGAAATCCCCCCACTATGGTGTAAATCTCACCCCCACCCCTGTGGACAGCCCGCCCACCCCCGTGGATAGCCCTCCCACCCCCTTGGACAACCCCTACCTCCCTGGACAGCCCGCCCACCCTTGTGGACAGCCTGCCCACCCCATTGGACACCTTGTACCCCTTGGACATCCCCTCCCACCCCTTCAGACTCCCCTGACCCCCTTGGATAGCCCCCCCCCCCCCCCATGGACAGCCCCGCCCACCCTCTGGTGTATAAAAATCCCTTTTAAGGTTCCATTTCAAAAATCATATAGTATTTCTGTTCCACAATAAAAATGAAATCCAAAACCATTTTAAAAATACCAATGATCTTAAAATCCATGAAATTCATTTCATTAAAACCATTACAGCCCCCCACCCATCCTAGACACCACCCCACCACCTAGAACCCCCCCCCCCCACCCCCTGGACACCGCCACCCCCTGGACACCGACACCCCCTTGTACATCCCCCCACCCCTCAGACACCACCCTACCCCTCTTAGACAGCCACTCCAACCCCCTGGACCACCCCCCACCCCCTGGACTCTCTCACCCCCATGGACAACCCCCTACCCCTGTACAACCCTCTCACCCCTGAGTACAGTCCGCCAACCCCCATGGACAGCCCACCCACCCCACTGGACACCCTGTACCCCCCTGGACAGCCCCGCCCACCCCTTGGACATTCCTGACCCCCCTGGATAGCCCCCACCCCCGTGGATTGCCCCTCCCACCCCCTGGACACCCCTACCCCCGTGGACAGCCCCCACCCCCATGGACAGCCCTCCCACCCATGTGGACAGCCTGCCCACCCCCCTGGACACCCCCTCCCCCCATAGACAGCATGCTCATCCTCGTGGACAGCCCGCCCACGCCCTTGGACACCCCCTCCCCCCGTGGATATCCCCCACCCCCATAGATAGACCACCCACCCACCCCCTCTGGACACCCCTACGCCCCGTGGACTGCCCACCCACCCCCTTGGACACCCCCTACCACCTAGACAGACCTTCCACCCCCGTGGATAGCCCTCCCACCCCACTAGACACCTCGTACCCCCTGGATAGCCCCGCCCACCCACCTGGACACCCTTGACCCCCCTAGATAGCCCCCACCCCCGTGGACATCCCCGCCCACCCCCTTGGACACCCCTACCCCTATATACATCCCCCACCCCCACCCTTGTGAGCAGCCCCCCTACCCCCATGGACAGCCCCCCACCCCCTGGATAGCCCCCCACTCCCGTGGACTGCCCGACCACCCCCATGGATAGCCCCCCCCCAGACACCCCAACCCCCCCGTAGACAGCCCCCCCCCCCCCCGGACAATCCCTACCCCCCAGGATAGCCCTGCCACCCCCGTGGACAAGCCACCCACCTCACTAGACACCTTATACACCCCTTGACAGCCCCGCCCACCCCCTAGACACCCCCTACCTCCCTAGATATCCCCCACCCCTGTGGACAGCACCGCCCACCCCCCTGGACACCCCTACCCCCATAGATAGCCCCCACCCCTGTGTACAGTCCCCACCCCCTGGACATCCCCCTTCCCCCATTGATTATAGGGTTTCTACAACTCAAAGATCCTATTAATCATAGATACCCACTTGGTTGCCTCCATGGATCCTTGATCACCAATAAAAAATAGTGGATGGTATTTTAGAAACTCTCATGCATAATAAATGATCTAAGAAGAACATGGTTATTTCACTTCCACAAGAGTTTGAGTAGAGACCAAGACACAATAATGACTTCCTGAGATATCCCCTTATTGACTTTTTGATTCATTTATAGTGGTAATATTCTAAATAATTATCAAAAACAAAACCTTTAGTAAAATAATCTGATTTTCTAAAACAAGGGACACAAAATCACAAATCCAATAAAGATAAATCGTAAAGAATTCGACATAAAACCATTTCAAAATCACATAATAGAGACTTATTTCAATTTAAAACTCCCCAATGGTTTATAAAAATCCCTTTTAAGGTTCCATTTCAAAAATCATATAGTATTTTTGTTCCACAATAAAAATGAAATCCTTTTCCTAATAACCAAATCCCCCTT
Source organism: Viscum album (assembly GCA_963277665.1). Classification (NCBI taxonomy): domain Eukaryota; kingdom Viridiplantae; phylum Streptophyta; class Magnoliopsida; order Santalales; family Viscaceae; genus Viscum; species Viscum album. The sequence continues at coordinate 44,887,044 of OY728130.1, read as the reverse complement.
CTTACCATACACATCAAAAGCATTCATTTTTCCTAAAGAAACACATACTATTGAAATAAACACTATTCCAAAACCATTTTAAAAATACCAATGATCTTAAAATTCATATAATTAACTCCATTAAACCATTACAGCCCCCCCCCCCCACCCATCCTAGACACCACCCCACCACCTCGACACCCCCACCCCTAGACACCCCCACCCCCAAGGACATCCCCCCACCCCCTAGGCACCACCCCACCCCCCTTGGATAGTGCCTACATCCCCATAGACTACCCCCCCCCCACCCTCCTAAAGACCACCTTACCACCTAGACACCCCATGGACATAACCCCACCCCATTGGACAGCCCCCCCAACCCCCGGGACCGCCCCAGCCCCTGGACACCACCCCACCCCTGGACACCCCCCCCACCCCCTGGACACCCCACCCCCTAGAAACCCCCCCCCCCCCCCCAACACCCTAGACACCACCCCACCCCCCTGGACACCCCCATGGACAGCCCCCCACCCCCCATGGACACCCCCTAAACCCCCTGGTTGGCCCCCACCCCTCCTAGACACCACCCCACTACCTAGACACCCCCCACCCCCCTTGGACACCCCCACCCCCATGGATAACCACCCCACCCCCCTTGGACAGCCCCCCCAACCCCCTGGACACCACCCCACCCTCGTGGACACCCCCATACTCCCAGACACCCCCATCCCCCCGGACACCCCCACCCCCCAGACCGCCCCTACCCCCATGGACAGCCACCCCAAACCCTTGAACAGCCCCCCAACCCCTAAATTCTGAATTGGATTCTTTATGTATTTAATTAACTTATGAATTATGTGTTAATAGTGTATGGGTATACTTATTGTATGGTTATACTTGTTGTATGTGTATACTTGATGTAATTACCTTATGAATTATGTGTTAATTCTATTAATGGTGTATGTTGTGAAGATTTAAATGGGGAAAACTATGATGTAGTACATGTCATGGTTGGAAGAGTGTGGTGTTTCTATGTGCTATTGCAGGTGGTTTGTTATTCTATTATAAGTGTTGTTTGTAGGTGTGTTTGCAGGTGTATGCAATGGAGGGGATGGGTGGCTGTTGTGCCGGCTTCTGTTCTAATTTTTGGAAATATACTATACCAACGGTATTAAACCATTGAAAAATTGTATTTTGAGAATTTTTTTTACCAATGGTTTGTTCAAACCGTTGGTAATTATATTTCCAGAATATTTATACCAATGGTTTTAAATAACGATTGGTAATAATATATACCAACGGTTTATAAACCATTGGTAAACTACATGTAAACTATATATCCCAATAGTTAATAAACCATTGGTATAAATATATACCAACGGTTTTAAGAAAATAGTTGGAATACTAAAGATTAATCTTCTATATACCAATGGTTAGAGAAGAACTGTTGCCTTTCGCAACGGATTACTAACCAACAGTTTGAAAAATCATTGGTATATAGTATACCAATGGTTTTTATGCCTATACCAACAGTTTCAAACTGTAGGTATATATTGTATTTCTAGTAGTGTTGGGCCACCATTGCACTGGTTTACCTAAACAGACCTCATGTTTGTTGGTTCAGGTCTATGGATTATGCTTGTGTTGTTACTCTTGTACATGGGATCTTGGGAGTACAGGACTGAGATGGAGCTCAAGATGCTTGTGGAGTTATAATATGAGTAATTTTTTTGTGCATGTTATGTATTATATTCTATATTTTTTACTTCTTGTATATTGTAGAATCACATTTCCATGCATGGTTATTCATTCATTTATTATTATTGTAATATTTCCTTGCTCAGTTTTTCATCTACTTCCAGTGTTGATTGATTTATTTTGTTATACTAGCATGTCACTCTGATCATGGGGGTATGGTCTCTTCATCGTACTATCATTAGATGCCTACTACTAATCACCAGCCTCTATCATATGGGGAGGTGTGCTTGATCCCATGTGACTGACTGGCTCGGGGTATCATTTTAGTAGCTCCCAGGTTGGGACTTTACATTATTTTACTATAACATTTTTTCAAGTGTCTCACACACTAGTTATACCTTCATTAAAAGAGGCATATTGTTTATACTAACCTGGATAAAAATTAAGACATGGGTTCTTTGTGAACCCAAAAAAGGAAAGGATGGTTGTTACTCCACCTAAAAAGGGAATATTTTAGGTTATGACTAATCCTAGAAAGTAAGTGTTGGGTATTTTCCAATTAAAATTTTGGGTTTTTTGTACCTAAAAAGGAATGCACTAAGGGTTTGTGCCTCTAGGTTGAAAATTGTTATTGTAAAGAGTTGTTACTATCCTATAAAGTAATAAATCTAATGGACAAATATACTATTGGATTGAGAGTGTGAATAGTAGACATAGAATAATTTATATTGGAACTATTATAAATATTCTCTTGTTTAATTTTTATTTAATATTCCCCATGTACATTTCACACATCACTAAATTATTTTATTATTGTTGAATTGTTTAATCTACTTATCCACCATATTATTCATTGTAAATAAAAGTACTCGTATTTTTTATGTTTGAAAATTTACCCCTCCCCCTCCCCCCACCACTTTTCATTTCCATCACTCCATATAGGGACAATAATTACTATCAGACTAGGATATTATTTTTGGATATTTTTCAATGATTTATTATCCCTTGATTATATATATTTTGATCTAACTTATATCTTAGTCCTTAATAATACTAAGTGAGATATTTTTTACAATGATGGATTTCTTGGGGAATGAAAATTTCTTGAATACTACAATACCACCACACTTCAATGAAATTAAGAATTATTAGTGAAAAATCATGTGGAATTTTATCTTAGGATTATTCACATTTAATAATGGGATGTTTTGATAATATAATATGTTTTTCCTAAAACTTATCCCTATCCCAAAGGCCTTTATATTTTTTTATATGGATAAATCCTATTTTTAATTGGGTTGATAGAGAACCCTTACATGACCTTTAAGCCCGGAGGAAAAATTTACTTGAAGAGATATTAGAAAGGTCCTTAATTTAAAAGTTATGAATATTATTTATTTCTCATTTTTTTGAAATGATTTTTGTTAGATGTGTAGATTCTCTACAGCTCATGATATTTGGAAACATATTAAGACAAAAACATCTGAATAAAACCATTGGAGAAAGGGAATCTTTTTAAAAATAGGGTAATATGGTGAAAATGATAAAAATAAGAACATTATATATTTTAGTTGTAGTAATTTGAGAGACATGAGAATGGAAATACTAAATAAGGAAAAAGAAAGGAGTATAGTTAAAAGGTAAATAATTCTTATGAAACAATATATCCTTTCTCATAAGGTATTTGAAATATGAATTTAATTTATTCATATAATATTTTTTATGAGTATGGTAATAAAGGACACATGAAACCTAATTGTTCGAGGAGAAATAATCAAATAGGAAAATGAAGTTCAAGAAGAAAGAGAATAAAGTTATATAAGGATGGAGTAGTAATGAAGATTTAGATTCAAATAATAAATCACGATCTAAAAAGGAACTAGTAATCCTTATTTTTTATCCAAATATGGTAATGTATCGTTTTTTAATTCCTACCCATGTTTTATAAGTGATTTGAGTGAATATTCCAAGAAAGATAGAAATATATGTTTAATGTATAACATGTATAAAGTATCCAATTTTGATTCTAATTCTAACATTGATTTTAGATTCATTAATCCTACTGTTAAATAGTTATAAAAGAATTTTTATGAGTTACATCACAGTGTATGTAATGCCCTAACCTAGGTTACCCAGAGTTGGTGCATTATTACATAACATTTTCATGATCACAACAGATCAAGTCTCGAAAGACCGATTAGTTTAGTAGCCTTGGAATAACTAGATACATTCATAAAGTTTACATTACATCATAAAGTTAAAACTACAACACCATCTTGTCTACACACTCATATCCCCTTATACTATCCCTGCAAATCATTCATAAAATACTTCTTCACATCCTGGGAAAAATAAAACATTGAAAGGGGTGAGCTCAAATGCCCAATAAGGATAACAATATAGTAGAAACTTTCATAAATAAGCATTAACATTTAAGGTAATGTATAACTAAAACAAAATCCTTTTAAACATAAACTTCAGTACGATATGAAAAATATAAAATGAAATAATTCCATTTAATTATTCACATGGATATTCTACTAGTCGAATAATCACATGCAATATCAATAACCACTTTCATAATGAAGGAATGCATAATGCCAGACTGTCATAACCACATAGTCAAGGCCTTGTGCCAAGACTACAAATAATATTTTGTCAAGGCCTTGTTCCAAGAAACTAGTTTTTCTCATGAGACCTACTGATGCATCGAGTAGCTATAGCGGGCTCTACATGTCACTTATTAAGTCCAATGCATTCCTCATATGAACAGGTTTAAACATAACATAAACATTCGTATTAAAACTAGTATATGAAATGTCAATACTTTCTCCATAAACCATGAATGGTATAAAAATAATATATCCATAGTCAAACATATCACAAAACCTCTAATACAATATGGAAGTTTTGTATCATAATAAATAAAGTTCAAATAAGCTTAAAATCCATCAAAGGATGTTGACATAGATGAAATCAAAACTATTTGAGAGAAATGTCTCTTTTTTGAAATAATTTAAAAGTCACATAATTATAAAAGAAAACATTTACTTTTAAAATATTCTTATAAGATTGTAAGGGAAGCTTCGACAATTTTATAATGGCGGAAAATAGTTGCACCTACCGTATAAGTTAAAAAATACATTCTTACCTTAATTCTGTCGAAAAGGTTAAAAAGGACCTTGTTTGGAAAATGAAAAAAAGATTACTTTATAAACTTCATATAAAAAGTCAACAAGGGTATAAATTACATTAACCCATAGTCTATAAAATATTAAGAATGATTTGAAATATATTTTTAAGAAACATGAATGTGGATGATAAAGAAGTCCCAGTAGATAATTACGTATAAACAACCTCGGATAATGAAAAGATTGTGAAATAAACCCTTACCTTGTACTTTTACTTGGTTGAGGGTAGGTTAACCTCATGTATAATGGAAATATAATTTTTATTAAATTATACAAGAATAATATACATTAATATGATATAATATATGATCTTTAAACATTGATTGTTCATAATATCTTAGTATTATCATTGTTTCGGGTGTTAACAGATTCATTTTCCTTTATATTCTTTGTTATTTGATCTGTATTTGTTATTGATGGTATGTATATTATTCATATCCAAAATGATATCATGTATCTAAAAATTATTTTTAATCATCAAATGAAATTTATTCTTGAATAGATTCGATGGAGAATGAATCTCGTCGCGTTCATGGAGACGGTAATCCGTACGTACGCACGAGCGACAATATCATTCTTTTGAAATTAAAATAATATATAATTGGATGGTATATTATATATTAAGAGTCATTATCCTGTTATATTTATTATTTACATTAATTACACATCATTATTATACCCATCCAAATAATAATGTTTTGAATAACAATTACACCACGACGTGGAGACGGTAAGCCGTACGTACACACGTATGAAGATATTTCATTCAAAGGATGGATAGAATACTGAATATGGTTTTACCATATTTATAATAACATCAAAGTATATAGAATATACTAGATTTATTATTTTATAATGGGAATAAAATAGAAATAAGAAGTTGAAGAAGAAAGGAACTTGAAAGAGGGTGGTGAAAACATTACCTCTTAATCGGGTTCTTCCTTTTTATTTGATCAAAAGGGTTCCTTAGGTTGGATTTATGATCAAAATAAGGCCTCTATCTCTAAGTGAGGGAAGTTTAGAGAATATTTGGGTAGGTTTTGGCCGATCCAAAAGGCTTTGAAGTTGTAGATTAGAGATAAGGGGGAGTTCCCTTTTATAAGACGGGTGAGGGGCACCATTAGAAAAGCTAGAAATATTATTTTATAATAAATTTATATTCAGTTTCTAATGGATCCAAAGTGTATTATTTAAATTTTAAGGTGGGTATGGGTCTAAATCCTTTTAACCAATAAATTTTAGATAGGTTTGTGTCACTATATTAACCTTATCATTTATATTTAACTCTTAGTTAAATAGTTTAACATTTACCATCTCTCTTTGTATTTTTATATTATATAGTTAATAAACTTACTATATACATATAAGAGACCCCCAAGTGGTAAATTAATGATACACCTATCATTATATAAGTCCTTTTTACTAACATTATATTTTTAGGAATATAATATCAATTAATAATATAATATTTGTTTTAAAAACTCTTTTATGTCAATTTTGTCACTATTGTGTATTTTGTTTTTGATAATTTCATAACCGCAATATTACTTCGAATAAAAGTTATATAACCAATAATAATATGTAATATTAACCTAGAGAATTAGTTTAATTCATAAAAAGAGTCAAATTACATTTATTTTTATATTTATAATATTAATTATTTTAATATTTCATTAATTAGGTAATTGCTACATTGCCATTGTGTCATAAATAAACTAAATTATTTAATGTCTAAAAATTATAAATAAAATACCATTATGTAGGAAATATTGTTATCTTTATAATTAATATTTATAATCTAATTTATATTGTGTATAACCCTATATTAAAAATATTTTAGTTATTAAACTTTGATTTTAACTCTTTTAACTCTTTTTTGAATTAAATAATAATAAATGTACTAATCTAATCCAAGTGGACCTAAATGATAATATTTTTTTCCTAAGGTTGTTTCTGGTCAAGATACACTTGTCTAATAGAATTTGGAAATGTGTTAGGGTAATATTAATATCATTTTTACCCTTAATTTCCCTATTTACTTTTAACCGTGGTAAATAAAAGTAAAAAAGTTATTATTCGCCAAAAATATTTTTATCTTATTGAACCACATTTTACTCCTTGATATTAACTGTGTCTCTCGGATTTTCAAAATTCCATTCACAGAAGCGGTAAAATTAAGTTTTATGTAAATTTTTAAATTCTCCTAAGGGGTGGGTAAAAGATGGTGAAAAGTTCAATAAAATTTTTATATATCTAAAATTATTCTACACTAACTCCAATTAATTATATTGAAATTATATAGGTATTATGTATATATTTTGAACATAATTAAATTTAAATAAAATAAATAATTATTTAAAAAATCAGTTTTAAACAATAAATCGGTGTTTTTTCACTATTCATCAAAAATTGAATGTTTTCAGAAAAATACCAAAAATTCACCCTAAGCAAATTTCGATATTCCAAAATCCAAAATGAAGTCCATTTTGAAAGATAAAATTTATAAAATTTCAAAATGTGGGTATTACTATTCATAACGGCTAGTTTGATTGGTTGTGGTGTGTGTTAGAACTTGAAGTTGCGTACAACACACGCTACTATATTATTCAAAGAGAATTATACAGTGGAAGCTTGGGGTGTTACATTCTCCCCTCCTTCAAATAATTTCATCCTCAAAATTTCTAGAATTCTACCGCATGAAAAGACTCGGGTGATTCTTCATCATAAGTTCCTCATGTTCCCACGTTGCCTCTTCCATTTTATAGTTTCTCCATAGAACTTTTACCAGATGAGTCGTCCAGTTTCTCAGCACTTGTTCTCTTCTATCAAGAATCCTGATGGGCTCTTCGCAATAAGATAGATCATGTTCTAGTTCTAATTCATCATAGGTGAGTACATGCATTGGGTCAGCCATGTATTTTCTCAACAGTGATACATGGAACACATCGTGAACTTTGGAGAGATTTGGCGACATTGCCAAACGGTAAGCTACAGCACCAATTCGTTCTAGAATTTTGAAAGGTCCGATGTACCTGGGACTCAATTTACCTTTATTACTGAAATGTATAACTCCCTTACATAGAGATACCTTCAAGAAAATATGATCTCCTACCTAAAATTCCAAATCCTTACTTCGATTATTGGTATAGCTCTTCTGCCTACTTTGAGCTGCTTTGATGTGGTTTTGGATTACCTTCACCTTTTCCATCGTTTCCTCCACCAGTTCTGGGCCTATGAGTTTTCTTTCACCAACAACATCCCAACAGGTTAGTGTGCGATATCTCTTTCCGTACAACGCTTCATATGGTGCCATCTGAATACTTGAATGGAAGCTATTGTTATAGGAAAATTCCACCAGAGGTAAATATTGATCCCACATACCCTGAAAGTCAAGTGAGCATGATCTCAACATGTCTTCTAAGGTTTGAATAGTTCATTCTGATTGTCCATCTGTTTGAGGGTGGTAGGCAGTGCTCAAATGAAGTTCAGTATCCAAGGCCTTCTAAAGACTCTTCCAGAATCTTGAAGTAAAACGGGGATCACAATCAGAAACAATTAATAGGGGTACTCCATCAAGTCTCACAACTTCATTAATATATAGTCTTACTAGATGTTCCAGTGGTAGATATTATCTTATAGCAAGAAAATGTGCTGACTTGGTAAGACAATTAACAATAACCCATATTTCATCATTCCTTATAGGAGTCTTTGGTAGCCCCATGACAAAGTCCATCGTAATATTTTCCCATTTCCACTCTTTTATAGGAAGAGGTTGCATGAATCCTCCAGGATATTTCCTTCCAGCTTTCACTTGTTGAAAAAACATACATCTTGACACAAAATCAGCAATCTCCCTTTTCATGTTGTCCCACCAAAAATGTTCTTTAAAATCTCTATACATTTTGGTGCTCCCAGGGTGTATAGAGAAATTGGAACTATGAGCATCATCTAACAATTCCCTTTTCAGATCAGGTATATCAAGAACACAAAGTCTCTTCCCAAATTTCAAAATTCCTTCTTCATACACAAAGTATCTCAATCTCCCATCATTCACAGCTTTAATATTCTTTTGAAATTCTTCATCATCGGCCTAAGAACTCTTAATACTTTCTAGTAAAGATGGTTTGGCAACCATTTGAAAAAGAATTGATGTTTCACCTTCCATGGTAATTCCCATATCCATCTTCACTAGATCCATGAAAATAGGATCCCTTTCAATTCTCATCATTTTCAATACTCCATGATATTTTCTAATCAAATCATCTTCCATATTATTTTCCTTCCTTGGGTGGTATTGTATGATTTAATCACAATCCTTACGTAGTTCAAGCCATCGCCTTTGCCTCATGTTGAGTTCTTTCTATGCGAAAATATACTTCAAACTCTTGTAATCAGTAGAAATCTCACATTTTTCACCATAGAGATAATGTCTCCATATCTTTAAAGCAAATATTATAGCAGCTAACTCAAGATCATGAGTAGGATAGTTTTCCTCATGAATTTTTAGCTTTCGCGATGCATAGGCAATAACCTTATCATTCTGCACAAGGACACAACTAAGTCATTTCTTCGATGCATCACTATAAATAACGAATCCATCATTCCCCGATGGTAGAGTCAATATAGGAGAATTGACTAATATTCTCTTTAGTTCTTAAAAACATTCTTCACACTCTTTTTTCCAAACAAATTTAACCCCTTTATGTGTGAGCTTCGTTAATGGGTTAGCCAATTGGGGAAAATTCTGGATGAAATGCCGATAATAACCTGATAAGACAATAAAACTGTGTACCTCAGATATACTCATTGGTGCTGGCCATTCTTGGATTTCTCTTTTCATAGAAGGATCAAAAAAGATTCCATCCTTAAAGAAAATATGGCCACGAAAAGAGATCTCCTGAATCCATAATTCACACTTGCTAAACTTCCCATATAATTCATGTCTTCTAAGAGTCTTTAGGATAATGTGCAAGTGATTTTAATTATTTTTGTAGCTTTTATAGTATACCAAGATATCATAAATAAATACCAACACAAAATCATTGAGATATTCCTTGAAAACTCTATTCATTAGATCCATGAATACATAGGGTGTATTAGTTAATCAAAAAGGCATTACTGTAAACTCGTAATGCCCGTACCTAGTTCGAAATGCTGTCTTCGGAATGTATTCCTTCTTCACACACAACTGATGGTATCCAAATCGAAGGTCAATATTTGAAAAGTATTGAGCATCATGCAGTTGGTCAAATAAATCATCAATGCGAGGTAGGGGATACTTGTTCTTTATTTTTATAGCATTTATTTCCCTGTAGTTGATACATAACCTCATAGATCCATCTTTCTTCTTAACAAAAAGGACAGGGGATCCCCATAGAGAAACACTAGGGAGAATAAATCCCTTATTACACAATTCCTCTAGTTTTTTCTTTAGTTCAACTAATTCCACAGTGTCCATTATATAATGGGTCTTCGATATAGGCCTTGAACTAGGAATTAAATCAATGGAAAACTCAATTTCTCATTTTGGAGGATGTCCGGGTAAATCTTCTGGAAACACATCAACATATTCTCTCACAATTGGTACATTCTCTATTTGAACATTCCTTTCCCCACCCACAATCATTTCATTCTATTCCTCCCCAATAATTGAATTTAGTTGAGCTACTGGGGGTGGATCTAGGTAAGAATTAGGTGGTGGTGATTCTACTCAAAAGATAAGGTGTTCCTTATCATCATCATCAAAAATAGTAAACTCCTTCTTACAATAAATTTTTGCATCATGGTCTGAAATCCAATCCATACCAAGGATTATATCAAATTCAATCATAGGTATGACAATTAGATCTGAAGATAAAGAACATTTATGTGCTCTAATGGGGACCGATTCACAAAACTTTGTTGCAATGATACTTCCCTTAGGAGTTTTGACTGACAACTCCCTTGTTAAATCAAAATGGAAATATCTAATTTTTTTAGAAAACTGGAAAGATATGAAACAATGTGATGATCCAGAATCAAATAATTCATTTAATGAACTTGAGGAAACCATTAAATGACCTGCCACCATGTCTTTTAGAGATTCTACCTCAGCAGTAGTGATAGCATAATCTTGGCCTTGATCCCTTGTAATTTTCTGTGGTAAGTTCCCCTGATGCTTAGGACATTCATTTGCATAATGTCCCATCTCCCTGCAGTTTTAGCATTGAACATCGGTAGCTTCTTTCTTCCCCTTTAAATCACGAGCTTGGTGGCCTTTTTTACCACACTTGTAACAAAATCTCATTCCCTTCAAGCAAGTACCGGGGTGTTTCTTCCCACATTTACTACAGGATAGATATTCAACTTTTCCCTTCTTCCCCTTATTTCCATTTCCAAAGTGATCAGCAGATCTATTCTTCTCTTTCTTTTCTTTAAATTCATAATACTAAGAGAATTCTTTTTCTGTCTTGATAGCACATAAGACAATATCTTCGTATGACGAGAAGGATTGTGAGATCAATGCGAAGAAGAAATTGTTTTAACCCATAAATAAATGATCAATATTACTTCTTGGGTTACGTATATAATCTGCAGTATACCTTGCTAACCTTGTAATGTTAGCCTCTTACTTTGCGACATTCTCATCCTCCTTTTGTCTCAGACTTAGAAATTGCCTTTCCATATCTGCTTGATGGTCACGAGGAAAGTATTTTTCTAAAAACAGATATTTGAACTCCCTCCATTACATATTTGATACTTCATCATCTTCCTTTGTGTTTTGAATCAATGACCACCATTGATCAGCATCTCCAGTGAGGCGGTAAACTTCCATGATAACTTTTTCCCTTTCATTACTTCTCAAAGCCTAAAATATTTTCTCTGGGGAACTTATCCATTGCTTAGCTACCAATGGATTTGTACTCCCATTGAATGTTGGTGTTTTGTTTCTCATGAAGCGATCTAACATTGATCCTCCATACTGCGGATCCGTGTGCTCCATACGGGTAAGGTTATTATTCATAACCTGAGTGAGTTGTCCCAGTATGGTGATTAGCTGATCATCACCAGTTGTATCACCATCTCCACTATAATTATCTTGATCAGGATGGAAATCCCTACATGGAGTGTGTGCATTGATACGGTTTCCATTTCTTCCACTAGGCGCCATTTCTAAACAATGGCATAAACTAGATCAGTTTATGAATAAAAATACATAATTCCATACTTGTAAAACACTTAACATCAATTGAACTATTTATGGATATAATCCATAATCATAAAAATGTTTTCTTTGAGGAAGTATATACTCATAAACCCTTCATAATGGTTTGTAAAGAAAATGAGAATTATCCTAAGCATATCCCTCGGGAGTGTCGTAACCAAGAGTGCATCAAGGCCCATTATCGTGCAGCAGTTCCCGTTCGAGTCTATCTCAAAGCAGTGTTTTCAGATTTTACCCCTAGGTATATCTGTGCCAGAGCCACCTCTACCTGCTCGTATCTAAACAGGGATGTATTGCTCGGAAAACTCACAAAATCTCTACAATACCAAAATTCTAGGAAGTTCTTATATACTAATCCTCAAAGTCCATCTTAGGTCTATGTGCTCTAATCAGAGTTTATCTAAATCTAGTTTCCAAGGTTTGTAATAAACTTCCTCTAATACCAACTGTAATGCCCCGACCCTAATTACCCAGAGTCATTGCATTATTACATAACATTGGCATGATCACAAGAGATTAATTCTCGAAAGATTGATTAGATTAGTAGCCTTGGAATAACTAGATATGTTCATAAAGTTTACATTACATCATAAAGTGAAAACTACAACAAAATCTTGTCTCCACACTCATATCCCCTTATACTATCCCTGTAGGTCATTCATAAGATACTTCTTCACATCATGGGAAAAATAAAACATTGAAAGGGGTGAGCTCAAATGCCTAGTAAGGATAACAATATAGCGAAAACTTTCATAAATAAGTATAAACATTTAAGGCTATGTATAACTAAAACAAAATCCTTTTAAACTTGAACTTTAGCATAATATGGCAAAGATAAAATCAAATAATTCAATTTCATTATTCACATGGATATTCTAATAATCACATGAAATATCAATAACCACTTTCATAATGAAGGAATGCATAATTCCATACTATCATAACCACATAGTCAAAGCCTTGTTCCATGACTACAAATAAGATTTTGTCAAGGCCTTGTGCCAAGACACTAGTTTGCCTCGTGATACCTACCGATGAATCAAGGAGCTATGGCAGGCTCCACCCATCGCTTATTATGTCCAATGCATTCCTCATATGAACAGGTTTAAACATAACATAAACATTCCTATTAAAACTAGCATATGAAATGTCAATACTTTCTCCATAAACCATGAATGGTATAAAAATAACATATCCACAGTAAAAAATATCACAAAACTTTCAATACAATATGTAAGTTTTGTATCATAATAAATAAACTTCAAATAAGCTTAAAATCCATCAAAGGATGTTGACATAGATGAAATCAAAACTATTTGAGAGAAATATCTCTTTTTTGAAATCATTTAAAAGTCACATAATTTTAAAAGAAAACATTTACTTTGAAAATATTATTATAATCTTATAAGGGAAGTTGTAAAGATTTTATAATGGTGTAAAATAGCCGCACCCAGCGTATAAGTTAAAAAAGACATTCTTACCTTAATTCTGTCGAAAAGGTTAAAAAGGACCTTGTTTGGAAAATGACAAAAATATTCCTTTATAAACTTCTTATAAAAAGTCAACAAGGGTATAAATGACTGTAAACCATAGTCTATAAAATAATAATAATGATTTGAAATACATTTTTAAGAAACATGGATGTGGATGATAAATAGATCTCAGTAGATAATTACGTATAAACCACCTCGGATAATGAAGAGATTGTAAAATAAACCCTTACCTTGTACTTTTCCTTGGTTGAGATTAGGTTAAAATCCTTTATAATGGTAAAATAATTGTTATTAAATTATACAAGAATCATATACATTAATATGATCTCATATATGATCTTTAAACATTGATTGTTAATAATATCTTAGTATTATCATTGTTTCAGGTGTTAACATATTCATTTTCCTTTATATTATTTATTATGTTAGTCATATTTTTTATGGATGGCATGTATATTATTCATATACAGAATTATATCATGTCTCTATAAATGATTTTTAATCATAAAATGAAATTTAGTCTTAAATGGATTTTATGGGGGATGAATCTCTTCGCGTTCGTGGAGACGGTAATCTGTACGTACGCACGAGCGACAATATCATTATTTTGATATTAAAATAATATATAATTGGATGGTATATTATATATACAGAGTCATTATCCTATTATATTTATTATTTACATTAATTACACATCATTATTATACCCATCCAAATAATAATGTTTTGAATAACAATTACACCACAATGTGGAGACGGTAAGCCGTACGTACGCACGTATGGTGACATTTCATTCAAAGGATGGATAGAATACTGAATATGGTTGTAACATATTTATAATAACATCACCATATATAGAAGATACTGGAGTTATTATTTTATAATGGGAATAACAAAGAAATAAGAAGTTGAAGAAGAAAGGAACTTGAAAGAGGATGGTGAAAACATTACCTCTTAATTTGGTTCTTCCATTTTATTTGATCAAAAGGGTTCCTTAGGTTGGCTTTCTGATGAAACTAAGGCCTCTAGGTCGAAGTGAGGTAATTTGAGAGAATATTTGGGTAGGGTTTGGCCGATCCAAAAGTCTTTGAAGTTGTATATTAGAGAGAAGGGGGAGTGCCCTTTTATAAGAGGGGTGAGGGGCACCTTTGGAAAAGCTAGAAATATTATTTTATAATAAATTCATATTCGTTTTCTAATGGCTATAAAGTGGATTATTTAAAGGTTACGGTGGGTATGGGTCGAAATAATTTCAACCAATAGATTTTAGATAGGTTTGGTTCACTATATTAACCTTATCATTTATATTTAACTCTTAGTTAAATAGTTTGACATTTACCATGTCTCTTTGAATTTTTATATTATATAGTTAATAAACTTACTATATACATCCAAGAGACCCCCAAGTGGTCCATTAATGATACAAATATCATGATATAAGTACTTTGGCCAAACATTAGATTTTTAGGAATATAATATCAAATAATAATATAATATTTGTTTTACAGACACTTTTATGTCAATTTTGACACTATTGGGTATTTTGTTTTTGATAATTTCATAACAGCATTATTACTTCAAATAAAATTTATATAACCAATCATAATATTTAATATTAACCTATATAATTGGTTTAATTCATAAAAGGAGTCAAATTACATTTATTTTGATATTTATAATATCAATTATTTTAATATTTCATTAATTAGGTAATTACTGCATCACCATTGTGTAATAAATAAATTAAATTATATAATGTCTAAAAATTATAAATAAAATAAAATTATGTAGGAAATATTTTTATCTTTCTAATGAATATTTATAATCTAATTTATCTTTTGTATAACCCTATATTAAAAATGTTTTAGTTATTAAACATTGATTTTAACTCTTTTAACTCTTCTTTAAATTAAATAATAATAAATGTCATAATCTAATCCAAGTGGACCTAAATGAAAATATTTTATTCCTAAGGTTGTTTTTGGTCGAGATACACTTGTCCAATAGAATTAGGACATGTTTTAGGATAATATTAATATCATTTTTACCCTTAATTACCCTATTTACTTTTAACTGTGGTAAATAAAAGTAAAAAGTTACTATTCACCAAAAAATATTTTTATCTTATTGAACCACGTTGTACTCCTTGATATTAACCGTGTCTCTCGGATTTTCTAAATTCCACCCACAGAAATGGTAAAATTAAGTTTTATGTTAATTTTTAAATTCTCCTAGGAGGTGGGTAAAAGACAGTGAAAAGTTCAATAAAATTTTTATATATCTAAAATTATTCTAAACTAACTCCAATTAATTAAATTGAACTTATATAGGTATTATGTATCTATTTTGACCTTAATTAAATTTAAATAAAATAAATAATTATTTAAATAAAAATTCGGTTTTAAACTATAACTCAGTGTTTTTTCACTATTCATCAAAAATTGAATGTTTTCAGAAAAATACCAAAAATTCACCCTAAGATAATTTCGATATTACGAATCCAAAAATGAAATCCATTTTAAAAGATAAAATTTATAAAATTTCAAAATGTGGGTATTACTATTCATAACAGCTAGTTTGATTGGTTGTGGTGTGTGTTAGAACTCGAAGTTGCATACAACACACGCTACTGTATTATTCAAAGAGAAGTGTAACATGGAAGCCTGGGGTGTTATAGTGTAGTCACTATTCGAGATGCCTATATGAAATTAAAGAATGAAAAAAAAGGTATGATAAACGAGAAGAAGAAGGATGATTCTGAGGACTTAAATATTAAAGAAGAAAATAAAAAGGTTAAATTAAGGTAATTAGAAGATAAAGAACACTACTTATAGATCTAATAGATTTTTTTGAGGATTTAAAGGTTGTTTAAAAGGAAATTAGTAATTAGAAAGAAGAATTAGAATGTTTGAAGGAAAACCTTGAAATAATTTTTTAATGAAGGGAGAGTTATGAAAATATTGTTTCAATTAACAATATGAACATAAAAAAATAGGTACTTGGTTATGATGGTAAAATACCTAAAATTTATAGAAATCATTTTTGTGAAATATAAAAGTAAAGTAATTTCATTTGTTAACTATTTTAAGTGTAGATCTTGTGTGAATTATTCATCTGATTTCTCTTTTTGATATTTTCAATCTCTTAGTCATAAGAAAGATTTTTTTATCTAAATTAACTTTCAATGTTAAATTATCTAACCCGTCTATAAAATAGGTTCTGGGAGGATCTTATTCTAATCATATTAGCCCTAAGCTAGATTATATTCTTATGTGATGCATTTTTGTATGGCCAATAGGCATACATATTTTTTTTATTTGTTATATTGACATGAGAATTATTTTTTATTCTTATATTATAACCAATGAGAATGTATTTACTTTTTGTTTTAGTTTACTATAATTAGCTATCTATTGGTTACTTTTTAATAATTTCATAAATTTTATAATTCCTTGAATAAAATTAATTATTTTTTGGCCTCGTATATTATTTATTTTTCTATAGGAGTATTATTCATGTTAATTCATATTTACTATCAAATCATTTCATGAAGGAGAATCATGGATTAAAGTGTATTTTTTATTGCTTTTATTATTCATTTATTTAATTAACTATTGATATATCATTTTATTATAAATTATTTTAAGGGGAGATATTATTTTGATATAATAAATCATGTTTTATATTATTTAATTATTTTAGGTTATTATTTTATAATTTTAGTTTACTTTAATTATTGTTTACTATGTTTTATTATTTAAACCTATGGGAAGATTTTTATTTTTTACGTTTCATGCCCATATTTATTTTTGTTATTTTTGGAAGATAATATTCAAATTTTTATGAGAGATGTTTGAAATATTTTTTCATGAACTTATCAATATTTTATTGTCATTTTTATCATTAAAAAATTAAGGATAAATGTTCTAGTTTGAGATGTTCATGGTGTTTAATTTTTTTTAATTATCAAAAAGGGAGATAATATTGAATTTCACTTTCCCACTTTGCTTATTATGTTTTCATAATTACATAACTCTCTCATTTTGTGTTTATTTGGGTTATTATTGTGTAATTATTATTATTCTAGATTTATTATATTGGATTCTTAGGTTTTTATATTAAATAATTATATAATAACATGGTTCTTATTCTTGAGGTACAAGCTTCTTCTTTTCCATTTTCCTTAAGTGTTTGTGAGAAAATAAGGAAAATGGGGGAAAATCCCAAATTTTGTGGGTACACACTGTGTACTTTTCCACATGCCATGTACTTTGGCCGTGTGGGATGAGTTCACTGGGCGTGTAGGCCTATCAGCAATGAAGGGTGTAAAAAATGACCACACGCCGTGTACTTAGTATATACACGTTGTGTACCCAGCCCGCATGTGAATAGTAAGGCGGTGGAAGTAGCCGCTAGTGGAGCGACAGTACATGCCGTGTAGTCAGAAATACACATCGTGTACTCATGTCAACAGATAAATAGTGTAGTGGTGAAAAGTATCCACTAGAGGAACAGTTAAAAAATGAAAAGTACACGCTGTGTACTTGAGAGTACACGCCGTGTAGTTTGTGTTTTTAATTTAAAATGGGTGGTAGACTCCTCTTTCAACAAAGGAATATTTGAATTCCGAGATGTCGCGGGAGAGATGGTCAAACCTTAGAGGAGCTCCAGACCACACATCGGAACTCGGATTCCTTCACTGACGGTCTCGATTGAACCGCACGGGTGAGTTCTTCACTCTTCTTGAACCCTTCCTTCCAATTATTTCCCGAGGGGAAGTCATTTGGGTTTGAATGTATTTTCGTTTATCCCAGATCTATGTCGTTATTGGACGTTTCGGAAGGCATCGTTCACATATATTGATCAAAGGAGCTCAAGGTAGGTGGTATGGTGTTTATTTCCAACTGTCTAGTTGATTTTGTGTACTATTGAGCTATGTGCCCATGTTTGGGTCGTCGTATGGATGAGGCATTGACTGATAAAATACCTAAAATTGCATAAGTAATTTAATGAATATGTATAAACTACTGTTTGGGGTCGTTTCTTAGATCTAGGTCCACCTCGTTGGTGTGTTTCTCTTATTTAGTAGTTTGGCCAGGATACTTGAGGGTATGTCGTGATTATAGAATGATTTGAGTTTTCTTGAGAGAAAATGAATATATAATTGCTTGCTTATGTATTGGGATCGGTCTGGTTACTTTCTTAGCCTGAGGGAAGTGTTTTGATTATCCTGAGGGCAATGTACTATTCAGCTCGAGGGCAAGGTACTATTCAGCCGGAGGGAAAGTGTTTATTTGGCCTGAGGGAAAGTGTTTATTTAGCCTAAGAGAAACGTTTCATATTCTTAAGGGTTGTAGCTTCCATGCCTGAGGGAAATCACCTGAGGGTTTCATTTCTATTTGTCCTAAGGTAAAGGTTCTGTTTAGCCTGAGGGAAAGATTCTGTTTAGCCTGAGGGAAACAGCTCTTATGTCTAAGGACACCGTTTACTTGAATACCTACCAAGATAAATCACAAGCTTGGTATTGTTTTACCTTCTACTATTTAGATAGCTTGTTGGGGTTTTTTCGGTGGCACGGTATAGGAGATTTTTGGTTGTGGCTGAGTCTAAGAAACTTATAATTCAATTATATTCAATTTTTAAATAATAATTAAATGGAAATGAAACTAGTAGGAGTAGTTTCTTTTGAGTACTTCCTAGTTTCCAGCATTTCATTATTGCACACTGCTGTTGCACATTTTCACTGACAGTTGGGCACGACCCTTTGGTGGTTTCCAAATGGGATTTATTTCTCACACCCTGTTTGGGTCATGTCTAGGGCCCAGATAGATTATATTTTAATAGGTGTAGATAAGGGCAAGAGTCCCTATACAGGTACTTGATTGTTGCAGAGAAGTAGGAGAGCATAGGACCGAGCTTAGGCTTGTGATGCTGCTGAGTTCCTTTTGTGCTATTTTATTTTGCTTTTCTATATTTTTATCTTGTATTATATTGTTTCAGATTGCAATTTATCCTGTTTTGGATACATTTTTAGACTTAGGGACATATTGCATAATTATATAGGATTGTTGGTCATTTATTTACTTTTGTTCTGTTGTCCATTTCAGCTTGGCATTTTTTACTACTTCCACTTTTATCATGTTCATATTTTATCCATTGTGCTACACTTTGACAAATGAAGTCATAGTTTCCCCACTATTAAACCTAGGCCCTCTCTTCTAGTCGGCAGCCTCTGGCATTTGGGAAATGCACTTGAATTCATATGACCAACCGGGTTCAGGGCACCGGTTGAGTGGTACCTAGATCTGGGACGTTACAAAGTGGTATCAGAGGAGGTTTTTCTTTGACTTATGTATCAAAGGAGGTTTTTCTTTGACTTAATTTTTGGATCTTATAGTCAAGGATAGGACGGAATTGGTATTTGTTAATAAGTTGTTCCTGGGAGTAGATAACCCGTGTACAGTGAAAATATATTCTACATCGTTTAATTGTAATTTATCTAGTTTTACAATTTTACAGTTGATCCGATTTTCACCATTGGGTGACGCACTTGTTGTGTGTTGTTTATATTTTTATACTTGGGCTCTATTTAGTTGAAACCCGATGATATGAGGGTATTCCATCTCATGCATCATTTAGGAACATGTTAGAATCATATGCCACACAGAGTTTCCATGCCATGTAGGTGCATTAGAAATTGCATGTTGTTGTGATAGATGTTGTGCTAGAAAATTCATGCTGTTGTGATAGGTACCATGATAGATACGCCTGCTGTTTATAGGGTATTTGTACATTTTATGGTTGGGTTATTGGATGCTAAACTATGGTTCCCGAGAAGTATGGGCTCTCTTGGACCGGAATTTAGTCGATCATGATCCATCTTGTTGTTGTGAAGGTCAGGTGCTAAACTTTGGTTCACGGGGAGTATGGGCCCCCAAAGATCAGAATTTGGCATATTGACGCTTGAAATTTAAGAAAAAGGGGCTCTGAAGTAGTTTCTGAGGTCTACTGTCTGGAAACCCATACAACACATCATGTGGTTCTAAATATACACGCCATGTACTCTTCTTTTCGGGAAGAAAAGAAAAACAATTAAGTACATATTGTGTACCCTAAGTACACACCATGTAGTCTCTAACCGTGTCATGGGTCGTGTGGGAAAAGACACGGGATAGGGAAGTTCTATAGGGAATACACCATGTACCGGTTGTACACATCGTGCATGTTGACCATGTGTATGCCCATGTAACTAATAACACAGACGGAGGAAATATTCTTTTATACACACCGTGTCAATACCGAACACGATGTGTAGTGTAATCTGGGAATCCGGACGTGTAACTAACAACACAGGTTGGTGTTATCCTTCCTAGTACATTCTGTGTCCATATGGAACACGCCATGTAGTTTGATCCGTGTATCCAATCGTGTAATTAACAACACAGTTCGGCGAATCTCGTCTAGTACACACCGTGTACCATAGGGACACGCCGTGTAGGATTGACCGGTGAAAGACCGTGTGGACTTGGCCGTGTGGCTGGGGAAACATGGTGGTGTACACACTGTGTTCGGGTGTAACACGCCGTGTAGTGTCAGCTGAGTATCCGGCTGTGTCACTAATAACACGGGCAGTTGTAATTTAAGTCGTACACGTCGTGTCTATCTGGAACAGGCCATGTAGATCGAGCTGTATACCTGGTCGTTTCGCGAACAACATGGGTCGGTGAAGCTCATCTAGTACACATCGTGTAGATCTTATACATGCCATGTTGTCTCATTTAAAGGAGAGTTGTGTGGCTAAGTCATGTAGAAGGACTCGGGCAGGGGAAGAAAATTCAAGTACATGCCATGTGTGTGGACAACACGTTGTGTGTTTGGGGTGTTACACGAACAGTTTTGGCAGAAGTACATGACCTTGTTAAAGAGTTGAGGGAACACACTGTGTAGTTATTATACACATCGTGTAGTCTTGTTTTGTAAAAATTTAATGTTTTCTTTCTCCGGTTCCCTTCTTACACTCCTTGTTTTCAGTCCTTGATGACCTAAATCTAAGGCGTGTGTTTGACCTTGTATATTCATGACACCGAGAAGACCTCAAGTTGTTCACCAGGATAGTGGCAATGAGTATACTCCAGATACGGTAGGCCACGGGCTACCGATAGATCCTCTAGCAGAGCCAGATGCGGTGCCAGCCGTTATACTGGACACAGGCGTGGATGTGCAGTTTCATGAAGGCTTCATGCGGTTTATACAGACCTTCCAAAAAGCACCGTCGGCTACCACATCTATGGCAGAGCTGACTCGTATATTCCAGCAGCAGCATCTGCCAACATTTTCAAGGGATGGCGGACCACATGTTGCGGAGTCTTGGATGGCTTCTATATAGACTATCTTCGAGCATCTAGAGACGCCTCCAGGGCAGAGGGTCAATCTCGCTACTTACATGATGTGTGATTCTTCCAAGAGGTGGTGGGATGTTACCACCTAGACCGAGCATCACAGAGACATGGCGTGGGAAGATTTTTAGGCAGTATTCTATGAATTTTTCTTTCCATAGTCACTGAGTTCAGATAGATCTAGAGAGTTCATGAACCTGCAGTAGGGTCATATTTTAGTGATGGACTATTCTGCACACTTCACCAAGCTACAGCGCTTTGCACCTGTTCTGGTGGCAGATGTGACGTTGAGGGCTCGACGCTTTGAGGATGGTCTTTGATATCACATCTGAGCACTATTGAATGTTTTCAGGTTGCCTATAGTTCATGCTATTATGAACCAGGAACTGATTACCGAGCAGAATGTGTGGGAATCTAGTGGTGTAGGCTAGGGCGGTTTGGCACCAGTTTCTGGTACCATTTCTACCGGTAAGAGGAAGAGGCAGATGGATTTCTCTCACGGTGGTAGTACTAGCCAGAATATTTCATCATGTGGCTCGGTGATGTGCTAATAGTGTGGTAAAGAGGGGCACAAGAGACCTCAGCATCCACGTGACCCAGTGGAGTGTCGAGCTTGCGGCAACATGGGTCATCTGCAGAATTTTTACAGGGCGTTTTGACTAGTGGCTAGTGAGAGGGGTTCTGTGCAGACTCCACGTGCGGGAGCAGGGCCAGCAGCTTCTTACCAGTCAGGGAATTGGAATACGTTGGAACATTCAGGCTGAGGTGGTGGTCATGGTTGTGTTGTCCAGACACCAGGATCTCAGTGACATTAGGACAGGTCAGCTTAGGGTATCCAGGCTATGTCACAGGGCCGCGGTACTGGGCAGGCATATGCAGTGCAACAGACCCATCAAGAGAAGGATCTCGGGCCTTCCACTGTTAGAGGCACAATTCTAGTTTCTTCTATCTTATATTTAGTACTTTTAGATACTGTTGTTACACATAGCTTTATATTTGTGCCCATTTTGGAGAGCCTTGGGCTCTATGTTTCTTCTTCTTCTGATATTATGATGCTAGACACTCCGTTGGGAATTAGAACAGTAGGTGTGCGTCAGTGCAGGGAGTGCCCCCTAGAGTTTGGTGGATGTCACTTTCTATGGGACCTCTATGTCTTAGAGATAACGTGCTATGACATTATTCTCGGGATGGAAAGGTTGGAATCCTTTTGAGCCTTTTTAGATTGATTTCGTCGCAGGGTGAGTCTTAAGTCACCAGAGGGCAGAGAGTTTCTATAAAAGGGCGAATGGGATGTCCAGGCGATCCGAGCTGGACCCGAGCATTGTGTGTGAGGTGGAGTGACATCCCAGCTTGCGAGTTTATATCTGGATGACCAGGGAACGTTTCAGAAGGATTTCCCTCCAGTAGTTTATCATTTCAGGTATGTCTTATCAGATGAATTTTTAGGTCTTCCTCCGGAGCAAGAGGTGGATTTCTCTATTGATCTTGTGCCAGGAGTGGCACAGGTGTCCATTCCTCCTTACTAGATGGCTACACCAGAGTTATAGGAGCTTAAGAGGTAGTGAGAGGAGTTTCCGGCAAAGGGTTTCATCTGACCTAGAACTTCTCCTTGGGGTTCGGCTGTCATGTTTGCTAAGAAGGCGGACGGTACCCTTAGACTTTGTGTGGATTATCGAAATCTGAACTAGTTGATGGTCAAGAACCAATATCCCTTTAAAAGGATTTATTATCTTTTTGATCAACTTCTAGGATCACTAGTGTTCTCGAAGATTGACTTGAGATCCGGATATCATCTATTGTGCGTTAGATCATTGGACATACCACTTACAGCTTTTTAGAGCAGATATGGTCTATACGAATACTTGGTCATGTCGTTCAGACTCACGAACGTGCTATAAGTTTTCATGGATCTGATGAATCATGTGTTCCATCCATATCTGGATTCCTTTGTGGTAGTATTTGTTGAGAAAATTAATGTTTTCTACAATATTTAATGTTATTTAAAGGGGGATATTATTGAAAATAATACTCTGTCACTTTATGATAATTTTTATGCTCACAAATACCCTTAATTATTTTCTAATGATTTTATTTAGTATTTTGCAGGAATTTATTAATTTATTTAACTCTTGAAATAATGAGAATTTATTACTTGTTCGGAATCTGCTTTAAGCACATCCTGGAATCACTGTTCATACCTTACTTGTTCGGAATCTTCTTTAATCACGTCTTGGAATAAATGTTCATACCCTACGTGGATAAACGTAGCGTAATGATGAAAAGTGTGTATACTTTTTGAGATAACAGAAAAGTATGGTTAAACAACCATACGTTTTCAGCAAAGTATGGAAGAAGAACCTTACATTAGGAGGGAACCTTACGTTTTGGTTTTCATAAAAGTATGGAAGGAGAACCTTACATAGGTACTAAACGTTACGTTTGTTTCTCAAAAGTATGGTTCATCAACCTTACTTTTGTGAAAAACCATACGTTCTTGGAAAAGTATGGATTAAGTAAAAGTATGGATCTTTTACCATATGTTTGAGAGTTGAAGAAAAAGTATGGATAATCAACCCTACATTTATGTTCAACCTTACGTTGTGAACCTTACAATTGAAGACTATGTTATCAACCCTACATTTGGAGGTCACGTCATCAACCTTACATTTGGCATCGGAAATTTTGAAAGATGATATTTTTATGAAACGGTCAGCAAGAGGATTATTGGGTGGATTTCAAGCCATATTTAAAGTCATTTTTAAAGTATGACTTTGACCAATTAAAAGAAATTTTATCATTGGATTAAAGATTGATTTAAAAGGATCTTTTTATGCCGAGTTTTTAGGGAAGTTACGACTACTCTGTAAGTTCAAATTTTTGAATATTGCGAATCAGAAGGTGACTTTTATGGATCTAAATGTGCAGGAGATAAGCTCAGTTTTATTATATATGTTCTATCTAATAAAAAAATATATATACGGGAGAGTGGTGATCAATATTTATTATTAGAAAAGGTTGAAAACAGAGACTGTAGAAAATCACGTTGATCTGCTGATTCAAAAAGGAGCATCAAATCTCTGTTCATTTAAGAAGAAGAAGGAACTCGATAGAAGATTCACTTGTTCTACATCGAATATCTACTGTGGATCTACTACTGCTGAAGTTTTGAACTATATCTCTATATCTACTGCAACCGTATCGACTCAGAATTGATTTGTTTTGAAAATCATTATTTCTAGAGATTATGATCCATCTGTTGTCAATTGCATTCTGTTGCAACTGTAAAGATCAACTGGAAAACTTCTTTCTGAAATTCTTTTTATTCTTGAGTAACTGGATTCTCATTCTAAGTTGTTTAGGTTTGTGTTTGAACAAGAAGGCTTTGTTTTTACTTGGATTGTAAAGGTGTCAACTTCCTGTATTCAGTTAGGGACCGGTCTGTTGAAACGAGGACCAGATAGTGAAAATGATCAAGCTCGTGGAGTTGAGTGTTGGTGGAGTGGACTAGGGGATTCTGTTCCCCAAACCACTATACATATTTGTGTCCCTACTTTTATTTATTTCCATTGCATGATCAAATCTGATAAAGCATAGAGGACAGAACTCATTCAATTGAAGAGATAACAAAAAATCTAAAAGACACAATTCACCCCCCCCCCCCTCTTGTGTATAATCTGTATATTCAAGATCCAACAATTGGTATCAGAGGATGAGCTTCTGATAGAGCCTTATCACGCTAGAAGCATTTAAAGATTAAAACAGAGCATCATGACTGATACAAGAGAAGGGATGTCAATGGTCAGAGCACCATATTTCAATGGAGACAACTATGGATGCTGGAAATCATGCATGATAATATATCTGAAAAACCTCGGATATAAAGTCTATTCAAAGATTCTAACTCCTTATCAAATTCCTAAAAATCCTAAGTCATGGAGTGCTACTATAGAAGCAGAGTATGATATGAATTTGAATGCTATGAATGCAATCATCTGCGGTCTAGGACTAGATGAATTTAATAGAGTATCTCAGTGCCCGACAGCATATGAGATGTGGCAGAAAATAGTTGTGTCATATGAAGGAACAGACAATGTGAGACAAATCTGATATGCAACTTCAAAACTAAAATTTGATACTTTCAGAATGTTTGAAGGAGAAATCATTACCCAAATGAATGGGATATTGACATAAATTTTCAATAATATAACAGATCTAGGAGAACCTATCAAACAGGCTAATCAAGCATTAAAAGTACTGAGGGTACTTCCTACCCGATGGAATGGTATCTTTGCTGCAATCAGACAATAAACTCCTATAAAAAATCTAACCATGAGAGATCTGATTGGTACATTGATGTTGTATGAAGCTGAAATTCAAGATGATGCCAATGAACATAAAGTGCTTATCAAAATAGAAGATACTTCCTTGAAAGTAACTTCATAACAAATGAATATAAAGATGAAGAATAGAGAATTCAAAGCTAAATCAGAGAGCTCTGACTCATCAAACTCAGATGAAGAGCTGGCTCAGCTATCCAGGAAATTTAGAAAGTTTTACAGCAAGAAAAGAGGCTTCAAAAAGTCTTTTAAGAAAGATGATAATCAAGTAAGATGTTATGAATGCAAGAAGATGGGTCATATCAGACCAGATTTCCCACAATTGAAGGTTGCAGAGAAGAAGAAATTCTTCAAAAGAAATGACTATGACCAGAAAGACAAGAAAGCTATGAAAGCCACTTGGAGTGTATCTGAAGACTCCAGTAGCTCTCCTGAATTAAGCTCAGATAAAGAAGAATTCAATCTAAAAGCAAACATGTGTTTCATGGCATAAACTGATGAGGTACACTCATATTACTCCTCTGACTCAAATAATGAATCAGATTCTGAATCAATCTACACAAATGAAAAACTTGTAGCCTACTGTAATATGCTTGAAGAAAAATATGACTCACTGTTTAAGAAACATAAGTCACTAAAGAACAAACATAAATCTATTTCAGATGAAAGAGATACAATGCTGAAACAATATAAGGAATTAACTGATAAATACAATTCTATTAACACTAACTATATTAATTTTGAATCAAGAATAAAAACACTGAAGGCTGAAGTAGAATCTTACAAATAGGCTGCATTGGTTTTTACAAAAGGGGAGAATTCATTAAATGAAATTCTTGGAAAAACTTTCATTAAAAAGGAGAGATTTGGAATTGTCAGTAAAGGAGAAAAACCTAATCTATATAAAAATTATTTTGTTCCTAGCTCTAAAAAGGTTAATTGTAACTTTTTGGGACAAAGGGACATATAGATAAAAAATGTTTCTTAAGATAGCCTCAAATTTGTTCTATTAAGAAAGCATATATTTCAAAAGACTTATATGATTCAGCTGATTTTAAAAGAACAAATCAAATCCAGATACCCAGATCATTGCTAGCTAACACCCCTGGACCCAACAAAATATGGGTATCAAAGCAATTTGTTTGAATGTCTTTGCAGGTAGCAGGCCACCAGAGAAGAAAAGATATATGGTATATGGAAAGTGGCCACTAAATACATATGAGTGGAAACTCATTGAATTTTTCTTAACTCACTCAAAATGAAGGAGGACTTTTCACATTTGGTGACAATGCCAAAGGAAAAATCATTGGAATTGGAACTATTGGAGATCCAAAAATAGTCTCAATCAACAAAGTACTTTATGTATAAGGATTAAAACACAATCTGATAAGTATCTCTCAACTTTGTGATGATGGATATACTGTTGACTTTACTAAAAATTGTTATACTATTTCTAAAGATAAACTATTTAAATTTAAAGCACCAAAAACTGATAATGTCTATACTTTGGATTTAAATTCCTTGTGTAAACAAAAAGTAAACTGATTGACTGCTAAAGTAAGTGAATCTTGAATCTGGCATAGGAGACTTGGACATTTTAATATATATGTTTTAAATAATTTATCTAAGAAACATTTAGTTTCTAATTTACCTAGTCTCAAATTTGAAAGTGATAGATTTTGTGATGCATGTCAACTTGGAAAGCAACACAAATCATCATTCAAATCTGTTAATAAAGTTACTACATCTAATCCTCTAGAACTTATTCATATGGATTTGTTTGGACCCTCAAGGGTAGAAAGCTTAGCTGGTAAATTATACGTATATATTTTAGTTGATGACTATTCTAGATTTACATGGATTTTCTTTTTGAAATTTAAAAATGAAGCTTTTACTTTATTTGAAAGTTTCTGCAAATCTGTTCAAAATGAAAAAGGTTTTAATATAATCTCATTGAGAAGTGATCATGGTGGAGAATTTGAGAATCAAGAATTTAATTATTTTTTCTCAAACATAGGTATTAAACATACCTTTTCTGCACTAAGAACACCTCAACAGAATGGGATTGTAGAAAGGAGAAATAGAACAATTCAATAAATGGATAGAACTATGTTAAATGAATATAGCCTACCTATATATTTTTGGGTAGAAGCTATGAATATAGCTTGCTATATAATTAATAGAGTTTTAATTATACCTATTTTGAAAAAGACACCCTCTGAACTATGGAATAATAGAAAACCTAAAGTAAATTACTTTAAAGTTTTTGGATGCAGGGTTTACATCTTTAACACCAAAGATAATCTTGGTAAGTTCAATCCAAAATCTTATGAAGGTATTTTCTTAGGATATTCTGCTACCTCCAAAGCTTATAGAGTCTATAATAAGAAGTCAAGGATTGTTTAAGAATCATTTCATGTAAGATTTGATGAATCTGATCCCTTTGAGAAAAGGACAGATCAAATAGATGAACTTGACTCTAATGATAACATGAGACTTGATAAATTAAATAATGATTTTGAAAATGATATAAAATAAATTCAGTCTAGTTCAGAGGAACATGATACTGAAGAACCTTTAAATGTTTTTTCTAGACAGTCTAGAACCCTAAATAAACACCCTTTAGAAACTGTGATAGGTGACTTGGATACAGGAATTCAAACTAGAAGAAACTTAGGAAACCTAGTGGAATTATCTGCCTTTCTATCTCAACAAGAACCCAAGACTATAGAAGAAGCTTTAGATGATGAAAGCTGGGTAATAGAAATGCAAGATGAATTAAACCAATTTAAAAGAAATGAAGTTTGGGAATTAGTGGAAAGACATAAGAATTATCCAGTAATAGGAACCAAATGGGTATTTATAAATAAACAGGATGACCAAGGCACAATAACTAGAAATAAAGCAAGATTAGTAGCTAAAGGATACAATCATGAAGAAGGAATAGATTATGATGAGAATTTTGAACCTGTAGCTAGTTTAGAATCCATTAGAATCCTTTTAGCCTATGCATCTTATATGAATTTTAAATTATTTCATATGGATGTTAAATCTACCTTTTTAAATAGTTATTTAATGGAGGAATTTTATGTTGAGCAACCTCCTGGTTTTGAAAATTCTAAAAAACCAGATTCTGTTTTTAAACATACTAAAGCTCTTTATGGCCTTAAACAAGCACCTAGAGCTTGGTATGAAAGATTAAGTTTTTTTCTTTGGAAAAATAATTTTACTATTGGAATGGCAGACCCAACACACTTTAAGAAAACTGTAAAAAATAATGTTTTATTAGTTCAAATTTAGGTTGATGATGTAATTTTTGGATCAACTAATAAAACCTTTTGTCATGAGTTTTCAAAGTTAATGCAAAAAGAATTTGAAATGAGTATGATGGGAGAACTAAATTTCTTCTTAGGACTTCAAATTTATCAAAAAGATTTTGGAAATGTTTTGAATCAATGAAAATACATTACTGATTTACTTAAGAAATTTGGATTTGAAAACAGAAAGACATTTACAACTCCTATGTGTACTAATATAAAACTTGATTTGGATGAAACTAGAAAATCAGTTGACAACAAGTTATATAGAGTTATGATTGGTAGTTTATTATATCTTACTGCTAGTAGGCCAGATATATTGTATTTAGTATGTCTTTGTGCTAGATTTCAATCAAATCCTAAAGAATCTCATCTAACTACCGTTAAAAGAATTTTTAGATATTTAAAAGGAACTGTTTTTTAATCTCTTATTTATCCTAAAACTTCTGATTTCAATTTGATTTCATATTCAGATGATGACTTTGGAAGTTGTAGATTAGATAGAAAAAGCACATCAGTAACATGTCACTTTTTAGAAAAGTCTTTGGTGTCATGGTCTAATAAGAAACAACATTTAGTTTCCTTGTCAACAGCCGAGGCAGAATATGTTTCTGTTGGAAGTTGTTGTGAACAAGTGTTGTGGATGAAAAAATCTCTTATGGACTTTGGATTGAATTTTAATAATACACCTATTTTATGTGATAATACAAGTGTAATTAATATTTCAAAAAATCCTATTAGTCATTCTAGAACTAAGCACATTGATATAAGGCATCACTTTTTAAGAGATCCATGTTATTAAAAGGATATATTTTAAGAATTTATAAATACAAAAATTCAATTAGCAGATATTTTTACTAAACCACTTCCCACTGCAATGTTTGATTTTATTAAGGGGGAGCTAGGTTTATTTGATTTTAAATAAAATTTTACTTCACATTTTTTTCTGCTTAAAAATATTTTTTCTATTTTTTTTAAAAAATAGAATAAGTTTCTTTTATCTGCGTAATCTATTTTATTTATTTTTAAAAATATGTAATGATTATTAAAAACATAGGAATCAAGGTTGTCAGAAACCCTTTCGACTTCTGAACCGTTTTACTTCTATCGAAACCCTTTTGAACGCCTAACATTGGCCTCTATTCGTGAACCCTAATCTTCGAACCTCTGAAACCCTAACCTTCAAACCTTCATAGATTCTCATAGAGATGGTAAGGAGTAAAAGAGCCAGTGAAGCCGAGCCAAGCAATGTCAAGAGACAATGCTCATAAGGAAGAAAAATATTACAGGGCAAGGTAATCGATCTCGACTGGTTATTTCAGAAAAATCTTCTGTTGAATCAAGTGATCTCATTTCATAATCTTGAGCAGACATTCAATAGTGAAAATACGGAATTTCTGTATGAGGTAGAACTTAGATACTTCTTTAAATCTATACAGTTTAGTCTGGAGGATACTGAGAATAATATGATGGCTAAGATAGAGGATAGGGATTTCTCAATCTCGTCAGTAGAAATTGGTCAGATTCTCAACTGCCCTCATGAGGGAGTTTTTTATTTTGATTTGAAGAATATAGGAGATATTGTGAATAAATATGAGGATATTATGTCCTTTTTTTTGGGACATCTACTATTATGAAAATGATGGTGAAAGATTTAGAACCAGATCAGAAGATCCTGGTTAAATTTGTTCAAACAGGAATAGCTCCCAGAATGGCAGAAATGGAAAAGATTTTATACCCTAACATATACATAATGTATATTTTGTTAAGTTATATCAAGTTAAACTTCCCAAGGTACATGGTCAGGTACCTCCATTACTGTTTCCAAAGTGACGCCCAGATGAACTTTTATCCTTTCGGTCGTTTTATTTCTAAACTATTGCTTAAGAAAGACATGGTGAGATTAGTGGATGCCTGAGTACACTTTCATCACAGTAATATGTTTAATTCTGGAACTTTAATGAAAATTGGATAGTTCTAGAGCACCATTAAAGGAAAACTCTGGCTAGTAGGAGATGAGGAAGATTCAGAGAGTGCTCGGGCTCAACCTGCTAAGTCCAAGGAGGGACAGGCTGAATCAAGAGTCAGCAATGTTGCAAGAAGGATCCGATTTGAAGTGGAAGATACTAAAGAAGAAAGAAGTCAGGAGGGACTTCAATATCGAATAACTAGTGCTATTAATGAGGAAATTACTTCCCATGTATTTGTAACAACAATAGAAGATTTAATTTCTTACTCTTTTGTAAGAGAATCCGTTATTGATAAGACTATGGAAGTTGTTAGTGAAAGGAAAGCACCAATAAAAGGATCAGGAGCTCAAGAAGAAGCTCAAAGGGAAAATCATGAATAGATTGTAGCTGATATTGAAGTTACACTTCAACAGGACCAAGATAAGGAGGCATTGCCTAGTGGGGAAGTGGCTAGACCTCAGGAAACTCCTGAAAATGTTGTTCTCGAAAATCCAGTGGAAGGCCAAGATGTTGATGTTTGTGGTGAGCATGCTTCTGAATCTCACACCGAAGTAATTCAAGAGGATTTTTCTGTGGAGGAGTCTGCAGACTCTAAGGAAAAATCTATGGACCAACCTACTCAAGACAAAGAAAAAGAGAAATCTGATGTTGAATCATTACCTTTGGTACTGCTGCATCATCCAGATCCTGAGAATGCGAATCAAGTACATGGTGCCTCTGATTCAAGGAAGAAAGAAGTTAAAGAACTGTACAAAAAGGTGTCTCAGTTTGAATATGAGAATGTCACTCTCAGAAATGTCTTAACCTTTGAACAATTGATATTTCAAAAGCTAAAAAAGAGTACAGTCTCAAGGCAAGAAGTTGAAATGTTTAAAGAGGATATGCTGAATGCAGTTGCAAATTTGAAATCTGAAATGGTTATGAAGACAGATTTATCAGATCTGAAGTTGTTTATAGAGAACCAATTTGCATCAGCTGCAAATAGTGTTGTTAGTGGATTAGGTACTTCACCTGATTTAATATGAAGATTTCAATCCATCACAGCCACAATGAGCAACATGAATGACCGATTGAAATATATTTAATGTAATAGTGATACATTATAAGTGTTGTTGGAAAATCAAAAAAAATTAGTGGATCAACTGACATCTAGTGAGCCATCAATCAGAAATCTGTTAAATCAGATGTCAGCGAAGCTGTCAGTGTTTATCGAAAAAGAATAAAGGATGCATGAGTTTTTTAGATTCAATTTAATCGAGAATATTCATATGACTCAAGAGAATAGAGATCTAATTATCAAACCTCGATATGGGATGATGAAGAGACTCAGGGAACAGTTCACAGAAATCAAGTCTGCAATCTAGAGGAGATAGAACCTATTGCATATCTTGTCTAAACCTTGATTCCTGTGTTTATCATACTTGTATCTATTTTTCATTTTTTAATAAAAATCTGTTTCTTTCTTTCTATTTCTTTTACTATCCTTATTTTTTATATTTTAGTACTCCATATTTAATTATTGATAAACAGTTACCAATAGAATTTACCTACAGTTTAGTGCAACATTAAATGTGTTCAAATCCATAATTTATCATTCTTTTTTATATCACAAAAATGGGGAGAAATTTGGATAAACACAACATTTTATTTTAAAAACCCTCAGTTAAAAAAACCCTTATTTTATCAGAGGGAGAAATTTGGATAAAACTAGAAACTTTTATTTCTAAAGAAAAATTATTTTATTTTCAGGGAGAGAAATTTTAATTTATTTATTTTTTTTATTTTTTTAAAATTAAAATATTGTTTTATTTTGTGATTTAATTTCATTTAATTTGTTTTATTATCTTATGGGTTTTGTGATCATCAAAAAGGGGGATATTGTTGAGTAAAGTATTTTTTTCAACAATATATAATGTTATTTAACGTGGGAGATTATTGAAAATAATACTCTATCTCTTTAGGATAATTTTGATGCTCGCAAATACCCTTAATTATTTTATAATGATTTTATTTAGTATTGTGCAGGAATTTATTAATTTATTTTACTCTTGAAATAATGATAATTTATTACTTGTTCGGAATCCACTTTAAGCACGTCCTTGAATCACTGTTCATACCTTACCTGTTCGGAATCTGCTTTAAGCGCATCCTGGAATCACTGTTCATACCCTACGTGGATAAACGTAGCGTAAGGATGAAAAGTGTGTATACTTTTTGAGATAAGAGAAAAGTATAGTTAAACAACCATATGTTTTCAGCAATGTATGGAAGAAGAACCTTACGTTAGGAAGGAACCTTATGTTTTGGTTTTCAGAAAATTATGGAAGGAGAACCGTACATAGGTACTAAACGTTATGTTTGTTTCTCAAAAGTATGTTTCATCAACCTTACTTTTTTGAACAACCATACGTTCTTGGAAAAGTATGGATTAAGTAAAAGTATGGATCTTTTACCGTACGTTTGAGAGTTGAAGAAAAAGTATGTATGATCAACCCTATGTTTATGTTCAACCTTACGTTGTGAACCTTACGTTTGAAGACTATGTTATCAACCCTATGTTTGGAGGTCACGTCATCAACCTTACGTTTGGTGTCGGAAAGTTTGAAAGATGATATTTTTATGCAATGGTCAGCAAGCTGATTATTGGGCAGATTTCAAGCCAGATTTAAAGTCATTTTTAAAGTACAACATTGACCGATTCAAAGTCGTTTTATCATTGGATTAAAGATCGATTTAAAAAGATATTTTTATGCCGAGTTTTCATGGAAGTTACGACTACTCTGTAAGTTCAAATTTTTAAATATTGTGAATTAGAAAGTGACTTTTATGGATCTAAATGTGCAGGAGATATGATCAACTTTATTATATATGTTCTCTCTGATAAAACAATATATATATATATGATAGAGTAGTGATCAATCTTTATTATTAAAAAAATGTAGAAAACAGAGACTGTAGAAAATCACATTGATCTGCTGATTCAAAAAGGAGCGTCAAAGCTCTGTTCATTTAAGAAGAAGAAGGAACTCGATAAAAGATTCACTTGTTCTGCATCGAATATCTACTGTGGATCAATTACTGCTGAAGTTGTGAACTATATATCTATATCTACAGCAACCGGATCGACTCATAATTTCTTTGTTTTGAAAATCAATATTTCTAGAGACGACGATCCATCTGTTGTCAATTGCATTCTGTTGCAATTGTGAAGATCAACTGGAAAACTTCTTTCTGAAATTCTTTTTATTCTTGAGTAACCAACTTCTCATTCTAAGCTGTGTAGGTTCTTATTTGAACCGGAAGGATTTGTTTTGCCTTGGATTGTAAAGGTGTCAACTGCCTGTATTCATTTGTGGACCGGTCTGTTGAAACGAGGACCAGATAGTGAAAATCATCAAGCTCGTGGAGTTGATCGTTGGTGGAGTGGACTAGGGGCCTTCTGTTCCCCGAACTACTATACATCTTTGTGTCCCTGATTTTATTTATTTCTGTTGCATGATCAAATCTGATAAATCATAAAGGACAGAACTTGTTCAATTGAAGAGATAACGAAAAATCTTAAAGACACAATTCACCCCCTCTTGTGTATAATCTATATATTCAAGATCTAACAGTATTCATGGATGATATTTTGGTGTACTCTCACACTCAATGCGACCATGCTACCCATATTGAGATCATACTGATTACACTGAGAGAGTATCAACTATATGCTAATCTCTCAAAGTGACACTTTTGGATGGACCAGATACACTTCCTAGGTGATATTATCTCAGAGCCAGGAGTTTCAGTAGACCCAGAGAAGGTGAGAGCAGTAGTTTCCTGGGAGCAGCCTAAGAACGTGATTGAAATATGGAGTTTATTGGGGCTGGCTGGTTACTATAGGCACTTTATACAGGACTTCTCCCACTTAGCAGCACCGTTGAAGAGTTTGACTAAGAAGGGTGTCATGTTCGTTTGGTCAAAAGCTTGCGAGACAGCCTTTTAGGAGCTGAAAGGAAAGTAGACATCAGCACCAGTCCTGATACTTCCAAAGAAAGGGAAGAGATATATATTTTACTGTGATGCATCAGGGAATGGTTTGGGGGCAGTGTTGATGTAGGGTGATCGAGTAATTGCGTACGGGTCTCAGCAGTTGAAGCCACATGAGAGGAATTTCCTGACGCGTGATCTCGAGTTGGCTGTAGTTGTTCATGCGTTATGTTGTTGGAGACATTATCTCTTGGGAGAACATTTTGGGTTGTTTATGGAACACAAAAGTTTTAAATATATCTTTACTCAGCGTGACTTGAATATGAGGTAGTGAAGGTGGGTTGAGTACCTTCATTCCTTCGACTTTGAGCTTGCATATACACCTGGTAAAGGTAATGCAGTAGTTGATACACTGAGTAGGAGGACTCAGATACAGGCAGTTCATGAGGCCAGTGGTGAGTGGCAGCTCATGGATTTGTTCTTTGAGATGCATTTGGAGGTGCACGATAGTCAGGGGTGAGCCTATCTTTCATCCTTAGCTATGACTTCAACCCTCCTGGATAGAGGAAGGATGAGAAAACTATCAGATTCAAAAGGCCTAGTTTTACGGGAGTCGGTGGCAAGTGAGGACCCTCCTCCCGGTTGGATGATAGGTGATGATGAGGTATTGTGTATCCATGAATGAGTGTGGGTTCCAGGTGACATACATGAGGAGTTGATGCTAGAGTTTCATGCTTTATCTTGGACAGTGCATCCCGGAGTTACCTAAATGTACTGTGACTTGAGACGTTAGTATTGGTGGCTGGGTATGAAATGGGAGGTAGCTGGTTTTTTTGCGAGATGTTCCACATGTCAATAGGTTAAGGCGGATCATCAGAGTCCAGTCAGACTGTTATAAAAGATACCCATTCCGGAGTGGAAATGGGATGATGTTGCAATGGACTTCGTGACCGGGTTGCCAAGGTCACCTCGAGGCAATGATGTCGTGTGGGTTTTTGTGAACAGACTTATGAAGGTAGATCACTTTTTGCCGATCAAGGAGACATTCGGTGTTGACGAGCTCGGGAAGTTGTATACCCGAGAGGTAGTACGCCTTCATGGGGTCCCTGGTTCTATCATTTTAGATAGGGATTCCCACTTTACATCTTTTTTTGTCATAGTTTTCAGAGTTCACTAGGTACACAGGTGCTTCTTAGCATAGCTTACCACCCTCAGACCGATGGTCAGTATTAGAGTACGATAAAGGTTCTTGAGGACATACTGAATGCATGCGTCCTAGGCATTGGGGGCTCCTGGGAGAGGCACATACCCCTAGTTGAGTTTTCCTACAATAATAATTTTCATGAAAATATTGAGATGGCACCTTATGAGGATTTATATGGTTGGTCATGACGATCACCCCTGTGCTAGTTGGAGGCAGGTGAGGAAGCTTTACTGGGACCACGTATCATGTTGGAGACTTCAGAGAAGGTCCAGTTGATATAGAAGATGATGGCTACTGCATAGTCTTGTCAGAAATATTATGTTGATCCTCACAGACAACCCTTGGAGCTCGTGGTCATGGATCAGGTTTTCTTATATGTTACACCGAGGTTGGGACACAGGCAGATCAGGAGATAGGGTAAACTTTCACCGAGGTATGTGGGGTCGTTTGATATTCTGGAGAGAGTCGGGCCGGTTGTCTATCATTTGTAGTTACTATAGAGGTATCGAGCCATGAACGACGTCTTCCATGTATCTCAGCTACACCGTTATCACTCATACCCATCTCACGTCTTTCATCCCAAGGAGGTTGAGCTTTAAGTCGATGCATCCTTTGAGAATCATATGATTCATATTGTTGATAGGATCACGAAGGTTCTCCGAGGCCAGTTAGTTCCTCTCGTATGGGTGTTATGGCAGCATGGCCAAGTGCAGGATGAAACTTGGGAGCGGGAGACTGACGTATGTGCTCATTTTCCAGAGTTGTTATCAACTTTATCTTCACCACCCTTGGAAGGGAAATTTGGGGACAAATTGATTTAAGGGGGGAAGTTTGTAAGAACCTGGTTCTTATTCTTGAGGTATGGGTTTCTTCTTTTCCATTTTCCTTAAGTGTTTTTGAGAAAATAAGGAAAATGGGGGGAAATCCTAAATTTTGTGGGTACACGCCAAGTACATTTCCACACACCGTGTACTTTGGCTATGTGGGATGAGTACACAGGGCGTGTAGGCCTGTCGGTGATAAAGGGTGTAAAAACTGACTACACGCCATGTACTTAGTATATACATGTTGTGTAACCAGTCGGTAGGTGAATAGTAAGGCAGTGGAAGTAGCCGCCACTGGAGCGACAGTACACTCCATGTATTCATAAATACACGTTGTGTACTCATGTCGACAGATAAACAGTGTGGTGGTGAAAAGTAGTTTCCAGAGCAATAGTTAGAAAAATGAAAAGTACACATTGTGTACTTGAGAGTACACACCGTTTAGTTTATTTTTTCACTTAAAACTGACAGTAGCCTACCCTTTCAACAGAGGAAGCTTAGAATGCCGGTAGGCCATGGGAGAGGCGGTCGAACCTTGGAGGAGCTCCCGACCGCACACTGGAACTCGGATTCCTTCGCTGACGGTCTCGATTGAACCGCGCAGGTGAGTTATTCACTCTTCTTGAATCCTTAACTCCAATTCTTTCCCAAGGGGAAGTTATTTGGGTTTGAACGCATTTTCATTTATCCCAGATCTACGTCATTATTAGACATTTCGGAAGGCTTAATTCACGTATATTGATCATAGAAGATCAAGGTAGGTGGTCTGGTGTTTATTTTCAACTGTCGAGTTGATTTTGTGTATCGTTGTGCAACATGCCCATGTTTGGGGTGTCGTACAGTTGAGGACATGACTAATAAAATACCTATAATTGCATAGGTAATTTAATGAATATGTATAAACTGCTATTTGGGATCAT
The DNA here is from genome assembly GCA_963277665.1 of Viscum album. NCBI lineage: Eukaryota > Viridiplantae > Streptophyta > Magnoliopsida > Santalales > Viscaceae > Viscum > Viscum album. The sequence continues at coordinate 44,848,539 of OY728130.1, read as the reverse complement.
TTCTTGGATCCAGGGCCACCCCGTGGGTGTGTTTCCCTTGTTTAGCCGTTTGGCCAGGATACCCGAGGGTATGCCGTGATTATAGCATGCTTTGATTTTTCTTGAGAGAAAATGAATATATAATTGTTTTCTTATGTATTGGGCTTGGCTCGATTACATGCTTAGCCTGAGGGCAGTTTTTTGATTATCCAGATGGTAAGGTACTATTCAGCCTGAGGGAAAGGTACTATTCAGCCTGAGAGCAAGTTTTTATTCAGTCTGAGGGAAAGTGTTTGTTTAGACTGAGGGAAACATTTCATATTCCTAAGCGTTATAGCTTCCATGCCTGAGGGAAATCACCTGAGAGTTTTGTTTCTGTTTGGCCTGAGGGCAAGGTTATGTTTAGCCTGAGGGAAAGATTCTATTTAGCCTGAGGGCAACGGTTATTTTGTCTGAGGACACTGTTTACTTGAATACCTGCCAAGCTAAAGCACAGGATTGGTATTGTCTTACCTTCTACTTGTTAGATATTTATTTGTGGTTTTTTTCTGCAGCACAGTATAGGAGATTTTTAGCTGAGGCTGAGTCTCAGAAACTAATAATTCAATTATATTTAATTGTTCAATAATAATTAAATGGAAATGGAACTAGTAGGAGTAGCTACTTTTGAGTACTTCCTAGTTTCCTGCATTTCATTATTGAACACTACTATTTCACATTTTCACTAATAGTTGGGCACGGGCCTTTGGTGGTTTCCTACTGGGATTTATTTCTCACACCCTATTTGGGTCAAGTATTGGGCCCAAACAAATTATATTGTTGTAGGTGTAGATAAGGGAAAGAGTCCCTATACAAGTACTTGATTGTTGCAGAGCAGTAGGAGATAATGGGACTGATCTTAGGATTGAAATGCTCATGAGTTCCTGTTGCACTGTTTTATTTTCATTGTTGTATTTGTACCTTGTATTATATTGTTTCAGATTATAGTGTATCCTGTTTTGGCTGATTTCTTAGACTTAGGGATATATTGTATCATTATATAGGACGGTTGGTCATTTCTTTACTTTTGTTCTATTGTCCATTTTAGCTTGGCATTGGTTACTGCTTCCTCTTTTAGCATGTTTGTATTTTATCCACTATGCTACACTTTGAAAAATGAGGGCATAGTTTCCCCAGTATCAGACCTAGGCCCTCACTGCTAGTTGGTAGCCTCTAGCGTTTGGGGAAATATGCTTGAGGTCATGTGACCAACCAGGTTCAGAGCACCCGTTGAGTGGCACCCAGATCCGGGACGTTACAAATTCTACTATGTATGGAATATTATGTATTTAATAGATATAGGAATATATCTTACATATTATATAAAGTTGGAATAAAATATTATACTTTGAATTTTGGAAAAGTCCAAAAACTTACTTGTTATAGAAAAAAATATTGGATATATATTATGTATGATGTATTTAGAAATCCATTGAAATCAAATATCACACGTATATAGTGAAGGATATTATGTATCATCAAAATTTAAGAAAATATATTATGTATTTATATTTTCATAGAGGAAAATATCTTATGCATTGATTAGAAGAATATTCCATATAAAGGTTTTTGAGAATTTTCCTAAGTAAATTTATTACATAATGAGGAATTTATTATGTATCAAAATATAAAAAAGGAAAATATATTATGCATTAATTTTAAAGAAATATATTATTTATTGATTTTAATTTGATGTTTTGGGAGTTATGAGAAGAGTATACTCATAAGTTATGAAGAATTAGAAGATATAAAGCTATGGGAATCTACCTAAGTTTAATATGTTACATATAAATAATATCTTATGTTTTATGTTTTATGTTTTATGTTTTATTTTTCATGGAGAATTATTTATCACTAATTTTGATTGGATTATCTATCATATTATATTATTGATATTCTATATTTTGATATTTGAAATTCAAATGATCTTAATATCAATGGATTTTGATTCACCTAATTATAGGGATTATTCTAAGTGATTAATTCACATTATTATGGAGGAATTATTGATGAGTATTATGGGAGTAATTAATAATGATTTTAATATTTATTTGAATTATTCTAATTAGTGTTTTATATGTTGTTATTTTTCAAGTGAAATGGTAAGAATTAAAAGAATATCATGGAGTTTGAATCAAAGGAACTAGACATTGTTGTATTATTATATTCAGTAGAAATGAAGCTACAATAAGTGTATTAAAAGTGACATGAATTTACATTGTTCAATTCTAAAGTGATAAACCATTGAAACACTTCCTTTTCTAGAATTCCCTAGCTTTATTGTTCAATATCCATGAAGGGTTTAAGCTACCCATTCCTAAACCAGTAACTTAACCTTCTATCTTCCATAATTTAAATGATTTTATTAATTTATTTAGGTTTTATTTTATTCCATTTTAATGTTTTTTCATGTGTCTCACACATTAGTTATAACTCCATTTAAATTTATATCTTAGTTATTCTAACCCATACAAATGGAAAGACATAGGTTTTTCCTAAACCTGCAAAAGGTAGGTATAGTTGTTCCTCCACTTAAAAAAGAAATATTTTAGGGTAGGATTAACCTTATAAAGTCTAGATTGGGTCTACTCCTATCTAAATTATGGGGTTTTTTCTATAACCAAAAAAGGAAAGGGTTTAGTATTTGTTCCTCTGGGTTGAAAAAAAACATATTGTAAGGAGTTATAAATATCCTTAAAACTTGATATATATCTAGTGTATGTTCATATTATTAGGTTGAGAGTGTAAAGATATGACATAGGATAATTAATATCTAAACTACTATAAAAATATGTATGTTCTATTGTTATTTAATATGTTTTATACACTTTTCACACATCACTACTTTTTTATGGTTGAATTGATTATTCTATTTATCCACTATATTCTGCATTATAGTTTTAAGTACTCTAGTTTGTTTAAGATTAAAAATCCACCCCCCCCCCCATTGTATTTTTTATCACGATATCACATATTCTAAATTCATCCCTATCATATGTTTTGATATAGGTATCTCATGTCTATAATAGAATATGATCGGAACTATATCATTATCTATGATATACATCATCTTCATATTGTAGGATGTGATATAAAAGTTAATAATCCTATATGATTCAGCTATTTTAGTTTATATGCATCAACAAGAGTTTGAAGGTGTTTCAAAATATAGTTGTGAAAATTTGGTTAAACAAATAATTTTTTATGAAGTGTGATTTGTAATTCTTTATGTGTGATTAAGTTTCATGATTTGGTAAACTATACAACATGATAAATGAGGGTGCAAAATTATTCTATCATTGTGGAACACTTAGTAAATTGAATAGGCAATCCATGTATGTAATGACCTGGACCTTCTCAAACTGTTAAAGTTTTACAGGTGTCGTAGGTTTTAATTGAAGGATAGAAGAAGGAACGTGTAATTAAATCTTAAATTTCATCTATAATGGATGTGTTTTGGAATATCTATATGTGTTTTTCCATAAAGAGTTAAATGGAGGACATAGTTTTTGAATTGTTGGGTATCTCACGCTATGAAGGGTTGAGTCACAACATAGTTTGAGTATTGTGGCCTAGGTTTTGAACCATGAGAGTTCAATGTCACATTTTTTCGAGGTATGAGTCTAGTTACAACATAATTATTTTATATTGTGGTGTAAAGGTTCATGAGGTATTCTCAATTAATCTTCTAAAAGGATGGTTATTCCCATTCTATTTGGGTTATTGTGTGGTGGTATAGATGTTATTCATATTTTCCTTAAAAATGTGAATTTTCATGTGAATTATTTGGGATATATCTTATGTGATATCCCAATTAATCTCACGTGAGTATAATTATGACATGGTTCATTAGTTTTTATTTCCAGCATGTTTGATTTCTAAGTTCTATTAATATAAGGTTTGTTGTGCCATAATGCCTTCCATTCTTCTAGGGCATCTGGGGTTCATCGATTTTGAGGTGATAATGTTAGGGTTTGCACCATGTTCTTAATAGGATCTATCGTTATGATGTGATATTCAAGATTTTTCCATGGAATTCATTAAATGCATAGAGTTAAAGCAGTTTTGACCATGGTATTTGAGGATAGATAGTGGGAGATCGTGGCATGAATTTTAGAGGTGCACTCGATTTAGAAACAATATAGCATGATGATCCCTTGTCACACTATGATTTTTTAGTTTTCTAATATGATTTTAAATTTAGGACTTTTCTTGAATTCTCTCTTATTTCTTAACTTCCCTCACACCCTAGGAAACTAAAGGTAAATATTTGGAGATATTTAATTTTCCATTAATTGGATTTGGACCACAGTTTCATGAGACAAAACCCTTTAAATCAAAGGTGAATTAATTTTATATTATTCTCAATTATCATCTCATTTTTTCCATGGGGGAGTTTTCATATTTGTAATGAATCAGTGTTGATGTCATTGTGTTTTTATTTCAATATAGGATAGTCAAGCACAAGGATTTTTTTTGGCCTGGTATATTGGGTGGTGTTTTATTGAAGTTTACTCATTATATCATGCAATAATTGTAAAATATTTGGTTAAAGTAAAGGATTCAAATATTCTTCTTCTTTATTTATGTTAAATTAAAAAATTATCATGGTTTTAGTTTCTTTAGGTGGATGGTATATATTAAATTAAATAAGATAATGAACCAAACTAAAGGAAATTTAATGGATGGGAGGGATTCACATGTGTTTTATAAAATAATTTAATATTTCTTTTATTCTTATGTTTTTTTTATGTTTCTCCTAAAATAAATTATGTTTCCTTCTATAAAAACTTTACATAATATCATAGATATATTAGAATCAAATTTCATAATGGATTACTCACTTAAATTTTTTAATTAATTGATCATGTATAAATATGTAATTTAAAGTATGGATGTTCCAACTTCAAATTTTTTCTTGATATGAAATAATGTGTGAGGTGAGTTCTTTAATGTGTATTGCTACTCTGTTTCACCTATTTCTTATAATATTTTGGGTTTTTCACAATTTGATTTGAGGGGTAATTATTGTTTATTATGGATAGTTGGGAGAATGAGGTGTGGTTATTGATGTGGTAGTGGTGGATGGGTTGTGTGATTATGAATATAGTTTCATGGATGGTTATATGGAAAGGAAGTGGGTTTCGGGATGTTTTTGTTAAGTCCACAAGTGTCTTTAGTAAGATATTACCTTAGAAGGGGAGGTAATTATGGTATAAAGCTCATTAAAATATGAATAACGTATTCCTAAAACTCTCTGTTAGGTCCACAAGGCTGAATACCCTAAGAGGGGGGGTGAATCAGGGTATGACTAATTTAGAATTAAAGTCTGTTCTGATCTTGTTTTGCTGTTAAGAAAAACACTCTTCTCTCTCTTTCCTGTTTCACAAAGTAGACAGAAAGTAAAGCATGCATAGGACACACCAATTTTACTTGGTTCACCGCAAAGGGCTACGTCCAAGGAGCATACGCCGACAAGTTGCCGGTCGTACCAATTCCACTAAACTTCACTAGCTGTGGATTACAATGTTCGGGCTAGATCCCTTCTATGCCCAGGCTCACTGCCTTTACAAAGTTTAGGGTCAGCTCACTGCTTTCCCAAGGGTCACTCCCTATTTCTCTCTCTCTGACTCATTGCCGGTGGAGAGGATCACCTTCTTCCTCTTCCTAAGCTCACTGCTCTGTGAAGGGATTCACTCACAGTTTATAGACCTGTAGGTCTCTTCATTTCCATTAAGGAATGCATCTTTCTCTGTATTTAGATGCTCTGTTGAAGTTCAACTTTCATCCACCGATGAATAGCACTTTGCCTCTGACCACTGGGCAACTACCTTTGGAAAGTACCTTCGAAAAGCACCCTACTTCGCGAAGCTCCCAATTTCGCGAAGCTCAAACAAGCCTTCGTGAAGCTCCTGCCTTTTCGTGAAGCTCTCTCGCGAAGCACTCTCGCGATGCTCAAGCCGTCGCAAAGCAACGACCCTCGCAAAGCTAAGTAAGTCAACGTGGAGCTCACATGTTTCGCGGAGCTACAATAGCCGCCGCGAAGCACCTCTTTCGCGAAGCACACTAGCTCCGCGAACCACCTTCGCAAATCGATAGCGAATGATATTCTATGAAAATGCTCTCTCTTCTTCGCTCGAAGGGGTCGGCCTCTATTTATAGGTGATTCCACTGACCCTCGTCCCTTCCGCGCGAAGTCAATGCCACGTCATCTCAATTCGTGAAGATCCAAAGATTCCGCTGGAATTCTGTCCAAATCGCGAAGCACCACGGAAATTTTCCGTTCGCGAAGCTTGACGTAGTCACGAAGAATCACCATCAACATACCTTCGCAACTTCGCCGCGAAGCTCCCTCCCGAAGCCCAACATTCCTTCATGCCTTCACCGCGAAGCTCCTTCGCAAAGCCCTTCACCGCCGTGATGCGCTTCAGCCTCTGCCGTTCGCAAAACTTGATGTAATCGCGAAGACTCACCGCCTCCATTCTTCTGGTCTTCGCGATTTCCAAACCATGAATCCTATATTTGCGAAATTAATGACTTTTCCATATCAAATTATGATCTTCATGGAAATCCTATTTTTGCGATGCTCACCAAACTCCAAATTTTGGACCCCAAAAATTTGGCAAACACTGGGAAACGGCACCACCTTGTACTGCTCTTTTGTACCGCCTCCAGATCATCCTTTCCTTTGTCATCATTCTTTGTCAACAAGGATTGTCAAAAACTTCTTGGGAACTCGACAAATATCCATGAAAACCTTCTTTTTCAACAAACACAATCAACCCAAAAAATACTTCAATTTTACCTTGAGGGATTTTTGCCCAACAATCTCCCCCTTTGGGTTTGTTGACAACTCTTCACAACTATGCTCAGAATGATTGTCTGCACTTTGATACCTCACTGAGTCTTCTTCCATCCACTACCACCATTCGCCTCTTGCGATTATAATAGAGTTCAAGGAATCACTTAACACGTACTCTAAGCCCACATGAGCAATTCTCGGCGTGAGAAACAAGAGTAGTATGAAAAGTTCATCAATGAATCACTTCATGTCAGACCCCAATTGTCGATTCCAACCTGATACCAATTATTAAATTGATACCAATTGTTGAACCACACTGATACCAATTGATGATAACTGGACACCTTTTCACACCATTCCAACACCATTGTTCTGCTTTTATCATGATCCTCAGCTGTCGTGATATCTATTCTTTGATCGATCACTTCTACCATCGTCAGATTTAATACTCTCCCCCTTTCTCATTACTACCCCTATCTGGCTGCTCCACTAGTCAGCTTCTCCCCGTATCATTCATGATTTGACAAATCTCCACACTGTCTCCCCCTTTAACAATCACTATTTTCTCCCCCTTTGTCAACGAACCCAAAGGACACTCCTTTGTAGTCTGTAACATAGTAGAGAACACATATTATCACAACAGGGAAAAAAATCATACCTCGGGGAGAGGGGGGTGGGGGTCCCACATCCACACTATTTCAAGTGCGGGGAATTGACTGAACTCCCAGAGCCAGTCGATGCCTCTCAAAAGCTTCCTTGGGTAAGGCCTTTGTCAGAATGTCTGCAACCTGTAGCTCTGTAGGCACATACTCTAACTTCACGATTCCCTGCTCAACCTTCTCCGTGATAAAATGATACTTAATCTCAATGTTCTTTTGTCCTTAAATGATGGATGGGATTTTTGCTAAGATTTATAGCACTTGAGTTGTCGCACTGGATTCCGATTGGAGACTTCACTTCAACTCCCATATCTTCAAGCTGCTGTTTCATCCACAATAACTGTGTGCAGGCTTGAGTGGCTGCAATATACTCAGCTTCTGCGGTGATCAAAGAAATGAAATATTGCTTCTTGCTAAGCCAAGAAATACACAATCCACCAAGATAGAAAGCACCACCTGACGTTGATTTCCTATCATCTGCTGAACTAGCCCAGTCTGCATCAGTATAGCCCAATAACTCTGTCTGAGATTTATCAGTATATGTCAAGCCGAAATCCATTGTGCCCTGGATATACTGAAGTATTCTTTTCACTGCAAGCATGTGGCTATCCTTGGGATTGCTCTGATATCTCACTGCTTGGCATGTGGTGAAAACAATATCAGGCCTTGTTGCAGTCAAGTACAATAAACTTCCAATAATTTGCCTGTATTCTGTGATATTAACTGCCTTTCCATCTTCATCTTTCGATAATTTCATCCGGGTGGAAACTGGAGTCTTCATCTCCTTGGAATTTTCCATTCCAAACCTCCTCAGGACCTCCTTGGTATATTTAGATTGAGAAATGAATGTTCCATTCCTTCCTTGTGTCACCTGTAGACCAAGGAAAAACATTATTTCCCCAATCATTGACATTTCAAACTCATTTTTCATGAATTCGGAAAACTGTCTGCACTGAGATTCATCTGATCCGCCAAATATTATGTCATCGACATAAACCAACACCATCATCCTTTGATTACTATCATTACTGAAATAGAGATTGTAATCAACTCCTCCACGCTGAAAACCAAGCTTCTTCAAGTACTGATCAAGCCTTGAGTACCATGCTCTTGGTGCTTGTTTCAGCCCATACAATGCCTTCTTCAGCCTGCAAACTTTGTTCTCATCCTCATGAATGAGAAAACCATCTGGCTTCTCAATGTACACCTCCTCTTCTAAAACCTCATTCAAGAATGCAGATTTGACATCCATCTGGAACACTTTGAACTTTCGTTGCACTGCTATGGCCAAAAATAATCTGATGGTCTCTAGCCTTGCAACCGGTGAAAATGTCTCATCGACATCTATTCCCTCGATCTAGGAGTACCCCTTGAACACTTGTCGTGCTTTGTTCCAAATCACTGTGCCATCTTCATTCATCTTATTGCGATAGACCCATTTAGTTCCGATGACATTCTTGTCTGCTGGCCTCAAAACAATCTCCCATGTCTGGTTCTTCTCAATCTGATCAAGTTCTTCATTCATAGCCTGAACCCAGTTTTCATCTTCAGCTGCATTGGAAAAACATTTCGGCTCCACCTGAGATAAAAACGATGTCTGCTGTAATGACTTCATTCTTCGAGTCTGAACTGGAGCTGTCTAATCACCAATGATATTTTGCCTATCAATTTCAGCTCGACTCTTTGGCTTCCTTGCAGATACAGACTTGACACTTTCTTGTTCATCATTAGTATCTTCTTCTGAGTCAGCCTCTGCCACTTCTACTCCCCCTGTGTTGCTTACCTCATCATCACTTTCATCCAGAAATTGTACACTGGGTCGTTGAGCAGTCTCTTCATTTTCGACTATAGTGACATCATTGCTCTCAACAATTTTTCCCAGCCTCTTGTTGAAGCATTTATATGCTTTGCTTTTCCCTGAATAGCTAAGGAATATCCCTTCATCTCATCATGCCTCAAACTTCCTATGATGTTCTTTGTTGAGAATGAAACACTTACTTCCAAATATTCGAAAGTATTTCAACGTTGGCTTCTTTCCGTACCACAATTCATATGGAGTCTTCCCTTGCTTCGGACATAACAGGGACCTGTTTGAAACATAGACCGATGTCAAAACTTCTTCCTTCCAAAATTTCTCTGGTAGGTCCTTATCGATAAGCATTGTTCTGGCCATGTTATTGATGATCCGATTTCTCCTTTAAACCACTCCATTCTGTTGGGGAGTTCTTACGGATGAAACTTGATGCCTTATCCCATGTTTCTAGAGATAGTTTTCAACCAGACTGTTTGTAAATTCCGTACCGTTATCAGTACGAAACTTCAGAATTTTCTGCCCAAGCATCGTTTCTGATTCCCTCCTGTACTACTTTATGCAACTGAACACCTCTATCTTATGGGTAATGATGAATACCCAGTCCATTCTGCTATAGTCATCAATGAAAAGAACATAGTACCTTTTCCCATCTATATCTCGTGGTGAGATAGGTCCACATACATCAGCATGCACCAATTCGAGCACTCGAGTTGTTTTTTGTTCCTTTTTCCTGTATGTCTTTCTGATGATCTTCCCTTGTTGACAAGCATCACACATATGAGTGCGATCACGTGATAGTCTGGGAAGGTCTCTAGCAGTATCACACTTTACCAGATCTTCCATAGATGGTTGACATAGATGACCAAGTCGCTTATGCCACAGCTGATTTTCTTCTTCTCTGGATAAAAGGCATGAATCTTCTTCCTCACCTACCAGGTAAAGATTCCCCTTTGTTCGTTTTCCCTGTAGAATGACTATTCCATCTTTTCCTTTAATAAAACACATCTTCTTGGTAAATAGGATAGAGTGCCCAGAGTCGCATAGTTGACTGACGCTAAGAAAATTATGACTGAGACCCTCTACCACCAAGACATCAGCATGTCTCATTTCTTTGCCCCCAAACTTGGTTTTTCCTGAGCCAACAATATTCAGGCCTTCATCATTTCCAAATTTGACAACTCCTTCTTTGTCATATTTTATGCCTGTAACCAGATCCTTATTACCCGTCATGTGGGATGTGCAACCACTGTCAAGGATCCAAACACCAGAACGATCTGATGCTTTAAGGGCAATTTCAGCAACTACGGCCTTCTCAATTTTCTTCTTCCTGGTCCATACTTTTTATTTCATACTCGGCATGGATTGAGGCTTCTGTTCTTTCTCAGAGTATGATGGACCAGCTTCATCTTGCAAAACTGCAAATCTGTTCTGAACTTTTAACTCACTTGTCGGTTTACTGATCTGCTGCTTGCGAACATTTTGATTATGCTTTGGCACATTTTTCTGAATGGTCAGAGTGCAGTACCTAGCCATGTGTCCAAATCCTCCGCACCAAAAACAGTGTCCTTCAAAATATGTTCTGAAAAACCATTCTCTTTTTGGTTTCCATCTCTGTTCTTATTCCCTTCGATATCTTTTGGATATGGAACACACATATTGTGAATGTCCCATTTTTTCACAACAATAACACCTGATATAAGGTGCATTCCTTCGTGTTACTTCAGCACTACGAGTTTCCCTTTGGGATCTCTGAGTATTCTGATTCTGCTTTGTGCTCAAATCCACTTTCAATCTCGGGACAGGTGCTTGCGGTCTAACTTCAACTACCACATATTTTTGTTTCTGATTAAGCCATGAATCAGCCTTAACTTCTGAGTTCAATTGCTTCTTCTTTCCTGTTGAACTACTAGGCTCTTCTTTCTTCTTTTCAGTCTTCGTAACGACCTGATTTCCCAAGAATTTTTTTGGATTCAAAGGTTTTTCTTGGTCTTTAACTTTTCTCCGCAGATCAACAACTTCCTCTTCAAGCTCTTCAATACGCTTGACGTGATCTTCCACTTTTTGACTCAAGCAATCAATCTCCCTTTTCTTCTCTTCAATCTTGAGCTTATTCTCATCAACCTTTTCTGTGCGCTCTGTCCTGGAAGACTTAAGAATTTCAATTTCTTTCTCAAGCTCAGACTTCTCTTCTTCTTGTTGTTGCATGTAGAGTTTGGCGTCACGTACTATCTTGTTGGCTTTCTTTGTTTTTGCTCGCCAAACATATATCTCTTTAAGAGCTGCTTCTAATTCAGCTTCCATGTCAACTCTCCCTTCAATTTCTTCTTCTTCTTCATCAGTTTCAGTTTCTTTCTTTTCTAGAGCACTACTGGCAATAGCCACCATCGCATTTTTTCCACGATCTTTGCAGTTTTCTATCTCTTCAACTTCTTCACCCTCAGACTCAGCTGAACTGTCTATTTCTTATAAAAGAAGATTCTTCTTCTTAAAGAAATTTCTCTTGAACTGCTTCTTCCCTTTTACATAGGTTGAATATTTTTTCATGGGAATCTCAACTTCATCTTCATCGCTTTCTTCTTGAAACTTTTTGGGGCATCTTGCATCAAGATGACCAACCTTTCCGCATCGGAAAAATGATAGTGGAAGTTTCCCTTTAAACTTTCCTTTTCCTCTTTGCAGATTTGAAGAAAGGAACGACATCACCTCATCTGACTCTTCTTCCTCCTGATAATCTTCAATAGTGAGCCTCTTCATGGCCTTAAATGCCACCTCTTTGGATTTCCCCTTTTCCACAGCATCGTTGTCATCATTTCTCATTTCATATGCAGCAAGAGTGTTGTGTAGGTTATCTAATGTCAGCTCTTTCAGATCTTTATCTTCCAAAACAGAAACTTTCGGATTGAACCGAGGTGGAAGCTTTCTCAGGATGCGCTTTATGATTTTAATGTCTTCGATAATTTCTCCAAGACCCCGCATGTCTTCTACCACAGCATTTACCCTGTCAAAGAATGCATCAATGGACTCATTCGGGTTCATTCTTAGATCTTCATACTTGTTCCACAACACTTGCAGCTTTGCCTCTATGACTTTTGTATCCCCTTCATAAATATTCAAAAGCTTTTCCCACATGGCATGTGACGTTTTTCATGACATCACCTTTGTATATATGGGATTAGAGAGGGCTCCCCCTAAGGCATTGATTGCTTTGGAATCAGCATCCAACTCTTTGTGCTCAGCTTCTGATAATGCACCACTAGTAATATTAGCTGTGATACCATGCATAGCTGCTGAAAACACATCCATTCCCAAAGATCGGAAATAGTGTTGCATTCGATTCTTCCATATCTGAAAATTACATCCGTCGAAGATAGGAATCCCTCTATGATTAGTGACCTCCATTTGAGAGAAGAACAACTGTCAACCTTCCCTCTGATACCAATTTTTAGGTCCACAAGGATGAATACCCTGAGAGGGGGGGTGAATTAGGGTATGACTAATTTAGAATTAAAGCTCGTTCTGATCTTGTTTTGCTGTTAAGAAAAACACTATTCTCTCTCTTTCCTGTTGCACAAAGTAGACAGAAAGTAAAGCATGCATAGGACACACCAATTTTACTTGTTTCACCGCAAAGGGCTACGTCCAAGGAGTATACGCCGACAAGTTGCCGGTCGTACCAATTCCACTAAACTTCACTATCTGTGGATTACAATGTTCGGGCTAGATCACTTCTATGCCCAGGCTCACTGCCTTTACAAAATTTAGGGTCAGCTCACTGCTTTCCCAAGTGTCACTCCCTATTTCTCTCTCTCTGGCTCACTGCCGGTGGAGAGTATCACCTTCTTCCTCTTCCTAAGCTCACTGCTCTGTGAAGGGATTCACTCACAGTTTATAGACCTGTAGGTCTCTTTATTTCCATTAAGAAATGCATCTTTCTCTGTATTTAGATGCTCTGTTGAAGTTAAACTTTCATCCACTGATGAATATCACTTTGCCTCTGACCACTGGGAAACTACCTTTGGAAAGTACCTTCGCAAAGCACCCTACTTCGCGAAGATCCCAATTTCGCGAAGCTCAAACAAGCCTTCGCGAAGCTCCTACCTTTTCGTGAAGCTCTCTCGTGAAGCACTCTCGCGAAGCACTCTCGCGATGCTCAAGCCGTCACAAAGCAACGACCCTCGCGAAGCTCAGTAAGCCAACGCAGAGCTCACAGGTTTCGCGGAGCTACAATAGTTGCCGCGAAGTACCTCTTTCGCGAAGCACACTGGCTCCGCGAACCACCTTCGCAAATCGAGAGAGAATGATCTTCTATTAAAATGCTCTCTCTTCTTCGCTCGAAGGGGTCAGCCTATATTTATAGGTGATTCCACCGACCCCCGTCCCTTCCACGCGAAGTCAACGCCACGTCATCTCAATTCGTGAATCTCCAAAGATTCCGCCGGAATTCTGTCCAAATCGCGAAGCACCACGGCAATTTTCCATTCGCGAAGCTTGACGTAGTCACGAAGAATCACCGTCAACATACCTTCACGACTTCGCTGAAAATCTCCCTCGTGAATCCCAACATTCATTCGCGCCTTCGCCGCGAATCTCCTTCGCAAAGCCCTTCACCGCCGCGATGCACTTCAGCCTCTGCCGTTCGCGAAGCTTGACGTAATCGCGAAGACTCACCGCCTCCATTCTTCTGGTCTTCACGATTTCCAAACCATGAATCCTATCTTCGCAAAATTCATGCCTTTTCCATATCAAATTATGATCTTCATGGAAATCCTATTTTCGCGATGCTCACCAAACTCCAAATTTTGGACCCCAAAAATTTGGCAAACACTGGGAAACGGCGCCACCTTGTACTGCTCTTTTGTACTGCCTCCAGATCATCCTTTCCTTTGTCATCGTTCTTTGTCAACAAGGATTGTCAACAACTTCTTGGGAACTCGACAAATATCCATGAAAACCTGCTTTGTCAACAAAGACAATCAACCCAAAAAATACTTCAATGTTACCTTGAGGGATTTTTTCCCAACACTCTCACTTCCCAAGATGATATTAGCCTCATTGTTAATAGGTCTATTCTTATGTTCTTTTAATAATGACCCAATTTTTACTTCCCTTGTATTTTACATAATTAAATTTTTTTAAGGAATACTTTACCCACACTCACCAATTTATGTCTTATATAATATAAATAAATCATGAACATAAGACATAATAATTGTACTTGGTTCGCCTACACAGGATCAATATAAGGAGCATATAATGGAAATGTACTGATATACCAAAATCAATTAAACTCACTATTTTATGGTTGTTTTAGTCTAGGGAACTCCAAACCTATGGTAACTCTCCTTATAATGATTCATGGATAGTTATCTACCTCCCTAGGATCAATCCCTTACTCCTCTCCTTTTCTCACTACTCTAGAAAGGGAAACACCTTGGCATGTAAGACAATACTAAACAATATCCCTATTTTTATTTATGTACCTAGTGTAGATAGGTTCTCCGTGATTTCTATGTGTTTCTCCTCCACAGATCGACTGTGAACATCACTATAATAGTAACATCTCTTTCTATGAGTCATCATGAAAACTCTACCTTCTTTATTTAGTAAGATCTTCAAAGAGTTGCAATTCCTTATTGAATATTCTCCCATACTTCTTTATATAATTTCCCTTCTCTCTATTATTTAATTCATATATATCTATCTTAAACTTATTCATTTTCATAGTAGGAATCACCATTATATAATAAGATAGATATCTCCAAAATAATCTTTTCTAAACTTGAATTTATCTATTAAAAGAAATATTATCTATGTTTCCATTATTAATGATATTAAATTATCCATTATTATAATAGGAAAATAAATCAAACAATCCACTTAAAATTTGAATTAAATCCATCTATTTAATTATTATATTTACATCATAAAATATCAGATATTTGAAATAGGGAAACCAACTAACTCGTATTCTTTATGATGTGTGTATTATCATCATGATATGATTCTCATATCCTTATAAAATTATAACCTCAAACTCTTTATTTCATAGGAACTTCCACAACATGAAACTATCTTTTGTATATGTAATTAGAAACCTATGAATTTAATGGCTCGTACCCTAAAAAAATCATGGGGAGAAACTCAAGATCCACCTTTGACTAGCACACTATGGTGTAACTCTTCTCATGACAATGTGGTCACTTCCCAGGACTAGCTATATTATCAATCATGTTTTATGATAAAATGTATATCAAAATCCATGCATGGTTATATTATCAATGTTATTTTATAGTTGATAATCAAAAATACTCTTATGTATTTCATTTTCACTTTTTTCATAAAGGGAAGTTTCTTATGCATACTCCTCTAATTACCCTTATGTAACAAGAAGAAGAATCAGTACTTTTATAATTTGTATCCAAGTATAAAACCTTATATAAGACACAAAATATATTTCATATCATAATGAAGATTCTGAAAAAACCTTTCATACCACCAAAATGTATCTTACATATCCCTATTAATCTTTAATATTTTTCTATTTCTCAGTCAGTAATATCTTATATACTACTAGAAGGATATTACATTTCAACGTAAATATATTAGGTATCCTATGGATTGTTTTTCATTTTCCATATTTCCACCTTCCATAATATACTATGAATTATATATAAACTCTTATGTATCTAATGGAAGATATTACATATAATTGTATGGGTATTACATATCACAGTAAGACCTCCATGACTTTTCTAATTCTACAAATTTCAGAATATATTACATATGAAGGTAAAATATGTGACATATGTAAGTAGAATTATAACTTTATTATTTTTCTTTGAACTTTATTCATATTTTGATCCTTATGCTCACATCATTGTATCTTCTAGTAACTTCACAAATATATCTCATCCCCCATTCCACAATAACTTCTGTAACATCTCTTTCACCTCTTCGAAAATAAATTATGGAAAAACTTTATCTCTTATTTTATAATGACTTCTAGAACAACTCCACTTCCAAACCATATTGAAATAATCTTCCAAAATAAATTTAAATCCTATTATGGAATAACATATTGAATAATATAACACTCAAAAATAACTGAACTTCTAGAACAACTGATTCCACATCAAGATTATTCTTTACTTCTAGTGTTATAAAATTATGGACAACTATAAATATAATACATACTTATTTAATTTAGTTTCCAAAAACTACAAAACCAACACCAATATGTTTTGACAATATATACATCACCAGTAATCAACATTAACAGAAAATAAATCTAACACCAATAATAATCATCAACTGGATACTAACAATTCCCCCTTAATATGTTGGAAATAATACCATGTATAATTATGACCAAAAAATATGACACCAATATTATATCACATAATATCTATGATTTTTCTACTTCTAAATTCTTTAGATTCATTATAATGACCATGAATCAGGTAACCTAGATCTGATGGTTACTTTATTACATTGGCATAGATACAAGGGTTTTAATCCAGAATGAACGATCTGTTTAGTAATCTTAGAGAACCAGATACATACATGATACCAATTTTACATTTGGAATATAATATAAAACATAACAAAATAAAATTATTTAAATACTTAAAACTTGTTCAAGGAATTCATCTTCATATCCTGGTGAAAGGAAAAAATATAAGTGTGAACTTCAATGCTTAGTAAGGGTTACATTTAGTGGAATCTATCATGAGTAGATAAGGCATAATCAATATGGAAAGGTAAATGATTGAAAACACACTCCATTTAATCAATAACTTCATTCAAATGACTGAAAGTAATCTTTCTATTATTAATAGGAAGTAGTTAATAGATCATGGGGGAAGTGATGAAGACTAAGGGACTCTCCCCTTACAATGAGTATATAATCAGTTGGGAGAGATCAAGTGAAAAAATAAAAAATGATACTCTCACTAAGCTCCCCTTTGATTTCCAAAACATCCAATGTAATGTTTCCTTCCCTCTATGTGTGAAAAAACACAATTTCCTAACCATTGATCATACTACACTTCCATATTAAATACACCAACTACTAAGGACTAAAAATTATGATTAAATATGTCAACTTGGGAAAAAATCATTCATGTATAATATCAATAAACTAATCACAAGGATAATAATTACCAAATTCTCAATGAAGGAAATTATTAATATTGGTCCTCATGATATCAAACATCATGATATATATACCATCAAGTCCTTACAATAAGAAATCTTAACTGATGAGTAAGTATACACCAAAAACCCATTTAATTTGGCCTACTAAT